>OZ004725.1:27359716-28559716 GCA_963924685.1 Dexiosoma caninum | reverse complement strand
AAGCAAAGACACTCTTTTATAAGGGAAATATATTTGTGTATGTGAAAAATCGTAATGTGGAAAATATATTAGCAGTAGAGTAGATTAGAAAGAAGAGCTTGGCACTACAAGTCTGAAGATGTGAGGGTGGCGATGGCACGATGGATGGTAGTCTGCACGTTGACTACAAAACCAAAAACAGACCTGGGTTCAACTCCAGTTTCAGACTAAAAATAAAAAAAAAAAACATCTCGCATTTTTCTGATGTGCATTAGTGTGTCTTTGTGTGTCAGTTGTTGTCGGAAGGTTTCAGTGTCGAAGGCATAGTCACTGGTCACTGAACAATACCGGATTCAGCTGATAGCAATCCGCAATCATATCAGAACGCCCTCCTTCGTCGGTATTGTGTAGCACCGCCGAAGTAAAATAATAATAAAAATGGCTACTAAACCGAAGCTTCAGCACTGCTACGAGCGTAAAAACAGAGAACGTGCGAAAGCACAGCTGTAAAATAATTAATTAAGCTTCACCTCCTGTCGTTTCTCCTACTATCCCTTTCCTATAGTTCCAGCACAATGCTTCACATGTTTAGGCGTCATCTCCTGAGTGCTGGTCCTAGATAAAAAAAAAATTAATGATAGAATTTGGAATTTTGGCCTACTATTTATACGTTTAATTTTACAGCATTTAATGCCAAATCTTTCCAGAATTTGTAGACTTCGCGTGTTCGCCAAAACTATCCAGCAGAAAAAGGGCAGCAAAAGAAACAGTTAATTACGGGGGTTCCATTGCAAATGAACTGCTTCAACTTAGCTGAAGAACGCATGATTGTAACCCAGGGGTGTTATTGTCGAACATGTGTTCACATTTAACGAAACAACGCGTCATTTAAAGGATTGTTTAGAACCAATGAATATTCCATGATTTCGGAACATTTCAGCATGTGTTAATGAGTTCCGCAAAAGCATATATAGAATTTTATTTAAATTATAATTACAACTGTACAGTTGTTCATATGAATTAATCGGCAGAGTTGAATGTGTTTTCCATGTGTTTAAAAGTGATAATCTTGTTTACATTTAAGATGGCATTACAAATGAATTCAGATAAAGAAGTCATGAAGATAACAATTCGTAGTGAACGCATTCACTTTTTTTCCTCGTGACACGCAACGTGTGAATTCTTTTCAGAGAATTAACCACTTGTTCTGTTTGCTGCTCCCTCTTGCTCCTATAAAATTTTTTCGACAATAAATCAAACCAAATAAACTCAAACTAATTTTCTGTTTTAGAAATTTTGTATTTTGTAATTTGCAATATCGCAACTGTAGGGATGATGCCGCAGCAACAGAATGAATAATTGCAAATCCATAAAATATATTCATTAACAGGACATCATGCTTCTTCCATAATTTATATCAGACAATTCAGTTTTTGCATTCGAAATTTTTCGTTCGCTTATTTTTTTCGATTTCGTTATGATTTGATTCTTGCCCTTTCGCACACATTCGCACATTTCGCAAAATTTTCAACTGATCTGGAAATTATTTACAAAACTCGACATTGCACTGAATAAGGCCGAAGAAGATTTTAATTATGGATACTCTATTTCGCTCTTTCTTCTTATTGCTAAACCCTTTAATTATTTTATTTTTATTAAATTCATTAATTTAGTCATTTAACGCTTGCGCTGCTTTATGACACACATCGAACTTCTCTTCACACAAATTAATGGACAAATTGAAGTGCGAACTAAATGTTTAAATGAAAAACTTCTAATTCAATAATTATAAGAAGAATATTTGATTAATCGAAAACGAAAATACATCCTGAAACGAAGTTTATTCTGTCCGATGCCATGTCGCTTGCCATGTAAATCAGCCCACTGTTGGCATCCAGATCTTAATATTTTTTTTTTCATGTTGGACCAGCACTCAGGAGATGAGCTCTATACATACGTTGCATTGGACTGGAACTAGAGGAAGGGGATAGTTATCAATATGGCAGTAGGTGAAGCTTCACTATCTTACAACTGTGCTTTTGCACGTCCTTTGTTTTTTTTTTGATAGCAGTGTTGAACCGCCTCTGATGTCAAGGAGACGTATTAAATTTTGAAGCTTTGTTGTAGCAGTCACTTCCGACGTTTTTCCCTACACTTTTTTAATCCATCAATAATAATATTTTAATTTTCTGTTTCATAATTATGATGACTACTATATTTTATATTTTGTTTGTTTTGCGAAGCATAAAGCGGAGTCAATAACTAAAATTCGACGGCGTCGGCATCATCGAGTGGGCTGTAACCAATAAATTTTTATTTTCTAATACTTTTTCAATTGCTATACCTTTGATCATATCCATTTATCTGATATTATTATTATTTCTGATATCATTATGAGTAGAATTATCGAAATGAAATACATAATTAGAATAGTAAAACAAAATAAAATAGAAAAAGACCTCAAGCTTAATAAATATATTTAAAAAAATATAATTAGAAAAGGTTAAAAGAAATATTTCATAATAAGAAATCCGTAATACTTTTCAAATTGTTTATTTGTAACTAAATGAAAAGTAGGAATATAATAAAATTTTTGAGAGATCTAAAATTTATATATAACTTAGCGAATAACAACCGTCAGCAGATCGTCCTCGCTCTCTAATTGACAGCTGTTCGTTTGCGAGTTGCATATTGGAAAAAAACTAGTACTTTTAATCTTCGAGGGTACTGTTGCTATTCTTTCCGATAGTCAGGCAGCGTTGAAGGCGTTGGTATCGCCGGTCGTCTGCTCTCGCGTTATTAGTGAGTGTAGGGAGAAGCTACCTGTCCTCCAGAGTTAGTGCGCCGTTTCCCTTGTGTGGGTTCCGGGTCATAAGAATGAGATGGCTGATGAACTGGCGAAACTGAGTGCAGGCGGTTCGCCATCTGCTGCTAATATTTCTGACATAGGTGTCCCTTTTTCTGTTGCGAGGGGACGGATAGAGGAACTTTTCAGGGGGAAGGCTCAGGAGAGGTGGGGTTCGATCTCCGGCTGCACCATAGCAAGGGCTCTGTGGCCACGGTATGATTTACGTAGAACTCGGAAATTCTTGGGCTTTTCGCGATTGTCCATTAGTACCCTCACGGCCGTCTGCACGGGCCACTGCTCCGTCGGGACGGCTGCTGAGAGGATGGGCTGTGAGGAGGATAGAGGAACTTTTCAGGGGGAAGGCTCAGGAGAGGTGGGGTTCGATCTCCGGCTGCACCATAGCAAGGGCTCTGTGGCCACGGTATGATTTACGTAGAACTCGGAAATTCTTGGGCTTTTCGCGATTGTCCATTAGTACCCTCACGGCCGTCTGCACGGGCCACTGCTCCGTCGGGACGGCTGCTGAGAGGATGGGCTGTGAGGAGGATTCGAAGAGAGAGACTAGGTCTGGCTAGGTCGAGGCTAAGATTCCTTGGGGCGCCTTTCTTTGTCAACTTGGGGCTGTGTTCCCGGTGGGATTTGACGGACTTAGTGAGGTACGTGAATGGCACAGGGTGGCTGTGACGTCCTCAGGTTTCTACGGAGCTAGGGTTTTTAAACGGCACCTACGGTACTACTTGTGTCGACTGCCATCTAACGTAACCTTTAGTCGAGCAAGTGCAAATCTGTATATTTTTTTAGTGTAGAGCAAAAATATGCTCGATGATTTTGCAAAGATTGTGCTTTAGAAAATTTAAATTTTAGTGGAAACAAGGCATCTGAACAAACAAAGACAGCAGTTACAATATCAAAACTGTTTTGCGCAAAGCACTTGTAGGTATCAATTACTTCCCCGCCAATATTATTCTAACTGCCACATTACCTGACTCAAACTTTAATATATTTCATCTAGAAGACTCCTTTGGAGATTTAAAACCGTCACAATTTACTGTTGCACTTGGTATAACGTAGTCGTACAGTTAAATGTGACTAATTTCGACAGCTCTTAGTGCAATAAATTACCTCTTCTAAATTTCTTTACCTTTAACAAAAAAAACTGCAATAATATTATTTTTCAAACAAGTAATATTCTTTCCTAAAGAATTTCTTTTCATAATTTAATTCTACTAAATTATTCAAATTTCTTTTGCGTAAACAAATTTATTTTTATTACTTCTTAATATAGACAATTAGCGTACATTTGTTTATCTTATACCCCAATAAAATCTTAAGCTTAAAAAAATAATTAATGAATCTTATGAAAGTTTCGTGACTGCCAAAAATGAAAATAATAACAAACAAAAAAACACAACAACAGTGAAACTCTGCGAAACACATAAGGCTGGGAATATAATTGGGACGCACGACGAATTCGTCGCTAAAAGTTCGTAGCGTAAATTCGCAGTGTGGCGTACAATTACGACGAAAAATTACAGGTGTCATAATCAGCTAAGATAACAACGGCGTTGTCTTGTATTGACGACACCAAGGAGAATCGCATACTTACTTTTGCTTTTAAAATGTTCGTGCCAATTTCACCACCCACTGTAAACATTTTTCTCTTTGCCACTAAAACACAAAATAGAAATCTCCTCAATTTGAAATGTAACGAAGATGACTTTTCAAAAAATGTTTGCTTTGAAATTGGAGCTTCTCATTCAAAATGTTTAAGAATTCCTGGAATTCAACAACAATTAAAATCACTCATACGCCATCGTCAACTAAACCACTTGTTCATAGAAATATTTTTGATTTATAGAAATTAAATTATTGCAAAAAGAATTTTAATGAAAATTTACTTTATAAAAGTTATCTGAATCCAAATGAGCTTTATGACTGAAAGCTCTCACTGTGTGCCTAATTATGATTTTATTTATTTTTTAATACACTTTCAAAATCACATTATGAGGAAAGAAAAGCCGTTAACAATGAATTTGGTCACACAATAGAGTTTCAACGTTACGCTCGTTTGCCAAAAAACACTGCAATTTAAATTTTTGTCCCCAACTTTGTCGAGTTTGAAATTGTTAAAAATTTTATTCTTCTTTTTCAATGTACTCAGCATCCCCATATCGCAGTCACAACAAACAAAACAAAACAGAAACACATAAAACAAATAAAACAAAATAAAATAATCAGCATAATCATGTACGCAAATATTTAGTAAACAAAATTAAAAGAAAATTTTAATTAAAAAACAAATTCCAATGCAAAATTAGTCAACGTTAAGTCAAAAAGTAAATACAAATAGAGGCATGTGGGCAATAATAACAACAGCACCAACAGCAACAAAGACAGCACCCACCAACAACAAGCACAATATTAAAAAAACAGTTCAAGAAATCAGTTAAACAAATAATTAATTATGAAACGATAAAACCGACAAAGAACGCAAAATTTAACTTCAAAAACTTTATTTATCAAAATGAAAAAAAAATTATTTATTTATAAAAATAATTAGTAGTATTTAAAATAAGATTAAAAGTGCATACGTCACGTGCATATACACGGCGGGTCTGTGAGCTGAGCCACAAAGCATCGGCGAAGTAAAATAATTTCGTTAATGCATCAATATAACACCAGAGATGTAGCAACTTTGCTTTACAGATCTCAAACATTATCTGCCTGGCTCACGATGTCACTCGATATCGTTCGTTCGCGCGTTGATTCTGTAATTGCAATTGTAAATTGGGTTAAAAGCTCAGTTACCCGACCAGAATGTTGGATGAACGAAAACCCACGGAAATGCTTGTCAAATGCGAAATGCCACATAACTGTAACGTCTTTAATATGTAGAAAATAGAATTTTATTACGACGTTACGTGACAGTTGTAAGCATTTTCATAGGTTTCCATACATCAAATATCATGGTTTGATGCAATTACGTCAACGTTACGCTCGGCTAAATTTTTAATATTTTAGTTCACTTTAAAATTTTTCAATAAATTTAATCCTGAAGACGTAATCAATAGAAAAGCTAATTGTATAGTATGTACCACTATTAGTAACAATCTTTCCAAACGAATGTCGATATTTTGATAAAATTAATTCGCAAAATTACATTTAATGCAGCTCTTTGTTGTGTTTTTCATAAATGTAAAGAAATATAATTTGAACTTAAAAAAGCTCTTTCAGTGCAATTAAGGTTAAACAAGTACAATCTTTGAAGGTTGTTAGTCCCATTTTAAAATTATTAATGCCTTCCCTGCTACGTATGCAGGGAAACAGGTATGGAAAGGTCTAGTGTAGAGAAGGGTCTGGTGGTGACACTGATGCCAACTTTTTGGCAACAAAACGTCTGTTTTTATTTATAAATAAAACCACTAAAAGCAAAAAGTATGTTTGTATGTGCATATAGTATTTACAAGATATAGATTTCAATTGAAAGTTTATTTGTACTCATGGAGATAAGAGCTCAAACTAAATCATTTGGTATCAACGAAATATAAAAAAAATTAAATAAAATTTAAGTGGAAATGTTTTAAAATTTTGTTCTTTATCGAGTGTTCTATAATTTGTGTCAAGGTAGCACTCAGTAATTCGAAACGAAAGAAAATGCTTTCGAATTTGATTGTTACCGCCTTAAGTATGTATTTATGTACGAGGTCTGTTCAAAAGAAAAGGTGCATTTTTGAATTTTTTTTTTAAGTATTTATTTATTCTTCAATATCCATTTTGTCCCCTTCAAAGTAATCCCCTTCACGTATAATATACTTATGACAGCGCTTCTTCCAATCCTCGAAGCACTTCTGGAATGCGCTTTTCGGTATGGCCTTTAGGTCTGTCTTCGATTTTGACTTTTATCTCATCAATTGTGGCAAAACGCTTTCCTTTCATTAGTCTCTGCAGTTTTGGGAAAGGGAAAAATTCGCAAGGAGCCAAATCTGTTGAATAAGCTGGTTGAGGCTTGATTAGAGTGTTGCTTTTGCCATAAAATCATGAACAAGCATTGATGTGTGAGCTGGTGCATTATCGTAATGCAGAATCTATGACTTTTTTCTACAATTCCGATCGTTGGAGCCGTATTGCTTCACGCAAACGTTGCATAACTTCCTTGTATTATTCCTTATTAACCGTACGACCTTGTAATCGAAAAAACAAAATTCACCCTTTCTTTTGAACAAACCTCGCATATGTACATACACACGTACATTTATGTATCAGAAATTATGAGTTGCAATATAAAACTACTAAAACTGGAGATATTCCTTAAGCGAATGCTACACTATCACACATATACGTATAAGAGTGACTATTTTTTTATAAAATAACGCACACAATGACAAATATTAAAGCTGAACATTGATCGTTTAGCATTCGCTTTAATTAGCAATTTCTACTTTTCGAGTTTGAATAGTACCAGTTTTTCCAACCCTGATACGTAGGGAACATGCCCTGAGCAGTGGAACAAATAGCGTTGATTTACATACACACATTGGCATAGACACTAATGCAAATCAGGAAAATATTTCAATGACTCGAGAAGGGCATGTACACACAACCTTTGAGAAATAGCGTCAAAGTGCTAATTACTGGGCCAACAATAGCCACTAAGTTGCTTCTAAAATTTAAATCATTGAATGAGAGAACCTACTGTACATGAAAAAAGGAAATTAAAGATTTATTTATGCACTATTTTGCATGGCTAATTTTGACAAAATTGTGGGTATGTACCATCATTGTCGTGAACTCCACTTCAGCGATGTGTTCTGCCACTAATAACACCATTCTATATAATTTATGAAGCAATAAAAAAAACATCTGTGTTTAATATTAAAGAATTAAATCTTGCATTAATTTTGAGACACCCTATAAATATAAACAAAATTTTAATTTTGGCGGCAAAACTTCTTAAAAGGTCATTCCGTTGTCTGTATATGTATAAACAAATTTAAACACTAAAATATGACAAAAATAAACAAACAACGCAAACACAAATTCAAAGTTTATCCAACAAATTTATATTTAACTGCCTGACTATTTAACATCAAAAATATCAGCAAGAATTCATAAGAGATATTTCCTAAGCAGCGTTACCATATATATTTTTTAAGAAAAACTTTATTTAAAAAAAAAACTAATTTTTCAACAAAAGACTTTTTTCCACAAAAGTGTCCAAATAATGAAAAAAGCTCAAAAATAAAGGGTGTCCACTATGCAGCGAATTTTGACGAAAGATTTGCATCTTCATGCATACAAAGTTCAATTGACTCAGGAACTGAAGCCAGCTGACCATGGACAGCGAAGGGAGTTCGTTAATTGGGTATTGGAGAGACAACATGAAAATGCTGATTTTGCCGATAAAATCATCTTCAGTGACGAGGCCCATTTCCATCTTGAAATGAATGTGGAGGGCATGTGGTTTCAACAAGACGGCGCCACATGTCATACAGCCAGAGAAACAATTCAACTGCTGCATCAGTCATTTAAATCTTGCGTTCTTGTTGGGACACCCGTTATATATTTAAATACATTTTTATTCAAAATAACATAAACAAAACAAACAATAAAAGTTAAACAACAAACTTTTTCTTCTCACGATTTTGAGCCGGTCCCCATTTTTTTTTTGATGTGTTTGTAACGTATTCTAACA
Source organism: Dexiosoma caninum (assembly GCA_963924685.1). Classification (NCBI taxonomy): domain Eukaryota; kingdom Metazoa; phylum Arthropoda; class Insecta; order Diptera; family Tachinidae; genus Dexiosoma; species Dexiosoma caninum. Next base: position 28,551,197 of record OZ004725.1, on the reverse strand, counting down.
ATGCATATAATGTGACTAGTCTACATATGCATGTATAGTGTAGTCCACAGAGGAGTACGACGAGACTAACCCAAATATATGGAGAAAAAATGGTTTATTTAACATTACAATGTCCTATGGGCTCCACCCCATATAACCAATCGGACTAACCCAAAAACTACTCCATGTAAAATACGAAGAAAAGCACGAACACGTGTCGTATAACACTAAGCTGTAGTTTTCAATGACATGGTCCACGGCTGCATTACATAGTACATTTTGTCACCACACCATTTCAGCTAAAATGTACCACGTAGTCCAATATTATTCGCAGGGAAGCTATTTTCTCCACTTGCTTCAAACAAATAATATCAAAAACTACAAATATTCCATTGTTTTTACCGTTTCCCTTTAAATATCAACCCATGCTTTTTTGAAATAGAAAACTATATAGCAAAAAGAACCCTGTTGTACTGTGTAGGCATAAAAAACTATAATACAGTCGAACTTCTCTATAACGTAGCAGTTGGGGACCGTCAAATTTCTACGTTATAGAGAAAATTCGTTATAGAGAAACTGCAGAAAATTTTTACTACATTTTTTTTTATGTACAAAATATATTTATTAAGACAAAAAAAATTGTTTTTATATAAACACATTAATTTTTTTTTATTAATACATACATATGTGACTAAATTGATACAAAAAATCGATTGCTAAAAACTTCGCACTAGAGAGATTATTTAGTGTGATAAATTCTATTTAGGTCTTAAAAAATTGTACGTTACAGAGCGAACTTTGCTATAGGGAAGTTCGTTATAGGGATATCAAAATGTATGAAAATACTCACAAAAATGTTGTGTTCACGAATTTTATTTGTTATAGAGAAGATTTCGTTATAGAGAAGTTCACTATAAAGAAGTTCGACTGTATTATTAATACGACACGGTTGTATTAACTATAGAACAGACACATTTAATACTGTTGCAGTAATAAGCAGTGAAAAATTAAAAAATAAATTAACAAAACTTGAAAATTTGAATGAATTTAAAAAAAAACTAATTTTTGAAATTAAAAACTTAAAAACTTTTTGGTATTTCAAAAACCTTGAAAAATAAGTGAAAACATGAGAAATGGTAACGCTGTTCCAAAATAAAGCTGATTATTTAAGAGCGACAATCGAAAGAGAGCTTATGGCTGGTTAGTTAAGACAAAAACCATAAGTCTGAAGAGTAAATAAAAAATAACTAAAGTTACCCCTGCCAGATAAAATTCACCAAAAATCGTCAATATCCCCATAAAACATAAACGTCATTTCAGTTTCGAAAAAGCGCCAAAAAAAAAATCGGACAACAGGAAGTGCAAAATTTAAATAAATTTTTTTTTATATTTATTCCAAAAAATGTTTCTACAAGTGTTAAGCATTTTTAAATAAGAATTTATTACCGTGAACTTTTCTTTACTTTGTATGGATTTATGGGTTTTGAAGTATTTTAAGTTGCAAAGATTTATGATACGTATCGTTGGCTATTATTATTTGACGTCATATTTTATCAATAAATATTTATTAAGAAGCCTAAAAGAGAGAAATAAATTTTATGTGATTTAATGTAATAAATTTTTTCAAATCTAATACCTATAAAATAAGTGACTACTATTTGAATTGTTAATACATATGTGTATGTATGTATGTAGTGCCTTATTTCGAAAACCTATTTATGCGTTAGTTAAAATTTCTCAATTTTATATAACATACAGGCATTACATGGGATAGTTACCAAGGCCCAAATTCACAGTCATAGTTTAACCAAATATATTTGATTTTACAGATTTTTGTTTACTATTAGTTAAAACGCCAAATGTCACTGGTTAATAAATAGTTAAACAACAGCTGATTAGTAAATTATTATTAGTATTTTTGTTTTGATATCATCTACCATAATATAAGATATATGTATATATAATACTATCATATATATGTTTAATATTCAAACAATTCTCGTTTGATTGATTGAATTTTAAACATATAGATCTTGGGTTTATATTCAGACGTTGGGAAAATCCACTGATGAGCTAAGTAAGCGTTAGCGAAATAGTACTATATGGATATGCTTTCCTCCTCAATTTTTGAGTTACTTTTGTAATAAAATGCTTTATGATATTTTTCATACTGTATGAGAATATCATAAAGTATGTAATAATAAATTTCACATATAGTTTATAAGGGAAAAGCACAATTAGAATCATATGTATCATTTATTTTATTTGCGAAGATATTTTAATTTTCCCAAACCAATGTCAGCAGCAATTCAATATCTTGCGCGGTAAAGTTCGATGAGTGCGCGCATGTTTTATCCATTTTTAAGAAATAATACAACAAATGTAAACAAAAACCACATGCTATAGCAGTGCAGCCAATATTGAAAACTAAAAGATTGTTAGGGTTACCATTCTTTGGTTATACTGAGAATGTTAGTTATCTTTTTTTTTTTTGGACCAGCACTCAGGAGATGGCCCTACACATGCGATGCATTGTGCTGGAAAGGGATAGTTAAAGAAACGACAGGAGGTGAAGCTTAATTAATTATTTTACAGCTCTGCTTTTGCACGTACTTTGTTTATAGCAGTGCTAAAGCTTCTGTTTAGTAGTCATTTTTATTATTATTTTACTTCGCCGGTGCTACACAATACCGATGAAGGAGGGCGTTCTGATGTGTTTGTTTATTGCTCTCAGCTGAAGCCGGTATTGTTCAGTGACACCTTCCGACAACAACTGACACACAAAGCCACAGAAAAATGCAAGTTGTTTTTTTTTTTTTTTATATATAATTTTAGTGTGAAACTGGGGTTAAACCCAGGTCTGTTTTGGTTTTGTAGTCAACGTGCAGACTACTTCAGCCATCGCTACCCTCAGTGTTAAACATGATACTGTGAATAATATAGTAGCCATTTTTAGTAATTACTTTACTTCGCCGATGCTATACAATACCGATGAAAGAGGGCGTTCTGATGTGATTGTGGATTGGATACAGTTGAAGCTGTTATTGTTTTGTGACCAGTGACTATGCCTTCGCCACAACAACTTTTATGTAACTGCTCTTAAATTAACAATTCCACCTTGAAATTTTCTAACGAATTTAAAATGAAATTTTTTTGCGTTTTACGTTTTCTAGAGATGTCAAAAATGATTTCATTTTCACTTTCGTACAAATTTGGTGTCTGAGACACAGCCGTATATTTCGAGTTTTTACACTTTATTGAAACCTTCACATTTTCCATAAATTTCTTAATGTTTTTTCGTATATTTATTTTGCCCTTTTTACCCTTTTTGGAACAGCTTACGGTGTATTTCTTGCTTCTAGAGATAACAATACTGCATATATTCTTCTATCTACAAATTTACGAAACTTACGCAATTTTTATTTAAATAGTATTTTTTTGGGTTTGCATAAAAGTACTCGCGAAAATATCTATTTCGCAAAAGAACTTTCTCCATGAAACATCTATTGGAAAAATATAGCGATATTACAAGTACTCTTTCACAAAAGTACTTTTATATAAAAGTAGCTCTTCTCTAAAGTATGTCCCACAATACTTCTAAAAGATTAACATTTAAAAAATACCTTTTTATTTAAAAGTACGAGTATGTATATTTTTATGGCAAAACCTTTTTGTTTTTATTATCGTCCAAAAACAAATCTCGTCTGTCTATAAAATCAATGAATTGGATGTGTCAGATGATAAAAGGCATAACTCCACAATACCAAAAGTAGAGCAAATTAGTAATTCTTAAAAAATTAATCTCTAAAATTCATGAAAATGATACTAATTTAAAAAAATGGTTAAGGGGTCTCTTCACAAATTAAATTACCTTTTAAAGTTAAAATTTGTGAAATAAAAAAATTTTTTAATAAGTTTTGTGAACAATCAATATAATTGTTTGGAGTTATTTGGTTTAGCCACTGAATTTTTTTCATTTATTATTATAAGTAAATTTATATAACGTAACATTTTTTTTTCTTGGACCAGCACTCAGGGGATGACCCCTATACATGCGATGCATTGTATTAATTCTAATACATCATTTTAAATAAACATGAAAAAAAAACTAAAACAGAATTTATTTAAAAATTACCATAAAAATATTTTGAACTTTTCTAAGTATTAAAACATTTAGTTATCATATAGATAATCATCACAATCAGATGCATCTGACGTACTGCAATTTCTATTAGATGTCCTCAAAATTTTTGTAGAATTTATCTCTGATAAGCGGTATAAATTTTAATAGGTGCATCATGTCCGTTTTTCTTTTCTTTTGTAATTATTCTGCCAGAAGGGTACAGTAGAGGTTGCTCTACGTTTTTTAATTGCACCGGTTTACCAATTTTTCTTTTGATTTTCATTGAAAAAAATTCTTCGTGTGTATTGAAATTGTATTTAATTTGTATGCTGTATGGTTTGGTTCTTTCTAATTTAATCCATTTTACCTTCACCCAGTCAATTGGTACTCATTGGTTTTTTTTTTCTTCTACTGATGGAATTTTCTAATAGTTTTGTCGATCGATTGTAATGTTTTTGTTATTTTTATTGTAACCTAGTATTTCTAAGAAAAAAATGATTAGGGAGGTGATTCGAGCGACACAGGTGTATTGTTAAGTTTTAAAAAATTTAAACAAACATGTGAAGTTTCGCTAGAGTAAACCAATGCGTTTAATTCAAATGGAGTTAATTGGAATAGCTTCTGAAAAAATTAAAATAATATTCAAAACCTATACCAAATTTTTTATATTTTTTAATGGAAAATATTTAAATAATTTAACAAAATTGAGAAATATTTGAAAAGTGGAGTTAGCCCTTTTAGCGTCTTACACATCCAATTAATGAATTTGTTTGTTAAGCCGACCGGAAATGTGTCTTTTACAAAAACTTCTTTTTACAATTTGTTTCAAAACAAATGTATTGCTTTGTGCCCTGGTGTTAATAAATATAGCAGCATTTATAGTAGGCCTAATTCTGGCAGTCGTGATCGAAATTGTTTTCGATTCGAAAGAAATGCCGATAGTACTCTTATTTCCAATTATGTCAGTCGATATTGAACGAATCGAAATATCTTTTTCAATAATATTTAATTGGGTTTAAGGAATTGTAAACACAAAAGCCAAGACCAAAAACAAAACAAGCAGGGCGCTGTTCATCTGTGTTTGAACAATAAAACGTTTGCGAAATAAAATAACCAATAAAGCAATCTCGGTTCTGTAATTATTCTTTCAATTAATTGTAAAGAAAAGCTTACAAAAATTAAATAGATTTAAATAAGAAAATGTTTCTTGTATAAGGAAAATTTTTAAAGAAGCTATTTGGTTTGTTTTGTTTGTATATTCCGTAATTCTCAAATATTTTTTGCGAGTTCTTGTATAAACATGTGAAATTTCTTAGCTTTTTTCTAGAATTTGGTTAAAGGACTACTGAAGATCTTGATATTAGCACCAAATGAAATGCTGCATATAGACCAGCAAAACCATATAACAAACATGGATAAAGAATCTTTTTTCGATTAAAAATTAATGCGGGAATATAATACCTGAGGCAATATATTCATTTTAAATCTGTCTGGTGACCGATAAACTTTTACATATTTTTTTTGACTGTAATTGATTTTTTATAATTTTGACCTTAAATATGTGAAATTATAATTTTTTTCTTGGGTTTTTAATCGCCGCGTTCATAGACGGCCTACGATCAAATTAGTATAAATGGCAAATGCTGCAATCATCTGCAAAAGAGTGAATACGGTTGGATGTCTGCCATAGCAGGTCATTAAGGAAGATAAGAAATAGGCTAGGAGAAAGAGTGGAGCCTTGTGGTAGCCCTGAATTAATCTTGAACTTATTAGATGAGAAGCCGTCTATAACAACTCTTATAGCGCAATCCCTAAGAAAGCTCGATATAAGATGTCACCGACACTAAAAGCAATAAGTTTAGACAAAAGTTCTCCATGTCACACTCTGTCAAATGCTTTGGAAATATCTAGAGCTCCCACCTTACTTTCGCCAAAATGGTGAATGGATCGGCAGCACTTTTAGAAGAGGAAGGCCAATAAGTGGCCCGTGAACCGTTAGAGCTCTAAAGGTCCAGCCCCCTTTCGTGGTCTAAAAACGCAAAGACTTTTGTAATATTTTGACAAGAAGCTGTTGTAAAAACATTGTGTTGCTGTACCTTAACTTAAAAAAATTAAGATTCAATTAAAATAATAATTAGATTTCAATCAATCACGAAATTTGCAACATCGATTAACAGTTTTAATTGTAAAATTTCGCGATTTTTTTTCCATTTAACCATTTTGTGGTATTTTGATTGTACTGTTTTCAGAGAGCAACAAAATCAATTAAAATTAACGTGCATTTAATTAAATTATTAATTAAGAAATTAAATTTCGAAAAAAACTGAATGCGTTTATTGTGATTTGGTATTTTCTTGACTCCTTGAGAACTTTTTTATCTGAATTAATTTTTCTTGCCATCTGAAATGTTAACGAGATTATCACTTTTGAACGCATGCAAAACACATTCAACTCTGCCGATTAATTCAGAAGAACAACTGCGCGGTTTAAATAAATTTTTGAATATGGCTGTAACACGACTAGTTAACTTTTTTTTGCTGGGATCTGAATGAAAAGACCATTAAATGACTCCAGTCGAAAAGAAGAAGCGACAACTTGAATTGAAAATTGTAAAATCTATTTACTACGTCTCTTGTGTAGGGGAGAGGCCATTTACAATTTTGTTATGTTAATCATAACGATGCATCATGTATTTATTAAATTATATAAATTGTTTGCATAAGAATGCACACGAACCTTTTATTAAGAAGTAAAATATCTGCATTCTGCTATACTGGTTTGTTTATCTTGTCATATTTATTACTTTTATCTGTTGAATTCCTTTCAATTGATGTTGAAGAGGAAAAAAAATAAGAAACAAATTGTGTGTAATGGATGAGTCAATGCTGCTGTTACACTTCATTATTTTTTAATTTCAATTCATCTCTTTTCAATGGTCTACTGGCACTACTGTTGTATGAACTTTCGGTTGTTAAATTGTTATTGAATACGAGAATGTTTGTTCTTTTTGATGCAGGTACTTTAAGAAGGGTAACTTTTAACACCGTCATGTCGTTTATAATTGTCGAAATAGAGTCGGTCAGTGTTTAATGCAGATTTTGGGCTGCATCATAATGGTTTAGCAGACTACTCGTTTTCTGCCGAAACTGGAATATAAATACTGAGGGTGACACACTTATCGGGAAGCAATACAATTCCCGTATAAGATTTGAGCCGTCAAAACACGTCAAAGAAATCTTTTACTATTTTGAAGTCTGAACCCTCCGCTACACTGCTATACCCCATTGTATATCCGGCAGGTTCCGCCCATGTTAACCAGACAGTTTTTCTGACTCAAGGTCTGACCCAACAAATTTGGGGCAAAATTTATGCATACAAAAATTTAACCCCCAAATTCATTAAATTTAAAATGAATGTGAAATGTATTTTATTTCAAAATATTGGAAGTTAGAAATTCACTGCCGCATTCTATATTCTGCAAAAAAAAAAAAACTTAATCGAAAGAAAAAGAAGAAGAGAAGAGTATGTTTAAACCAGCCGCTTTGCTATGAAACGTGTGAAATAGGAACAGAAAAAATAAGCAATTTTGTAAACATTGTAATTGTTAAATTGTAAAAAGTTAAATTTAGTGAAAATAAAACAATGATAAATATATAAAAACTAGTTATCTCTGTATGTATAAATAAATAAACACATCAGTTAAGTGAAGTTAAGGTAGTTGTGGGCAAAATAATGCAGTGTGAGGAATGCTTCATTACAGTGCTAAAGATTATTAAATAATGTCCGCAATAAACTTAGCGTTTTTTCTCCATTTTCTTTTAAAATTGCTTTCAAACTCTTGTCGCTTTTACAGGTTGAATTTTTTCAAAGCATTTAATTTCCTTCTACTTTTAAAGGTCCTAAAAGAAAATTATAATATTAACTTAATTCATTTTTGGAATATCTCTTTATATATGATTCTAATTTTAAAATTGAGCTTTTTCCCGACAAATTAATTGAAATGTATTATTACATAATTTTTTTTTTTTATAAAATTTATTATTATTTATAAAATTATATAATTTTTCATTTGATTCAAAGTACATAGCATGCTGGCCGATGGCAAGCCTAGTGTAGATGAGAAGAAAAATCTAAAAAATAGAAATATGTACACATGTGTAATAAAAAAAGTAAAGTCATGGATTGTTATGTTTTTTTTTTATAGATTTTTTGGTTTTGTGTTCGGTATTCAACTTCAATTCTCGACTGATTAGTTGAATTTTAAACATAAGAATCTTGAATTTGTAGGCACAAATTAGGAAAAATCCACTGATGAGCTAAGTAAGCATTAGCGAAATACTACTGTATGGATATGCTTTCGTCCTCAGTTATTGAGTTTGCTTTTATAAAAAATACTCTATGAGAATATCATAAAGTATGTAATAATACATTTCTTATATTTTGTCGGGAAAAAGCAAAATTTTAAAATTAAGAAAATTAGAATATTTTAATTATATTATTAATTGACCTTTTTTATTATATTTTTTGATATATATTTATTATAAATATAAATAAAAAAAATATTATATATATAAATAAAAAAAAAAAAAAAAAAATTAGAATAATAAAATGGAATACAAACAATAAGGCTGAGTTGCCCACTAAGCGTGTTCTATTGCTATCAAGCGATTAAAAGTTCTTTTAAATATTAATTGTAAAAGAAAAAAGAATTGCAACGAAACTTTGCAAAATTAATTTTTTGAAAAAGATACCTTTGAGCAGTACTACAATGATAAAAAGAAGCTTACGATTTTATTTATTACAAAAAGTATCAAATTAGAGTTAATTTTTACAGCTTGATAGTGACATTGTAAAAAGTACCAATACAAAAACATTTGTAACTCTTTCAGAAGAATGCAATACCAGTATTATATCTTTTCAATGTGTTCCTGTCTAAAAAAAATAACTTTTATATTAAAAGTTAATATATATAGAGCATGTTTGTTAAATATTTCTCGTATAAATAAATAAAGTCTACTGAAAAATAGTATTTTTACACTTTTGTATGAGTACATACTACGTAGATATTAAAGAAAATTTAATTCAATTCGCATTTAATTGTAACCAAAAAAAATTTCCATACAAAAGTTTTCCTAAAAATTAAATCTTTTTTTCTTGAGTGAAAAAGAAGACAACACTTTGAATTTAAAAGCGAAAATAGAGCAAAATAAAAAACGAAAAAAATGCAAAATTACTTCGTCAGGCGTCGCTATGCAACTTTCCTATCCCGATTTCTGCTCTACACCGCTCACTATCAAACAAAAATTTGCATGCAATAGTTGCGGCGTTTATTGCATGGTGTAAATATGATCAAACACATAAATTAATTACGGAAAGACAAAAAAATTAGTAACATAATCAAGAGCTATTTGTGTTCGACATATTTCAGCGTGAGGAATCCTGCAGCGCCGGAGGTGATATTCTCATTTTCTATACATCAAACTAAAGTTTATTTTAATTTCGAGAAGAAATGGCATTGTTGTTGGGACAGGAGAATAACTTGCTCCACAATGCAGAGAAAAGAATTGAAGGGAGGAAATTGAGGGGCAGTTGCAATCCATTCCAGGGGTGATAAATTGTAAGATATTTGTTTTCAATGTGTGTGAAATAATTAGTTTAGTTATAGATTTAAAAGAAAAAAACGATCGTCTAAATAAAAACGCGTTTAAGTATGTGTTAAACACATTAAAATCGGCAGCTTTTCATATTGCTCAGGTGTATTTTTTTTCGACCTGCAATAAATTAAATAAACATTTAAAATTTGAAGAGAAATAAATCAAAACGAACTATTAGAAAATAAATTTATAGCATTTTATTTTTAAAATTTTTTTTAATTGGACACTTTTTAACTACTAAAACAAAAATTTATAAATTTTCCGTTACTGAAGAAACAACGTGCAATAGCGTAGCTACGATCATAATGCAGAATACATACAATCGAAAAGACGCGCTGTTCGGCCGAGAAATGAGTTCTTACTGTAATGCGTGGTGCGATTAGCTGCCAAATCGACCGCAAATGAATGGACCCCTAATGATAAACGCTTTGTGCACAGAAATGAACTGATTTGGGGAACAAATTCCCTGTTTTCATTACAGCACACTCCATTATAGTAGTCTTAGACCGTATGTCTTACATCGTCTTAAAAAACCGAGGCAGTTGAATGCTTCTTTTGAGACCTGAAAAGTTTGCTCCATCCATCGAACATCGCACGGAATTTTCATGCCAAGAACTTCTGATACCTCAATGTTTATGCCGCCCATAATTACAGATGAGGCAGCGTGATCGTGCATACGGCGATGCGTAAGCATGCTGCATTGGATCTTTTGAGCGCTGAAAACGACACTGTTCGCGTGACCCAATTCCGATATTCTTGTGAGGTCACCATTCAATGAATATGAGTGATAAATGCTGCTGTCATTAGCAAAAGAGTGCATAGGGTTTGAAGTCTGCGATAGCAGGTCATTAAGAAAGATAAGAAATAGGGTAAGAGAAAGAATGGAGCCTTGTGGTACCCCTGAATTAATCTTGAACTCGTTAGAAGAGACGCCGTCTATAACAACTCTTATAGCGCGATCCCTAAAAAACAAAACACACACAGAAGTGCACCATGCCATACTCTATCAAATGCTTTAGAACTATCCAGAGGCACAACTTTGCTTTCGCCAAATTGGCACTGTCTACATTTTTTATTTAGAATATTACATTTTAGTCCTAGGTTTTTTTTTGCTTTAACATACGTTTATAATTAGTCTTTCAATTATTCAACGTTAGTCAAAATTCATTAGGATTATTTATCTATGTTTGTTATATGGTTTAGCTGATCTATATGCGGCATTTCATTTGGTGCTAATATCAAGATCTTCAGTAGACCTTTAACCAAATTCTAGAAAAAAACTAAGAAATTTCACATTTTTATACAAAAAATATTTGAGAATATCAGAATATACAAACAAAACAAACCAAATAGCTTCTTTAAAAATTGTCCTTATATAACAAACATTTTATTATTTGATTTTAAATCTATTTAATTTTTCTAATATTAAATTTTTGTACAAAGGCTCAATAAAATAACCGAAGCTGTTTCTAAAAAGCCGATCTGTGGCCCTTAACGCTAAAAAGTTTTCGAGGGCCAAAATTTGGCATTTTCTTACAAGATTTAAGTTAAAGAATTGTTAATAGGTATTGCCTGCAAAAGTAAGTTGAAAAACAATACACTCACATGTTTTAACAATTCACTTAATACTAGAATTTAACTAAAAACGAAAACGTATTTTAAACCCTTCATAGCATGTTCTCTTATCAGTCAATTTTTACGTTTTATAGCAGAAATTAAAGGCTAAAGTCGCACCTACAAAACAATATAAAAAACGCGTATCAAAATTCCAAGCCAATTAAAAGTTGTGGATATTTGAACACCTTATCAAGAATTGCTGCACTGTGCGACGTGTTAGTGCTCAAAAAACGATAATCAGAAAAAAATATGTAGGAATTGACCGGCACGAGAATGGAATAAGAATTGTCTTTAAGAAATGCTTTTATAAAAATATCAGAAAGTATTTTTTTTTTTAATTGTCCATAGAAATATTTAGCAATGCCCTTCTTTTATTAAAGAAAAAACTAGAATATTAGGGCATTTAGTACGTCCCTATTTGGTGTTTCAGTCAATACTCTATAACAAAAAAAAAACTTTTCTTAAAATATACCTAAAATACAAAAATCTACGTCAACGGTTGAAGTATTCGCCAATCTAGTTTGAATTATTTTGATTTATTACTCGCTACTTATAAAATTGTTTTGTGGAACCAAAAATAATAAAAAGTTTAGCGAATGGAAAAACGTCTATATTAGAAATTGTTTTAGTTAAACAACCGGAGTTTAAAATTTTATTTATGGCGTATTAATTAACAAAACAATGATGGATTAATTTATTCCCGTCACACACTCTTTCCCAGGGCGTATAAATTACAAATTATAATTTAAGCAAATTTCATTTAAAATATTCGACTTTTTCGCTTCTGATCTACGAAAACACAAAATTTCAATTGAGCAAACGATTTCTAAGCTGATATTTTCTTCAAAATTAAATTTATTCTAATCAAATGTTCGACAGATGATCAGTCTAATATTTAGATAACCAAAGCTTGTGGCCAACAAATAACAAATGGCAGTGATAAGAGAACGTACTACGAGTACCAACAGCAACAGAAATTTCTTAAAGTACTCGAACATTTAAATTGTGTCATTCTCCTAAGTACATAAAACATGTCATAAAATATGTATATATTTTAAATATTTGTCAGAATATTGATAATTATTGCAAAATGTTAATTTTCTTAACCTTGGCTGTATAACACATATTTGTAATAATAATAAAAAAAAAAAATTAAATAATTACTCGTCATAAATAATAAAAGAGGGCTAAATTACTTAACAATTGTTTCCATATTTCTGCAGAAAAAGCAGTAATATCATAAATAGAATTAAAAAGTTTAAAACACTTATTGAATTTTTAATCAAAATACAAAAAAAAAACTACAAGTAACTGTGCAAAAATTTTAAGAAAACAATAAAGTTTAGAATTAATTATTCCATAAATTTTTGCCACCTGTTGTTTAAATATTTACTGCCGTATTCATAAAATTTTTTTTTATTTATGAAAGGTTTATTAGACATATTTCTATACAAAATGCAATCAATATACATACCTTCTATAAATCGAAAATGTTTTTTTTATGAATACGGCTGTAAACATTCAATTTTCGTCTATTAATTTGATATTCTTTTTTTAATTAATAATATTGAAAAAATTTTGCTTAATTGCTGGAATTTATTAAAAATTTCCCCGCCTTAATTAGTTCATTTAACGGCATTATATATACATCTGTACATATGTACATACATAAGTATATACGAGTACATATCAATGTACATATTACATGCACGTAATATTAAAATTAATAAATAATACAAGTTTGCCATTTTTTTATTAAAGGTGTTTTTTTTATAAAATATACTTTTTCTGAAAAGTACTTTTTTATAAAATATACTTTTTCTGAAAACTACTTTTTTAGAAAAACTACTTTTTTATAAGTTATTTTTTTATAAAAAGAAATTTTTATAGAAGATACTGTTTTTTAAAAGGAACTTATTTTTAAAAGGAACGTATTTTTTATAAAAGTTACTTTTTTATAAAAGGTATTTTTTTATACAAGGTACTTTCACTTCTCTTTTTATTTTGACCTTTATTAAAATTTTTTAATTATATTTATTTTTGAACGATGGTTTTTTTTATGAAAAGTTTTTCAATAATTATTTATTGCTCAATATTTCGCTACCAAATAGGTAGCAAAATATTGAGAAATAAATAATCGTTATTATTTCCTGACGATGCTACCTATTTGGTAGCAAAATATTGAGAAATAAATAATTATTGAAAAACTTTTCATAAAAAAGACCATCGCTCAAAAATAAATATAATTAATAAAAGGTACTTTTTTATAAAAGATACCTTTGTATGAAAAGAACTTTTCTATAAAAGCTACTTTTTTCAAAAAAATTAATTTTTATAAAAGGACTTCTTTATAAAAGGTACTTCTTTATAAAAGCTACTGTTTTATACAAGGTACTTTATTAAAGAAGGTATTTTTTAATATAAAAGAAACTATTTTTATAAACGGTAATACTTTTTTATAAAAGGTACTTTTTTGTAATGGAGTACCAGAAAGGTATTTTTTTTTAAAGCTAATTTTTTTCAAAAAGGTAATTTGTATGGAAGGTATATTTCCCCAAGAGATACTTTGTTATAGAAAGTACATTGTTATAAAAGTTACTTTATTATAAAGACTAGTTTTTTATAAACGTACTTTTCTAAAAAGAATGTAGCGATAGTCAACGCTTGCGCAAAAGTTACGTTTTATGAACGCGCCCCAGTAAGGCATTCAAAGAGTTTTGCGTCAAAATAATGAGAATAAATAAATCCAATCTCATAAGTTTTTTTTTCGAATATTTATTAATGACTGTATTGTGCAAGTTTTCTATTGCTTTGCGAATACTTTATTATATTCAAACGAAGCCAAAAAGTCTCGTAAAACATTTTATGTAATTACAAGCCGTTACTAATTAATTGTTCATAACTGTAAATTATATTATGGGCAATTTAATATTTAAATTAATTTAATTTTAAACGCAATAACTTAATCTCAAACTTACCAAGGTATGTGTATAGCCCAAACCCGTTTCTTCATTATCGGTAAGAATATCCAATGCAGTACCACCATTGGGCTCAACATGCTCTGGATTAACACAGAATTTCGGCACTACAATCAGCCTTTCTTTAGCACTTGTATCTTCCAAGATATTTTGAGGTTTCATTTTGTACGTTTTTTTTTTTAAATTACGAGTATGTATTTGAAAAAGTTTATTAAATGATATATCACAATTGAAATTTTTTAAATATTTTATTTTTTAATTAAGTAAACACAGCACAAATAAATTTATGAATATTTTCTTTATATCATATTTATTTTAAATTATTAAAAATATATTAAGCAAATTTCCAAATGTTTTCTTTTTCCAAGTTTTTACATTTTTATTTATATCACAAATACCTACATATATGTATGTATGTTGTACGCATGTACATATATGTATATATATTTATTTCATTTAATATTGTATTAATTCATTTTGTTTAAAAAAAATCGCATCGCTTTAAGTAATTTCGTTGGAGTTTAATTCACAGTTTTTAAGAGACTGATAGACGATTGGCGAAGTTTGTCAATGTTTAACAGCCACAAGTCACTATTTTTTTTTTTAATGCAAAATCAAAAACAACGTTAAGTACAACACACTAACTAACACACACACACTCGGACATTCAGTTGGGCTGCTCTTATAAATATCAGTACTATAGTTATTGCCGTATGATTTGTGTTTAATTAATTTGTTATAACGAGTTGGTGAGTTCGGAGGCAGTTGAAAACATATTTCACAGCTGTTTTAAGAAAAATTCTTTAAATTTTTACATGCGGATTTTTTTATTTAAATAAATAGTACCTACATAGTATTTTTATATCATATGATTTTTATTTGTTATTTTTTGAAATATATTTCAGACATTCTCAGAAGAGATAAGTTTCCACTTCAGATTATAACAATTATTTGTACTTTTTGTTAGAGATGTTCTTGTAGATTAAATTAACAAAAATAAACACATACACACATACATACAGCCATACATGTATATGTATATGGATATGTAAATATGTTTTGTATAATGTTAATTTCCTTAATGGTTTTTTAAAGATAATTTATATGATTTTGGTTTATAATTTTATCATTTTCTATACTATTTCTGTACACACGTAAGTTTAAATTAAAATCTAAGTACATATTATCTTTGAGATCATTTTGTTTTCCTGCAGTGTTTTACGTTGGTACCTTTTTTCATACAAATATTTTTAATGTTGTTTTTTTATTTTTTGATTTGTTTACGATTTAATTAACAGGATTTATAACAATAATGCGGTTAAAATTGTAGTGATATTTTTATTATTTATTTTAATATATGTAAATTGATTTTTTTATTTAATCTGTAAAGAAAGAAAATAAGTTATTAAATAATCTCAACAAAATTTTTATTCATAATGCAATTTTAAAAAGCTAAAAAGAAAAACTCGAACATTTTAACAGCAACGTTATGATTTCAACAATAAAATAGAAGTACATAAAATTATAGAAAAATTAAGAATTTCTACAGATCACACTGGTCAACAAACTTTTTTTGTCACACAAAAACTCAAATAAAGACCAGCAAGCAATAATATATCAAGCTAAAAAGTTAGCACATCACGCAAAGTATATTTATCAAGTAGCCGCTTCTCTACAACAAAACAATAATACCAAAAACAACAAGCATTTGGTGTGTGTAAAATTAGCAAAATATCTCAAACCTGGCTTTTTACTGCTCTCTCAAAAGCTAACACACACAGGCTACAATAGCAAGAAAAACACTTATTTCACTTATGTACGAGTTAATTGCTTTTGCAACCCTCTCTCAAAATGAAGAAATGAGTAGAACTGTTAATGGCACGCTCTCTCAAATTAAACAGATGAGTAAAAATAATATTGGCGCGCATAAACGTAAACAAATTTTGACATATCCGGCGTGTAATCGGGCAAAAAAGTCACCTGATTTTACTTGATAAATATAATTTGACATCATTATCCTTGTGATATCGAAACATTCATTGTTGTAAAAAGTAGCAATGTTAGCAACATTTAAAGAAGTTACTGTTTAATTTACAATAAATAATTATAATTTTCATGGATATTTAGCATCTGCTAGTTCTTCTTTAAGTCTCCAACAATAATCTGCTAGTATTCCTGGACTCCATTTCTCTTAATAGTGTGTCTCCATTAACCCTGGATGGCTATTCGAATGGACGAAAAATTGAAAAAGAAATTTTTGCAGAACTCTTTTTAAAATCAGTTAAGCATTTTATTAATAAAAAAATAAAATAAAGGGTGGTCCAATCATAATGCACGATGTTAATTGTGAGTCACACCTTACGGACCATTTTTTTTGTTTCTGTGATTGACCATCGACCAAATATGTCCACAATTGCCGCATTTAGGCAAATGAGAATCCACGAGTGATTGTTGAAAAGCCGATGCATCCAGAAAGGGTGACTTGTGGCGGTGTATGGGCAAGCGGTGTCATCGGGCCGTACTTCTTCGAAAATGAGATCGTCCAAGCAGTTACCGTGAA
This sequence comes from Dexiosoma caninum, assembly GCA_963924685.1. NCBI lineage: Eukaryota > Metazoa > Arthropoda > Insecta > Diptera > Tachinidae > Dexiosoma > Dexiosoma caninum. Next base: position 28,534,286 of record OZ004725.1, on the reverse strand, counting down.
AAGTGTCTGCTATCGCGAGATGATAACGCACTTCTTGTGGGTAGAAATTGAGGCTATGGACCTGGACGATATGTGGTTCCAACAGAATGATGCTACTTGGCACACAGTCAACGAAACAATGGCTCTTTTGCGCAAGAAATTCAGCGATGTTAATTGGCCGCCACGATCATGTGATTTGACACCGTTAAAAATTTCTTAGCTTTTTCCTAGAATTTGGCTAGTGTGTCTTTGTGTGTCAGTTGTTGTCGGAAGGTTTCAGTGTCGAAGGCATAGTCACTGGTCACTGAACAATGACGGCTTCAGCTGATAGCAATCCACAATCACATCAGAATGCCCTCCTTCGTAGGTATTGTGTAGCAGCGGCGAATTAAAATAATAATAGAAATGGCTACTAAACCGAAGCTTAAGCACTGCTACGAGTATAAAAACAATGAACGTGCGAAAGCAGAGCTGTAAAATAATTAAATAAGCTTCACCTCATGTCGTTTCTCCTACTATCCCTTTCCTATAGTTCCAGCACAATGCTTCGCATGTGTAGGAGTCATCTCCTGAGTGCTGGTTCCAGATAACAAAAAAAAAAGAAATCTATAAAATATCGCCATAACATATCGGTATCGGTTATACCCCTAATTTTATTGTCACTACTAAAATTTTTTTAAATTTTTCAGGAAATACCTATGCCCGTATTCATTTTGGACCCATCCATAAAGCCGGGTCACTGCTGTAGCCAAAATTATACAATTTTCCTTGTAATCTCCTATATGTACTAGTTAATTAGTTACTTAGTTCAATATTTGTTTTGAATTAACTACGTCACTAATTCTTATCTGCAGAGTAAATCCATGCATACATACATACATATATTTACAAGAAAATACACACGCCAAGTACATACATATATCAATTGTTAATACAAGAATAAAGAGCGTAACTAAAAGTCATGAAAACAATGCGAAAAAAATATAACGGCTCCTTACAGAAAAAAGCTAAGAGAAATATAGCAGAGATGAGAGCGTGAGTGATTTCCACTTCACTTTTTATTTGTTTTTTAAGTATGTACATTAAATCCAAGGTAGCTTCAATAATAATAATAATAATCTCAGTAGTGCAGATACTTAATGTTTACATTTCAGCCATGTGTTAAAGTTTGTTTTCAAATTGCTTGAGTCATCGCTTCAATGTGTTCTACATATATCTCTAGCAAAACATTCAGCGGCGGTCTGTTATTTTTACATACACATACAGATTGTGTATAAGATTAACATCGGTACCTGCTAACCTCGCGCTGCTCTTAGGATCGGTTGAATGGGCTAGAAGAAAACTAGTTACTCACCAAGAACACAAAGATTGCAATTGTCATCATGTTATCCCTACCTATGATAAACAACTTGCTAAGGTGCTTTGGGCTGTCTAAAGCCGTGTCACATTATTAGATTTAGCGCTACGGTTTCATTAAACCATAAAAGTGATTCTATTCTAAGATGGAGCACCCATCGGAACTTCACTCTTGCATAGATCGGAACACCGTCCGCTGATTACTGTTAAATGGCAACAGCAGCTAGACTAATATCAAGTCGTACCAGCGCACATATAATAAAGATGACGATATGTCTCGATTGAAGCAGAAACTATTCTCCTCGGGTGAATTTCGGTAGTAACCACAGCCACCATGAATCCAAACACTTAACCGGTCTACGAACGGAAGCCTTTCGGGGTCGACAATAAATACTCCCCGATCGTAAAGTTCGACTTGAGGACCTAGCCGGATAAGTCATCAGGTTTTAAACCACGAAGTACATACGCCCCCTAAAATTTTCCCACGATTTGAGCGATAAAGTGTTGTAAGTAAAAATCGTAAAACAACAGCCGTGGTATTTCGAAACACTTTGAAAAATTATCACATTATTAATGTTCATTCAGCATGACACGAAGTGTTTTGCGAAAAAAAAACGGGTTCCATGGCCGCATACCAAGAAAAAAAACCATTAATAAGCGAAATAAACAGAAAAAAGCGACTCGTCTTCGCACTTATATATACGTATTAAATAAAAGTTTTTAATTTAAAATTTAAATAATAAAATAAATTTTTGTTTGTGTTCATTTAAAAATTTTTGATTTATTTAGTGTTTTTAAATATCAGCAATTTTTGGAAAATTAAAGAATTTTAAAAGGGTACGTGTCACTGTTCATAAGAATACCATTTTTTATTATTCGTAATAACAATTTTTCGAGGTTTAAACCTCCACTTATAATCTGCAAACCCGATTAATAGTCAATTAAATTTATTTGTAAGTTAGCTAATTGTAGTTGTAGCAACTGAGTTTAATGTCGAAGTTAAAAACCGCTTAAAGATTAGTCGATTGAATACCTCACTATATTGATAATGAAATCATCTTTAAGGAATCACATAAGAATTGCATTTATGCCCAATCATTCATAACGCCAACTTGTGCACAAAACGTTCATGCACGATAACGAGTGAAAATTAAGAACTACTACGATATGATCACTCTCATTGCACTAGCACGTTAATCACGTGAGTGTGGTGCAGCTCTACAATCTCCACACACACATGCACATGATCTTCAGCAACTTATATGCATATAAAAAAGCCAGATAATTCTTAATTAGACCAATAATACGAAATTATAATATGATTATATTGTACATGCAAATAAAACCTTAATAAAAACTGAAAATTATCGCCTAATAACTTTGCCAAATTAATTGAAATAAGACTTTCTTTTTGGAGGTACGCGTATTCTTACACATACATGCATATGCACATGCACATGCATACATCAATTGCATATTCGCGTAGACAGACAATGTTTTATTTTCCACTTGAACACTTTCTAAAAAAAATATACCTACATGTGTATGAAAATTAAAGTTGAAATTTTTCGCAAACACTTGTTTCAATAAATAATTAGAATTTATGACTGTTACTTCTGTACTTACAGCACAAATATTTGTGGAAAAATTTGTAATTTTTTTCTTTTTTAAATGAATTGTGCACCTTTATTTACATACATATGTATGTATGCAATTATGTATGTACATATAAATTGTTTGCATTTTTTTCAATTGATAGATGCACTTTGTTGTTAGAAGATGTTTTTATAAAATTTCTCTATTCCAACACCAACTACCACTTTGCATTTATTAAACAAACTGAATAATAGTCAGCAAAAAAGTTCAATCTTCCCAACTTTGGGATTTGTTTTCTTCCTCTACTAAACACAGCTTTAACAACAATTCTCTCTTTCTCTCTCTCTCTCTTCTCTTATGGCTTCATTAACTTTTGCATTGAGTACTGAATTTATCATGTGTGACCATTTGCATTTTTTTTGCAACTTAATTTAGCAGTTAAACCAACCTCCTAACACTGCAGCCACACGTTAAAATTTTGAAATTTGAAAGCAAATTCTCATAAAATTTTAAAAGTATGACTGTTTAGTAAAAAAGTGAGAGAATTTTAAAATTTCAAAGGCATAATTCAAGGTCTATTATTAGGTCTGAACAACACAAAAAACGACAGGCATTTTGTTAGTGTAAATTAACTTTGGGATGTCATAAAAAGAGACTACTACTCTCTCAAAAGTAAACACACACAGGCTACAATAGCAAGAAAAACATTAATTTCATTCATGTATGCCTTAATTGCTTTTGCAACCCTCTCTCAAAATAAAGAAATGAGTCAAATTGTTAATTGTTAAAAAAATTGTTAAACAAATGCTTAAAATGTAAACAAATTTTGACAGTCAAGTATAAAATGCTTCTAAACGACATGGCGAGTTGCACAGACCTAATAAATATACCTTGGGAAAATTTGAACGTGTAACCCCAAGTTAACTACCTTAACATTTCACTTTGGATATGCCATTATGACGTATGATATGGGGAAAAATACAGTAGACGTTCGCAAATTAGAAATGAATAATAATAATAATTTCAGAGCTTTCAATGTATTAAAACTACAGATTCAAACTTCTGGAACTCTCAGTACAGTTCTAATTTCCGACCGTGTTTTTAATATTGAATCGTAATATTGAATCATATTATGATCACATGTGGCATAGTTAAATGTTTATTTTTTTAACTTTAATTTTGTATGGCAGAAAACATTTTAGAACAATATTAGGATTTTATTAGCGTATTCTTGGCCTATCAGGTCAGCACTTCCGGGATCAGATATTTAAAATTATATTTGATTAATGATTAGAAACAATTTATTGTCAATGGTGTATTTTAATAGAAGCTACAGCAAGACAAAGTTGTATGTACATATTTTAACTTGGTAGAACTAAAAGGGTTTGCTTTATTATAAGACCTACTACCAATTAAATAATTAATAGTACAAATTATAAAATTAGACACGTGATTTGATTATCATACAGAATAATTATTATTAAATACATATGTAGTATGTACATATTAATGTATCATGAAAATTCATCCGACAAAGGTACAATGACTCTTAAATAGTAATAAGAAAAATATTTATACACAACAAAAAGCAATACCTATTGAATTAAATTATTTATGTGCATATTGTATATTTAAATGTGTATGTCTCATTAATAATTACTAAATTTATTTATTTATTTTGTTAATTTCTTGACAAACTAATTAATCACCGAAGGGCAATTAAATACATATTGTGATTATTTTACTTCGAATGCTTAAAAAATTAAAAACAAATTGCCGGAATATTAAAATTAAAAGTTAATTTGAAAATAAATAACTTAACCCTTTACAATCCATCAGGCAATTTAAGAATACAATGCAGAACTCACTCTTCGTAGCGCGATTTGAAATTTTGCAAATTTGTAACGATTTGCTGCTACAAAGTGTGATTGCCGAAGTTTCAATTCGATTCCAAATTGAAGTTTTCTAGCGAACATGAAGCGAGCGTCATGAAGTTTTGCCGCCGTAGATCTTCAGTTGTTTTGATTTTATAGAAACAGAAAGCACGCATGTTTTGCATTTCAAACATTTGCACTGATCATTTCGTAGGGGTTTTTTTGTGTTGCAAAATTTCCATAAGGAAATCTCAATTTCATATATTTTGTTTAGTTATGTATGTAGTCAGCATATAGCGAAATTGCAGCTCTACTACATCAGCAATGTTTGCGCCTGAAAATTGCAACGAATAGTGAGTTCCACTAATAGCCCTTTTACATTATTATACTCAGTAATACCACATGTCAAAAACTTAACTCAAATGGGAAAGTATAATAGTGTAAAAACAATATGTTATGACCTAAATACGGATGGGAATTTGACAGTCGTAAGGCTCTCACCATTTTTTTTAAAAAAAACGTTGGTTTTTTTTATCTTGGACCAGCACTCAGGAGATGACCCCTACACATGCTGAGTATTGTGGTGGAACTATAGGAGAAATGACAGGAGGTGAAGCTTCACTCTATTACAACTCTGGTTTTTGTACATTTTTTGTTTTTATAGCAGTGTTGAAGCGTCTCTGATGTCAAGGAGACGTATTAAATTTTAAAGCTTCGTTTTTAGTAGCCATTTTTTTAATAATTATTTTACTTCGCCAGTGCTACACAATGCCGACGAAGGAGTGCAGTCTGATGTGCCTGTGGATTGGAACAGCTGAGGCCGTTAAGCGAATGCTACACGATCAATGTATATCTTCAATATTTGTCATTGTGTGCATTATTTTATAAAAAATTGTCACACATATACGTATAAGTGTGACAATGACAAATATTGAAGCTGAACATTGATCGTGATTAATATAAAAAAAAAACAATCGATTTATTGCGGGTTGGACTGTCGACACTAGGCAAACCATAAAATAAGACGCTTCTATAGTTCTGGTTTGATGAAAGCGAAGGAGGAGCAATACCAAATTTTTTAGCAACTACAATTTTTTTATCTCTATTATCCATCCATCCATTGCTAAAATTATGTGGTAAAAAAACTGTTGAAAAAACATTGCTTTTGTAAATTAGTTTTTTTTAACATTGGATTTTAATGTTCTTACGAATGTAAAGTCCAGTTGTTATATAGCAGATTTGCTAAGTAGTTTTGAATGTTGCATTTAGCTGCAGCACATTTTGATTCCGTTAAGCCACCGGTTAAAGTGCTCAGTTAGAATAAAGAGAAGATCTTTGTCAATTAGTCAAAAATATTCAAATTTTTATTTACAACTTACACAGCTATTTATATTAATTTTTAACTCTAATGCTTTCAACATATTCTTCGGTTTATGACCTACATAATTATTATTCATTTGTCTGCAATTCCTGTGTGTGGCCAAAATTCTCTATGTAAGCAAATTTCAATGGTTTATTAAACCATGAAATTCAATTTGTTTTAAGTATCTTACGTTACAATTTGTGATTAATTTATATAAAATAAATGTACATACATATATGAGTGTGACCAACACACTACACGAATTATAACAGTTTTATAATAATTAAGTATGATTTATAAGGATTTCCTCAGACTTTGAACTGCAAAAAAAAATACGAATTAACGAGGGGACCGAACTGTATAGAATTTCTAGGAAGTAAAAAATTTTCCTCAAGGAACCGTTCGTTTATTTCCAATTGTTGAGGTTTTCGGGCTACGGGCTACGGGGTACGAACTATCGCGGTTTGACTGTACATACATATAAGATAAGTTGTTCACTTTTTGTGTGATATTACAGAAATGAAAATTCATAGAAAGCCGCTGAATAGTGTAAACAAAGCGTCTTGTGCAGTTGCCTTTACGATTAAAATATTAATAAATTTTCTTATCTCGACTTATGATCTTTTCTCAAATGTCCACAGAATATGTACATATGTATGTATGTGCTAATGTGGGCCTATATAGGGTTAAAGTTTTTATTATTGTTGAATATGTACAGTCTATTAAACGCTCTTTACTTGAATTTAAAAAACATCAATTGTTAACGCAAAAATTACGTTGTAACAAGATCGATTTTGTTTTTATTTTTGCAAAATGCACTAAAATGCAAATACATTAATGTGTACGAGTATATGTAAATAAGGTGACCAGAGGGTTTCATTGAACGCGTCGAATTAATAGGTATGTTTTTACACAAGATGTTGTGGGTCGCAATGCTTCCTGGCCCCATAATAATAATAATAATAATAATAATAATAATAATAATAATAATAATAATAATAATAATAATAATAATAATAGGTATGTTTCTTTATTCTAAATACCACTAGTAGGAAAATGTTCCCGTAGACAAAAACTGGGTAAATGAGAGAATTTAGTGAGAGTATATTCTTGTTCTTGCAGGAAGCAGCCCGCATTTTTTCTTCGGGCTAGTTTGTGCAAGTAAACAAGCAATCAGCTTTTTCAAAAAAAATAAACACGAACAAAAGTAACCAAATTACAGTGCACTCACGATAACGTGAACTAATTAATACCGCTGTTCACCTTTTCGAATAATGTTACTTTAGATTTTTTGGCAGTTGCACCACATCTCACTAGATTTTCTATTATGATTAGAATTAGATCACTAGCTTAGTATTATGAAAGTCTGAAGACATCCATTATAGTGTGAAAGTGCCTTTAATATTATAAATGTGAATAATTAATTGTATGTTTAGATATTTTAACCGCCTAAACCGCTAGACAGATTTTTATGAAATTTGGTAGACGGACAGTTTATGATCCAACTAAAAATATAGGGTAGTTTTCATGGGGTAAAAATGGACAAAAGATCCTTATAAGGGTTCAAAAATTATATTATGAATGTCTGCCACCTCCCGTCAGATGGCAGAACTAACTATTTTGTTTGTCATTTAATAAGACACAACATCTAGGGCGGACAACTACATAATTTGTTGTGATGGTAGCGAAGCACAGCGGGTTAATCTAGTTAACAATATAATTCTGAGTTAGTAATTTGTTTTATTTTTTAAATTCTCACATAGTCACCGCAACATATTAATTTGATTGCTATTTTATGCTAATATTTATACACATTTGTATTAGTCGCCTGCAAGAGACCATTCACTACTATTAACAACAATTAATTCGTCTTAATAATGTACTGGTATTTACTGCAGAACAGATGCAATATTGCATCACGGCAGTAATATAAACAGTGGCACAAAAAGTAAAAACCCGGATTCAGTGAAATCATATAGTTTTTTTGCGTTTGAAACATATAGATAGTTGCGTGAAACTAAAAGGAAAATGTATAATACAATATAAAGAAATGCAAAAACAAATACAAATAAATCCTCTACATTGTAAATTTAAACTTTTTTGTGAAAATTAAATTCATTTAAAGCACCGATAAAAATGTTATTGAGATATTTTGTTATCAAGGTGGGAAACGGCAACAATGATCACTATTTAAAAGCTGGTAGAAAAAACTGTTAAAAAGCAGCATCATTCACTATGAATGCACAATTTTACTAATTTTTACAATTCTTGCAGGTCTCTACTATGTATACATATTTACTTTTGTTGCAGGTCTCTATTAAGTATACACTAAAGCCCCGATTTGCGTCGTTAATGGGGACGGGAGGAATGCGACGCAAATCGAATTATTTGTTTCTATACAAATGTTCTGATTTCGAATTAATTGGGGGAAAAACTAAAAAATTTCGAAAAAATATATACATACATATTTAGATAAAAAAAAAAAGTCATATGAATACGTTTTTATTTGTTTAATTTCATTCAATAAACGTTTTTAAAGTTAGAAATAAAAAAATATAAATTAAATTATTATTATTGTTTCCATTTGGTTAGGTGGTCTCACTGTTTTGTTAACAAAACTGTCTAAGGTTTGCTGAATTGTTAAAGATTTCTTTTGCGCATAGATTTCCTTGTATCAACTGATGGCGTGCTCAACAGATGATGCTACGCTTAAGCATCGATTTTCATCGAATCATTTTCAGTAAATATATCCATTGCCTGTGCAATTAATTGCAAAGCTTTGGAAATATTGGAAGTTGTTAACTTTTTTTCTTCTAAAGTAACATCATTCATTACAACATCTTCTTCTAATGCACGCTGAACATTAATGGCTAATAAACTTTCATTGTCAAGCTTCTCTTCGTGAGATAATAAGATTTCATTAATCAAAGTGACGCAAATCGAATCGACGCAAATCGAAATCACAACGACGCAAGTCGGATTATACCAATTTTTAAAAAGCGACGCAAATCGAAAAAACGCAAATCGGGGCTTTAGTGTATTTACTTTTGTTGTGCATAATGTAGGAATATGTAACATGTGCATACATACATACATACATACATATATAGAACATGCAAGCGTTTGTTTTAATAATTCACTTTGATATGTAACAGGCGTACTTACTTATTTCTGCTACTTCTATACAATTTTGTGCATACATAAGTATACACATACGTACATACATACATACTTACTTCCAATTTGCGTAGCCAAATTCATCACCTGTTTTAATAATAAATCTATTGCTCAGTATTTAATATGCACGCAGTCACAACCACACTAAAGCGTGATAACAGATTCCATAAAAAAAGTGTCCAGTTTTTTTGTTTCAATATATTTGCTCTTTCCAATCGTTACACTTAATTCTGTTTTTACGCTATTTTCTTTACGCGAACTTGATTTAACGCGATTTCAAGAAAAAGTTTATTTTGTTTTTATACGATTTCTTGAAGTTAACACAGTATTAAACTTATGAATTTTTATAAAAAAAACGCATATTCATACAAGATTTGAAGGATGTTAAATTAAATACAGTTGACAGAACTTCAAATCGTGTGATAGGAAACACTCACCACTATCAAAACAGGATATTTTCATTGTTTATTTCAAATAAGTTCAGGTGAAAGTAAAAGTGTTTACACTACATTCCACGAGTTAACGCGGTGATGCGGTTTAAACTTTTGTACTTTTCACTCTACACAATACCGTCGAAGGGCGGCATTCTGATATGGTTGTGGATTGGATACAGCTGAAGTCGTTACTGTTCAGTGACCAGTGACTATGCCTTCGCCACTGAAATCTTCCGACAACAACTGACACACTAATACACATCAGCAAAATGCGAAATGTTTTTTTTTATAATTTAGTCTGAAACTGGGGTCGAACGCAAGACTTTTTTGGTTTTGTAGCCAACGTCACCCTGATTTTGATGAAAATTAAATATGTGCACGAAGCTGCATGACTTAGAATCCCATATTTATTTTATTTTACCTGATATTTAATATGACGAGGAATCAACCCCCTCATTTTACATTTTATATGGATACTCCATTTCTTTTACCCGAGTATTTAAGGAACGTAACTATGGCGTAAAAACAGAATTAAGTGTATTTGTGTTTGTTGTTTTTTTCTTCTCTTTTGTTTTTTTGCTTAAAAATAGAGTGATTATAGGCATGTGAGTATTTCTGATTGATTGTGAAATAATTTTGGACACGGATGGCAAAGTTGTTACGATCGTACTTTTTTGATACTATCTGACTTTAAAAGGTACCGTATTACGACCCTAACAATTTCGATACTTTTCAATGGCAACACATTATACAGCGTGTCTGGTAGCAGATTTATATTTTCACACTTAAATCAAAAACGTAATAATTGACACAAAGTCTTATTAAGAGGATTGAACGATAGAATGGAACTGGGAATTTTATTTTTTAATGAATATGTCATCCAGATCCTTTTTTAAAATTTCATGAATAATCGCTCTTGGAAGTCCTAGTGAGGCAGCTCTTTTCTGTATTGAAAGTCGCAGATTTTCAAAGTTTTTGGGAGTCCTTGAAGATAGACTGGGCCCTGCCCGTGGGGCATTCATAGCAGTTGCGCGGAATCTCTGCACCCACGAACGAATTAAATTTACACTCGGTCCATCACTTATTCGCCGAATACCGAACTTTGAACAAAATTGTCGACGAGCAATTACGTAAGAATCATTACTTTTAAAAATGTCTCCACAGCGAACGCGCGATGCTCACTGACCACTGCGACATCCTGGCTGACAAATCCGCACAATCGATAATTCCAACGGCGTCACCCTCCCTCAGCACCGTTTATTACTTTTTAAAATAATCGTATTTAAAAATATAAATTTGCCACCAGAGACCCTGTAGTATCGATAGAAAAACGTAAGCCTTCCCACATTGCGACGATTCTCAAGAAACTCCCCTAATGTTTCCAATGAGTTCCTTCGCCCTTTACAGTACAAAGTCGAGTAACTTTAAACAGCTTTTGAAGCACCGGCCCATACATGAGAGTTGTATTCTATTTTCGGTCGGATGTAGGCGGTATAAATAGTAAGGAGATGAGATGTGAAATAATCTTATTTAAAAATATAAATTTGCCACCAGACACCCTGTATCTCGGCTCTTCATATGTTTTTCTTAGTTCATTATATCAATGAATATATTTTCATAACTTAAACGAGTTCTATTTTTAATAAATTTATTATAAAATATAAGTAAATGGATGATTTTTTTTCTACTTAATGTATAAGATTTGCTAAAGATAATTAAATTAGTTGTTATTTTGGTTAAAAAAATATTAAAAATGTTTTATATTTATAATTTTTTAATTATATTTATTTTTGAGCGATGGTCTTTTTTATAAAAAGTTTTTTAATTATTATTTATTTCTCAATATTTCGTTACCAAATAGGTAGCATCGACAAAAAATAAATATAATTAAAAAATTTTAATAAAGGTCAAATAAAAATAGAACTGATACTTATATTTATAATTTTAAGATCTTTTAAAAATACAAATTAAAGTGTCACAAATGCAATGAAATAATCATGTATGAAAATTTTCATCAGATTTATGAATTAATTTCGTTTAAGTTATATAATAACGGCATTATATCAATGAAACATTTACATTTTATATATATATGAAAATGTTTTATTAAACTAAAGAAATAGTTTCATTGCCTTAAATAAACACGCATCGAAACGATGTATATAAATTGAATAAAACATTTTTCATTGATTCATCTTCTGGTGACTCTTAATAACAAATTTCATTGTATTAATGTCAAAATTCGTTGTATGAATGACGAGTTTTTTTCAGTGTGAAAATGTATTAAGGTTTTGCAAAAAAAAAAACAACAACATGGTTGTTGGTTCATTTATAACATCAGTAGCTGCAACCTACTGCAATTTTTTAAATCTTAATCTTAATTTCTAAAAATCAAAGAACCTCTCAATTATGAAATTAACGACAAATTGTACATATCAATCAGGTTTTAGCAACGAAACTAGTTTTAATTATGTAAGTAGGGTACCTTAAACCATTAAACCATTTGATATTCTATTCAATTTCCATGAAGGCCAATAGAAACTACTTCTTTTTAAATAATATTTATTACTTTTATTTACCATTTTTTTTTTCTTTTTTTGCTTTTTGACTTATAACATTTGTTGCGCAATTCTGCTTAAAAAATTATAAAGTAAATTAAATATAAAAAATATGCAATATATCTTAGAAAAAATTAAAGTGATGCGTAAATATAAACTAGAAATCTGCACGAAAATTTCAAAAGACACTAACACAAACTTATTAGGTCATTTTCTTTGTATTATAAAATTTAATAAATATTTTTTTTGTAGCTATACGAGCTAGATCAAAAGATATTGCTAGACCGGCCTAGCCAATAAGGGTGGCGATGATCGAAATAGTCTGCACTTTGAGAATAAAACGAAAAACTTTCCTGGGTTCAACCCCAGTTTCAGACTCATAAAAACATCCCGCATTTTTTTAGATGTGGATTAGTGTGTCTTTGTGTCACTTATTGTCGGAAGGTTTCAGTGGCAAATTCTTAGACACTGGTCACTGAACAGTAACGGCTTCAGCTGAAAGCTGTGGATTGCTTCACATCAGAACGCCCTCCTTCGGCGGTATTGTGTAGAACCGGCGAAGTAAAATAAATACTAAAAAATGGCTACTAAAACGAAGCTTATAAATTTAATAAGTCTTCTTGACATCAGAGGCGCTTCAACACTGCTATAAAACAAATAACGTGCAAAAGCAGTGTTGAAAGAAAGTGAAGCATCAGCACCTACTCTACAACTTACAATGCGCCTACATACTAAACCCCACCTCTTTCGTTATTGTCCCATCCAGTTATCCCCGAAACCACAGTCAAGTAGTACTTCGGGGAATTGGTGATTCAGCAAATTCTGCTCTCCAGTTCTCCATATCGCGGGCAATAAAAGAAAGCATGCTCCGCCGTTTCGAGGTGATACAACGCCTTGAACTTCCTTCGAGTTTGAAGATGACAGAAAAGGCGACTCTTCGAGATGCCACTATAGCTCTGATTAAGGACTGCTTATGCAGATTCGTGAGACTGTATTAATATAATTTTGATCTTGCCTAGTGCTATGGGCAACCAGCGAGCCGCACTGCTCTAACAATAAGTAAGGGTTTAATGGTTGATGTGTTCCTTGTGAGCACTTCGTTGTGCCTCTTGGAGTGCTTCGTGTCAACCCCGAAAAGTTGCAGTTAGTGCTGGCAAGGGTTTCGATTCTTGGTGGCTGCGGTTAATATCTAAAGTCACGCGGGGAGAGTAATTAAAGGTCTATTCGCGACATATTAGTCGGTTTTATTACACATATGCTCTGATATGACTCTTACTAAAGTACACAGAAAGTAAAACCTCTTATTAAATTTAAGGTTTTTTCTACTTACGAGTCGTACTTAAAAACTCAAGTGCGAATAGTAGTCATATGTGTCTAAAACAATCCGAAAATGTAATATCCTGCAAATTCTTAAATCAAGAAATAAATTGTCAATAATGTACGGAATTCTATGCTAAATTTTTATAATTCCCAAAGATTTTTTGAGAGTTTTTGTATAAACATGAAAAATAATTTAGCTTTTAGAAAAGTTTTGATTGATGAGTTTGTACAAGCAGCAGCAAAAAGTACATATAGCCTACCTTAACCTGCAGCAAGTACAGTGTGGCCCAAAAGAAGCGAAAGTGTTCGAATTCCTTATAACTTTTTTAGTCTCACTTTCATTTTCTTTTTTTTTTTTTTACTTTACCTTTATTAAATTTTTTAATTATTTATTTTCAATATTTCGCTACCAAATAGGTCGCATCGTCAGAAAATAAGTTTAAATATTTTTTTTGTTTTTTTGTTAGCGAAATATTGAAAATAAATAATTAAAAAACTTTTTATAAAAAAGACCATCGCTCAAAAAAGAAATATAAAGCCTGCAGTAAAGACCATGGTATTGAACCCTCTGATATGACAACGGGATTAGACAGCCCGAAACACCGAAACGGTAAGTTGTAATATCACAAGCAAAAGAAAACTATGATACTTGGATTGCAAGCTATGTGTACCTAGTCAGTCACTAGTTATCTTGCCATGTGCCCATGGGGGCAGTGGTGAACATCAGCGTGCACCCATCGTTAAGAGTACCGTGGGGTAAGACGTTATGCCCAGGTACCCACGTTAATCTTGAACACAATCTTCCCCTTAATTATCATAATGATACTGGGGCATTTGTTTGATGTGCATTTTATAATTCTGTTGAATAAATGAGATCATTTTAAAAATGTTTTATCAAGCATTGAGTGTCATTTTTGTTCTGCTGTTATTCTGACTGTACTTTGTTTGCTGTCGTCTTCAGTCTGTTAAATAAATCTCGGATGCCGTAATTTTTTGTTTTTAGTTTTTTCTGACTGTTGGTTTGTTGTCTGTTCAACTACTGTTTCGATTTGTTGTTGTAACCTGATCACCTGTAGAAAACGTATTAAGGAATTGTTTTTATTAATTGTGGTTTCAAAGAAAAAATCCCCCAAATGACATACGAATTATCTGTAATTTTTAAAATTGAATGGGGATTTTTCTTAAGTTGGGGATTTTATTTACTTACGCTCAACTTTTATGGTAAATGTTAATTTACATACATACATATCTACATATGTACATACATATAATATATGTACTACATGTTTTAGAACAGTCTAAATGGTTTAGTTTTCATTAAAATCGTTTGATTAATTCAATTAATATGCAGGGCTTTTTTCACATGCGGTGCAATGTGCCGGAAATAGGTACTAAGTTTTTCAGAGAGAGAGAGGGTACATAGAGTAGTGTTTATTGACATTTAATTTGAAATTTCCCACGTCGAAAGTGACAGTAAAGATATTTTTTTTTTTTTTGCGTGAGGTAGGGTTGAAAATTTCTTCGCACTTACAGAGACCGTCGTCATCTGCGTCGAATGGTGTTGCCACTAAAAAATTCCCTCCTCCTCCTCTGGGTAGATTCCTCCCCGGGACCGCTTTCCGCATTACTTCGGGAAGGCCCAGAGCCACGTCCCAATCGGGACCACTCTCACTCACCCACGTCTGGGTCAGCCAAGTCCGCAGCCGGCGCCATGGCCCCGGCCCGTATCCGCTGGTCGCCGTCAGAGGGGGCCCCACTATGCAGCAGCGAATCGAGGTCCCTCTTCTTCCTCCGCAGAACGTATCCCACGTACTGCGCCACAGCGTCCCAATTGTCCTCGCAATCGAGCATCCTCCCTATCACAGTAGCAGGAGCGAACCCGCCAACCCGCTGCGCCATTGCACTTCTCTAAGTATGCCACCTGGTGCAGTCGAAAAAAGTGTGTTCTGCATCATTATCCGTAATACCACAGTAAATCCAGTCGGGACCATCTGCCCTGCCCATCCGATACAGGAAGTATCCGTGGCCCGAGAGGAATTGTGTCAGGAAGTAGTTAACTTCCCAAAATTTCCTCCGAATCCATACTTCCACGTAGGGAATGAGCCTCGCCGTCCACCTGCCGACCGTGTCCGCGGTCCACCTGTCCTGCCATCGCCGGACAGTTTGGGGTCTCAGACCAACACCAGGGCCCTCCCCCCTCGAGTTCCAAGCCACCCACCGCTCGCGCGCCGAGAGGTCTATGGGTATTTCCCCACATATCACCAGGACCGCAGCGCCCGAGACCGTGCGGTAAGCCGAAGCAACCCTAAGGGCCGCTGTACCGCCTCGAGCACTCTGCGTTTGGTGCTCTCATCCAGTACATCTCCCCAAATCTCGCTCCCATGCAGCAAGATCGACTTCGGGACCGCCATAATCAGCCTGCTCTTGCTCTGTGTCGGGCCTCCGACATTCGCCATGAGAATCATTACTTTTAAAAAATGTCTCCACAGCGAATGCGCGATGCTCACTCGACCACTGCGACATCCTAGCTGACAAATCCGCAAAATCGATAATTCCAACGGCGTCACCCTCCCTCCGCACCGTTTATTACTTTTTAAAATAATCGTATTTAAAAATATAAATTCGCCACCAGAGACCCTGTAGTATCGATAGAAAAACGAAAGCTATCCCACATTGCGACGATTCTCAAGAAACTCCCCTTCGCCCTTTACAGTACAAAGTCGAGTAACTTCAAACAGCTGTTGAACCACCGGCCCATACATGAGAGTTGTATTCTATTTTCGGTCGGATGTAGGCGGTATAAATAGTAAGGAGATGAGATGTGTTGAAGTTTACCATTGAAGTCTTACACCGTCTTCAAAAACCGAGGCACTTGAATGCTTCTTTTAAGACCTGAAAAATTTGCTACAACCATCGAACATCGCTCCAATTTTCATGCCATGAACATCAAGAGCTTCTGATTCCACAATGTTTATACCGCCCATAATTGCAGATGAGGCAGCGTGATCGGACATGCGTCAATGCGTAAGCATGCAGCATTGGGTCTTTTGAGCATTG
Organism: Dexiosoma caninum; assembly: GCA_963924685.1. Classification (NCBI taxonomy): domain Eukaryota; kingdom Metazoa; phylum Arthropoda; class Insecta; order Diptera; family Tachinidae; genus Dexiosoma; species Dexiosoma caninum. The sequence continues at coordinate 28,517,572 of OZ004725.1, read as the reverse complement.
AAGCCGGCCCTGGTTGCGTGACCCCATACCGACATTCCCGTAAGATCACCATGCACCGAATTATTCATATTCTGTTTCGTTGCCACGATCATAGTCGATGTCGGCCTACAATCAAATGAACTATCCTTGAACTCGTTAGATCAGATCCCGTCTATAACAACTTTTATAGCGCGATCCCTGCGAAAGCTGGATAGAAATCGCGAGAAGATATCACCCAAGGTCTACATATTTATTAGGTCTATGCAACTCGTCATATATTTTAAAATTATTTTATACTTGACTGGCAGAATTTGTTTCCATTTTACTCATTTGTTCAATTTGAGAGAACGTGCAATTAACAATTTCACTCATTTCTTTATTTTGAGCGAGGGCTGCAAAATGATTAAGCCATACATAAATGAAATTAATGTTTTTCTTGCTATTGTAGCCTGTGTGTGTTTACTTTTGAGAGAGAAGTAGTCTTCTTTTTTTAGACATTCCAAAGTTAATTTACACAAACAAAATGCCCGTTGTTTTTTGCGTTGTTCACTGTTGTAGGGCTGCATAGACCGCCACCAAAAGCAATAGGTTTGACCAAAAGTGCCCCATGCCACACTCTATCAAATGCTTTATGGGTCGATTATGGATAGCAACTTAACTTTAGTTGAGTTACCAGGGGTTATGGTTGCCAAAAAGCACTGGAATTTTGTCAACTGGAGTTAATGCTGCATTACAATTTGTAGCAACTGGCATCCAAACAACAGTTCGGTCGTAATCCATAATCGAGCCATTAGAAATATCCAGAGCTATAAATTTACTTTCGCCAAAATGGTGAATGGAACTGCACCATTTTTTCGAGAAGGACAATAAGTCGCCCATAGAGCGTCATCTATGGAAGGCATATTGGCGGTCGTTTAGTAAATTGTTACTCTAGATATTTCATTACTTTCCATCACTGGAAATTGCGATTGAGCGGTCATTTTCAGGGTTGTTTGCCTGTCCCTTTTTGGCGATCGGCGTTATACTGTCAACCTTCCAGAACGAATGGTGGTAATTGACCACCATGATACAGAGTACTGAAAAGGATTGCTAAAGGTCCTGATAACGTCGAAGAGCACTGTTTCAAGGCCAGTTGAGGAATCCTATCTGATCCAGGAGACTTGTTTAAATTTAGGTCCGCTAAAACCCACGAGCTCGAAAGTATATCTTTGGTATAGTTACAGATACACTCTCGAGAAGAGGCGGTGGTTGATTGCTTTCCGGCAAGTGAGAATTCTTTGCATACATTTCAGGTAGGTAGTTAGCTTTTTCAACCGGGTCAGTAAATATTTGGTCATACTTTAAAAGAGCCGGAATAGAAGAACTACCATTTTGCTTCACTCTTTTAACGAATGACCAAAAACTTCAACGCGACGACGTTGCTCGTACAAAGCGGTATTATTTTTAATTTGCAGGAGAAAGTTCCCATGCGGCATGAGCTGAACATATTTCTACATAAAATCCGATAAGTTCAAGAGTTATGGCCTAGCGACGCACCTATACGGTCTGTTCTGAAGGTGCTGTTCACTGAGTAGTTTGCACGTTAGACTGTAAAACCACAAGCTCATCACTTAAAGTAAAATAAAATGGCTGCTCTTTGGCTTAAAAAATAATTCAACATACAGCAGCAAATCCTCAAAAATTCACAACTGCAGAGATGTACAAAAATTAAGCTCTCTATTCTTCTTATCAGTGCCCAACTGTCTCTTCTCTACGCTATCTCTTTCAAAATAGTTGCGATGCAATGCACTGCATATGAAGGGTACATCCCCTAAACACTGGTCCAAAAAAAATAAATAAAAACAAATCAGTTAGTCGAGCTTGCCCATCTAATAATTACAATTTAAATGAGCTTAAGTCAATCAAGATCATATAACCTAAAAATGTTTGAGTTTTTTCTGTAGATTTTTTTCTCGAACATGCTCAACATAAAAAAGAGTTTGATCAATTCCAGATTTGAAAAAGTTTTAATTTTTTTTTATTTGTAGTGCATAATTGTTTATTAATGTTATTTCAAGAATTAGAATACATCCATATATATTTAGATCTTTTCTACACGAGCAAATTGCTCATCTTTCCTTTAATTGCTGCTTTAAAATCTTGAATAAATTATAAACTAAAATTGTGATTTTCAAATTTGTTCATTTTAATACGTAAATGAAAAAATAAGTCTAATTTATAAAGTTTTGTAGGATTTAAGGTTTACATTTAGGAATAAGATATTTCTAATTTCTACATGCGGTTTTCTATTTAAACAAGAAACCCGACATTTCTGTTGGTATGTTTTTCAATTAAAAGTTAAAATTAGAAATTGAAATGTGAAACTACAGCAATTTACCGATATAAATTCTTGACGATTTTAAATTTAAAATCAATTACTGCACCGCATGTCGGCACTATAAAAATATAGTGCCGACATTATTTTCAATATCAATTGCGAAAGCTTTTGCTTTGTACAGGATGGGCCAAAAGTCACGCCTGCGTGTAAAAATTTAATAACTTTTTTGTTTATTATTTTTTTAGATTTTATTCATCGAACCGTATTACAGCACCATGCAAAATTTAACGACCGAGCAACGGACCAGTGGTAGAATTTTACTTTTCTGGGCATTCAACTTCACTGATGCAACAAGCATATCGAAATTATCGTGATGAAGCTCATTTTCATCTTAAGGTATATGCGAATAAACTAAATGTGATTTTGGAGTACTGCAAACCTTAAGAGTTGTTCACCAGCGCTAATTGCACTCGCTCAAGTGTACGGTATGGTGTGGAGTGACATCAGAAAGACTTATAGGGCCCTACTTCATCGATAATGACGGAGACGGAGACGGAGAATAGCGACAGGTATCGTACTATGATTAATAATTTTGTACGCCCTGTGGCAGCCAACAAATGGTTCCAGCAGGATGGAGCAACAGCACACACGGCGCGTGCTACAATTAGTCTTATAAATGAAATTTTTGAAGACCGAATTATCTCAAGATATTCAGAATTCAATTGGCCAGACACGTTCACCAGACTTAACTGACCCTGATTATTTTCTATGGGGTTATTCCAAATAACCCCAAAATATAGAGCTGCTAAAGCACAGCATTGAAGCTGAGATCAGGGCAATAGAGCCTAAAACTTTGCGTGCAGTTATGCAAAAAGCCTGTCTAAAAGCCCAATTGTGCATCGATGAAAATGGTGGTCATCTCCCTGATATTATTTTTCATAATTAAAATGTAGATCGTACTAAGCTAATATTACCATTATCAACTTCATTCTTGTTGCGTCAGTGAAATTGAATGTCCAGAAAAGTAAAATTCTACCACTTTGGTTCGTTGCTCGTTTGTTAAATTTTTCATCAAGGCATATTCAACTAGGTAGTAGCGTTTGGTGTTATTGTACAACAATAGAACAAAAACACGAATTTTTGTTTGTGTAAATTAGTTCTCTATGTTAAAAACATGTACTGAAATAGAGATTTGCAAAGAAACAAGAACAAAAGCAAGTTTTGACAGTCTCAACAAACAACAAATAACAAAACATAACTGTACGAGAAAAAAAAAAAAAAAAAAAACACTTGGCGTAAAGATGCCACCTAGTTGAAGACGCCTTGAGCAAGCCGTGTTTATTACGTGCTCTAGAATTATCCTATGAACTTCAATTACAGTGAGATTGAAATATGTGCCCTTAACTCATGCGCGGCTATTTTTATATCAATTTATATTGGCATTTAAAAAATTGGCACTTTCAACTGAAAACTATTACATACCGAGATTTGAGAGGGGTTACGTTTTGGTGTCATGTCGACATTAACAACTGGAATAAGGGTCAATATACTATGTACATATGTATGTGCTTTTCGCAATATAGTCTGCAGTTCTAAAAAAATTTTAAACCGGGAAACTACTGTGTTACATATACACATATAACTTAAATAAATAATACAAATAATAAAAAAAGTAATTCTAATTTTGTTTTCTTTCTTTTTAAATATTAGAAATATTTATAAACGTTATAAGGAGATGTGAAGGAAAAATGGAACAGAAAATTAAGTTGAATACACGGATTTAATGTAAAGTTAAAGTTAATGTTCGCGAAACTGAAAATCAGCTTTATAGATATATTAATTAGATGGCCTTAGATGCGTCGGGAAAAGACACCGCCACCCATGCCTCCACCAACTCCAATACTTTTGCCATTACCCATATTGCCACCTGAACTGAAATTATTTCCTCCTTTGCCAGACTTGGCTTTTCCATCAAAGAACAATTCAATATAACGTGCGCCCATTTTACAACGATGACGTTTCATGGCTACTTGAGCATCATCATAAGTATCAAACAGTGCCTCGGCTGTGCCATTATGACGACCATTTTGCTTGTTGTAATGTATACGTACATTAGCTGGACGTAGGGGCTCAAAGAACTAAAAAAAATATATGAGTATGTATGTATGTGAGTGTATATGTATGTACAGTTAAGGAAACAACTCTACATACACCCCCTTATTTTGTGTTTTTAAGATATTCGTAAGGTAAATTAATAAAGCGTTTACATTAATATTTAAAGTACCAAAAACAAAGTTTATTTACAAAACAAAACACTAATTCAAAAGCATAACAATCAGGGGAGTCATAGAATCCAAGTCGGTTTTACAGATTGTCGGTTTTGCAAACCGATATTGGTTTCATTTGGTGTCATGAAAACGTGTCGGTTTTGTTATCTTCGAATGCAAATAAAACCGATATTCGAATCAGCTGTTTTATGGTTTTGTTCCTTTTTTTACTACTTTTAGTGCAATTTTTATTTGAATTTGTTTGCGAAAATACATATGCGAAACGAATTTAGTGAAAATCAAAAATTGCTGTTTAAAATTCAATTTATAAAAATAAAATTTTTTTTTTTATGTTTTCCTCAACTAAGGGTAAAAACATGGAGATAAATACTTTTATTTTACAAATTTATCAACTAAAATTTACTTACATTTTCGCAAAAAAATTAACTTGAAAAACAAAAACAAAATTAAAAATGTAGATTTTTATTACTTTAAGTAAATAAATGTACAACATTTTAACAAAATATATGATGGAATTAATAAAATTAAATGATTGCAAATGAAAACCGACAGCATTCGGCTGCTTGGTTTATTTCCAATAAAAGTCCGATAACATTGGATTCTGTGAAACCTAAAACCGAAATTATTTCTATTTCGAACATAAAACCGATAACATTGGATTTCATGACACCAAAGTATTTTTTTTTTATCGGTTTCAAATCCAATTCCAATAATATTGGTTTCTATGACACCCCCGAATAACAGAAATAACAAAAAACAATACAAATTCATGAGAAAAAAGTCTACATACAGTCTTAAAAATCGAATACAATATTGAATTTCTTTTAAATAAATAAAAGAATACAACATGTTTTTAATATTTTGGACTGGAGAGGTGTATTGATCTGTTTTGGTGCATGATAAAGAAGCCAGTCTCGAACAATATGCGCAGTCTGCTTGGTATCGTTGTCTTGTTGGAAAATCCATTGGTTTCCCAGGCCCAAGCTTTTCACAGATGACTTCAGATTTTGTTCCAATATTGTCTTATACTGATATCTGTCCATAACGCCTTCAACAAAAACCAATCGACTAATTTCAGATGCCGCCATAGCTCCCCACACCATAACAAGATCAAGTGCAGTGATCGGTTTTCGCCAAATCGTTCCGGTCTGTAAATGTGCCTGAGCAAAGTCCAGGCGAAGTTGACGATCCTTGGCTGAAAGAAATGGCTTTTTTAGTGCTGTTCTACTTTTCAAGCCGCTATCATGCAAAACGTTTATTACTGTTCTTGATGAAACAGTAATATTCGAACATCTTTCCTTCGACTAATTATGGGGCACTTATATTTCGATCTTTTGGACTTCTTTAAGGACACTACTGACATCGCGTCGTGAAAGCTTCTTCGGTCTTCCAGATCGTGGCTTGTGTTTTGATGGTTTTTGGCAATAGTTTGCACTGTAGTGCGACTTAATTTTACTATTTTAGCAATATCTCCGTAAGATTTGGTTTCTTTTCGAAGGCTAACCACCAAATTTCGAACTGATTGTTGTATTTCTCTTCTATTTGCCATTTTTAAAGTTAAAACGTGTTTTACAAATCGCTTTGTGAATTTAAATAAAATTTAAATTTAAACTAAAGATTTTTTCCCCTTTATCTTCTACATTTTCTTATTCTTTTTAAGAGTTGCCAATGCTGTATGTAGACATTTTTCCCACCGATTTCTATGTTTATCGCCAATAGTTTATAATAAATGATCAATATTTTCAAACTTTCTTTTCTTCCAAAATTCTTAACTATTAATGTCGTAAACATTGACATCAAAATTATTTTTAATATTATCTCTAGTTCTCTAGATGTTCAAAATAGTAGGGTGTATGTAGAGTATCTACCTTAACGGTATGTACATATATACAATATATTATACATACATACATATGTACATGTGCACATGTATACACGAATGAAAAAACGAAATTAAAAACTGTTGCACTCACCTTGAAAACATCATTTTCGACTGAACTGAAAGGTAGACCACGCATCATAATGATGTACAAGTCATCATTTCGGGCACCGCCGATGGGTCCAAAGTTACCGCCTCCACCATCAGAAGCGCCCATCATGCCACCCATATTGTTGCCAAAACCTCCGCCTCGTCCCATATTGCTGCCACCGCAGTTACCAAAGTTGGAAAAATTATTGAAGCCACCGCCACCGTTACTGTTGTTGCCACCACCACCCATGCCATTGTTGTTACCACGATTGTTGCCAAAAGTACCAAAGTCCTCAAAATCATTTCCAAAATTGCCGCTGTTGCCGCTAAAACGATTGAAACCACCGCCATTGCCATTGCCATTGCCACCGCCACCTGAGTTGTTACCAAAATTGTTCGCACCATTACTATTGCCAAAGTTGCCAAAGTTTGCGCCGCTATTATTTCCAAAATTACCATAATTACCCATACCGTTGCCACCACCTCCACCATTGCTGCTGCCAAAGTTACCAAAATTGTCACCGCCATTGTTGCCAAAATTGCCACTATTACCAAAATTTGGCAAATTATTAAAGCCAAGGGTATTATTGGCGCCTACACCAAACCCACCATTCATGCCCCAACCTAAACGAGGAACAACGACTATTACAAAATTATGTATATATATAGGGAGTTTTTTTTATGACTATCTATACAATACATATGTAATCATATCTATAAGACTTGTAAATATAAATACGGAAAGTTTTAAGTATAAACGATAGCATAATGTGCCGGAAAATTGTAACTAGTAAATTTTTTATTATAATTTTGTTCTTCAGTATTTTGAGGAATTTAAAATGGAACAGTGCACAATTGAACAACGTGCGAGAATCGTCGAACTTTATTTCAGAAGAAAATCATTATTTTATTCAAAATGTATCCAAAAAATGCACGTTGACTACAAAACGAAAAATGTTCCTGGGTTCAACCCCAGTTTCAGACTCATAAAAACATCTCGAATTTTTTTCTGATGTTCATTTCTGTGTTTTTGTGTCAGTTGTTGTCGGAAGGTTTCAGTGGCAAAGGCCCAATCACTGGTCACTGAACAATGACGGCATCAGCTGTATCCAATCCACAGGCACGTCAGAACGCCCTCCTTCGTCGGTATTGTGTAGCACCGGCGAAGTGGAATAATTAATAAAAATGGCTAAAAACGAAGCTTTAAAAAAAGTTTAATACGTCTCCTTCACATCAGAGACGCTTTAAAACTGCTGTAAAAACAAAGAACGTGCAGAGTTGTAAGATAGTGAAACTTCACCTCCTATCATTTCTCCAAGAATCCCTTTCCTCTAGTTCCAGCAAAATGCACCGCATGTGTAGGGGTGATCTCCTGATTGTTGGTTCAAGTTAAAAAAAATTGTATACGAATTTGTGGAAGACCTACTCTACGGCTTACAATGCGCCTACATACTATACCCCACCTGTTTCATCACCCAGTTATCCCCCGGAATGACTGTCAAATATTACTTCGGAGGATTGGTGATTCAGCAAATGCTGCTCTCCCGTTCTCCATATCGCGGGCAATAAAAGAAAACATGCTCCGCAGTGCTCCTCTCCTGAGTGCTGGTCCAAGTGAGAACTCTTAAGTGTACCTGTGCGGTATTTCATCGGAAAGGATAATTGGCCCATATTTTTTTTTTGAAAATGAACACGGTGTCGCCGTTTCCATCACTGGTGTGAGATATCGGACAATGTTGGAAATTTTTCAAGGCCAGCCGTGTAACAACCATCGAGAGGTATGGTTCCAAAAGGATGGAGCACACTGCGACGAACACAATAATAGCTCTTTTACGCACATTTTTGGTGAACGAATTATTTCCCGTACAAGCGATTTTAATTGCCCTCCGCGTTCACCGGATTTAGCCGCTCCAGACTGTTTCCTCATAATATAAATAACCCCAATATGAAAGGAAAAGTCTATAGTTATGAGCCCAGAACCATACAGCGATTAAAAATTAACATACGCGATGAAATCAACAAACATAACACCTGAAGTTTTGCGAAAGGTTGTAGAAAATGTTTTCGAAAGAGCACTAATATGCGAAGCAGCAAAAAAGAGCCACAACTTACGTGATATATGTACATATGCTATGCATTGTGCTGGAACTAGAGGAAAGGTATAGTTAGAGAAATAACAGGAGGGAAGCTTCACTGTCTTACGAGTACAACTCTGCTTTTGCGCGTTCTTGGTTTTTATAGCAGTTGTTGTAGCGTCTCTAATCTCAAGGAGACGTATTTCGTAGCCATTTTTAGTAATTATTTTACTTCGCCGGTACTACACAATACCGCAGAAGGAGGGCGTTCTGATGTGCCTGGGGATTGGATACAGCTGAAGCCATTACTGTTCAGTGACCAGTGACTAAGCCATCGCCACTGAAACCTTGCGACAACAACTGACACAAAGAAACACAAATGCACATCAAAAAAAAAAAAAAGCGAGATGTTTTTATGAGTCTGAAACTGGGGTTGACCGCAGCAATTGTTTGGTTTTGTAGTCAACGTGCAGACTACTTCAGCCATCGCCACCCTCAATCTCCCAATATATTTTTGCCAATCACGAAATGAGCTAAAGGATGAGATAATTCGGCACATTAACGACACTCAAGCTCATTTATGTCTTAGAGTCATTGGAAATATCGACCATCGTATAGAGGCATAACAACGAAGCCGTTGCAACAAGCATTTGGCCGATATTTTGTTTCACACATAATTGTCATAGATCCTTCTATCATAATAATAAAAAAAATATTAAGATAATTCTCTGAAAACTATTCGTTTTATTTACAATTACCATCGTGCGTTTTCGTGGCACCACCCTTTACAAACAAAATACACTAAATAGCCTCTTCAAACTTTTCTTTATTCAACAAACAGTTTATTATTCTATTTAGTGTATCTATTTAATTTTTCTAAGCCCTTTATTTTTTCTTAATACAAGTATTCACACTATGATTTTTGGAAGCAGTTAATAGAGTTTAATCTGTATTCTGATGCGCAAAGAAAATATTCAAATTGATATTTTGTTAACACTTTAAGCAATTCGAATAGTTTTTATTTCAAATCGAATCAATAAATTTTAGTAAGTATGTACATACATATCAGTGACTTGGTACTGAAAGCGTCAATGTCAATATTGTGCTGTTTGGAGTTAATCGTGGCATTAGTTTTATTTTCTTCCCTCTTTTTTTTTTGCTGAAACAGCCAACGTCTAAATTAGCCCAGAATTTAACCCTTCATTAGGATTTTGCTAGCAAAATGCATTGCAATCTTCTATATAAAAGTTAACATCAATTGCAATATTCTAAAATTAAAAATTTGGTATTGACGCTTTTAGTTCCAAGTTGAATATAACCATAGTTGAATTTTGCCACCATTCGTGAATAGAATTTATAAACAATATTAAGTTGATGATCACGTTTTGAACATTTCCATATAAATTATACTTACGATTATTGCGATAACTGCCACCATAGTCACTGTCGTTACCACCACGATCTCTCAAATCATATGGAGCCATGCGGTCATTGTTGCTGGTCGACCGTTTTAACTCCGCTAAAGAGCTGCGGAATATTTCAATGTATCTAAAGGATGTAAAACAGAAACGTAATTGAAGTCAAAGCAAGCTTTCACAATTTAAACAATATAAAGCAAAGATGATGTTCAGACTTCGTTCGTTTAAAAGAAATAATAATAAACACCAGCTGTAAAACAAATAGATGTGAGGCGCTTCTTTGCTTATAAACAAACAAAAATATCACCAGAATGTAACACACTACCTCCGTTAATTGTAGAAAAAATAAGTAAATAAATTTAAGCCCATAAAAGCTAGAGAAAAAGTTGCGAAAACTTTTAACACTAGAAAAATTATAGCGCCGTTTTGAAATGTATTAATAATATTAAATTGAAATATAAACCGCAATTAGTACGTTTATAATTACCATTAATTATTTGTTTGTACATATTTTGCATTAACATTTTTAAATTAATAAAAATAATTCGATATGTATCTCTTTTGATTTTTTATTCGAATTTTTGTTTGTAATTATTTTGTTTTTATCACAACCCACCTGTGCCCGATTTTTTGCCGATTACGTCCCAAAGCTTGTTCAGTGTCTTCTTGGCTTTCAAACTGAACAAATGCTGCCCCAGTGGTACGACCCCTTCTGTCCATTACGAAAACTATTCCCTCCCGATCCGGCTTGATTTCCAACCCTGCCCAATGTAACAATAATAACAGAAGAATAATACAGCAAAAACTAAAGACTAACTTTTTGTTTGTTTCATTTACAAAATATTTTTTTGTTCTTTGTTATTTCTAATAGATTGTTTTAGAGTGAATGTTTGCGAATTAATATTGAAAGAAAACCATCTGTATTTTAATTAATTTCGTAATTAAATAAATGTAAAAATTTAAAAAATTTTGAAAGCATTGCATCATGTTTGCCAAACAAAATATAAAATTAAATAAATTGAATATGAATAGAATTTGATAAACCATTTAGTTGGCCAAAAATGTAAATCGTCTTTCACCTTTTAGTATCAAAAAAAGAAAACCAAGCAAAATGTTCCCATTTATTAAACTGCCCATATCCTAAAAGGGAGGAGAGGGGATTTTCTTTAAATTGTTCTTTTCGTATCATGTAAAACACTTTGCCCAGAACTTTTTTAATTCGTTGTCTGAAGAAAGCCGAAGCTTTAATCATGCATTTCTTTCTATTCTCTAAGAATGAAAAAACTTTTTGGAAAAATTGTATAATTTTTCAAAACTAGCAATAAATAGTTACAAGAAATGGCACAACAGAAATATGAAACTTACCGTGGAAGAAGTCTTCAACCTGTTGCTCAGTTATGGAGAAGGGAAGACCACGCAATTTTACAACGAAAGACTGACCACGAATTCTATTTTTACGCATAGCATCTTTGGCTTCTCTAGGTGAGGCGTTGAACACTTAAATTTTAATGAAATGCACATTAATTAAATTAAGTTTCAAACACACAAGAAAAATCTCAAAATCTTACCCTCGATATAGCGATGGCCCATAGTCGCGTTGTCTAATTTCATGGCAGCTAAAGCATCCTGTTGGCTTTTCAGCTCAACATAAGCTTCGCCGGAATTAACACCATCCGAGCGACGGGTTACGATGTGTATACCGTCAGCACCACCAACCACATGCATGTTCTTTAGAAAACCTAAAATTTCCTTATGTGTAGCAGACCATGGCAGACCGCGTAATCTTATATATTTTGGACCATCTGCATTATCATCGTCATCATCATCATCATCATCGGCATCATCGTTATCATTGACATTGGTGCAATCATTATCATTACCGTCATCATTATCTTCTTCTACTTCTTCATCATCTACTTCATTATCACCATTACCTTGAGAATTATCATCTTGGGAATCATATTCTTGTTCTTGTGCTTGTTCTTGTTCTTCGTTATCATCGTCGTAGTTTTGACTATCGTCATTTTTTTCATCGTAATCTTGACTCTTCCCGGACATGTTGGCAACTCAAGAACTGAAAAAGGTGAATTTAAAAACTATATTGTGATTGTCATTCTTAATTCAAAAGAATAAAGAAATAGTGAAACAACAAATGCACTGAATGGCCTTTATGTAGTTCCAAATTGTCATTGTTAATATTTCGTCTAATCTTTAGTGAAAACACACACATTTCTTGTCATCTTAAGTATTCGAAACTAAATAATCATGTTTGCTAGAAGTTTTTAAATACTTGGTTAATTAATTAAGCTGGCTTGTTTAGTTTTTCAACCTGTAATAGGTCTGTTTTTGTACTCTAAATTGGGCACCCGCGGGATCAAAAAGCGTTTTCTTACACAAAAATTGGGGAAATTAAAGACGTTTGACCAAATCCGTTTTGACAAATCCGATGTTTGTTATATCATAGAGAAAAAAAGCCAACGCCCGGTCAAAGTACTTAGCGAAGCCGGCATATAACGATATTTTAAATACCTTCCAAATTATACAAATATTGGCCATAAACATTCATAAAAGCATTTATCAGACTTGTCATAGAATCCAAGTCGGTTTTACAGATTGTCGGTTTTGTTATCTTCGAATGCAAATAAAACCGATATTCGAATCAGCTGTTTTATGGTTTTGTTCATTTGTTTACTACTTTTAATACAATTTTTGTTTGAATTTGTTTGTGAAAATACATATGCGAAACGAATTTATCGAAATTGTTGTTTAAAACTAAATTTATAACATTAAAAATTTTTTTATTTTTATATTGTCGCCTATTAAGGATAAAAAAATGGAGATAAATACTTTTTTTACAAATTTATCAACCAAATTTATTTACAATTTCGCAAAAGAATTACTTAAAAAACAAAAACAAAATGATAAATGTAGTTTTTAAGTAAATAAATGTACAAGATTTTAACAAAATATCTGATGGAATTAATGAAAATAAACGATTGAGAATGAAAACCGACAGCAGTCCCCTGCTTGGTTTATTTCCAATAAAAATCCGATAACATTGGTTTCTGTGACACCTAAAACCGACATTATTTCTATTTCGAACATAAAACCGATAACATTGGATTTCATGACACCAAAGTATTTTTTTATCGGTTTCAAATCCAATTCCGATAAAATTGGTTTCTATGACAGCCCTGTATATATCGGAAAATATGGGTTACCGCCAAATTCTTTATATTTTTTTCGTATTTTTAAACTTCCTATCCCATAGGCAAGTTTCCTCTTTTCGGAGCTTTCACTAAACTGGACTTGGTCCATTAAGACATGTGGTTTTTTCAGCTTGTATTTTGTCTGTTAAAAGTTTGGTAAAGTTTTATCTCTTCGCTTGCGTGATAAACAGTTTATTTCTGCACTTGAGTACATATGTATATATTATTCCAATGTGATTGTATGTTCAGATGTTTGCTCCATTATACCGCTTAAACCGCTCGACAGATTTTAGTGAAATTAAAGATAGTTTATGATTCAACGTAAAATATAGAGTACTTTTCATGGCACAAGAATAGACCAAATATCCTGATAATGGTTAATCTAGTTTATTTATAAACCACGCTTCATTCCAAATATTAGCCGCCATTTTGGATTTTTTATCTATATATGGATATAAGTACATGTCAATGTCTGGCCTTGCGATTTATTTTTTTGCAATTTATCGTATGAATAGTATACATTTAACAGAATTTACTACTGCAATTTCACTATACAGTAACTTACTATGTTTATTATTATTTTAAAAACCTTTAACTTGTCTTTTTTTATAAAAATCACTAACTTCACTAAGTTTTGCTGTTGCAAATTATTTTCACACACAATAAGCTTTGACGGAAAATCTGCGAATGAGAATGTAAAGCAAAATTCAAAAAGTACGCTGTACTACATACAGAGATGTTTGAAAAAGAACAGATATGTTTATTGAGGGTGTTCACACTGGCATTATCAAGGTTTAAAAATACAAGTAGGTCACAAGTCGAATTAACAAATTCGCTTTCCGTCCAAACGTCAAATTTTTTGTTTACATGTGTTTTGTTAAATATAACATAACCTAAAAAGAACGTGTTAAATAAGTGTAATATGAGTTAAAATTAAATTAGTTAATTATTTATTAATTACAAGAATTTGTAACGTATTTTATGAGCCGAACGTCAAAGTTTGTTTACTTTTGTGCGAAAGTTAAGAAAACTGGCTGTAAATAATTTAATAATTATAATAATATAATACTATAATAATAAGAATGCAAAATATACTACTTTTAGTAATAATTAATTTAATTTTAACTATTATTACACTAATTTAACACGTTTTTTTTAGGTTATGTTATATTAAAAAAAAAACACATGTATACAAAAAATTTGACGTTTGAACAAAAAGCGAATTGACGAATTCCCCTGGCGACAACCTTGTATTGATAAACCTTGAAACAAACTTTGACGTTCGGCACAAAAAAACGTTACAAATTTGTGTATTAGTTGACGGGCGAATTTGCTAGTGAGTTTACTTGGTAAAGAATTTGCCATGTATACAAAAAATTTTACGTATGGACGAAAGAATTAACCAATTCGCCTTGCGAGAACCTTGTATTAATAAACATTGACTTAACGTTAAAAGAACGTGTCAATTAGTGTTTCTAACATAAATATTGAACTGCAGCTGGCAGTGTAATCAAGTTTCGATGTAAGAATTAATCTGCTTAAAAAACGAAAAAAAAATTTAATAATTCTACAAAGTTTAAGAAAGCACCAATTATATATTAAGCACACAGTTTATGGAGTAAACCGTTTTCTTTTCAAATAAAAGATATATTTTTGTGTATTTGTTTTGTTTATTAAAACGGTCAAATAAGAGGATAAATTAATAACATAAATAAAACTTATTTAAAAAATAATTGAAAAATTTATTTGGATGCCATTACGTTGGCTATTCCCACCATTTTACGAACAACATTTACATCTGTTATATCATAGGGTAGTCCATCAGATTTACCCATTGATACTTCACATTCCATTTTGTTGACATTATTACTTTCATCATTGCTGTCAGCACTTGCTTTAGCAGAAGCATGGAACTCTACACATTTTGTGGCTGTCAATATTTCTTCCACATTTGCAACATTTATGCCAGCTGCCGGCACAATTATTATATCCTTATGATGTTTGGCTACCAGTTGCGATAAAAAGTCTAAACCATATTCGGCAGTTTGCCTAAATCCACTAGATAAAATTCTTTTGAAGCCCATGTTCGTAATTGCTTCAACAGTGTTGTGCATTTTTGCAGGATTCGTGATATCGAAAGCTCGATGAAAAGTGACGGGAAGACCTTTGGCTTGTTCTAAAACTTGTTGGCATTGCTCTATATTAATTTCCTTATTGGAAGTGAGGGCACCGAAAACAAATCCATCGGCACCCTGTGAATAGAGCAAATTCATATCATGTAAAATGGCAGACATTTCAAGATCGGTATACACAAAATCGTGGCCTCTTCTTGGTCTCAACATACAATAGACGGGAATATTTATAGGCAAATCTTTAAGAGTTTTTAGAACACCCAAACTGGGCGTTAAACCTCCCTCGGTTAAAGCAGAGCATAGTTCTATACGAGCCGCTCCTCCTTCGGTTGCTGCAATAGCCGACGCAATAGAATCCACACAAACTTCCACTTTTATAGCACTGTTTGAATACATTTCTACATAAAATTATATTGTTTAACTTCGTAACAGTAAATTTATTACACTTATTATTAATATTTTTTTATTTAACGCGAGTCAAGTGCGATTATTAATTAAACAAACAATAAACATAAATTTGTTTATGTTATTTACAATACTGTTAAATCGATGTCACACTTGTGCCCAAGGCGAATTTATACCAGGTGAACTCTTGCCTACAACAACAACAACATTTTTTAATTTACAAATACTACATTTTTATTCCAAGTTGTCAAAACAGTTTAGGTATTAACATGCTTTGGGTAGAATAACTTTGACAACTGAACAGAAATCAGCTGTTGAGATTTTTAGCTTATACAACCACCTGGTATGAATTCGCCTTGCTTGTGCCGACTAAACATGTTTTACCTTCTGACAATTATGCTTCTTCTTTATAATATTTTAGTCTGCTTAGATAATTGCACAAATAGGCGGCTAACCTCTGTGATTGCACATTTTTGTTAAAAATAGCAATAATTTTATTGTTCGTATTATAAAGAAGACTATTTTGTAAATAGGAATGGCTGATCATGAGGTTAATGGTACTGAGGATGAGGTGCAAGATAAAAAACAGAAGAAGCAAACTAAGCATGACGGGGGAGCAGCCGATTTAGAAAGAGTTACTGATTATGCTGAAGAAAAGGAGCTCTCTACCGCAAATATATCCAGCGTAAGGTCTACAGAAATACACAATGAAGTTTTACACCCTTACAATTAAAAATAACTATATTATAAAATAATAGGCCAGAAGATAGTTGCTTCTCCTCTTAAATACATTCAATGTAATTTTATATGAACAAAATATCTTACAGGCTGTTGAACAATTTGGTAATCAAAGGCAAAAAGAAGATGAATTAAGGGAGGCAAAAGAAAAGGAACTCCAATTGGTTCAAGTTAAAAAAGAAGATATTGAACTTGTAGTATGTATTTTATAAATATAATTGCATATAGTATGTGAATACATTTTTCATTTATGTATTTGCTTTTAGATGCACGAAATGTTAATTACCAAAATTCAGGCAGAAAAGGTTTTACGTGAACAAAGCGGTGATGTAGTGGCGGCTTTGGAAGCTATTATCGCTAATTAGATGAATAATTTTTCACATCTTAATTATATTATTAATTGACCTTTTTTATTATATTTTTTGATATATATTTATTAAGCCTGAGGTCTTTTTTTATCTTATTTTGTTTTTTATTAGTCGATATTTCGTTAACAGCTTGTTAACATCATCAGGAATAATAAGAAATTTCCTATTATTCCTGATGATGTTAACAAGCTGTTAACGAAATATCGAATAATAAAAAACAAAATAAGATAAAAAAAGACCTCAGGCTTAATAAATATATATCAAAAAAAATTTTTCACATCTATTAATAAACATTTTAAAGACAAACAGAAACACATATTTAAACACAAATTTTTTAATAAATATTCTTTCATTTATTCAACGTTAGTCAAAATTAATTACTATTATCTATGTTTGTTACGTTTAGCTGGACTATATGCAACATTTCATTTCGTGCTTATACCAAAATCTTATAGGCCTTTAACCAAATTCTTGAAAAAAGCTGAGAAATTTTACATATTTATACAAGAACTCCCAAAAGATATTTAAAAATTTTTTTTGTACAACAAACATTTTATTGGATTTAAATTATTTTATTTTTTTATAATCGAGTAATAAAAAGTTTGTTGTATAAAGAAAATATAATATATTTAATGCCAGCATTGCCAACAGAAATATTTATCGGACAATGGTGTTATTGTACGGTGCACTAAATGAATCACATGCGACAATAACAAATGACTGGAAATTGTGTGTCAATGGAAATGGTGTTCTCACGATTGTCAGAATTGTGACAATATTATTGGCATACAATGCACCGACAATACATTTTGTGACGACGTTGCCACAAAAAAATTGTGTGTTCACACGGTTGTTGCACATTTTGTAACAATTTTGCTGTCAATATTGTAGTAAATGACAATCTTGTGTACATACCTTTATTCTTAAACGCCAATTTTAGAGAGAGTACGGACTATTGTCTGTGTGACTGTATGTATTCATATTTTTAAAGTCTGCAAATTCAAAAATGTGATAATCTTCAACCAGTTTTTTTTAAGTACAAAAACGTCACGCGTTTATATTCAAAGCCCCAAAAATAATTGAAAATTAATTGCATATTGTAATACATATAAAAAAACAAAATATATTTTAATAATTTAAATTAATAATCACACAAAAATTTTACAAAAAAAAAACAATAACAATGATTTCAACATACACGTTATGCCTTTATTCATAATATTTTCAAAAATTTTACACACTAACAAATTTCCATAAAAAATTTGTTTTGTATACCTTGGCTAAGTATTATATATATATTATAGTATTAATATACAAATAAAATAAACATATGTATATAGTCAAAACAAATATTTTCTAACATATGCTTTTCAGAGTAATTAAATTAATAAAATGTTTGGTTGGTATATTTGAATTGGACTAAGTATTTAAATACTAAACTATGTACTTAAATACTTTTGAAGATTATCGCACGAGGGCGTATTAATTTTTTGAGCCTTATGGTACAAATCACGATCACCAAAACTGCGTGCCTTAGTCAACATAGAGTCACCTGCATTTTAAAATGTTTTTAAGAAATACATATTCTTTCGCTATAATTTACAACGTTAGATAGAAACTTACGATAATTGCGTTCACGACTACAGGTATATTTTAAGTGATTGAAAAACTCTTCTTCAACCGATTCCTCTAAACGTACTACAGAACCTTGATATTCTGAGTGGAAGTTCTCTCTAACATAATATGGTACTTTCATGCCATTTGTTTCACGCTTTACTGGATATTTACTGGAATCGCAGTTAAAATTTAAGAATAATTATTTATTTAAAAAGAAATATCATAATATCTAGGGATAAAAAAACCTACACTGTCTGCGTCAAATTGTAAATGGGATCCGAAATAAAGAATGACGACAGCATTGACAAAGCAATAAGCAATAAAATAGGCAATAGATTAATCAAAGCTGATGATGAGGATTGATTCTGTAAATGAAAATATTTAGTGTTTTTTTCAGCTTTTTAACTACAAATAAAATACCTCCCTTTCCTCTCGTTGTTGTCTACGGCGCTGTGATCTCATATAAACATTTTGTTGCGGAAATCCTCCTCCGAAAAACATATTAAATAATTCCTCCGCACTAACATCCGCTTGAAAACCACGAGCATATTCAAATTCGTTCGTGTAATTGCTACGCATACCTCCATTCCCGCCCCCGCTAACACTACCACGCGAATCATTGCCATACAAATCATATTCTTTTTTCTTTTGGGGATCCGTTAAAATAGCAGCTGCATTGCCCACGGCTTTGAAAGCTTCCACGGCACCAGGAGCACGATTTTTATCGGGATGTAATTGCAAAGCAAGTTTTTTATACGCCTTTTTAATATCCGAATCAGTTGATTGTTTTGTTACACCCAGAATTTCATAATAATCTTTACATTTCTTGACCTTTCGTACAGCTTCCAATTGTTCAGAGCTATATTCAGTTTCGCTACTACGTGAATCTGATAATTTTCGTTTGCGTAAGCCTTCACCTTCGTTGGTGCTCTTTCCAGATGGGAATGTCGAACCACTGCCATTTGTGGGAAAACTTCTCACTTTGTTCAGCAAATCTAAGTAAAAAATATATGCCTCATTAATATGTGCATAGGAAAAGTGAATGGCAAGCCATTTACAATAAAAATATACAGATTAATTTATATTACAATGCAAAACACATATGGCTCGATTACTCAAACAACGCCATAACTAAAGAAAAACTATTTTCACAGAAAACAAGTCCAATTCATTAAAGTCTATGAAATATTACAATATTTTTTTTCTCTCCACTGTTAAAAGCTACCTTGATGAATTTTTTGCACTATAAACTTAAAAATCACATTTTCGAGTTATGACAATGTAAGAATAAATGAGCCACAACATATCGTTAACTTCAGTCGTAAAAATAAAGTTCTTACTATCTTCTTCCCTTAGAAATGTAAATAATTTTGTTCTAGAATAGTTTCCTCTAATTATTTTAAATGAACTTCATTTGTTGAAATACTTTTAAGTAAAATGTTAAAATTATCCGTAAAAACAAAATTATCCATAGAGTAAACAAAAATATATCGTTTGTTGTTGTTTTGAAAGGGTATGCAAGTCCAATAATGTTAAAAAAAATGATAAAAGCCATTTTCTTGTAAAATTTATTAACTTCTTGTTATATTATTTACGACAGAACGTAACGATGTAATGTGTATGCATACATTATGTAGATTTAAGTATGCAAATGCTTATATTTGTACTATTTCTACTAACCTTTTGCTTTGTCCGTCGGAAACAATTTCTCCGCTTTCAACAGAAACTTTTCAGCCTTTTCCATTTTACTTTCGGAAAATGCTTGCATAGCTATATCAATACAGCGAAGAGCTTCATCTTTATTTCCTTCTATGATCGTCATTGTGATACTTGAAAATAACTGTTGTTATCTAACGCCGTTAATAAGTATCCTAGTAAAATGGCAATAAAAGGATTAAAAAAATTAAATAAAAAATTGATCTGGATATATGGTGCAGTTTCTAATATACATATGCACTTGTTTATTGTACGACGAAAACTGTAAAATTACCACCGTTTTATGGGTCAGTGTCGTTTTGCAATAAAAATAAAATAAAATTGAACTGCAAGAAAAATATTTACAAAATTTTCAGTAATTGCACAAGAATTTTTATAATAAGACGGAAATTAATATATATCTATACACTTCCAATATTTGTATTATATTTTCTTTTCTTATTAACAATAAAAAATTCCTTCTCTTCGCTTAATTTAATAAACAACGATATAAATAAGAGAGAAAGTATATGACACTGACAATTGCGCAACTATGTTCAGTAGGCAAACTAAACACGACAAGTTAAACAAATCTTGAATATCATAAAAAAAAAATTGTACGCTGTCACACATACAGTTTGTAAAAAAAATGTTTTCAAAACAAAAATTTTTTACGAATTTAAATTTAAATAAATATTTACAACAACAATATCATTATATTTGAGATTTTTTTTTTACAACTGTTGTTTTGTATGTTGTCGATAAGCAGGCGTCGAAACTTTGACAAATTTATGAACATATTACAACAACAACGCTACAAAATAATTTTGCATACTTCAAACAGTGTAAAAAAAAATGTTTTCAAAAATGCAAAGACAAGAAAGAACCGTTCGTTTTTTGCATATGTATTGGGTAAATAGTTTTATACGGACGCTAAGAGTAGCAGTTGTCTTTTATTCAGTAAATTAAGCTCATAGAATAAACAAATGATTACCCAATAATATATAAACTATGCCAGGAAAGCGACTGAACAAAGACATTACCCAACTGGTGTATTTTAATTACTATAAAGGAAAATCTCACAGAGAAATTGCTAAAATGTTCTCTCTTAACCTAAGGACGGTATATAATGTTATTAACCGTGCTGAAAAAGAAGGAAGACTGCAACCAAAGGGAACACCAGGCAGACCAAAAAAAGTAACTCGGCGAATTGAAAAGAAAATTTGGAAAATGATTGATGAGAATCCACTAGAGGAATTGCACTTAACATCAGTAATGAATGTGGAGTAAGTATCCCTCTCAAACTGTTAGAAATGTGCTACAAAACCATAAACACTCTTCAAGAGTTGCGAGGAAAAAACCTTTGCTATCCGCGGTAAACATGGAAAAAAGGTATAAGTTTGCCATTGAACACATTTCTTTTCCTCCTAATTGTACAAAAGTGATAGATAGCCCAGCACAAAGCCCAGACTTAAACCCTATAAAAAATTCATGGGTCCACCCAAAGAAAAAAGTCGGAAAAAGGCCACCAAAAAACAAATAACATTTATTAAAGAACAGTGGGAAAAAATACCTGAAAATTATGATATACCAAAGCTTATCCATTCAATGTCTAGACGCTTAGAAGTTGTAATTAAAGCTAAAGGAGGGCACACCAAATATTAGCACCCTCAAATCTTTTTTTTTAACATTTAGAATAAATTTAACACAATTTTGAAAACATTTATTTTACAGCGTAGAAACTGGAAGTATTTTTTTAGTTACGATTATTATTTTGTTATTTATATTAATTTTGTTTTTTTTTGTGCAGTGTTTATAAACATCTTCAATTGAATACATGAAGAAAAAAATTTAATAAAAGTTATATAATTTACTTGCAAATAAGAGTTTCTCTTAAACTTTTGAATTTTTCTAAGTTTTGAAAAAATTTTTTTTACAAACTGTATATATAAATATAAAAAGGTTGATAAGAACAAATAAAGTAAATTTTAAATTTGTTTCAAATATTGATATACATAGATTGATATGAATTTCACCAAAACAAAAGAAATTTTGATTCGAATACTGTTATTTGACATCTGTACAGAGTCAAATTGGTCAAATGCTTCACATCAAGCTCGCGTATGGCTGGTTGATGTTTTGACATACACTTGCTGTATGACTTGTCCAGCATTTACTTATTATTTTTATGCTGTAAAGTTGTCGATATTTTTTTTTATAATTAGGTTAGGTTCGATTGGCAGGTTGCTGGATGTAAAGGCAAAGAAAGGTCTCAGCCCACTTGTGTCCAATTTATTATGGTCCCGCTGTGATACCTGTCGTGAAAAAACTTCCACGTCAGTGTAAGTGTGCTGATTTTGACAAAGTAATTATACTTTTATTAGAGGGAATTGGGACGAGTATACTTTGTATGATTATATCTTGCCAAAATATTTATAACAAAAATAACAACTCAATAACTGAGGAGGAAAGCATATCCATATAATACTATTTCGCTCATGCTTACTTAGCTCATCAGTGGATTTTTCCTAATTTTTGAATACAAACCCAAGATCTATATATTTAAAATTCAACCAATCAATCGAGAATTAAAGTTAAATATCAAACATAAAAACCAAAAAATCTATAAACAAAAACATAACAATCCATGAGTTTACTTTTATAACACACACACATTTCTATTTTTACACATATAGTTTATAAGGGAAAAAAGCACAATTAAAATCATATATATAAATAGATATTCCCAAAATAAATTCAGTTAATATAAAAATTTATAATTATATAATTTTAAAAAGCACCAGAAGTAGTGCAAAAAGCACTAAGTTGACTCCTCAACTCATTATTCGTCTACAATTAACCATCTGGCATCTCTTTGAATTAGTTTTTTGCCGTCTGACTTTTCCTGGGAATGTCGTTCGTCGGTCGTGTGTGCTTTTGCCTTATTTTTCATTAATCATTAAGTAATTTTATTTAATTTTCTAAAAATTAACATGTAATAAGTGATTTGAAGGCTAAAAAAATATATAGTTTAGAAAAGTGCTAAAGAATCATTTAAAAAGTAAGATACTGCTAATGGTTCGCAGACGAATTGCAAATTACAACAAAAACAACGTTGTTTTCAATTGAGTGCGTTTTTGATATTGTTTGTGTGAGTGTGAATGGTGTAAAAATGGCGACAGCCTTTTAAAAGCTATTGAACGTAATAGTCAAAATATTTTAAGCAAAGGAAAATTGTATTTACTACATTATTATATCAAGTGGAAAACTCCATAAATCTTTGGAAAGGAATTAGCATAAAAAATTGAGGTATGTCGTATATAACTAAAGCATACTTCATTTGCAATCTTAAAGCAGGGTTGTAATGGAAGAGATGTAGCCCCATAGCAATAAAGTAAATTTTATTTAAATTTGTATACATTTTATTTTACTACCTGCTGTTTCTTTTGTATATATATGTATGTAATTCTCCTTATCACTTGAAGATATTGTATGCGGCGCCGAATCATTGTGTTAGCACTTCCACAGCCTACCAATTCTTCGCCGTTACAGCTGGCGTTTGTCCTCGTCCATACAGCGAAATATTGCGAAGTCGAGCTGTTTAAAGCCGGCGTCGAATGTTCTTCTCTTATATGAACCGCCGCCCATTTATGCGGCTTATTGGGGCTAACACTTTCAGCCGTAGCATGAGTCTAATGTCGACAGAATAAATTTACTTATATTTTTCGAGCCTTCCCCACCCGTAATATGCTACCAAACTAAATGTTTCCCTACCAAATGTTCGCCCGTCTCAACTCAGATAAAGTAAAGATAAAAGATTTTCGTTTCATACAAATATCGATTTTGCATTATACATTTTGGATCATTCTACGTTCCAAACGAGCAAGCAAAAAGGCTTTAAAAAAATTGCCACTCTTATCAACAACTGCTCCCGGTAGTCTAGTGAGTAGTGTGCTAGTTTATAGTCGGGGGTTCTAGATTCGATTCCTCGCAAAGACTCTGCCCTGGATCTTTCTTTACCTTTACATCCAGCAACCTACCGACCTAACCTAACCTAAAAACTACTCTCAGACATTTAGGCGCATACCAGAGATGTCCACAGCTTTAAAACGATACATATATTGTGCATATGCAATAGAAAATACACCCTGCATTCACAATTTGTAAAGGAACTTCAGGGGCCCATAATATTTATTATTTATTTATTTTTTAAATTTCCATCGGCTGGCATTCTTTTTTTTCGGATCTGGGATGGGGCTCTAAACTTTATTTAAGCCTTTTTTAATATGAAAAGCCGAGTTGTTGCTCCTCTGGCATAAAGTAGACACATTACTTTATTTTAACTATAACAGAGGCAATTTACTTGGTACTTT
Source organism: Dexiosoma caninum (assembly GCA_963924685.1). Classification (NCBI taxonomy): domain Eukaryota; kingdom Metazoa; phylum Arthropoda; class Insecta; order Diptera; family Tachinidae; genus Dexiosoma; species Dexiosoma caninum. The sequence goes on along the minus strand of OZ004725.1, from coordinate 28,492,989 downwards.
AAATCTCCGACGTTTTAATGCTCAAATACTGTTGAAGAAGGATTATATTGATATACATTTTGTCTGTAGGAGAAGTTATATATGATCTGCTTATATAGTCAACGCTCTACCTGCTCAACCAACAGCACCTATTAATTAAAGTGATACCATACAACAAGGACCACGCAGGACCACTCAGAATAGTTTCTTTTCTATTGTACATCCCTCGTACATTACAGGGTATTGTCAAGTTAGCGATTTAAATTACCCGATGGCTTGAATTGATAGCACTGTTCCATGTATATGTGATGGTATTAGCATTCAGCAACACGCTCTACACCAATCACGGTCAACCAATTATAATTAATAAAGTTTAAAGACTCTGAACTGGCTACACATAACATAAGCAAATCAAACGCAGTTAGTTATTTATGCGAGCATCCCAGTTTGGACATGTTAAAGGTGTAGTTAGGAAAACATTTGTTTGCGTGTATGTTGGGCAGTATACAAATGTGTATATTTTAATTTCAATTTGCTATCTCTACGTTATCGTTATCCTCATTGATTTTTCCCGTGTTTTGTAGAGGAAACAAATGTTACAACACATCCTTGCATATCACGTTTTATAGTGAGTTTCTTCACGCTTTCGGTTGAAATAGTTTCTAGAAAGTATTATTTTAAAAATGAAAAAAATTATAAAATTATTTTTCGGGAGGATATTAGTACCACTTCTACATTCACTCTTAGCAATAAAAATTAATATGCAACATTTTTTTATTATAGATTAGGCGAATATCAGCAGTAAGAAGAGCACATGCTTCTTCCTCCTTTACCATTAAAATTTGAAATTTCTGAAATAAAAATTTCATAGTGTGAGCTGCGAATTATCTAGTCTTCAAGTTTAAAAGTGCCGCCAAAACTGCCGTTACTAAAATTTTATTGGTGTTGGATACGCAATGTTTCGGTGTCAAAACTTTTTCCAAACAAGAAATATCACACATCACATTTTGGAAATTTTACAGGAAACTTCAAAAATATGTTGAATAGCATAAATGTTCAATCTCCAGTATCTTTTTTAGCTCTCTTCATACCTTCCTTTAGTTTCATTTTAAGTTAACATTATTTTTAAATGATCTAACAATTCGTTTATTTATTCAACGTTAGTGAAAATTAATTACGATTATTTATCCTTGTTTGTTATTCGTTTTAGCTGGTCTATAGGTACATTTCATTTGGTGCTAATACCAAAATCTTCAGTTGGCCTTTAACCAAATTGTGGAAAAAAGCTAAGAAATTTCACTTGTTTTTACAAGAACTTCCAAAAGACGTTGAGATTTCGTAATTCTCTGAAGAATTTGGTATAGACCAGCTAAACCATATAACAAACATAGGTGAATTTTTTTATCTGGGACCAGCACTCAGGAGATGACTCCTACACATGCGAAGCATTGTGCTGGAACTATAGGAAAGGGATAGTAGGAGAAACGACAGGAGGTGAAGCTTAATTAATGATTTTACAGCTCTGCTTTTGCACGTTCTCTGTTTATACTCTAAGCAGTGCTGAAGCTTCTTTTGCAGCCATTTTTCTTATTATTTTACTTCGCCGGTGCTACACAATACCGACGAAGGAGATCGTTCTGATGTGATTGTGGATTGCTATCAGCTGAAACCGGTATTGTTTAGTCACCAGTGACTATGCCTTCGACACTGAAACTTTCCGACAACAAGCGACACAAAGCCACACACAAATGCACCTCAGAAAAATGCGAGATGTTTTTTTTTAAATAATTTTAGTCTGAAACTGGGGTTGAACCCAGGTTTGTTTTTGGTTTTGTAGTCAACGTGCAGACTACTAACCATCGTGACATCGCCAAGTATAATTATTTGTATATTTTTTTCTGATAAAAATCGAAATATATTTCAATTTATATTTACAAAACTGAATATTACTACCTGTGTGAAGATAAATTTTGAAATTTAAACCCTAGACACAAACCAACTGCCTTAACGGAGCTCTGTTGACGTGTTAACATGCATCTGTTAAACATGAAAAATCGAGATGTAGCTATTCCAAATGGAACTGTGCTTACATTTTTGGACCAAATGGACACAAATTAAAGGAGCAAGTAGTTTATCCAATCGCCTTCACAAAAATATAAACTTGGATCCCTATTATGTCAAGGAATCTTGTTACTTTTGCAAATAAAAAATGCCTATTTCTTTAGAAGATGCATCATATTCCAGGAAACTGGAGAAAGATGGGCGTATGGAAATGCATGGAATTTATAGCTGTTGTGGCCCTTTATGATATCCAATGGCCAAAACCTCTAACATTAGATGTTTTCATAAGAGAAATTAATTTTTATTGAAATTTCAAATTTGGAATTTCTCTAGAAGAAGAATTTCAGGAGAATGCAGAATTTTTTTATTTTAATTTTTCTGAAGCAATACAAAAATGAGTAATGAAAAAAAATTTAATATTAGTTATTGGAGAGTTCATTAGGCAAATATTTGCCCAAAAAAACTTTAAAAACTAAATTCGATAAAATTTTTTTATTATTTAAAAATACTTTTGATTTGAAACAGTTAATTATTTTAAATAAAACACTATCGGTTTTCAATAAAATCTATTAGAAATATTATTAAAAATAAATACTATTAAAAAGATGGCTCAAAACTTAAAATGCATTTTTCTCAGTTCACGATTTTTTGAATTACTACGGTATTGCACCAAATGGTCGATATTTACATTTGTATATAGCATGTACTCATGTATGAACACCTTGAAACCACAAAAAACTTTAAAAACGCCTGTATTTTTCTATATTTTCCCGACTTTAGCCGTGTTCCGGAACTACAAATCTCAACGGGAAGTCGCAATATATTGCAGAATTTTGTTCTACATCGATCTGTGTAATTAGTTCTTAATTTTAGAATTTTTGTCCACCTTTTTGGATCAAAGATTCTTCGGTGCGAAGTGTTGGAGGCTGGAGAACAATTTTGCATGAAGAAACTCAACTTCGAAAAATATGTCAAATATGTTATTTTCACGGTTAGGGATCGATATGTACACGTTTTGAAATCTGATTGTGGTATGAAGTTTTTTACGAAATGCATTTTATGATTCACAATTATTGGGAGTTGACTAATTCCTCCATTTGCTTTAATATTATGGCAATAACATGCCAATTGGGATCTCATTCATTAACTTATTATCGCTAAAGCAATTGTTTGTTGTAGTAAGAAGACATTCATCCATATTGCCGGGCGGAGTTTTTTTTTTTTTTTTTTTTTTATAATTGCAAAGCATTTATGTATATAAAAATATAAAGAACAAAGCGTTTTTTTAATCGGTTATTGTTGTTTCAATTTCGAGTAGAACATTGATCGCAGGAATGTAACCAGCAGCAGCAAATAAATAAGTAAATAAATGCAAAAGCAAATGCATAATATAAAATTAAACAAATAATTCATTGGCTTTTTGGAAGTGAACAACCTTTTGGACTGTGTGATGTGTATGATTCTGATTGTGACTGGGACTTTTAATGCGACTGCTGCGTTTACATAAGTGAACGAGTAAGTAAAATGAGTTTATGTTGCTGAATTTTATATGGCTGGCTGAGCAACCTACCGTCTATTTACTTTAAGTTCAAAATATTTAAAAGAAATTTTACTGCCGATTGTTGTTTACTGGGCTTTACGTAGGGAGAATGAAAAAGTAAAAAAATGCAGCAAGAAATTAATATGTTAAATGTACGAGAAACAAAACAGGTATAAAAAATCTTGTACATATAAAGCCGAGTACACACGTTATTACAAATCGTACAGTACAATTTTAGCAGCTTGGTACCATATGCACCATGCTGTCGATTAATGAAGTACACTTTGCTGTATGAAAATCATAAATTTTTCCGATTTGTAGAATCTTTTCTATTTTAAATAGGCTTTTGATCGATGACATTTTTTGATTTTCGTGGGCAGAACTTCGATAAATACGATACTAATCCATTTATCAGGGGTGTCATAGAATCCAAGTCGGTTTTGTAAACCGATATTGGTTTCATTTCGTGTCATGAAAACGTGTCGCTTTTGTTATCTTCAAATGCAAATAAAATCGATATTCGACTCAGCTGTTTTATGGTTTTGTTTGTTTGTTTACTACTTTTAATGTAATTTTTGTTTGAATTTGTTTGTGATAATACATATGCGAAACGAATTTATTGAAAATAAAAAATTGTTGTACAAGGTGGGTCAAAAGAAATTACCCTATTGGAAGATGCTCATATTTTTGCAAATGGCGGCCAAATTTCAAATCTGTTTTGACATTTGTGAACTAGACAGATGTAGAATACAAGTGAACAAGCCATTCAGCGATACACTCCCCAAGAACGCGGAATAATCGTGTCTATTTTTTTGTGTAACAATTCGTCTGTGGTGTTGGCGCAGCGCGAATTCCGTCGCCGATTTCCCGGTCGTCCGATACCGACTGCGCAAAGACTGCGCCGCTTGGCCACCAACCTTGAAGAGTATGGGACCACACGAGGCGCTGCCAAGAGTGGCCGGCACCGGAGCGCCCGTTTTCGAGGACGCCGCTGTTTAAAAGGCAACAGTGGACGGTGCGCGCTATAGGGCCATGTTAACCGAGTTTTTTTGCCGCAATTGAGCGATATAGGACTGGAGGACATGTGGTTCCAACAATACGGAGCAACAGCACACACTGCGCGAACCACAACCGATATTCTGAAGGCGGCGTTCCCGGCTCGCATCATCTCTCGTTTTGGCGATTTGCACTGGCCCGCAAGATCGCCCGATTTGACCGTTCCAGATTTTTTTTGTGGGGTTTTTTGAAGTCCCTTGTTTACGTGAACAAGCCCGAGACCCTGGAAGCCCCTGTGGGACAACATTCGGCACAAGTGCGAGAATATGTCGCCCGAAGTTCTCGCCGAAGTGATGAAAAATGCCATAAAAGAAGCCCGTATAGCAATCAATTGTGACGGCGCCCATTTGGCCGATGTCATCTTCTTGACTTGCCAATAAAATTCTAAAGTTTCAGATAAACAGAATCGAAGTTTTTCATTTAGAAAAAAAATGAGTACCAAACAACATCGAATGACTTCATTTGACCCACCTAGTACATATCGAATTCGATGCCTTTTTTGTATATTACAATATTTATTTATCCATATCCATAACTGTAATTATTATTCTGATTTATCTGTATCTATTTGAGTAATTCTATTTCAGTAATTCTTTTTTTTTCTATTTTCAGATAATTTACCTGCATATTCATCTATATAGACATTAACAAATACTTGCCAATAACTATAAAATTCAGGTAAATCTATTTAAATATCTTTTTAATGTGCATTAACTAATTTTAAAATGAATATGATAACCGTAGTCTAAATAAGTTGAAAAATAAAAATAACCAAGGATTTTCTTTTTTGTGCTGAGAAGACATTAAAACTTTATTGTTCTTAAATATTTCTTACTACTGAAATTAATATTAACAATATGATTTGTCAAAAATACTGTATATCCCTGGTATACGGACGTTACTGAAGTTGAAACACAGTTACTCTCTTCATTGACAGTCAATCACTGCTAAGGGACGCAAATTGCGACCCCTTAAGTTCAAGACAGGCAAAGAACGGTGTAAATCCAAGGTTAGATTAGGTAGTCAGATCGCAGTTGGATATATAAAGAGCACAGCCTACGTGGGCAGTCTGTCGTAATGACGAATTCCTCGTCCGAAAGCGCCCTGTATCTTTGCCAGTTCACTACCCTCACGCCCGAGATCTAGGCCTTAAGAATGCTGCGCTCATCCGGAAGTCTGAAGGACATCATCACTCGAAAATCCTCCATAAAGACACCACCTCCAACTCTCCTCCCACAACAGGAACCATCCATATACAAATGGATGCTCCCGACAGGAAGTACCGTAATTTCACATCGAAGTAAGGTCTCGGGATGCAGTAGTCTATGAGGTTCAGAATGTTTCCATCGTCGATGGTTCTATGGCGCAATCAGATATGTTAGGTTAGCGATTGGGGCATGGAACCCAAGAATTGCCGAGTTGTATGTAAATCATATCTGAGCAACAGAGCTCTTGCTAAGACACAGCTGGAGATAGACCCCACCTCTACCGAGCCTTCCCCCTGAAAAACTCCGCTTGGTAAATTTTCAAATATATTAGATCGCGGATGGCGAGTAGTTAGCGTGTTGGCTCTGCAACCAGAAGGATCCAAGTTCGATTCTCTGCCAAGGCAAATCAAAAAAATTTTTTTCTGAGTTTTCTCCTTCGTCGGTGTTTGAGCAATAAAACGTCGGCAAAGTGAAATAATAAATAAAATGACTCCCCTTAGCTTAAAAATAATGCTTAAAAATTAATATGAGAGACGCCGCATTATTGGTATATAATAAACACGCACTGCAAAGTTTTGCTAGAAGCTCTCTCTTCCTACCACTTTCACTACCTGTCTCTTCTCTACACTATCCCTCTCTATCTCTCTCTATCCAGTCCAATGCATTGTAAAGGGTGTCCCAAAAAGAACGCAAGATTTAAATTTGGCGCCATTCGAAGTGTCATTGTTTGACATGTGAACAATTGTTATTGTTTGCTAGTAGAAGGTACGAGGTTAGTAAATATGGAGCGCTACACGAATGAACAACGCATTCTCATTGTAAATTGTTTTACCAAAATGGTGAAAGTTTTGCGGCTACAGTTCGCAAATTGCGATCAATTTGGGGTCACACTGTAAAGAGATTAATGGATAAATTTGCCGAAACTGGGTATGTTAGTGATGTAAAGACAACAACGCACCTTCGACCAGGTCGACCGACCGAAAATGTCGCAGCTGTACGTGATGATGTCGCTCAAACTCCATCCACCTCAATTCGACAGCGAGCTCAGCAAATTGGTGTCTCCAAATCCACTATGCAGCGAATTTTGACGAAAGATTTGGATCTTCATGCATACAAAGTTCAATTGACTCAGGAACTGAAGCCAGCTGACCATGGACAGCGAAGGGAGTTCGTTAATTGGGTATTGGAGAGACAACATGAAAATGCTGATTTTGCCTAAAAATCATCTTCAGTGACGAGGCCCATTTCCATCTTGATGGCTTCGTCAATAGGCAGAATTGTCGCATTTGGGGTGAGGAAAATCCTCGAGCAAATGCATCCTCAACATGTCACTGTGTGGTGTGGATTTTGGGCTGGAGGAATCATTGGACCTTTTTTTATGCAAATGAGGCAGGTCAAGCGCAAACAGTCAATGGTGTTCGGTATCGTGAAATGATAACCAGTTTTTTCGTGCCTAGAATTGAAGAAATGAATGTGGAGGGCATGTGGTTTCAACAAGACGGCGCCACATGTCATACAGCCAGAGAAACAATTCAATTGCTGCATCAGTCATTTAAATCTTGCGTTATTGTTGGGACACCCGTTATATGTAGGGGATTTTCCTTCAGCACTGGTCCAAGATAAAAATAAATAAATTAAATATATATGTGGCAACACCGATATTACATCAAAAAGTTCCCTGACTGTTCTTAGAAGAAATTACGAAGTTGCCATCACTCACAGGTCTCTTGTTATTTTATTATAATTTTTCTTTTAAATGCAAAAATCTACTTATTTATGAGAAGAATATTTAAAAAAAAAATTTCTAGTTATAAATCTAAAATAAAATTAATATATTAAATTTTGTGCTTTTGTCCGAAAATACGCGTTTTTTTTCTCGATTTTTGCTGCGTGTTGAATTTTTAAAAGTTGACAACGCTATAGCAGAACATTAAACATGTTGGTTGCCTAAATTTAGGGGTTTTTCTATCATATTTTGTTGTGTTGTTTTATTATCATTGTTGTTGCTTAAACTAAATGTTGGAAAAAGCTCTTTAATCGTCAGCTGCTGCGCGTGGAGAGAACATCAGATTTCATGTATTGAATTGTATGAGTGTATGTGAAAGCAAAATGTAGTAGATGAGAATAATAACAAAACAAGAAACGCAATAATACGAGTTCTGCAACTGAATGCACAAAGAAAAGTCAACTCTGTTGTCATTTTTATTATTGTTAAAAAAAGTCTTTTTGCAAACGAAAGGAAATTATCTACATATGAAAATAAGAAATTTTTGTGTGTTAAACAATTTAAAATAAAACCAAAATGTCTAAATTAAAGACGACGAATTATAATTTTTTAAATGTGCAAAAATAAATATGTAAATAGAAAAGAAAATAAGTGTAACGTGACCTTAATTGTTCAAACGTTGCAAACGTGTCTTGTTGCAAAACTGAAAAGGAGTGTAATATTACTAATCTAAAGGAAAAACTATTAAACTGCAGAAAGTAATTATTAAATGTTAATTAAAATATAAAATCAACGCAAAATCGAACGTCAAAAAATTATTGTTAAATGATAATTTTATTAAAGAAAAACATTTGCCTGTACATGCATACATAAGTATGTACAAGTGTGTGCTGTGTAAAAGTAAAAAAAAAGAGATTAACAAAAGAGAATTGAATTGATTGAGGTGTGCATTATTAAAAGCTGTTTGCAAAACGAATTTTTAAGTAAGATTTATTGCTTGTGCTTTAAATAGAAATGTTGTTAGAAATAAAATTAGGGTAATAATTTTTTTGTCCAATTAGAGATTTTTATTTATCTATTTGCATTCATACACATATATGCATATGTGTGTCGTATGTATGTACAATATATTTTTTGGTTTGAGGTCATAAACCATGAATTTCAAGAACATACGAAGAAACCAAAACTAAATAAACGAACAGTGTTGCTAATTTTTTCTTTCGCAACAATCTTCAAAACATCAAAAAATCTTTTCTTGTTTATTGTGAAATTCTGTATATCAAATAATATATATTTCAGCTACAATAATAAGATATATATACAAAAAAAGTGTCTTCCAATGGGATCCCCAGCTTCTCCGATTATAGCTGATATTGTTATGGAAAAATTGTTAGATTATTGTATTGAGAAATTAGATAAAAAAAGAAAAATTATCACAAAATATGTCGATGATTTGTTTTGTATAATACCAAATCAATCAATTCATAATATCTTGACTGTGTTCAATTCATATCATGATGATATAAAATTTACAATTGAAGGGAATGTGATTCTAGAATACCGAATTTAGATGCATTAGTCATAAAAAATGGAAAAAGATTACTTATAGACTGGTATCGAAAACCTACTTCATCTGGCAAGATTATTAATTATTTTTCGAAACATCCTAGAAGAGTTACTATTAAAGGGTGCTTTACATTGTCCCACAAGTCGTACGACATGTCAAATTTTTGTGTAGAAGAGCACAAGTCGGATCGTCTAAACGTAATATGTAATGAAACTATAAGATTTTGAGAGAAAAACCAACACACACCATTAGATCAGGGATGCATTTTTATGTAAACAAATGTGAAAAAGCCAGATAAGGAAAACTGGTTTCATAAATTTATACCAATTATAAATTCAAAATGTACATTAGACCACGACAGCACAATTTTATAAAAATATACGTATATTTTCTAAAAGTACACTAAAAGTTTTGACCACGAAAATAACATATTCGAAAGTTATAAAAATATTTTTCAAGGTTATTAAAAAAAAAAATTCAATTGCACAAGAACTCCATCCCTGGGGAGAACAAGCAAACAGCTGTAGTTAAATTAAATGAGAATGTTTTCATCTTACTTGATTTTATCCATACCAATGGTGTAAAAGCTAGAAAACGACCATTCGATTTTTACTCTCTTTGTTTGAAATACGCATGGAATTTCATTTTATTTTCTCTCTCATTTTACGTACGACAAATCTTATCGTCTAAAGCACCCTTAATACAGCAAAGAATCTCAGAGCGAGAGTGTTGAAGATTAGTGATATAGAGTTTTATAGGGCGAATATAGGGAAAATTAGGAGTATTTTAATTAATAATATTATCCACTTTCACTGATCTCTGGACTAATAAGGCAATATAAAAATTGTAATAATTTAAATACAGGGTGGCACAAAAGGAGCTGTATGGTTTAAATGGCTTATCACTTTTTTATTTATGCGATTATTATAATTTTTTTTTAAATACAGTATATTATTGGGGATTTTTTTGCAATTAGCTTTGAAAAATGATATCCTGTAGTTTGATTTCAATTATTTTTTACGGAAACACTGGAAGACAATTATAAACTTTTTATTATTTTAGTCCGCATCTAAGATGCAATAATGAATTAGTGAGTTTAAAGATAGTCGATTTCTAATCTTTGGCTAAAAAAAGTTTGTTGAGGTCAATGTGCTTCCGACTTTGGCATTTGAGTAAGGAAGAAAAGTACAAAAATAATTCTTAAAATTGTAGACTTCACTTCAAAATTCGTTCGTTTTTTTTTTTATTTTCAATTTTTGCAATGTTAGGTTTCTTATAAAATCAATAATATCCGCAACAATAAGCACCAAAAGTGTCACAAAAAATGGAAGAATCGTTAAAAAATACGCTTGTCTGAAAAATGGGTTTCAGAGAAACGAGACCAGAAAAGCGTCATAAAATACCCGAAAAGCGTCCAAATGGCAACACTGCGCGAAGCTTTTTGCATAAATGAGAATTTCTTTGTGAGTAAAGTGAGAGAGTGATGTCCAATGTTGCCGATATCTGTGTAATTATCCAAAGAAGGGAAAATAATTTTTTTTTATAATTTTAGGATAATAAAATCTTTCCGTAATTTCACCGCAGGTTGATTTCGTATAATCAATTGTCCGTCCATTCAACCTTTTCATTAAAAGAAGGATTACTGCAAGTTTTTTCGTATCATTATGCTAATGGTGAACATTTTGCTCCACCACAACCGTCGGTTAACAAAATATTGAAATAAATAGAAAATATTGAATAAATAAAATTTTAAGCTTTGCAAAGAATCACGAAATATTTATTATAAAAATATAGTTAAAAAATAAGGCGTCGAAAAAATTTTATATTTTCCTTGAAAATAATAAAGTGCTGCGTGAAGGAGAAAAATATTGAAAAAATTTACACATAATTGTATTTTTCTCTTATTCCATCGAAATGTGTATAATCACGCTTTTGTTGCGACACTAATTCTCCGAGAATTGGCGAGGCCCATTAACTATACCTCTTCTTTTTCGCTCTCTTTTATTTAATAATTAAAAAACTTGCAATGTCAAAATTGCACATAAACAATGGCACAAGTACTAGAAATATGTACATGTGCTTCATTATGGATGTTTGTTGATTAATGAGTGATAAAAATAAACAAGAACACAAAGAAAAAACAAACAATAATAAGCAATCTTGATAAAAAAAGCTACTCTTTCTCTAAGAAACAAAAAAAAAACTAACAACTACAATAAGCTTTCTCATTCGCTCTTTAAAAAAAATTGTTGTTCAAAGTTGCCGTTTTTTATATCTCTATTCTTTCTGGTTCAAATGCAATGCATAAAATATACACTCGTATATCATTTTTAGTTTATTAAAGTTTTAAAGAATTTTCAGTTTTTTCTAATAATTTTACGCACTATTTGTGCTAAATTATTTTACTTACTATAAAAGAAAATACATTGAAATTGTTTTAGGAGGTATTAGCTATGCACATTTCGCTGTTAATTATTTTATTTACGACACCACTATGGGCACAAGTAGCCCAATGTGCGACAATTTTTTCGTGATTCATCGTCGCACATTTAAAAACATTACACAGTCGCATATTGCTACAACGGGCCTTATTACTAGTGTCGTTGTCGTAGTCAATATAAAATAAACGGCAACCCAATATAAAACATGTGGCACGTTTTGCGCCATTTTACTATTTTCCTCGCGACAAACAATAATGTGACGATAATCGGCGCACTACGGTCACACCGCGGGCTTTTATCATATATTGTTAATTTTTCCATTTGTTCTTAATATTCAAAAAGTGGCGGAATGGGCTCCCAAAAACAGAAAGCTGCTGTGGACCTACATATTTGTGGCGTCAACTATTGAGAAAAAGAAACAGTAAAGAAAATAAGCATTTGGGCCAAAGATTGGTGGAAAAAGCAAACGAATATGGCGGCTATTTAAGTACTTGGAGCGTTTTTCCGAAAGTCAGCAATCAACATGGTGACTAAAAAAAAATTTTTGCTGCGTTCGACACCAGTTACATGCTAAATCATAAATAAATCTTAAATTTTTTCTGATGTGGATTAAGGGGTCTTTGTGTCAGTTGTTGTCGGAAATTTTCTGTGGCGACGACATAGTCACTGGTCACTGAACAGTACCGGCTAACCTTATAGCAATCCACAAGCACATCAGAACTCCCTCCTTCGTCGGTATTGTGTAGCACTGGCGTAGTAAAATAATTACTAGAAGTGGCTACTAAAACGAAGCTTCCAAATTTAATACGTCTCCTTGACATTAGAGGCACTTCTACACTGCTATAAAACAAAGAACGTGCAAAGCTAGTGATGCTTCACCTCTTGTCATTTCTCAAACTATCCCTTAACTCTAGTTCCAGCACAATGCAACGCATGTGTACGCGTCATCTCCTGAGTGCTGGTTAGAGATAACAAAAAGACAAAACATTTACATTTCAAAAACTATGTGCGCATGAATGACAGCCATTTAACTTTGTATATCTTTAGACCGCGCTTTCGATAAGTCTCTGTTATATTTATACTCTCGGCAATAGCATTTGCAAATGCACGAATTAGCTTCAAGACACCGTATGATGTCAAGAGTTGTCAATGTGGCTTCCTTTTACTGCTTGGGGGAGTTTCAACAACTGTTTCAAGTAACAAAAATACTTCATCTGTCAATCCATCTGTTTTTGTTTTATTATTGGCACCCGTTGACTTTGAATACCGCTGTGGTTTGTAGTTTATTCGCATACACTTGCGACTTACGAAAAAGTCTTACGCGGTCAAATCGCACGATCTCGGTGGACAGTACACATTACCTCCACGTGATATGATCGCTCGTTGTCTATGGTCGTTTGGCTTCAGTTCCTGGGTCAGTTGAATTTTGTACGGCTGCATCCCCAGGTCACGTCGCAAAATTCGTCAAGTTGTGGTCTGCGAAAGGCCGAGTTCTTGTGAGCGACGCGAAACGACTGTCTCGGATTGTCCTGCACAATCTCTCGGACAGCGGCGCAATGTTTGCCGCAGATCTTGCGTTTCGTCGACGTACAGCTAGCTGCTGGTCGATCATTTATTAAACCAGTAGATTCAAACTTATTCACCATATTGCGAATAGTCCTCTCGGTAGGACGATTATGGCTGAACAGAACACCCATTTTGAAAAAGCAATTTCATTATTTGGACGTACTGTTGAATGCTATATCCGACCATGCTGATTGCACAAAATAGACAGAATGAATGACAACTAATTTGACAGATATAGCTTCAACAAAATGGCCGTTATCATTTGTCAAAGATCGGAAGTCCTTGTTGGAGGACCCTGTATTAGAAAACTAAAATGAAAAACGGTAACTCTGTACTAATTTGTTCGTCATTCTTCGCCGTATGAAATAGAAATTAATCGCACAGTTCGTCATGCACGACGAATTTCGGTTGGCGGCGATGTTGTGTTAATTTTCATGTGGAAAAATTTATTTTATTTCTGATGACGAAAGTTCGCAACGAAAAATTCGCCTTTCGTACCAGTTGTGTTTCCAGCCTTAATTACTAAAAGAAAGTAATTTTTATTATTTATTTTTTATTAAGTACATTTCAACCGGAACTTTTTCTTTTATTTTTTACTATTTACAATTCAATTGTGTGTAAGGAAAGAGTAGAGAGAGAGAGAGAGAGCAATTTGTTTCTAATGTATGAGGTCGTTGTTTTTAATGTGGGAAATTTTATTGCATTTGTGCAATAAATGCTGAATTTTTTTTAAATTGAATATTTATAATGTTGTTTATACGTTGCATTTAACGACTTACGACTTTATTTTCATTACTAAAGCTTTTTCTTTTGCTTTTATTATGCGACGACTTGCTTTGTTGGCTTTTTTTTTCTAAATAGAGGAAGAACCTTGTATAATAATTCAATATTATACTTGGAACCTGCTGGCCAAAGTCTTCGGCGAGTCCAATTGTTGGCAGTACAGGTACGAATTAAAGCAAGCAGATATTTTCCTGCCAATACCATTAGAAACCCACTAAAAAATTTTGCGCCGGCTCACGGCTTTCCTTTCGTTCGACGTTTTTGTAAGTGAGCCACTTTTCTAGGATTTCCATACATTGTAGTTGTTTTTTTTTTGTATTCAGACTTAATCGATTGGTATAATCGAAAAAGCGTTTTCCATTATTTAAGCGAGGTGCGAGGAAAATGCACTTTTTGAGTTAATAATGCAGAATAGTTCTTCATATCGGCTTTTATCTTGTGTAAAAAATTCATGCAAATATTTTTTCATTTCCCCATTAAGAGGACGTTTTTTACAAAACTAGTTTTTGGAATTATGACGTTGTTAAAGTAAATGGGCGATATGATGTACTATTCCTATTTTAAGCTGGTATTTTTTTTCTTTTGGCAAAGAAAAGTTATAACACTTGGCTTAATGACTCTTTGCTGGTTTCTAACCTGTTCGTAATTTTTTTTACGAAACCTTATTTCTTTTTATCTTGGACCATCACGCAGGAGATGACCCCTACACATGCGAAGCATTGTGCTGGAACTAGAGGAAAGCGATAGTAGGAGAAATGTGGATTGGATACAGCTGAAGCCGTTTCTGTTCAGTGACCAGTGACTATGCCTTCGTCACTGAAACCTTCCGACAACAACAGACACAAAGCCACACAAATGCACATCAGAAAAAATGCGAGATGTTTTTATAAGGCTGATGCTGGAGTTGAAACTAGGAAATTTTTGGTTTTGTAGTCAACGTGCAGACTACCTCAGCAATCGCCACCCTCCCTCTGCTTTAGAATCAATTTGCATAAAAAAGTCAATTTCGAAAAAAGTGTAACATACGATAATTGCGCGCACAGGGGTCGATATATGAATATATTTCATCATTAAAGAGTAAACTTCATATTATTTTTAATTTATAAAAAAAAGGAAGAATGTTTAAAAAAGTGCAGATTCTTTCAATAATTTTGTCCACCACTGTATATTCGCCACATACGAAGAGAACAAGTTTGTCATGGATTGCCAATTTTATAAAAACGAATATATCTCTGTAGGAAACTTAATTAATAAAGAAAGAAAATCTCATTTTTCAATAGTTTGTCAAATATTAAATACGATGCTTATGTCGATACTGATTCTTTAGCAATGCTAACTCTCGTTTCATTTTATAGAACTGCTCTCATGAAGTGTTACCATAATTAAGCACCGCAATTGAATTTTTATTCCACATGCACGCATGTATCAAGTAAACGTAAATTAACAATTGCCTTTATCCATCTTAATTATTGTCATTCATATCGTTTAGCAGACAACATTCTCGAATGCAAATAAGCACACACAACGTAAATTATACTCATGAACACTCTTGTTCCCACATTCATGGTTACATACCATCAATTTCCGTATAATAAACAAACAAATGCAAGCATGTGTTTAAGCATATGCCACAGAGGTATGCAAAGGGTACGGTATTTTTTGATATAGCCGGTCATGTACTTTTTTTTTTAATGATGCAGCCGTATTGATCGTTGGTATTGTGTAGCGCAGAATCATGGGCGAAGTAAAATAATAAATAAAAATTGCTACCAAAAGACATCTTCAACAATTGAATGCATCTCCTTGATATCAGAGTCTCTGCCGGTGTACGGATTTGCGAGTGAGTGTGCAGCACATGTGCATCGTGACCAACTCTCGACAGATCAAAAAAGGACTAGATTTGATATAAAAGATAGCTAGAAATGGCTAGATATTCACAATTATTAAAGACCGCATTACTTGACGCATGTATTAAATCTGTAGTGAGAGGTAAACTACACCAAGACACATTTTTTTTCTTAATACGTTTTTTTATACTGTTGTAGTCAGAATTTCTTTCTACTAGCGGTAGGTGAAATTCATTGAGTCCTATCTAATGTGGTTTTCGGGAAATTGAAAAGGGGATTGCACACTATCAATACACTCATGAAAGATAAATTAACTTAAACCCAAGACACAAACTAATTGCCTTAACAGAGCTCTTTTAAACATGAACAAATCGAAAGGTACCTATTTCAAATTGAACTATGCTTAAGCCCGTATGACACTACATTTATTTTTCATTAATTTATATAAAATTTATAGAAAGGGACAACAAAAAAAAACGCAAAAAAAAATATACGGTCAAAAATAAGCTCAAATTGCTGACATTGTGCATAAACCGCTAAGTTGTCAACATATAAAAGCTTTTAATTTCGAAACGTCAATTTTAAGTTGAAACTTTTTACATTTTTTTCTACAGTTATTAATTTTTTTTATCGATAACACTAGCGAACGATTTGACGTTTATAGCATTTATCTCAATATTGTTGTACTCTTTGCACCTGATTAATTTTCCCATTACAATATATTTGCCTTTGTCTCCAATATTTGAACAATGCAGAAACAATGGCTTTATCGAGGGTGTCACAGAACGAAGTTGGTATTGTTTTTTATTGGATTTGCGAACCAATATTGGGTTCATTTGGTGTTGATAAAAAATGTTGCTGTTGTTTTTTTTCGAATGCAAATAAACCCGATATTCGAATCAACTGGTTTATGTCTTTGCTCAAGTGTTTAATTTTGTAAATTATGGTATACGCAATAAAATATTATTAAAACTTGTTTATTTAATAAAAACTTATTATAAAAAATATATAATCAGAGATGGAAAACAGTAGACAAATTCCATTGTTGTATTATTTATGTAGATTTGTTGTTTAAACTATTAAAAAATTAAATATCTATAAAAAAAATTAACACTGCCGTTGTTGCATATTTGCTGTGAGAAAAAGACTTTTGCTAGAACGCTGAAACTTAGAAAACGGTCCTTCACCAGCAATAAAATATGACATGCTGAGTTTTCCATCCGTTAACATCCTTTTGCGGTGGACATGCGCTATTTAGCGATTTAGCCAATTACTCCCAAAGGGAATGTGCTGTTGACTTATCGCGTTTTGTGAACCTCCTTCCAACGTATTGTGGAAAGAAGTTGATATTTTTGTTCTAAAAGGCATTGATTCTTTAATTTGTGTCAATTTGGTCCAAAAATATGAGCATAGTTCCATTTGGAATAGAACTCTGTTAAGGCAATTGGTTTGTGTCTGGGTTTTAAATTTCGAAATTGAATTTCAAACTGGCAAAAGTATGACCAATTACCATCAAGGTCTATTTATAAGGTCAGTGCAACTCGCCATGTGTTTTATACTCCACTGTCAAAATTTGTTTACATTTTACTCATTTGTTTAATTTGAGAGAGCGCGCAATTAACAATTTCACTCATTTCTTTATTTTGAGAGTGGGATTGCAAAAGCAATTAAGGCATACATAAATGAAATTAAGGTTTTTCTTGCTAGGGTGTGTGTTTACTTTTGAGAGAGTAGTAGTTTTCTATTTTTGACATCCCAAAGTTAATTTACACAAACAAAATGCCTGTTGTTTTCTTTGTTGTTGATTGTTGTGGAGTTGCATAGACCTAATAAATATAGACATTTATTACCATTTTTATTGCAATTATTGCGAACACATGTGTGTGTGTGTGTGTGTGTGTGTGTATTTATGTGCGTATGATATTGCTGCCTTGAATTTGCAAATTCTTTTAAATGAAATTAGCATTTTTCTGCTTTTCCTTGAAAAGGGCTTGGTAAGTTTTGAACCTTTGATGGAAATTGTTACAATTACTAAAGACAAAGAAAAAGGAAAGGAAAAGGAAGAAGTTCTATATACTGCACGATGCTGTTAAATTACAAGACACACAGTCTAAAGAGTTAATTCGAAAATCAAACATGAAATGCACATATTTTTTTTTAATATAAAATCAAATGATTTAATGTAGCATTAGTTTTAAAAACTAAAACAATAAATAAAATAAAGGAAACAAACAAAAAAAATGTAAAAAAAAAAAATTTTTAAAAAAAATAAACCGTTTTATTTGTAATTAAAGCTAAAAATTTAAAAAAATTAAAAAAAAAGAAAATTAAAAAAAAGTTCGCCTAAAAATCATTTTGTATTTGAAATTTTCTTCTTTCGGAGACTGATTTTAAAATAATTTCTTCAAAGTGGATTCAATATCGTTACCTCTTGGAGGACTTTCCCATGTTAGAATGGCTCTGGCCAGGTAAGAATTTCTTTAAATGTCTAATCAATTCAATGTTTTAAATGTTTTCTTTTTTAATTATTTCAAACTACAGTCGAACTTCACTCTAACGTATTTTTCTCCGTAACGAATTATTTTTAAGAACACTGTAGGAGGGAAGTACCCGCACCAAAAATTGATAATCAAATAATTTCGTTCTTTGCGGACGAACTTTCAAATATTGTTTTTTTTAGTATTTCGTCACCGTGAGTTTTTGTTATTAACTTTTGTTTCCACTTCTAGCCAAGAAAAGCCCGAGTACCAGCAACATTTTTTTATCGTGTTTGTCAATACAATTGTCAATGGTCAAATTCCATTCAGTAAGTGTGAAATTCACGTTTAATGCAATAAACTTCACAAATAATAAAAAATTATTAAAAGTAATCGAATTATATTTGAATTACTTTTGATTCTTTTTGATTATTTTGTTGTAATTTCAAGTAATTCAGATTACTTTTCCATTATTAGTAGTAGTAATCAATTAGTAATCGTGGAAAACTGAATATAATCGTAATTTAATCATTACGATTTTCAATTTCAAATTTTCGAACAAATGTAATCAAATTAGTAATTATTACGGTTACTAATCATTGTTTAAATGCTATGGTTTTAATAAATTAAAATCATTTTAAAAATAATTACATACATACATAGTACAGGGTTATCCATTTTTATGTTGCAAAAGTAAATTTAAATATGTATGAATTCGATGAAACTTTTATTTCATTATAATGCTTGAATCTTGCCATTGTGTACGAAATACAATGCCATTTAAATGACCGCATTTAGATTGCTTTCAGCTGTTGATATCTTTTTCGCACATTGCGGGCGGTATTTCGGCGATATCTTGGTTTTCAAATGATCCAACGTTAGGGAATTATACGCGTAGATACGGTCTTAGACATAGCCCCACAAAAAATATTTAACGGCGTAAAATCGCATGATCTTGGTAGTCAATTGACGTCGCCAAAACGTGAAATTACACATTCTGCAAATTTTCCACGCAATAAACCCAAAAGCAGATGTAGCGTAAGGCTCATGGCACCGTTTCGTTGAATCGATTAGGACAACAAAATCACTCCGTAATGATCGAAAACTGACCCCGTTTGATGTTTTAAAAATTTTAAAATTTTTACGCATTCTTCGTGCTGTTAAACGATCAATATTCGTAAATGGCAAACCTCTCACTAAATAAATGACATTTCAGATCACAGATACACAAGAGCTAACAGCCTTATCAGACTGGCAAGGTGGCAATGTTAGAAAATAAAAGTAGGAATTGGGTACACGAAATCTTAAATAACATCTTCTGCATTGATGCTTTTGTTTCAGTTTCGTAAAAGCAAAATATGTTTTGCATAAATCATGTTAGCTACTGTATTTGAAAAAAAACATCAACACAGCTCCGGATCATGTTGATCAGATATTATGCACTTATGCCTGCGCTTCTGCCAATCCTCGAAGCGCTTCTGAAATGAGCTTTTCGGTTTGGCCATCAGCTTTTTCTTCGTTTTTGTCTTTATCTCATCAATTGCGGCAAAACGCTTTCCTTTCATTATTCCTTTCAGTTTTGCGAATAGGAAAAAGTCGTAGGGAGCCGAATAAGGTGGTTGAGGCTGATTAGGGTGTTGTTTTTGGCCAAAAAATCACGAACAAGCATTGATGTGTGAGCTGGTGCATTTTTTTCCTTGGACCGGCACTCAGGGGATGACCCTTGAAATAAGGTTATGGGGAAAGGATAGAGGGAGCAGTATTTATTGACATTCCATTTGAATCTTCCCAGATTAAAAGTGACAGGAAAGACCTCTGCGGGCAGTCCATTCCACATACGTGCTGTTCGGATAAGAAACGAATTTTCTTTGTAATGCGTGGTGCGATTTGCCGTCAAATCGACCACAAATGGATGCGCTCTTAATTATGAACGTAGTGTGGGCGAGAATGACCAGGTTGCGGGAACAAGTTCCCTGATTTCATCAGAACACATCCCATTGTAGTAACCACGTTGCACCCCACGTTGCGACGATGCTCAAGAGAGTCAATAGAGTTGGCTATACTACTGTCTGCTATGAGTTTCTTTACTCTTTCCTGTACACGGTCGATGATTATCGTGATGCAGAATCCTTGACATTTTTCCAAAATTCTCATCGTTTGAGCCGTATTGCTTCACGCAAAACGTTGCATAACTTCCTTGTAGTATTCCTTATGAACCGTACGATCTGTTGGCAAGAACTCATGATGCACCACGCCATTGTAATCGAAGAAAATAAAATTCACCTTTTCTTTTGAACAAACCTCGTACAAGCATACATACATACTCGTACATATATTGTCATACCCGTCACTCACATTACATATTGTGACAATTATTTACTCAATAACAATATTTATCAGTGCCTTTATTATTCACAAATACAAATGTTGATAATAAGAAATAAACAAATATTTTAATATACAGTGGAGTTCGATTATACCGAACTCTGCGGACCGGGCAATTTTCTTCGTTATAGGCCGATAAATAATTTTCTTCACAATATTTTTTCTAATATATTCTTTATTCTTTAAAATTGATGGTGTTGATGGCTGAAGTAGTTAGCACGTTGTAGACAAAACCTAAAGTCTCGGGTCCGAGCCCAGTTTTTGAATAATTCCTGCAAACCTCAACGGGTTTCGGGAACAAGTTCCCTGATTTCATTAGAGCACATCCCACTGTAGTAGCGATAGAACAACGAAACACACCCTAAGTTAAATATGTGTGAACAATAAATCTACTTGCTTTAATTATCTCAATTATATATCGTCATATGATTTCAAAAAAGCCCTAAGTTACAAAAAAAATTCGAAATCGACTTTTTGATTGATAATGAGCCATAGTATCAAAATACATGTTCCTGCAAAATTGTACACGCCTACAATTAGAAATAATGTTCTTATCAAACAATTTCAGAAAAACCCAAGTGCAAGCGTATGAGTCAGTTTGAAAGTATTTTGCTTCTCCTGTAAAATTTGTTGAATGTAACTTAGGGCTTTTGTGAATTCATATGGTGATATGCATGTGAACGTAGTATTAAGAAGCATTTCGTTATAAAGAAAAATTCGCTATAAACAAAGAATGGTATTAATGGAGATGACTATAACCGGTGTTCACTATACCACACCAATTTGTTCAAAATATTTTTTTTTTTATCTTGGACCAGCACTCATATGCGATGCATTGTGCTGGAACTAGAGGAAAGGTATAGTAGAAGAAATGACAGAAGCGGAATTTACACTATCTTAAAACACTGCTTTAATGCAAAATTGTTGGTAGCGGAGAACTTGTTCCTTGTAAGCGAGAATTCGATATAACCAGTGTTCATTATATCCGAACTCCACTGAACATACATATTCAAGTACTTCTTGAGAATATTTACCAGTTTCCAATACATTTTGATATCCCATACTTATGCATACGAGAAGAATTAAAGATGATTCCTTTTTAAGTTTCGTATGCATTATGTACTGTCTTTGGAAAAAGAACAAGAAATCTTATCAGGGTTCGTTTCCTTGGTGCACTACACATTCATTTGTTTTTTTTTGTTAATTGCTGTATTTACAGATAATAATAACATCACTGCAATAGTAAAAACAACAACAAAATACCGAGCAAAAAGTAAATTAGTGTGTGGTTAACAAAAATATAATTACAAGCGTCAACCATCACGACACGAAGGTAATCATGGTGATGACATTATTACACACATGTGTACATACATTCATATGTACATATGTAAATACACATTCATTTATAATTTTTATAATCTTAATAACAATGCAAAAAAAAACATTGAAATTATTTGTTAAACTTACAAAGTTAGAGTTGAAATACCTTCAAAATAAAATTGAAAAACTATTTCCTTACAAAATAATTTCGAAAACGTATTAACATGTGAATTTCACTACAATAATTTTTTTTCATTAGTATGGGAAAACAAAGTACATACTTTCTCCCTCTCTCTCTCTCTGCCACAGCAACAGCGTTACCATTTGTGAAGTTTTCTTTTTTTTTGAAATGCCAAAAAGTTTTTAAGTTTTTAGCTGCAAAAATAACTTTTTTTTGAAATTCATGCAAATTTTCAAGTTTTGTTTATTAATTTTTAATTTACAGTATAATGATGAAAATATTATTTGATGTTTCTCTCCACATAGGCGTTATTTATGAATTAAATTTTGGAAAAAAAATATTCACTTCATAATTAATAAAATCTATACTTAAAAAATAAAAACAAGTTATACGAGTTTTTAAACGAGGGTATGTATTTATATACGACTTTAGAACGCTACCATAAAAGTTGCTTTAATTTTGACCACCAGTGTATATATATTTTTGGGCTTTTTTCCTTTGTGGACAATATTATGAGAAAAAGTTTTTGTTGAAAAATTTGTCTTTTTTTTAAATAAAAAGTTTTAAATATATGGTAACGCTGCACAGCAATAATAATTGAACTATTATACATAGATTATCAAAGTAGACAATGAGAGCCATTTGTACTAGTAAAATAAAATCACCTTCATTGAAAATGCTATTTATTTCTCCGTGTAAAGTTTTCATTTATAAATATTTTTATTTCAAATGACACTGCAACGAATGCCAAACAAATTACATACATAATTTCAAATTTGAATTTGAATTACATTATTATTATTATTATTATTATTGGAAAACTTTGTGAAGTAAATTTTTAAATTTATTTATAAATTGTTCGTGTCTACTTTGACAGTTGTGGAGGCAAGTTTTTGCACTCGATTTCTTTCGAAATTGCAAATAAAATTGCTCTAAAATGTATTAGAATTTCGTTCAATATAGTCAGACGGAATTTAACCGCTATTTTTCGAAGCGACTAACAGTGTTGCCATAACTAAAAATTTATATCATAATACATTTTAAATATACAAGTGTTTATCACTGGAACTCTAAATTCTGGCCAATATACATACATTCAAAGGTTTTCGATTTATCACGCCTAAAGCTAATATTTGACGATCTACTATTACGATATTTAAAATGCCAGAATTTATATTCCCGAATACGGACGATCACATTTACAGAAACATTATTATTATATATCCTTACCTAAAAATTCTCATTTTAAGAACCGTTGCCGCCGTTGGAATTATCGATTGTGCGAATTTGTCATTCACGATGTCGCAGTGATCGAGTGAGCATCGCGCATTCGCTGTGGAGACATTTATTAAGAGTAATGATTCTTACGTAATTGTTCGTCGACAATTTTGTTCAAAGTTCGGTATTCGGCGAATAATTTAATTCGTTCGTGGGTGCAGAGATTCCGCGCAACTCCTTCGGCTATGAATGCCCCACGGCCAGGGTCCAGTCGGTCCCGAAAACACTGAAAATGTTGAAAGCAGTTAACGTAAAAATCCGCGACTTTCAATACGGAAAATAGCAGTCTCACTGAGACTTCCAAGAGCGATTATTCATGAAATTTTAAAAAAGGATCTGGACGACATACTTAAAAAATAAAATCCGCATTTCCATTTTATCGTTCAATGCTCTTAATAAAACTTTGAGTCAATTATTACGTTTTTTATTTAAGTTTGAAAATATAAATCTGCTACCAGACATCGTGTATTTTAAAATTTATCTTCACAGCCATTAAATTTTGAACGTTTTTAAATTAAAAATAAATATCAGCGTGTAGCCGCCGCCGCCGAAAATTTTTTACTTCTCATCGGCAGCTGATATTTTTTTGTTCGGCTTTCTTCTCTGCGCCACAAATATGCTTTATAATTAACACGCTACTGCAGACTTATGCAAGATTTTATCTCTACATTCCTACCACTTTCACCACCTGTCTAGTAACTACACTGGAGACTGGTCCAAGGAAAAAAATAGGAGATTTACGTTTTCAGGTTATATTGGGTGGGCCAAAAGTCACGCCTGCGTGTAAAAATATGACGTTCGATGAAGAAAATCTAAAAAAAATAATAAAAAATAATAATAAACAAAAAAAGTTATTCAAATTTTAACACGCAGGCGTGACTTTTGGCCCACCCTGTAGCTGCTCCGATGACGGATATATTGAATACTTTATGGGAATTCAGGCAGAAGGGCCAATACCAACAGCGAATAATCCGTAAGGTCGCCTCCGACTATTAGAGATGCGCAAGGCATTGAGGGTGCATAAATATGGCGACCTTAGAATCATGTAGACGTATGTATGCCTTAATGAGGGAGGAAAACTGGACGGCATATGAAGTCTCAGAGACTTGTCGCCTTCCGAAAATATTGTCGAACACAGCCACTGTACCCATCTTGTGTCAGTTGAGGTACTTATGAACGGTCATTGTACAGGATGTATTCCCTACACTGAGGTGTGGGAGACCGATATATGTATCACTCGTTCCTAATACGGCGATCATGGTCATAAATAGACACAGTGTTATATGGGCAATTATTGGATTTTAATTCCTGTTGGCATAATATCGCCGGACTTACAGCGCACGGAATTTACCCTTTCTCATTTGGTCCTGTATTCTAAAGCCGTGGACCTGAGTGTTCGGTACTGCATTTCCAAAGGGGACTGAAACTTGCACGCTACAACGATCCGTCGGTCGTCGTTCGTTCCGAAAACAATGGAAATTCTCATTTTAAATCAACCGGCAACACTGATTACTATATGGATTTGCTTATGTTTACGTCCTCTATTCACCCTCTATATTTTCTATATGAGTGGTTGTTTGTTTATTATTGTTATTTGAAATGTCAAAGCTATTGAAAACAAAGCGTTATTGTAAAAAAGTAAAGTCAGTCATAATGTAGGAAGAATTTCCACTTTTCATTTAGATAATTTTTATTATTGCTTTACATAAATTATAATTTTATGATAGTTTTTTTTTTTTTGTTGTTGCATTTTTGTTGTATAATTGGAAGTATGAGCACGTACACGCAACCGACACACAAAAATGCATTTTTAATTTTTTTTATAGATTTTTTTATCGCACAACCGTGAGTTTCAATGTAAATTTTTGTAAAATTGTGAAGTTATGTTTTAATTTTTTAAAGTTTAGTAAAAAAGCAATTAAAATTTATGTTCAAGTAACTGCTTGACACACATCCATATGTATGTATATTATTGAAAATATATTTGCATTCATACGTATGTATATACGAGGTCTGTTCGAAA
Source organism: Dexiosoma caninum (assembly GCA_963924685.1). Classification (NCBI taxonomy): domain Eukaryota; kingdom Metazoa; phylum Arthropoda; class Insecta; order Diptera; family Tachinidae; genus Dexiosoma; species Dexiosoma caninum. Next base: position 28,467,548 of record OZ004725.1, on the reverse strand, counting down.
GAGAAGTCGAATTTAGAATTTTTAGAAAAATATTTAATTTTCCTGTGTGCGAGCCCAGTTTCCGACTCATAAAAGCATCTCGCATTTTTTCTGATGTGCATTTGTGTGTTTTGTGTCAGTTGTTGTCGTAATGTTTCAGTGGCGAAGGCATAGTCACTGGTCACTGAACCGTAACTTCTTCAGCTGTAACCAATTCACAGGCACATCAGAACGCCCTCGTCGATATTGTGTAGCACCGGCGAAGTAAAATAATTACTAAAAATAGCTACTAGAAAACGAAGCTTCAAAATTTTATACGTCTTCTTGACATCAGAGACGCTACAACACTCCTATAAATCAAAGAACATGTCAAAGCAGAGTTGTAAGATAGTGAAGCTTCAGCTCCTGTCATTTCTCCAACTATCCCTTTCCTCTAGTTCCAGCACAATGCGTTGCATATCTAGGGGTTATCTCTTGATAATTTTTTCTGTGTGTATTTTGTGGAACGGTTATATATTTCTTTATTTCTGCAAAGAGGAACTATTGCTTTTTGGTTTGAAATAATTAAGAATGTAATTTAGAAAATTTGTATACTCTTCTCTAAATAACTATACGAGGTCTGTTCAAAATAAAAGCAGAATTTTGAATTTTATGTGAAAAGTATTTATTTATTCTTCAATATCCATTTTGTCCCCTTCAAATTTAATACACTTATACCAGCGCTTCTTCCAATCCTTGAAGCACTTCAGAAATGCCCTTTTCGGTATGGCCATCAGCACGTTCTTCGATTTTGACTTTATCTCAATTGTGGCAAAACGCTTTCCTTTCCTTTAGTCTCTTCATTATTGGGAATAGGAAAAGGTCGCAGGCAGCCAAATCTGGTGAATGAGGTGGTTAAGGTATGATTAGAGTATTGTTTTTGGCAAAAAAAAATCACGAAGAAGCATTTATGTGTGCGCTGGATCCATGATTTTTTTTCCACAATTCCGATCGTTTGAGCCGTATTGCTTCAAGCAAACGTTGTATAACTTCCTTGTAGCATTCCTTATTAACCGTACAACCTGTTGGCAAGAACTCATGATGCACCACGCCATTGTAATCGACGAAAACAAAATTCACCTTTTCTTTTGCACAAACCTCGTATACTAACCCTCTACCTCGTCAAAAAAATCAGTTGGCAGAACCTTGTTATTTTTTTGTTCGTGTTGTATTTGTGTGTTGTTATTGAATAAAAAGAAAAAACTGGACTTATCCCACTTTCAAATATAAAACAGCTTAAATCCCTAGTCGTGCATCATTTCGAAATAAATTTTCATCAAATATTTCTTAAAGATTGTTTTTTTCAATTTTCTTTGGTCTGCACAAAATAAATGCATCCACATGGCATCGCCATTTTAAAATGTCAGTATATTTAATTTATGAAGGACTTTTTCCTTACGATTAAGCCCATTTGCTTCAAAGCACTGGTCTACTTCTTTTTTTATTTTTTTGTTTCTTGTATTTTACTGTGCGGATGTGTGTGTGTGTGTGTGTGTGTGTGTGTGTGTGTGTGATTGTAAAAAAGTAACAGCTAAACATTGTGCACAGAAATTATGAAAGTGGTAGCAGCCATGGATGGCACTTAGTATGATGGGTATCATTATCATCATTAAATTCAACAAAATAAATACAAAATGCAGAAGCTTATCATTATGAACACCGTTGGTTATTTTTAATCGCATTATTGTTGTGGTTGTTGTAACACCCACTACATTTGTAACACATACTTGTAAACACAGGTAGGCACAGACAGACACAGACACACACTCATCCATATATCAGACTGCTGTTGGGTTTTGTTTGTTTTTCTTTTGATACCCGACCCATTGTCGTTATTTATTTATATTTTGTTTTTGCTTTTATGCAAACACATGGACACTGTTAAAACGAAATGTTGCCTTAACCTCGATGTCATATTGATATGATATGGTATGACATCAGTCACTCAATTTTTCTTCTTTATTTTATTATTTTTTTTATTTCTTCAGTGTATGTTTGTTTATATATACAGGTAAGCCCCGTATAATACGGTAGAGCGTTTCATAAAGAAGCCGTGCTATGCGAATCTAGGAAGTGGTTCAAAATGAGGATTTTGGTTCAACAAATATGACCACCGTGTTATACGGTAGTCTAGTGAGTAGAGTGCTAGTTTATCAGTTGGGATTTCTAGGTTCGATTCCTAGCAAAGACTCTTGTCTGTATCACTACAACACGTGCACGTTTTTTCACAACAGATATCACAATGGAACCATAATAAATTGAACCCAAGTGGTCTGGGACCATTCTTTACCATCACATGCAGCAACCTGCTACGAACCTATACGAAATGTACTGGGTTAGTTTAGGTCGACAAGAGGTGCCACTACGCCGACCAATATTACACGTATATCGGCATGATGTGCACTCTACCTAAGAACTGCTATCAAATATAGGATTGTGTGCGAAAAATATTGTTTTTTTATTAGTGGGCTTTTTCGATCGGGTAATATTTCTTGAAGCAAGCCTGAGTTTGTAGAACAGCGAGAAAGAAGAGAGAATAATTTTTTTTTTATCTGAGACCAGCAGTCACATGCGATGCATTGTGCTGGAACTATAGGATAGGGATAGTTAAAGAAGCGACAGGAGGTGAAGCTTAATTAATTGTTTTACAGCTCTACTTTTGTACGTCCCTAGTTTATAGCGGTGTTGAAGCTTCGGTTTAGTAGCCATATTAATTATCATTTTACTTCGCCGGTGCTACACTATACCGACGAAGGAGGGTGTTCTGATGTGATTGTGAATTGCTATCAGCTGAAGTTGGTATTGTTCAGTGACCAATGACTATGCCTTCGCCACTGAAACCTTCCGACAACAACTGAGACACAACGATTCACTAATGCACATCAGAAAAATGCGAGATGTGTTTTTTTTTTTTATAATTTTAGTCTCAAACGGGTTGAACCCCTGTTTGATGTGTTTTGGTCTTGTAGTCAACGTGCAGACAACTTCAGCCATCGCCGCTACCCTTGCTTGTACGGAAAAGTTACTTCAATTATCTTTTGTTATTTCATTCTTATCCTTTGAGTTCTTGTTGTCTCTTTGTATATTTTTGGAAAGTGCCCGAGCAGACTGTCTAAGTCTAAACACTTCGGCAGTTTTCAAATAGAATTGATGAAACTTGCTTCAACAAATTTTACTCAATGTACAAGGACACTTAGTATGTTTTTGGTTATTATTAAATCCAAATCAGGCTAAAGTTTGTAACGTTTTTTAGTCAGACAGAATTAGACATGAGACAGTATTCCAAGCGAAAAAGAAAAAAAAATTAACAGAGAGTGAACAGAGCGCGTTTTCCGAAGTCTCCAAACTTCCATTGTGTATTTTATACATTTCAAACTGGAATTGGAATTGGAAAGTATACATATGGTAGCCTCCGTAGCCTACTGCATGAGCATAAGCCTACCAATCTGTAGGTTGCGGGTCCGATTCCCTCCTAGATCTTGGGTGTTTCTGCAGACAAGTTAAGAGCTTCGCAGAATGTGTATTGTTAAAAAAAAAATATACAACTTTTTGGACGAATTTGAATACGGGAGTTATATATTATTTTCATATTGTTTACATTAACGTATTTATTTTTAAATTCTTATTAGGAAATTATTTGTTATATATGCATATATTTTCATTTATTATCTTTGAATGGTGCTAAGCACTTCTGGCGCTCTCTTTTTAATTTTGTGCATCTTTCGTTTAAACGATCTTCAATTAAAAACTTTGACTGTAATTGTTCGTTGCAGAGTAAAGTGTTTACCTTTTTTATCTTCATATGGATGAGCTTTTCCATCGAAAGGTCCACCGAGACCAAAATATTAAGAGTTCTTGAAAATACTTTGTTTTATCATATTATTATGGGAAAACAATCAAATTTAATTAATGTGTAAATTTTTTCCCAATTTTACAAGACCCATTTTGAAGAAATTCGAAAACAGAGTGACAACAGCGTAGCTAATTCATTTCGATACGTCTATTGCACGGTTTATTTTGATAAACGTTCTTAAAGAGAGACATGCTCCATTGACTTTTGAACTCCAAAATCTATTTGAGGTTACAAGGACTCCAAGAAAAATGGATAAGAAACTTTGCGAGTTTTTGCTTTGAAAAATTAAATATTGAAGCAACATTTATTATCAGTGCGTCGAAAGTACATTTTTTTCTTCGATCAGTGCTCAGGGGATATCCTGACTTATGCAATGCATTGCACTGAAACTAGATAGAGATAGAGAGAGAGAAAGAGAGGGATAGGAAAGATAATAAATAGGCGGTGAAAGTAGTAGCACGACAGGCGACAAATCATCGCAATCGAAATCGAGTACTTTGTGGTCGAAATGTAGTTAACGCAGATCACGGCAATCGTTATCGAAACGTATTTAATCGAAGTTGCACTCGATTGGTAATCGACTATCGATCACAAAAAAATACTAGCGTTTTGCTGGGAAACAAAACAAATGAAGAAATAAGAAGAAAAAGAAAGAAGTAGTTAAAAATGTAACTATTTAACAGATACTTTTGTAAAATTAACTTTAAAAATATAATTTTAATTAAATCGTTTTTAAGGAAAATGAATATCAAGACAAAGATTGTCCAATAACTAGTGCAAAAAAATAAAGAATGAAAAAACCCCTCCAGAACAAATACGAAGACAAATAAAGTATAAAAATAAAAATCATTCACTTCAAAAGACGCAACTAACTCAACTTCAGGCAATGAGAAAGGATTACTTTTGTCACGAACATTTCTTCTTATCATGGCTAAAATTCGACTCACCCTCCAATTCCGAAGATGAGGAATACTCGTACAAAAAAAAAAAATTTGGATCCATTTTAATTGAAGTTTTCTAAATTTTTTTTTTGACAATTTTTCACTAATTTATTAATTTTTGTTTCTCTTATTGTCTTATGCTTACAGCAATGTAAAAAATAGTAGTAGATAATATAAATTAGGATCAAATACCGTGATCCAAAAATTTGGAGCCATCAAAATGCAGCCATCAAAATGCAGCCATCGAACGCACAATCGATTTCGAATGCGATGATTTGCCCCCAGAGCTTATTTCGTGCTAAACTCTGCACACGATGGCGAAACGTCTCTGATGTTAATTTTGACGCATTATTTTTAAGTTAAGGACAACCATTTTATTTATTATTTTACTACGCCGACGAATTTGTTGCTCATATAGTGACGAGAGAAAAACCTTTTTGACTGGACCGGGCAGGGAATTGAACCCGGGCCCATCAGCCTTCATATGACGCAATGCAAAATTACGATTTGAAGACAAATGTGAGTTAGGTATTTTTTATATATGAACGCAACAATATAGAAGTTTATTACATAAAAAAATCTAATTTCAAATAGATAAACACGCACTTCTGTTACAAACGGAGTGAAAATGAAAGAAAAAAAAATTTACTTTAACCCTGTGCCCAATATCCATCCGTTGGTATCTTTCAAAATATTTCATACATATTTCAATATTTCATATTAAGGTTATTTACACAGAAGAACTACCAACATTTATAGACACTCAAACGTAATTATTTTTATACAGTGGGAGTTATAAAATAAAAAAAAAATAAATAAGTAAAAAATTGTGAACAAAACTAGGGCTGGCATTTTTTTTGTGTCCACGACATACATATGCATGTACGAATTGCTTTAATGTTACTGACATCATTTGACAGTTTATCACGAGATTCACAATATATTTATTTATATGATTTCACCTCAACAATATAGTGTTAGTTAGCATTTGAATTAATTGGTGATATAAGTTTATAAAAATATTGCAAATTAGCACCTACACAATAACTGATTGAATTTAAAATTTGCCAATTTTAACAAATGTTAGTACAGGGTTATCCATTTTCGGTTTCAAAAGTAAAGTTAAATAAAACACAAATAAAGCTGTAATTTCGATGGATCGTTTTTTATTTCATTATAATGCTTGGGGACTTTGCGATTATGTACGCAATATACTGGCTGGTCCACAATGTCACACGATATCGAGTTGTCGCTTAATTACTTGCAAAACAAAAACAACATTTCAAATATCGTTATCGTGTGACATCGTGGGCCAGGCAGATAATACCATTTAAATGGCCGCCTCTCTAGATTGCCTGTGGCAGTCGATGCTTTTGAGACAATTTTCGACCAATTTTTCGCACATTTAGGAAGGTATTTCGGCGATAAGTTGACAAATGTTGATGTTCAAATGCTCCAACGTTAGGGGTTTATACGTGTTGACACGGTCTTTGACGTAGCCCCACAAAAAAGTCATAACGTCGGCAAATGGCATGTTGTTGGTGGCCAATTAACGTTTCCAAAAGATGAAATAACACGTTGTGTAAAGCAAAAATGGTTAATATTTTTAAGAATAAAAATTGAATATAATAAAGGTGCGCACGAAAATAACGAAATCTGCATTATTACACTCTCGGTAATGAACTGTCAAAAATAATAACACAAATAACAACTTCTTAAAATCATTTGAGCATGTGTCGGGGTCATTCCCTGAATGCTGGTCCAACATAGAAAAAAAATTTTTTTTATATAAATTGTTTTGTTTTTTACGATATAGCGACGGGTCTGAGTATTGTTATCGCACACTTGGCCTTGTGATGTCACCGCACAAAAAGAAGATCGAAGTTTTTGCCATCATTGTTGTTGCATTGTTTGCTTTCGAATGTGTTGCGTGAAATCTGTACCGTGTAGATTTTTTTTAAATAAACTTTGAGGCCGATACATCCACTAGTTATCATCTACCATCGACAGTTTCACCTTTTGTTATGAAACTTGAACTTAAATTTCCCGTTAAAATACTTTGACAGCTGTCAGAATATTGAGCGTGCTGATGACTTGACCTAATACGAATGTATTCCGCTGCGCCATCTTTTATCGCTTCAATCAGTTCAATGAAACGCTTTGTCCGTTAATGGCAAGCGGACGATAATATTGTTCACTGCTCCACAGAATTCCACACTAATTGTCGGAGAACATTTTCGACGATAAACACTTCCAGTGAACACATTTGAACGACGATTTTCAATTTACGACATAACAATATCGACGCGCAGTTTATAAAAATTTAACTAATGTTTCAAAAGCAATTAAGTCACTTGACATACAAATGGCAAATGACGACATAAAAGATGAGATGTCACGGGCGGCACCAGAAAAGCGTAGCAAGCGGCAATAATTTAAATAAAATATTTGTTTTTTTTTTAACAAAAGCTCTCAATAGCTTTTATTACAAATATTAAGCCCTTGTTAACGAAAAATGAAATGCATTTTTCAAATGTTTATAATGTCACAATTTGAAGCGCAATGCAATGTCAGATGTCAAGACATGACAAGACACATGTCAAATGTGAATAATTCACTGTCAGTGAATAAAAAAGTGTGCTGCTCATTTTTGGGGATTATGTTTTCATGTTTGTTTTCTATATCTTCTATTTTTTGTTTTTGTTATAATTTTGCGTCAAAATTTGTTGAAATAAGCTGCCACATAAACGATTATTTTATGCTTAATTACTTTTGTACAGGATTTTTCATTAGTAGCGGGTTGCTGTTGATTGACTGCGGCGTCATCTGTGAACATTTCGAAGTTCTTAAAGAACTGCAGTTGCAAAAAAAAATATATCCCAGAAAAGCATTGAAATTTGCAATTCTTAGTGGGAATGATACTAGTACGTTGGGTACGGCATGGTCCTCTCTCTCTATCTCTCTCTTTCTCTTTCTCTTTCTATCTCTCTCCAAAAAAAGTCATATAACACTCCAAATATAAGGTTGCATGAAATACGCCTTAACTGAAACTACTGTAGCATCTTCCCTGAGAAACAATTGGATATACCAAAGACAGTTTTGAAATCCTTGGAGTATCAGCTTTTAGAAAATGTACCACAGTACCATGCATCTTTTCTAGAAGTAGGGCAGGTAGCGCCCCAAAAATGGCTATGTTGAGAGAGCTACTAAATTTAGTCCATTACGATAAAAAAAGTAAAATTTAAGAAAAATAAAATGTAGTTTTCTTAAAATTTAAAAAAAAAAAAATAGTTATTTTATTTTTTTATTAAAAAAAAAACGAATTTAAAATTACGCCTTTATACCAGTGCAGTGGAACATAGTTAACAGCAATGTGGGACGTATTTAACTCACGAATTTATCTTCACACCCTCCAAAATTTTGACTACTTTTTGCAATAAATGTGACTCTATGGCGTCAATCATGGTTTGAATATTGTCTTCCAATGCTTTAAGAGTCTGCATAAACCATTGACCGAACATAACTCTATTAAAAGTAATACAGAGGCGTTAAACCGCAGGTACACGGGGGCCAGTGAACACGACCACTTCGGGAAATAAAGTTTCATCAAATTGATTTTGCAATAATTCCATTGTATGGCAGGCAGGTTGCGCCGTCTTATTTTTACCAAATGTCGATGTTTAGCTGATTAATTTCTTGAAACAAATATTCACTCAGAGAGTGAGAGCGATGAGAGGTGGTAAAGGCATAGCCAGAAGAAAGCTTCATTATAATACAACTCTGCTTTGGCACGTTTTTTTGTTTAAAGCAGTGTTGCAGCGCATCAGATGTCAAGGAGACGTAGCCATTTTTAGTAATTATTTTATTTTACTGCTGTTACACAATACCGTCGCAGGAGGACGCTGTGTTGTGCCGGTGGTTTGGTTTCAGCTGAAGCCGAGTGACCAGTGACTACTATGCCTTCGCCACTATAACCTGCCGACAACAACGGCCCCTAAGGCACAGTAAAGCACATCAGAAAAAATGCGAAGTTGTTTTATGACGTAGTCCGAAACTGTGCTCGAACCGAGGACCTTTGGTTTTGTAGTCAACGTGCTAACTACTTCAGCTAACGCCACTCTCAATACTTTGCACTACAGCAGCAATATTCTCTTCAGTACGCACATTTCTTTGTCTTGTCGATGGCTCTGTGTCGAGAAGAGCAAAACTTGTGTGAAAACGAGCAATATCCTGCACGAATTGCTTGCTTACTAGGCCGATTATGTTGACCGTAAAATCGACAAAGTGCTCTACGAACTTCGCGAACAGATTCACACCAACATTTCATGTTAAATGTTTTAACATTTTCTATTAAATATAAGAAAATTAGTGACTGAGTCGAAATCATTTTCAGTTTCAATTTAAATTTCAAAAAGTTATCACTGATTTAAAATCGAAAATGCCACCCACCGTGGTGGGTTTTTTGAGTGTGAGAAAGTTAAATAAAATTTCTACGATTCATGATGACTTGCCAAAACCTTCGTGAACAGAATTGCCAACCCAGTTTGACATTCTTAGCTGTCAAATCATAGTTATCGATATCGATAGTTCTCTTGCAGCTGACAAAAAAAAAACACACCCGATATTTCAAGTATTTATTTTGTTATGTTAATAAAATCATGAATAAAGTCTAGTTAAAAGTAACACATGACTTTCATTGATTGTAAGGTGGTACGAAGTACGAAGTTAATAAATAATAAGGATTGAAAAAATGTTTAAATTTATTTTAAATAGACATACATAATTTATTTAAATTAAAGTAAAAAGGTTTTTTTTTACATTGTACAATTTTAATTTCCCTTGGCCCACAGTGAATATTTATTTCGGTTTACAATTGACACCATTTTTCGAATACATTTTTTTACACACATTTTATTTCTCCAGTGTTGTAATAATTATTGTTCGTACAGCGCAACGTACCGTTTCTGTTGCTGCTGCTGTCGCCGCCGGCGCCGTCGTAGTGGCAACAAGCAGCTGGTATTTTGATTTGTGATGTTGTTGCTGTTGCTGTTGCTGTTGCTGTTGTTATCGTTGGTGTCGATGTTGGCTTGGCTGGCTTTGTATTTAATTTTTATTTTATTTCTCCATAAAAAAAAGTGGGTCAATTGCACTAATTGCTCTCCTCGTACTAGAAACGCGGTCAAAGTTGACCTTTTTCTCTACAACAGCGTTGAATTTTCATTCACTTATTAATATTTAAAAATTAAAAATATATGTATGCTGACATACATACATATCATTATCTGAAACGTAAAACGTCCTAACTAACATTTATATTAGATTTTAAAAATTCTAAATGGCGGAGTGTTTTTTGTAGCATTATGGGATTACTTTTGTAACACTCCGAAATCACCAAACTGCTAATCAGTAACCTCGAAACTCCAGAATAATTACACATCGTTAAGCGGAGCCTTAAACTCCGACATTTTGAATTTGGAAAGTCTGACTTTAGTTTCAGAACCAGCTACCCCGAAAAACCCCGAGTGACGAGTTTCAAACAAATGCAATAATATTACAAAAAAATAGTCCGCCATATTGAATTTTCAAAATCTAATACCAGAATCAGCAACCCCCAAAAACCGCCCTTATAACGGGTTTCGAGCTATAAAAGCGTTCAAGCGTTTTAAAATTAACTTGTTAACTTCAAAATCGTTTTTCTCCAAAACTCATTTTTTGCCCTTTTAACTGAAACTGACACATACATATGTATGTATAAAAGAAAATAATTTTGAAAACATGTTTATTTATGTACACAAATTTACACAGGTGTATACAAAACATTTTTAATATCAATGACAAAAAATTTTCATTTCCTTTCAAAAATATTTTCTTTCTTCGTCTTTTTTAAAAAAATTATTATTTCCTGACGATGCTACCTATTTGGTGGCTAAATATGGAAAATAAATAATTAAAATAATTAATTAATAATAACCTTTTCATAAAAAAGGCCGTCGCTCAGAAAAGAAATATAATTAAAATATTTATTCAATATTGTTGTAATATTAAATATTTTATCAATAAAGCTGCTATTTGTGTACGTGGGAGTATTATTTGTTTAATCGTGATGTGTTTTGATTAGATACATCGGAATTTGTAAAAAAGTCGATTTTGAATTTTTGGTTATTTAGGGCGGCATTTTACGTTTTAAGTAACGATATGTATATCTATGTACATACATATGTTCATAAAATAAACAGAATTTGTTCGTTTTGCATTTTTGAGCATCATGAATTTTAATTACATACATTAATTTTGTTGTTTTAAATTCATGGAAAAATAGAACTAAATTATCATTGACGAATCGCAACCTTCTTAAAATCACAAATAGTCTTTTCAAAGAATTTTATTAGATAATTGTGAAAAAGTTTTTTGAAATTGAAATCGTCTCCGAAGGAAATTGTAAAATTATAAAAATTGTACATACATTTTTATATACTTAAATATGTACAGGGTGGGCCAAAAGTCACGCCTATTGCCCTGATCTCAGCTTCAATGTTGTGCTTTAGCTGCCTTGTTAACATACACTCGTTATTTGAGATAACCGCATAGAAAATAACCAGGGGCAGTTAAGTCTGGTGAACGTGCTGGCCAATGCACAAGTATCGTGTTGCCCAAATTCGTGTTTGATATTATTCAACTGGTAAAAGTTGTTGGGCCAATTGGACCCAGTATGGAGGCATGTGTAAATGACGTGAGCAAAGGTATCGAAGTGGTGATCTAGAGATGCCTAGTTGTCCAGAACGTCTTCGCGTTGAAGTTTCTGGATATTCTTCAACACTGTCCCGTACACGATCAATGTTCACTTGGTTCTGTAGTATTCTCGGTCTTCCTGATCGTGGCAAGTCTGACACTGCACCTTGTCGGAACCGTGCAATTAAACGATTAATTGCGGTTTGGTTAGGTGCATTTCTGGTGTTGAAATTATTTCGATATGCTCGTTGCGTCAGTGAAATTGAATGCCCATTGGAAAAGTAAAATTCTACCACTTTGGATCGTTGCTCGGTCGTTAAGTTTTGCATTGTGGTGTAACACGGTTCGAATTATAACACCAAAAAAAAAACAATAATAAATAGAAAAGTTATTCAATTTTTACACGCAGGCGTGCCTTTAACCCACCCGATACATGGTAAATATTCTTAATTGAAAATTTGTAACCTACGGGAGCTACAGATGTGGCTGATATGTAAAAGCTGTTGTTTAAGCCCAATAGGATTTTAAATTGTAAGAAAATAATACGTTTAATAATAATAAGTTTAATGTTAATAAAGAAAGCAAAATGTAATATTACTTTAGATTTTTTGGCAGTCGCACCAAATCTCATTAGATTTCTCTCTCACGAAGTATTATGAAAGTCGTAAGACTTGTATTATAGTGGGATAGGGCCTTTAAAGATATGTACTTGCGACAGGAGTTTATCTCCTCATAAACCAATGTACGCAATTGACACCTGCGTTCCGTCTTCCACTTTCGTACCGTAAGTTTTAAAATTGTCGCTTTAACTTTTTTTTTTTTTTTTTTTTGGGTACAATCAAAACAGCTTTCGGTGTAAAATGAATAAGTATAAAGTTTTCTTTGCCGTTGCAAAATGTATGCCATGGTCGTTACATCCTTGCGCTATTTCTGTGTCCTTTCTTTTTATAATTCAATTGACATTGTGATCTTGAAGGCGATCATACGAGGAACATGCATACAAACACACATCTACTACATGCATCTTTACTCCATAGTCAGTGGTTTTGTGTATGGCCTGTCCAATTACTCTATATAAATAATTTTAAAACAACGTAAAGTAATTACAGTAAGAAAAACAATGTTGATTGTATGTAATTTCGTATAATGATAATAAGTAATTTTTATGTTGCCGAGAACCTTGATATTGTTGAAATAAGTATGTGTGTGTGTGTGTATGTACCCATATGTATGTTATTCGTCTGGATTTAAACTTAAACACACATTAGTGTTTTCAACCGTAATAATATTTTATTGCATAATTACATATACATATACACATGCCATATGCATTTTTTATTTATTACTGGTGGCATCTTTTACAGGTTTATCAGTTTGAAGTGAATGCTTTTTGTCTTTTGTTTACATTTCGTATTTGTTTTTGTGTTTTTAGATTTAATTTGTCACGTTGTTTCTCTTTGTCGTCATATTAATGACGATATTACGTTTTTGCTAGAATTTATAATAAGCATTCATACATACATACATACATACATATAATTATTGTTGTTGTTTACTTTGGTAGTGTTATTTGGATGTGTGCATGAGCTTGAAAAGCATGTCAAAGTAAAAACAATTAAAGAATGAGTGGGGGCATACTGCCGAGAGTGTTTACATGTGTTTGTCAGTTTGTTTCTGTGGTTATTTCTTGTTGAAGAGTAACGAAAACAAATCAATAATATCAATTTAGTGCTTTTATCATTGTTTGTTATTCAGGGTATGGATATGGATGCTGAGGAGATTTTAAGTCATGGTGAGGGTAATGGGAGTATAAATTGTTAGTCCAATTTCACATGTTGGTGAAACGGCTAATCGAACAAATATAGACAGTTTATTTACGCCAGCGCAAAAATGCGCTGTTTGGCGACAATCTGGAAATATATTTTATACTAAAGGCTTTTAATTCTGTTCCAAGTCTATTGTTCAGTACCACTAAACTTGGAATTGCACATTCGAATCTCTAATCGTAGTGATACAGACCAGAGTCTCTGCTTGGAATCGAACCTAGAACCCCCAACTGATAAACTAGCACACTACTCACTAGACTACCGGGGCACCCCTTACGAGCGCTATCATCAAGAACATTTCGTTGGAGGGTGGCGATGGTCGAAGTAGTCTGCACGTTGATTACAAAACGAAAAATTTTTCCTGGGTTCAACCCCAGTTTGAGATGTGCATTTTTCTGATGTGCATTTGTGTGGCTTTGTGTCAATTGTTGTTGCAAGGTTTCAGTGGCGAAGTCATAGTTACTGGTCACTGAACAGTAACAGCTCCTCCAGCTCTTCAGGCACATCAGAACGCCCTCCTCCGTCGGTATTGTGTATCACCAGCGAAGTAAAATAATTACTAAAAATGTCTAATAAAAACGAAATTTCAAAATTTAATACGTCTCCTTGATATCAGAGACGCTACAACACTGCTATAAAAACAATTAACGTTCAGAAACAGTATTGTAAGATACTGAAGCCTCACCTCCTATCATTTCTCCTACTATCCCTTTCCTGAGTGCTGGTCCAAGATAAAAAAATGTATAGTGAATCAGGGCCTTAAGAAAAATTAATATTTTATTGTCCATATTTTGTCGTTTCGAATGTTCTGAATTTAAAATGCAATAATTATGTTTGCTTGGTTGCCGCCTCGCTCGTTAACTGTTTGGTTCATCCATCATGTACTCTCTACTAGAAGATGTGTATGAGTTGTTGTTGTTAGTGCATATTTATATTTTTTAGTTGGTGTTTATTGGCGAGTATGCGAGTGTGTTCATTGCGAGCGTACTTGGGTCGTTTTTGACCTTCTTTAAATGTAGGTTAACCCCATTTCTCATTTTTATTTTATTTTTTCAAATACATATGTATGCATTTAGTTGTTGCCGCTGCATGAGTAGAATTTTGTTTTTGTTTGTATTTGTTTATTTATTGAAACAAAACTTGAAATCTGTACAAATAAAATGTAAGAAAAACTAAAAAAAAAGAGGTGCGTGCGTTTCGTATTTTTTTTTTTTTTTTTTTACAAATTCAACGAATAGAAAGATGCTGAATCAATTTCATTTGTTTAGATCTCGTTTTTCGCTAAGAGGAACAAACAAACCGTGTGTGTGAGCTTTTTTTTTTTTTTTTTTTTTTTTTCTTAATTTATGAGAATTATTTCGAACAAGGCGGTTAATAAATGCAACCAACCTCTGTTGAGGTTTCTGTTTGATTGTTTATCGCTGTTATAATTTTCAAAATTACTAAATATGTTTTTTTGTATTTAATTATGTTGTTTCTTGCTACCATTAAATTAATTTCAATTAGGTTTATATTGTGCTGTTGCTAGTCTACAAATATCGAATAGCTATGCATATGTATATGCATGAATTTTTTTCTCTGCAGTCAAGCTATTCAATTGGGTATTTAATTTATATTTATAGTGTGATTATTTGATATTGAAAAAGATAATTTGAATGAATATATTAACATGAGTATAGCAGTTTATGTCACCCACCAATTTCAAATCAGATAATAATTTAAATATACAAACAACAAAATCAAGTACATCGCTGTTGTGTTGTTGTGTTACTTCTTCTGTCCACAGCAAATGTTGTTTTATGGAGAATTTATTTTTAGCCAGCTAATTT
Source organism: Dexiosoma caninum (assembly GCA_963924685.1). Taxonomy (NCBI): domain Eukaryota; kingdom Metazoa; phylum Arthropoda; class Insecta; order Diptera; family Tachinidae; genus Dexiosoma; species Dexiosoma caninum. The sequence continues at coordinate 28,452,352 of OZ004725.1, read as the reverse complement.
ATGAAATTAATAAATATTTAAATAAAATTTTAAACAATTTTAATTATAACACAGCGTACGTACATACATACATATCGTCACCTGAAATGCAAAAGGCCGCAACAACCCAAAAACTGAAAATTGAGTTTTTAATGGATATTAGTAGAGCACACACACACGACTTGCCAAATTTGTAGCTTTCTATATATTTAAAAATAACGACTTTACTAAATAAATTCAATTAATGTAGTTTTTATTAAGCTTTCAAACTCAATGTATTTCTTGCTGTTGAGAAATAATGAAACAATGGAACAATGTTACCGTCTTACTCTTTTTGAAACATAATTTTTAAGGTTGTAAACATATTCATCATTTTATTTGGATGATATTGCGAAAAAAAATCATATTGGCAACCACAACACTTTTTATTTTATTAATTTTTTATTTCAAATCTTTTTGATCTGTCGAGTTGGCAACGGTGCTTTCTGTAATGTTGTTTCAAGGAGTTCTATAACGCACAGAAAAGCTCGTATTACTGTTCAGCACATAGTGGGATATATATATATCAGTATATAGTGGGATATACATCTGTATGTAGTACTCTCCCCAGTCTTCCATAATGTCCACTAATCCTCTGAGGAAAAAAAATTTATTCAGGCTCATTTTTGTAAACTCCTGAAAATTTCCAGACATCTGTGCGAAATCTCCAAAAATAAAGTCAGACATTTATCAGAATTGTGGGATTCAGATAACTTGGACTATTTTATGTGTGGGCTATGGTTGGATATGTGTCCACTTTAGTGCACATTAATATAATTTATTTCAATAAGGGGTGCGGTGGAGGTCTTCTACTTAAAATCTATTAATCTTTGTAAAAAGTATTTCAGTTTAAAGCAACAATTCTTTTTTTTTCAATTCAGCTTTTTGTTGAACAAACTAATTACCACAGTAATACAATGAACTACAACAGCATACAATTTTACGCAATACACACAATCTAACAATAAGATTGTTTTTTTTTAGTAATGGCATTAAAATTAAAGAAAAAATGTATTATGTACTTCAAAATTACACCGCCGCACTAGAGTTAAGGCGTGTACTGCCTTAAGCCCTTTAAATGATCTTGTTCACCGACTACTAAATAGTTCATTACACAATCTTTAATGGCACACGACCGAAGTTGTTACTTTCAGAGAGTGTATCTTTTGACGTACAGTGCCGTCAAAAATAATAGCATCAATCGCAGTTACATATATTCTTAATTCATTTTCATTCAATTGTATTTTCGGTATTTTCTTTGATGAGGTAATTATCAATGATAAAATTATAAAAAAAGAAAATGAAAACGAACAGCCATGGGAAGTGGAAAGTATTGTACTGAGGAAAAACCGAACATATTGAAAAGCAATTAAAATAGTTATTATTACTGCTTTTATATACTTTTAAAAAAATACTTAACGTATTGGTACTTCTAAATGCATATCTATTTACGTTTTAAATTTCACAAAAAGCGTTTGTATAATTTTCGGGAGAGAGAAGTTGACCTCCCAACTGCCGTAGGAACTAGATTTCCAACTTTTCTATATCTACATATTTACAGTCGCAAATCAACAGATTTTAGAAATTTATACTACACCAACATATATCGGGGCAAATTTAATTCTCGACTATATTTCCCATATAGATTTTGACGAACACTGCTCAAAATCTAGATTTACTTAGAAATGCAATTTTAAATTTTACAAAAATATTAAAAAAAAAACTATTACTCTACGCACAAATCTCAATGTGAAAATGTAGCTGCTTCAGTTAAATGTAAAAAATCTTACTGAAAAATGTCAGAAATAAAGTTTAGCTAATTTCTTAAAACTGTAAAAGATCTGATTAAAATTTTAAAAAATCATTTTTCACATCTATTAACACAGCTGTTTACTGAGAAAATATTATACTCAGCGCATCCGCAAAATTTCAAAATAATTAGTTAGAAACGAAAAATATACTTTTTTCATTTCTGCCAACTCTGCTGTTCAGTTTTCTAACAAAATTTTTGCAGGATGCACCTGAGGGCTTAAATGGTAGTGAGAAATTTCAACAGAATTGGCTAAAAGTGACTAAAAACAAAAAATATTTTTTCGATGTCTGGCAACACTACTGCCCACTTTAAAATTTTTTTCTGCTGAATGTAGTCAACGGACTTCATTACATTTGCAAATGTATAAAAAATTAAAAGAAAATGGTGTAAGAAGAATAATTGATTTTTAATTTTTAAGGGCATGACACTGCCCATTTTCCAAAAATAAATAAATGGAACCCAATCTGAACGAAAAGCCTGCGGAGTGCAGGACAATCGCAAAGAACTGTTCAAAAGTTTCCTTGTCACTTTCACGAAACTGCCAGACATTGGGAGAAAACAAATTTGTTCAGGTGGTACCTCAGTCAACAATAGCCTGTAAAGTACCACGTCAGAAGGCTTAAGTCCGCTATATTCATCGAAAGTAAAGCATTTGAGATTGCCCTATACGGCATGAGGAAGCATTTGCCCGTCACAATCATGCCAGGGCCTCCCAGTTTCTTTTCCAGAATCTCATTACTGTGGCTTTTCCTAATTACACTGAATAACTGGGGACCAAAATTAAAGCAGTTACTTTTTTAGGAGTATATTTTTGAATGCGTACGTTAAGATCTGCACACAGAGTAAGAAATTCGATCATTTTAAGGGCAACGAAAGACAAGTATATGTGTTGTAGTACCATAGAACTGACGGTGCACACTACATGCAAATCATGCGAGAAAGAGGACGGCATATTGAAACACTACCTGTGTCACTGTCCAGCGTTTAGTTCTATTAGAGGAGAGATTTTCCTAAGGGACTACATACCGGACCTGGAACATACCGGACAAACTACAACTCCTGTGCTATTTTCCTTACCACCACTGTGCATGACTTATTTTTTTTCTTCTCCGTTAAGGTTAATGGCAATTTGCATATGCTCCTCTTCTATTTAATTCTTTAAGATGTTCAGGCTGTTATAAGCAGCCAGCCAGGCAGAAAATTCAAATTCAACTTGATAAATCTCTTGCCATCTCCGCAGATGGATGATGATACATTTTTTAATGGATTTCACAGTACATGCTTGTTGTTGCTTTCCGATTTGATTTTGTTTTGTTTTATTTACTTTGAAGGTACTTTTTTTTTTGCTTGGCCTGATTTTTATTATTTTTTTTTATATAATTGGTAACATAAGTAGGTCAACAAATGGTTCGGCCATATTCTCACACATTTATCACACACATACCCACATACACATGTCTAGTTTATGCACGCATCTGTGAAGACCACAAACACATATGTACATGCATATACATACATATATGTAGATTAGTGAGCTGTTTAAGTGATATTTCTTTTATAGTTTTACTTGCATCATTTTGCAAAGTTGTTTAAATTTACAACTAAAATTTGAACATAAAAATTTTTTTTTTCTTACGCCGAACTATCGAATGTGTACTTGGTGTGTGTGAGTGTGTGTGCCTGTTCACCACAGTGGTTGTCGCTGTGTAAAATTCTCTATAGAAAAACAAAAAAAGCGAGGAGTATAAAATTGATTTAAACGGTTGATTTGTTTTCTATTTGCCTTTTCAGCGTTAAGCGCATGCTACACGCATCAGTATTCAGCTTCAATATTTGTCTTTGGGTTAGTATATGTATATATTGAAGCCTGGGACACACTACGTCAACATTTTTCATCAATATTCATTTTTTTTTGGTTTTTTCAAACGCAAACATATACAAGTTACCGTCGGCAAAATACATTTCTATTTATTTCTTTATTTATTAAAAAAAAAAAACACTGATGATATTTTTCTTTGTGTTTGTCACTATATTTTTTAATTTTCACGTCCCAAAAAGCCATTAATGAGCGATATACTTCAATTAATTTGATTACAAAATTTTTTTACTCTATTTGGAATGCATTACAACTACGATGTTCACTCAAAGTTACCAGAAATAAAATAAATATTGACAATAACGATGCCACACTACGTCAAACTGCTTCAATATTGTGATGAATATCAAATCCATTTTGATATTCGTCAATATTACACACAGCGTATATGTGTGACTATTTTTCGTACACAATGACAAATATTGAAGCTGAACACCGTTTCGTTCAGTTTCCTGTTTTTTTTTTTTTTTTTTTTTTTTTTTTACACATGAATATGCAAATTATTTATTATTTTTGCAAATGTTTTTATAATAAAAAAATTTTTTATAAAAATACGACATTGCTGAATAATTTATTGCATACGATTAACTTTATTGAAAATGGTAACTCTGTACTAATTTGTTCGTCGGCGTACGAAATCGCAGAATTCGTCACGAACGAAGAATTTTGTGGAAGGCGGTATTGTGTTTATTTTCATATACACAAATGTGTTTTTTTTTTCTGAGGACGAAAGTTGGCAACGAATAATTCGTCGTTCATCGCAATTGTGTTCCCAGCATTAGTCGTCATAAGATTGGTTCGCTCAGTTGCTCTCTCTGGTCATTGTTAAATCACGTCTAATTTTACCTTACCGGTGCGTAGTTTTAATTGTGCACCTTAAATGGGCCTTTGGGATATTATGGATTAAGCTCGAGCTCGTTTTTCTTTTTAAATTCTATTATTCTTATTTATTTTTGATATTTCGTTAACAGTCTATTAACATCGTCAGCAGTTATATCCCCGAACTTAATAAGAAAAATAACAGCATAAATTATAAAAACTTCAACGAAAACAGAATATTCAGAATATTTAGAATTTAATCGAACTACAGTTATTAGAAATTAATGAAACTTTTCTGTCGTGTTCAAGTTCACAGTTAATTTATCACAATATTGTGAAGAAATTACATTTTTGATTAGAATAAGGGAAAAAAAGAACAATTAATCTCCAACACCAGTTCAATATAATACGTATTTTCTATGCCACTACAGACGTCATCAGTACTCGTTGTGCCAACAGGGAGGTAGTTGTAAAGTCATTAATATCATCGATTTAAACCGTCGAGTTTAGGAAAATGCATACGAGAATAATCGTTACTGTCCACATAATATTAACAAAGGTTGCCAGACGTGGGTGAGTAAGGGCGGTGTTGACTGGGACGCCGCTCTGGGCCTTCCCGAAGTAATGCGGAAATCGGTCCCGGGAAAGAATTTACCCAGAGGAGGAGGAGGGAACTTTTTTTAGTGGTAACACCACTCGACGCATATGACGACGGTATCTGCAAGTGCGAAGACATTTTCCGCCCTACCTCACATGCCAAAAAAAAAAAAAGGTTGCCAGCTTTGTTGTTTTCATGTTTTTAATAAAGGTCATACTTTATATATTCCCAAAGAGCAAGCTTCTGTTTTCAGTACAGGTGAGAACGAAATTAGTTTTTTACAACTTTTAACTCTGACCTTCCTTGTTCAAATTTTTTTTTTTTTGGTGTTGGAAATTAATTGTTCTTTTTCCCTGATTCTAATGAAAAATGTAATTTCTTCACAATATAGTGATAAATTAACTCTGAACTTGAACACGACAGAAAAGTTTCATTAATTTAAAATAGAATATACAAAAAAATGATTTAATGTTTATATTTCAAGCATTTCAACAAATTATGTCTTTTTGGTATTAAAAAACGGACTTCTCTCAGTCCACTGTGTTTGTCTCCACATACAGTGCAATTAAAGTTTTAAAAACTTAAAAAAATATATATATGTACATATATACAGTGAACTCGCAGAAACGTGAACATCCAGTAACATGAACTACCCAAAAACATGAAAATTTTTTTTTTTTACATTGTCTACTTTAAAACGTGAACAAAGGCTGAAGGCTGTAAAGCGTGAACTTTTTATCGAACGTTAAAATTCAAGTTTGTAAGCTTATTTAGAAATTTTGGGTTTCCCCGCAGAAGAATTTCGTAGTTTGTTTGTTGTAAACAACTTTTGTTGCATGATAAGTTGCTTTAGCATTAATGCGGCAGTTGTCCTGGAAGCATATCTCTGTGCTGACTATACATACATATATGTAGGTATATAAATAATATAAACAAGTGATCTCTAAAAATATTTTTATTGACAGTATGTCTAATAATAAACCAGAAGTGTTAAATCTTCAAGAAAAGTCAGATATTTTCATCTGTAACTGGTTTGTCGAAAAAGTATAATGTCGCCAAATCGACGATTTGTTCAATAAGAAACACGAGTATTAAGAAACTTCAAAGAAAAGGCTGCATTACAAATGCTCAAGCAAAAACAACGTCAACAAGAGATCACCGACTTTTTTCTTTAGCTCGTCCAATGAATATCCATCCATTAAAATCATTTTTAATATGTTATATAAAACCTTTGAATGAAAGAATTTTAATACACCCTTTTGGTGTCTTAAAAAATTATTTATTTGCCTTTTTATTAAAGAATGTTTTTCTGTTGTTGCTGCTTTTCAATAAAAACTAATTAAACAAATTTTATAATTATCGTAGTTTAAATTCAGCTAATCTCTATTTTTGATGAATTCAAGAACATAATTTAGAAATTAATATCTTAGAAACGCTTGTGCAAACCATAGTAGCAATGTAGTAGTATATTAAAATATGGCAGGAACTTACAAAAGGTAGAATCAAAATATATTTCTTAGGTGAAAAATAACGTACATACTTTATTTTAAATTAAATAAAAGATAAAAAGAGACTAAAATATGTTATAAAAAAAATGCAATCTGAAACGTGAACACCCTCGGTGAAAATTAGTTCACGTTTCTGCGAGTTCACTGTATATATAGTATATGTAACTATACATTTGAATATTAACTGCTGCAACTTTTTAAATATTGAATTGTAAATCTAGTTCAGCAATTTTTTCGTAATAATTTTTATGTATTTTTGGTGGTTTTTTTTTTTTTGTTTTCTTGCCCAAATTTAAGTATTTGGAAAGGCTTTTGGTACTGCCACTATTTTAGTGTGTGAGAGTGCTGCAAATTTCCTATGCAGACGATGTTGAACGAGAAAAAATTGTTAAAATAATTGAAAGTTTACAAAAAAAAAAATGTTTGGTAAGTTGTAATTTCTTTCATTAAAATCATGGAAACAAGGAGGGGAAAAAAAAGACAACTTTAAATGTTACATATATTTTTGGCTGGATTATTCGAAATAGTTTGTGGAAAATGTGGGTCATTTATTTTAAATATAAAATTCAAATAAAAACTTTTACTATTCAAGAAATACAGTATTGGAAAATATAATAGAAACGATACATGTGCTGGTTGGGAAAAAATTAGAAACGCTGCGGAAACTGTTGAAAATTCCGCTTTAAATTAATAAAATATTTTTATTTAAAAAGTGTTTGATACTTTGTGGGAAAGGTACGTAAAAAAAGTGAATGTAAGACGCCCTAAAAATACTGCCTACGATCCAAAGCAGACGGTAAAGTCATGCTTCCATACGCCGAGGAAGAAATGCCTTTGAAATGGGAGTTTTAGCAGGACAACGACCCCAAAAACTCATCTAAGCTGGCAAAGAAATGGTTCCAAGACAACAATGTCCACCTATTAGAATAGCCGTCACAGTCCCCGGACTTAAACCCCATTGCGTTCCTTTGGGGCATTCTGAAAAAGAAATTTGCTGGCTATAAGCCAAAAAATTAAGTTGACTTGTGGGAGAAAGTCCAGACCGAATGGTACAATATAGATCCATTAATTTGTGCCAGGTTGGTAGACTCAATGGGCCGGCTTTATACCGAAGTCCTTAAAAACAAGAGTGGTACAACCAAATATTAATTTCAATTTAATTTCAACTTTGTATTTGTTGTTTTAAAGAAAAAAGTTCATGTTAATTAATTAGTTTTAAGTTTGTTGTTTCTATTGTTTTTTCCAAGGGCAATGAAATGAATGCCATCATATATTTTGAGTTTTTCTATTTTTTATATATAAATAAGAACTGTTATAAAAAAATATAAACTCCCAAAATTAATTTTTTATTCAAGAAATATTCTGAAAAGAAGGAAACTGCACATCGTTGCTTTTATATTTTCCAACACTGCATTTAGTAAAAGGACGTGCGGTGTGAGAAATTAATGCAATATTTGATTGCTTGTTTAATTATAAAATTGGGGTAACGAAATTTCAAGTTACGAAAATGAATAGAGGAAACTTTTTTTTATTTATTTTATTTTTTATTTATTATAATTGTCAAAAAGGCTAGAACGAAAAAAATCATTAGCCAATTTTAATTAAGTGCATATCGTTGTATGAAAAGTGAGAAAAATTTTAAAATCGGGTTTTCTATTGAATATTGCGTACCCTGTGAAAATGCACGTGCGTAAAAATTTTTTATATTTTACTAGAAATTAGTGATTTTGTTAATTTTGTGCAAGTTTTAGAGGGACTTTTTTCCGGTTGCTTACTTAACTACTTTATTACATTTTTCCCCTCTCCCGCAAAATCTAAAAAAAATTTAGTTACATGGTTTTACGTTTTATATGACGATATGTAAAAATGACGTTCGAATTAAAGCACTATCTATCAATATATAATGACGGCTAGGGGCCCGTAGCAATATAATTCATTATATACACAATAAAAAAGAACTTGACGAAACAAAGGAAAGTCCTTGCTGGAATTAGAAGAAACAACGAAACAGGAAAAAGCATAGCTAAAGGAAACAAAAATCAAGTAATGCCAAGGATTATTGTAAGTTAGAGATGGTAAATTTAGATCTGCATTTAAAATAATAAAAAAACATAACGGCGAATATTTCTCGTATTCTATTTATAGAAAATAATAAATATATAAAGCTAATAATTTACATCTACTGACAACCACATACAGTGGACAAACTACGAAGAACGCTGATGAAAGAAAGTGTAGCAGCAACTTTCGAAAACAGCATGATGTTCCGTTCTGCTAGTGTTTGTCAGTGTGACTTACAATTTTTGTCTTTGACTTAAGCCTCGTACACATTATGGCATTTTGTGTCATCGCAAACAAACACTTTAGTATATACTAGTGGTAACGATTGTCATTTTCGATATTGTTCGTTGTGTGGCATTCCCAACTGCCAACTGTTTTTGTGTATAAGGTGGACGGTTGTCAAAATTAGATGACATCATTGCAGCCACAAAACCAAATTGACAGCTTGTTGACATTTCGGCACTTCGCCACTGAAACCTTGCGACAACAACTGACACAAAGTCACACAAATGCACATCAGAAAAATTGTGAGATGTTTTTATGAGTCTGAAACTGGGGTTGAACCCAGGAAAATGTTCGTTTTATAGTCAACGTGCAGACTACTTCTACCATCGCCACCCACATTATTATTTATTATGTTATTATTATTTATTTATTATTATCATTATTATTTATTATTATAATTAAATATATAAATATTAAAAAAAATATATATTAAATTTTAAATATATTAAAAGAGGAATTTCCGCTTTGCGTCAACAACACTGACATATACCGATGGCTGATTTCCAGATTATCAACTTCGCAGCTGAATGATACTGCTGCTAAATATTATTAGTTTCCCAGCTATTCTGTTCACCTTTTAATTGGAAAAACTATACTTTATTTATTCGCATTAATATTTCTATTACCAAGTAGTGCTGTTTTGTTTTTTTTTTACAACAGTTGTGCACGTTTCCCCGAATTTTGAATTAATTGGAAATCAGCTAATCTCTGATAAATATTTAATTTACAATTCTTTTGCTGCATAAAAAAGAGCCACTAACGAAAATAATTATACTAAGCTTTAAATTTGTCATAACTCAAATGTTTCTCGGTGTGTTTATGACCTTAATTTTGTGTTATTGAAATCTTATCTCATGCCCAATTTGATCAATTAGCATTAGTGATACCAAAAAAAAAAAAGAAGCAAAATACTTATAAGGTCTTTTTACTCAAGGGAAAAACACTTGAACTTTATTTCGTAACCTTCACTGTATAGTTCGTTAAAACAAACGAAATTGCTTCTACCCCCAGCCAACAATATGTTAAATAGTAATAGATTATCAAGCAAATTAACTCAACTAACTATGACTGACTACCAACAGACAGATATACGGCCGGACAGACAGATTTCACTATGACTTTGTGATAATAAAGAATAAACACACTATGCGCCGCTGCTGTCACACTACCACCATAACATTATAAATTAGAATATATTTCCTTGTGTGTTGTGTGTACACAAATATGTATGAAGGCAAATTCACCACAGAACAAATCAGGTATGCATAACCTGCAAATCACATAACAAATAAAGACTTCTTATATCGCAGTTTTTTCGTTTTTGTTAACAATTTTTAATCTTTAATTGCCGAGGTGGTGTCATCATGATACCGCGCGAATCTAAACAGAAATATTTCAACTAGTAACAGCGGCGCTAATGGTACTATTTTATAATTTTACATTACATTGCCAGCATTATGTCTTATAAGATTAGGTCTTCAAAATATTTCTTATATCTTGTGGACTAAGTTTATTTATTTATTACATTAGTAAAGTTATTGTTTTTTATCAATTACTTTCTTTTTTTCAAAAACCTTAAAATTTAATGCTTAAAAATGTTACATTTTTGTAATTTCGCAATTAAAAGTTCTTCAAATTTAATTCCAATGTTTGGCAAGTACTTATTCAGGTTATTTATAATTTTAATAATATTTTCTACATATATTCTCAGAAAATGGTGACGTCAAAGGGCCACTGTGACTTACCCTCATGTAAAAAAGTTGTACTTAATTGAAAATATAAATTTCCCATGCCTGCCTTTAGTCTGCAGTGTTCGTATCACTGTTTCATGGCGCAGTTCAAAGTACTAAAGTCGCTTAGGGTTAGATGATATATTCGTGTGTGTGTGTATGTGTGTGTGTGCCCGTAAAATATCGTTATTATTATTATTATTGGTGTTTATGACAAAGCCGACGACGATGATGATGAAGGCGCAGATGACGATGACTTTGACAAGCCTCAAGGTTAGATAATTCTATGGTCAACGAACGTACATATGTATGTACAACATATACAACAATTCGACAATCGGTTTTCTGTTGCTGTGTGAACATAATTGAAATTAAATTCATATTGTATTGTCAAAATATAAAAAGAATATAAAATGTATTTATATGGATGTACGTATATGCACTTGTGTATGTATGTAGTATACGATATATGTACATACATATGTTCAAATTAGTGATGCTACGAATACCAATTCTCAATATTCCCGAATACTTAAATTATTTGATTTTCCACATTTTTTTCAGTGGTTATTGTTTGCTGTCACTTAGCAATTAATGCCCAAATTCACAGTCATTAATTAGCTAATAGCAATAGTTTAACCAATAATATTTGATTCACAGCTATTTGTTTATTTTTATTAGTATTAGTATTTTTGTTTTGATATCATCTATCAGTTTTTTTATTTTCGATAATATTTTGGTTTTCCCGAACCAATTTCGACAGCAATTCAATATCTTGCGCGGTAAAGTTCGATGAGCGTGTGCTTAATTTATCCATTTTTAAGAAATAAAACAACAAATGTAAAGAAAAACCATATGCTATAGCAGTGCTGCCAATACTGTAAATTAAAAGACTGTTAGGGTTACCATTCTTTGGTTATAATGAGAATGTTAGTTAAACAACACACTGTGAATAAGAAGTACAAGTTAAAAAATAGTTATCATTTTAGTTTACTAATTATTAACTAATGACTGTGAATTTGGGCCTAAGTATTGCAAACGTATGGTAAAGGAAAACTATGGGTGATTTCTGTTCTCGAAGGCAGGATAACACTTTTCACATCATTTCATAAAAACATTTTCACTTTATAAAATTATTCAAGAGCACTTTAATGAGAATAATGAAGTACAAATGTCTTTAATAAATAAAATGAAAAGTGATATGCACTTTTTCAGAATAGAAATCACCAGGTCGTACGGTTAATAAGGAATACTACAAGGAAGTTATGCAACGTTTGCGCGAAGCAATACGGCTCAAACGATCGTAATTGTGCGAAAAAGTCATGCATTCTGCATCACGATAATGGACCAGCTCACACATCAATGCTTGTTAATGATTTTTTGGCCAGAAACAACACCCTAATCATGCCTCAACCACCTTATTCACCATATTTGGCTCCCTGCGACTTTTTCCTATTTCCAAAACTGAAGAGACCAATGAAAGGAAAGCGTTTTGCCACAATTGATGAGATAAAGTCAAAATCGAAGAACGAGCTGATGGCCATACCGAAAAGTGCTTTTCAGCAGTGCTTCGAGGATTGGAAGAAGCGCTGGCAGAAGTGCGTTATATCTGAGGGGGACGACTTTGAAGGAAATAAAATTGATATTGATGATTAAATAAATAACTTTTCGAATAAAATTCGAAGTTCACCTTTTCTTTTGAACAGACTTCGTGCATTTTAAGATCAGAAATAGATTTTAAATTCATCTTATTCCTTTAATTATTTTTTTGAAGAATTTTTTTAAGACTTCGCTATGTTGTACAATTTTCTTTCGAATTGTGTTCACTATTCATTTTTTTCACTACACTTCTTTATGCGTATCCTAAAAACGTTAATTTTAATAGAAACATTTTCAAAATTTCACTTTTTCTTGAAGAGATTCCTACAGCAGATTAGAGAAATTTTCTGGTAATTAAATTTTGAAGAAAATGCGTTATTAAAACAATTTCAATTTTGTCTTGCTGTTCGAAGGATCTCTTATTAATACATATGTACATACATGTAAATATGTATGTATATTTTTTTTTTTTTGTTAATAAATAAATAAACTTTTACTGTTGCAGTTTTCGTATCTGCATATGTATTATAAAGGGGTTGGCGTTGGATACTTTTTTTAATTTATTTTTTTTTATTGAAGCAGTAGTGCGTTGACGACGAAACCCAAGCTGCTGCGTTCGAGGTCAGCGTCCGACAAAGTCATAAAATAAAAGCACTTCGCGTTAGTGTGCCTTTGTGTCAAAGTTGTTGTCGGACGGTTTCAGTGGCGAAGGCATAGTCGCTGATCTCTGAACAAGACCAAGACCGTCCTTTAGCTGATCCTAACATCAGAAAATACGCTCCTTCGTCCGTATTGTGTAGCAGATCAGCGTTACTATAAGTATGCGCAATGAAATCAGGGAACTTGTTCCCGAAACCTATACATTCCTGCGCACAACGCCTTATTCATTAAGAGCGCATTCATTTGCGGTCAATTTGGCAGCGAATCGCGCTACGCATTACAGAGAAAACTTTTTTTGGCCAAACGGTTCTTATGCGCCCTGCAGAAGTCGTTACTGTCACCTTTGACGTCGGAAGATTCTAACCGAAAGACCATAAACATTGCTCTCTTTATACACCCTCTCAAAAGCAGCACAAAGCATTCCATGTGCAGAGGTCATCTATTGAGAAAAAACAAAAAGAAAGAACGTTAGATTTCTGAACTTCATTGAAAAGTTTCGGTTAACGCAGTGTAAGTGAAGTCGACCTTTGCTCTAAACGATTCTTTTATTTGTTGGCGGTTTATTTTGGGTTACGTTAGGTGCCGGAGCCTCCCTTAAAGAGAACGCCCCACTTAGGCCGTAGCATAGGCTCATTATGATACCACAAGAAACACCCAGGGTCTAGGCGGGAATCGAAAACTCGCACCTGCAGATTGATAAGACTAATGCTCATGTTACGGAGACACCCTGTTCATGGATTCGTGGAGGGTACAATTTTTTTCAACAGAAAATACTCAAACTTTAGTGTTGCCTGTTTTTAACACCCTTCCGCTCTTACTCGGCGACCACCTCTTTGTGCAGATGTCATATTTCGTATGTTCAAGGATTGAAATTACATAGAGCCGATTTACATAAATGGTGCTGTCACTGCGACATTTCTGACGTTCTCTTTTGCAGTCTCTTCTTAAATCCACGCGCATTTACATACAGATGTTTTTTTTTTGTCGCAACAGTCAGGGGACTTTTTGATGTTCAATCGGTGTTGCCACATATTTAATTTTTTTTTTGTTATTTTAAATATATAAAAAAATCTACAAAACAGAGCTCATAGTTTTTTATGTTCAATTGGCAAAGGGGGGAAAATGTAAAGGAAAAGATGTCGATTTGTCGCATGGATTTTCTATTTCTGCGACTTTGTGCACGCTTCTCTACACCGCTCTCCTACAAACACGACGCGCATTAAGGAACATCACCATCAAATGTCAATAAACACTACTCCCTCTATTCTCCTTCCCATAACATAATTTCCTAGTTCCAGCACAATGCATCGCATGTGTAGGGGTCATCTGCTGAGTGCCGGTCCAAGAAAAAAAATGTAAAAACCTCATAGCAGTTTTAAATACCAATGTGTCAAAATGTCAAATATTGCTTCAAGTGCTTGAAGTGCATTTCGATAAATTCGATTAGGGTAGGTTAGGTGAGGGACCATCCCTGAAAGAGACCGTTCCACTTAGGCCAACCTATTCACAGCCGTGGTGAGCCCTTCGTCACATAAAATCATCTCGACCCCAAAATAAATCCCGATATTGCGAACAGCCTCACCTGGGAGAGTTCAGTGAATGATGACAAGAAATTGGAGGCGAAGAACCTCTAATGGTTCATGGCACATGGCTGGGCATTGGCACATGAGGAAAGCAACCGTCTCCTTCTCATCCCCACACTCACAGCTCCTGCCAAAATCCCGCGAGGAAATGCCCAGTCTTTCGGCATGCCTTTCCATGAGGCAATGGCCCGTGAGAAATGGGACAGTGCGATGGATGGTCATGCGATTCATGGAAAGCAGACAATTAGTCCTCTTCCTTTCCAGGTTGGTCCAGCAGAGCCTAGTACTACTGCATGTCCATCATGCTGCTAACAAATCTGGACCTCCTCAGACAACGACAAACGCGACTTAACCGCGGCAATTGGAAAAGCTATGAAATTGCGAGCTCTATACCCGCCATGGCCGGGTCATCAGCAACGCAATTACCGACGTTATCCCTGTGTCCCTGGGCCCATAAAAGAGTCACCCTACCATGGTCGAGATTTCCTTGAGAAATGATTTTCAGGCAAAAATTCGATTAACTTTGAAACAATGTAGATCATTTTGTTATTAAACGAACGCTTCGTTGCTGCTGTAGTGTGAATGTGGTAGCACTTCGAGCAACGACCCCTGCAGGTAGGTTTTTGCTTAAACTGAAAGTATGTTGTCTTCATTTCAATATCATTATTATTGTTTTTTTTCTATTACGTTTCACATTATTGGGAGTACTTTCTCTTCCTGCTAAAGATTTGCAACATGATTTTATTTTATTTTAATTTTATTTTTTTATTTTTTTGGCTGTTTAACTCAGATCTTATGGAGTTGAAATGAATAGAAAAGTGACTGACTGACTTTTTGATGAAGCAACCAACGACGGTTGATTGTGCTGCTGTGCCACACTACAACCATCTTTCACTAACGACTTGTTAATGTTGTTGTTGTTGTTGTTGTTGCAAATTTTTCATTTTACATCGCCGAGCATGGCATATTGAGTGAAAAACTTTGAATACGATGTCGTTTATTGTAAACATTTTTATAATTTTTTTATTTTTGTTTTGTTTTTTTAATCTTCATAATGATTGTATTCATTCGCGATATGGCAGTAGCGACAGACAGTTTAATAGTTATTTAAATAAGGTTTAGACATTCATACGTAAATACTCGTACATATCGCATTATCAGTTTCCTTTTTTTTTTTTTTAATATTGTTTCTGCGAGTTTTTTAAGGTTTATTGTTTGCTGGAACTATACAGCTGCGCTAAACGAAATAGCACAGAAATTCGAGTTTGTTTTTATATATTCATTTTCGTTTTGATTGGTAATGGAAATGTTATTGCGATTCGTATCTCTTTCTGAGTTTACCTGGTAATGAATTTGCCTTGAAAAACAGGGACTAATACTCTCTCAAAAGTAAACACACGCACACAGGCTACGATAGCAAGAAAGACATTAATTTCATTTATGTATGCTTTAATTGCTCTTGCAATCCTCTCTCAAAATAAAGAAATGAGTAAAATTGTTAATTGCTCGCTCTCTCAAATTAAACAAATGAGTAAAATGTAAACAAATTCTGACAGTCGAGTATAAAATACTTTTAAATAAAACACATGGCGAGTTGCGCAGACCTAACAAATAGACCTTTCGTCAAGTCTTGAGTATTTGGTAGAGCGGGGAAGAGAGAATGGGAAGGGGTACAGAATTGATGGTACTGTCAAGTTTATTTTTTTTTTTTTATCTTGGACTAGCACTCAAGAGCTGACGCCTACACATGCGGTGCATTGTGGTGGAACTAGAGGAAAGCAATAGTAGGAGAAATGACAGGAGGTGAAGGTGCACTATCTTACAACTTTGCTTTTGCACGTTCTTTTGTTTTTTATAGCAGCGTTGTAGCGTGTCTGATGTCAAGGAGATGTATTAAATTTTGAAGCTTCGTTTTAGAAACCATTTTTCGTAATTATTTTATTTTAAGGCCCGTTCAGACTATTATACTTTGTATTAATACTTGTCAAAAATTCACATAATACGTGCAAGTGTGATAGTGTGAACGCAAAATGTTATGATAACCACAAGTATTACGATAAAAAATTGACATCCCATAATACATTCTCATTTTTTGAAAATTTTCTAAACGATAATACTTTTCATCTGATTAAAATTCACAAGCCAACAGTTCCGCCGCCGGTGGCGTGCCGTCCATTTCTTGTTATTTTTTTCTTCATATAAAGGCTTAACATTGCTAAATTTTAATCTCTATTTCAAGTGTGATGGTGTGAATACAAAATGTCAGTTTACGTTAAATTTTTTGACAGTCGCAATAAATGTATTTAGATTTCTGTATAGTAAAATGTGATGAAAGTCTTAATACTTGTATAATAGTCTGAACGGCCCTTTAGTAATTTATTTAGCCGGTGCTACACAATACCGGCGAAGGAGGGCGTTCTGATGTGCCTGTGAATTGGATACAGCTGAAGCCGTTACTGTTCAGTGACCAGAGACTATGCCTTCGCCACTGAAACCTTCCAACAACAAATGACTCAAAGACACACAATGCACATCAGAAAAAATGCGAGCTGTTTTTTTTTATGAGTCTAAAACTGGGGTTGAACCCAGGAAAAATTTTTCATTTTGTAGCCAACATGCACTCTATTTCGACGATCGCCACCCTCTTTCTCTCTTCTTTTCTTAACCGTAGTATTGTAAAACAAGGGAAACTTGACGCAAAAATGTTTTTGTATATGAAGGCAAATGCGGCTTCCAAAGAAAATTTAACAAAAACCGATGAGATGAACTTGATATGTGTGAATCAGCTTTAAACGTTAAAAGTTGCCATATATGTATTAAAAACACCTGCTAAGGGGGCAGAAAGCAGCAAAATGAAACAAACGAGGTTGTAGGAATTAATTAATAACTAGTAAAGAAATATTTTACGCTTTCATCTCGAAAAGTTTTCCAACATGATTTTGCTTTTTAACTTGGTGATTTCCTGTCTTTCTTTTAATGTTTTTTTTTTCTTTTTTCAAACGTTTTATGTCTGTTATTTGCTTTTATTGTAGTATTTGCTTTTCGATATTATTGTCTTTTTCACAATGCCAATGAAATGAAAACTGCTTCAATTGAGTTTTTCTTTTTTCGTGAATGGCAGCAAAGAGATTTTTATTTATTTTTTTTTGCCACCGAAATCAATCCACAAGTATCAATTTACAGGAAGAGGTATATTTTTAACATTTATTAAATGATTTCTTTTTATTAATTTTAATCACAAATGCAAAAATTTAATGAGAATTCACAATAGCTTCATGTAATCTTTTTAATTTTATGCTGCAAAAAAAGAAAAAGCAAATTAAAGTTCATTATATTTAAAATGGCAGTCGGACAAAAATAACCTGATAATTTATGCTTAATTGGTGTTTGCCACGACAAGTAAGACTTTGTTTGCTTTATTTTTGTTTTTATTATTGATAATTAAACGTTATCTTTAAACGTAAATGTTAAGAACCTTTTAACTTTACAATAGAGTAATAACTCGTAAAATGCAGTAGCTGTTCAGAAGTCTACAGTGTAACCTCGTTTAATACAATTAAAAGATGTTTTCCGTACGCCACCAACCATAATCCAACTTAATTTTTTTTAAAAGAATATTAGAATAGACATATAATTTTTTAATTACCTTTCACTAAATAAATGACACTTCATATGGCAGAGACATTTTTGACAGCTGACAGCCTTGCCAGACCGTCGGTTTTGAAAGCCTTTACACAATGCTATAAAATAGTTAACATCTTTAAAAATTCTCTCTATGAACTTTACACACAATTTTCTCCTTTTTAATAGCATTTAGTTTAAAGATAAAAGTGATTATTAAATACCAGTAAGTAGAGTCAAAGTTAAAAATAATAAAAGCTACCGGAAAAAAATAACAGAAGAGGAAAAGAAAGAATATTTTAGCAGTCAACCAAGTAACCAACCAGCCAACCACATTCATTATGACCGCCATAAAACAGCCATTAACAAGGAAGTTGTTGCAAATTTACAATGAACTAATTCAAGCATGAATCCCAAACAAGAAACCAACCTTCCAAACATTTAAGCAGCAGCAGACAAACGATGAATGTTGAACAAAAAATATTTAATTTTTTTCTTATTTTTTTCTATAGAACAATAATTCTTCAAAAAAAGATGTGGCTAGACGGACGGAGAGTCAGACAAATGAAAACGCAGACTTTACCGACTGCATTGAAGAACTTTACTCAGTCGCCTTTATTTTAACAGGAAATACAAAAGTGTTCGCACATAATGAGTGCAAATTGTTTATGCTGCAGTTGTTATTCAAGAACAAAAAAAAAAAAAACAGATTTTATTTCTTAAGAAGACATGAAGAATCAAAGAATCAAAGAATGAAATTGTATGGAATGGAAGTTAAAGATTTTATTGTACAATTTCGAAACGTAACGACACGGCTCGACGATTCATGTTTAGTGGCCCATTCTTGTTGGACACAATTTCCAAGGAGTGTTTTCTTCAGACCCATATAATTTTTTTTCAATCCAAGGGAATGACTTACGACCGATCGTTCGTTCGTTCGTTTCGTGCGTACAGTAAGATTGAATGCACAAAAAAATTGTGCAGAATGTTAGAACAACAATTCAGCAACTCGATGCCGATGGCTGTATACCCAACCGTTTCCCAGGCAGAAGTTCATGCCATCTGATTATGTGTAGGCGAGTATCTCAGTAGGAGCGTGAGGGGTGCATATCTACATACTACAGTAGAATCTCAAAGAAGTTAACCGAAATGTTCAAAGGGCTGTTTTTCGAACTTTTTCGAACATTTTATCGTTCAATGCGATGGCACGAAGGATGGTGGTCTGCACGTTGACTACAAAACCAAAAAAAGACCTGGGTTTAACCCCAGTTTCAGACTAAAATTATAAAAAAAAAACATCTCGCATTTTTCTGATGTGCAATTGTATGTCTTTGTGTGTCAGTTGTTGTCGGAAGGTTTCAGTGGCGAAGGCATAGTTACTGGTCACTGAACAATACCGGCTTCAGCTGATAGCAAATCCACAATCACATAAGAACGCCCGCCTTCGTCGGTATTGTGTAGCACCGGCGAAGTAAAATAATAACGAAAATGGCTACTAAACCGAAGATTCAGCACTGCTACGAGTATAAACAAACAAAGAACGTGCGAAAGCAGAGCTGTAAAATAATTAATTAAGCTTCACCTCCTGTCGTTTCTCCTACTATCCCTTTCCTATAGTTCCAGCACAATGCTTCGCATGTGTAGGAGTCATCTCCTGTTTCAAATATTTCGTTTTTTATTTAAGTTTGAAAATATAAGTCTGCTACCAGACACCCTGTACGTACATACATATATGTATTTAAAATTTTTTTCGTTAAATGCGTTTCGACGCAAATACTTACGCTTGGCTGTGAGGTATCGAGTGTGTGTGTGTATTTTGACGTAACGAAATTTAAATTAAACTTGGAATTGTTAACAATTTTTGGCGCAAATTGTCAATGCTTAGAAACTGATGAATAGAAGATCAGTGACTCTCAGAAACTATCCCTCCTGTTCTGTACACGAAGACTTTTTGCGGATTCGGTTTACAGAACATACCCGTGTAATTAAAATTGCTGACTGAAAATAAAAAAAAAAACTAAATAAAATTCATTCAGAAGACTTGCGAGAGGGATTTTCTGCTGGAATGTGATGTCAAACGAGTGCATTTGTGAATGCACAAACATTTTTTTACATTTTTAATTATTTCCTTCCTTTACTTTTTCTGTTTTAATTATTTGAACGGTTTTCTTCTTCAAGATTTCCCTCGCAGATAATCTTCTTTAACTTTCGAAAGCAATTTTTTTACATTTTACAATTGTAATTGTTACAAAAAAATTACCATTCTATTTTATACATAAATTCATAAACGTACATATTTCTATTGCGAATTTTTTGGTTTTTCTTTACCAGCATTGCATTGACTGGAGGGTTTTTTTTTAATAGTAACAAATGTTGCATTCATTTTAACACTTCAAAAGTTGAAAAATGAAGAGCTTTTAAAAAAAAAACTATGATAGAAACAAACAATCCATTGTTGATTTTTGGTACTTTTTCGTAGTGATTTTTATTCAAAGTAGAAATGCAAGTCATAATTTTTTACGAAAACTATAATCCCAACGAACCAAAAATAAGTTAATTCTTTTTGGTCTACCACTAATTTGAAAGAAATAATATTTAAAGGAATTAATTCATAAGAAATTTATTTACCGAGACGAAGAAGTTATAGGCTTTTTGAATCTTATATTTAGAATAGAATCAGGCAAAATGCCGCCCATAGGCGCTTTGTTATTCTCTTATTTAGCCGTAGTTCAATTCTCTACAATATGTGTGTTTTATTACTTTTCTGATAAAGTTCGGTAAAATGATAGTAAACTATAATTTATCTCAATAAGAGACAAAAATGTTCAAAAGTAAGAAAACGTAAATAAAAAACATAAAATTCGCCATAAAATAGGTCTGTTCCACGTGCTTCGAATGCATTATATTTGAAAAGCAAAACATTTGAATCGTTGGCAACGGCTGTAAAATGTGGACGAAAATAAATTGAAAAAAAAAGTAAAAGCATTTTTTTTTTTATTAAATAAAGTGATAAATATGCGCAAATATATATACTTACAACTTCAAGTTTATTTGATCTTCTTTAAATTTATGAATTATATTTACCTTTTTCATATATGAAACAGCTAAGTGGTCTTCAAAATATAAAAATTCAACCATTTCTTCCAAAGTAAAATTTCGTTCTAAATTTTTTAATATTACTTCCCTTTCTCTTTGAAAATGTTTCAATACCTGATGGTTTTCCTTTATTGCTAATCTTAAGATTTTATTGTGTAAGTCCTGTGTGTATTTAGAAATTGATTGTTGGATATCCGGTAATCCTTCTCTGTTGAAAACATTAAGAATATTCTTTGTTGAATTTTTCATGAAATTTGGGACAATTCCTGCATTGCTACATATGGTTAAAAACGTTATAGCTGATTTTGATTGTACAATTTTATTCCTAAGAGATTTGAGTTGATTGATGTATCTTCTGGTTTCATAATTTTTCTTGAAATCCCTGTAGTCCATTGATATTAATTAATGTGCTCTCCTTTTTAATTTTAATTATATTATTAATTGACCTTTTTTATTATATTTTTTGAAATATATTTATTAAGCTTGAGGTCTTTTTTTTTATTTTATTTTGTTTTATTATTCGATATTTCGTTAACAGCTTTGATAATAATAATAACATCAACCTGATGATGTTAATAAGCGATAATATTATCACGCTAAAGCATCAGATAACAGCCATGGTTCCAAAAGCTGCCTCTTCTCAAATTTTAAATTGATATATTAACTTGATAAACACAAGTACATAGTTTCATACAAAATTTATTAATACAAGGTTGTCGCAAGGTGAATTCATCAATTCACTTTTCGTCCAAACGTCAATTTTTTGTATACATGAACGTGTTAAATTAGTGTAATATGAGTTAAAATTAAATTATTTATTACAAAAAGTAATATACTTTGCATTCTTATTATTACAGTATTATATTATTATAATTATTAAATTATTTACAACCACTTTTCTTAACTTTCTCACAAAAGTAAACAAACTTTGACGTTCGGCTCAAAAAATACGTTACAAATTCTTGTATCAGCTGACGGGCGAATTTGCTAGTGAGTTTACCTGGTAATGATTTTGCATTGGTTTCATATCTGCTGAATACATTCTGTGTTTAAATTTGATTAAATAAAAATATAATCGGTGTTTAGTTTAATTTATTTTGCGTTTGGGTTGATTTGATTTCCACTTGGGTTGGTTTTGCATTTTGTTTAATTTAATTTTCTTTTATGTTAATTTGATATGAATGTCTTCGTGTTAAATGGATTTGCGTTTGATTTAAATAAATGTGCAAATTTTTTATTATATGGGTACTACAAATCAACATTTATTTCATAATAAATTAACTCCTTTAAATCAACGTTCCAAATATTTCTGCAGTCAGTTTTAATAAAGAAACAAACACACACACGTACTGCATATTATAAAATCAACCAAATTTCCGTTAAATTTATTGTATTTGTTTTTATTGTAAAAGAAGTTGAAAAATAACAGCAATAGTAACAACAGCAACAACAAAACCAACTCCATGTTATAAATTTTACACCCACTTCAAATGTTTCCAGTCGTGTAAAAAGAGAGCGAGAGAGAGAGAGAGAAAAACAGATAATTGAAAAATAAATCAGTTTTTGTAATCCAGCTAGCATTTGCCAAGGTAGAATACTCTTCCGCGATCGGGGCAAGAGGTGAAATTCAACGCCCGCGATATACTATTCCCATCGCGCACGTGCATACGAACGGGGGACTCTTCCATATGAATCATGAATCGTGTAGGATTCTTATAGATATTCCTACTGCAGACACGCTATGAAAAATTTGCCTTTAAAAGAATCAAAAATAATTTCTTTTTGATGGTATGACGGACCCATTAACTTCCCAAGTTTTCAGGAAAACTAATCACTCAGTGAAAAAGCACAATGCATAAATGGCGATTCCCAAGTACTATAAAACAGACTTTGCTCGTCCAACAATGGTCAAAAAAATATTCAAATGGTATATATTATTGTACAAATAAAAAAACGCTCCTAGAACGATCATCAAAATGAAGTAAAACCAAAGGTCCTGGCCAGTTTCAAACGAAGTCATAAAAATGTTTCACATTTTTTTTCTGATCTGCATTAGTGTGTGGCTTTGTGTCAGTTGTTGTCAGAAGGTTCCAGTGGCGAAGGCATAGGCACTGGTCACTGAACAAGCACCGGTTTAACTGATAGCAATCCACAATCACATCAGAACGGCCTCCTTCGTCGGTATTGTGTAGCACCGGCGAAGTAAAATAATAATAAAAATGGCTACTAAACCGAAGCTTCAACACTGCTATAAACAAACAAAGTACAAACAAAAGCAGAGGTGTAAAAATAATTAATTAACCTTCACCTCCTGTCATTTTCTCTAACTATCCCTTTCCTATAGTTCCAGCACAATGCATTGCATGTGTAGGGGTCATCTCCTGATGAAAGACTCTTGTAAAATTTCAACTAAAACATACAACGACCAGTTGTAGCTTTCTTTCTTTTTTGGATAAGATGCACAAATTGCGTCTGTTGTTGGTTCTATGTTGCCATTTGTGCAGTTTTTGATGACGATTCGAAGCGATTTTTTAAATATATTGCAAGTTCTTCCCACATTCATTATGGAGCATTGAAATTGCAGTTTGACTCTGCAATTTTGGGAATGCTCAATAAAGTCAGCAAGTTTTTTAAACTGTTTGTTGTTGTAAATTTATTGTGAGTATCTACTACTAATAAAATACTTTATTATTAAATTAATTTAATATAATAAAGAAATTTTATTAAGCCGCATACAATTTTCATAAGAATTATTTCGAAAACAACTGGTAGGGATGAGTTGTAATTTTTTCATCATTTTGTCAACTTTACCAGCACATGGTTGTAATCGATAATACCACAAAAAAGTTATCAACTAAACAATTGGTGACAGTTTGAGTTGTAATCGATAACACCAAATTGTGAAATAACAACTCAACTCTAGTTGAGTTGTAAACCATAATAGGGGATTAAAATTATACAAAACTTTTAATATAAAAAAAAAGTTTATTAATACTGTAGTTTTACTTATAAATGCAAAAACAGTGTTAAAATTAAAGTGTGCCTTAAAACCAAAACCTGTTACAAAATACGTGTTTGCATAAGAATCTCATTATAAATTTTGTGGTTCCATTATGCCAGCTGTTATACATACGCCGACGCTCTCTCCAAAATGTTATAATTTTTAATCCCTGATATAGTCACTTTGGTCCCACCGTATGCCTTTAATGCTTTTAAGTAAACACCGAGCTTTTCAATAATTTAGCATTTAATTTTATGTGTTAAAAAAAGAAGTGATACTAACTGATTTTATCAATAGAATAAGTGTCATGTGTAAACGCACATGGTTTTTGCCTTTTTTATTGTGTGCCAAATCACATAAAATTTGCGCAGTTTCCTCTATCCAATACTAAGAGCCTATTTCACCAATTCTATTTAAATATCAATTAATATTTAAAAGTCGTTTTTCATTTTCATCTAGATATACTCATTGAATATTTAAATACTGTTTAAGTAGTGAGCACTCTGCATTTAAATATTGATTTTCCAACAGCATGAAAAAGCATGAAGCAGCTTTAAAACAACTTTTTAAAAAGCTGTAAGTTGCCGCTGTCATATTAAATATCAGAGCGTTACCATACTTTCTTGTGCTTCATTATTTCAGTTGGTGACAATAAAATTTTCTTAAACCTACTTTAAATAAAGATCATTAATTAAATTAAATTGTGTTTAAATATGTTTGGTGAAAGAGACCCTAAATCAGAATGAAGGTTCTCTCTATAGAGAACTCAATGAAAGAATTTTGCTGTCCCCTCAATCGCGCGTTCACTCTACCGCGATTCTACTGTATATCCATAATCCAATAATCGTCCAATGTTCGCCAAAGTGCATAAACGACGGTTCATTCGTCCAACAATCGTCTGGACGATTAAAAAAAAGAGCTGTTGAATGCTCACGCTTGTCAAAAAATCATCCAAATGCCAGCTGGGAACATTCATATGAAGCTTGTATTTATAGTTGTAGTTGCTGTTATTGCTGCTTGATTTTAAGAAATTGGTTGTTGTTGTTCCAGATTTTCGTTTTGAATTGAAAAGTTACAAAAGTTACAAAATTTTATGAGCAACAGCAGCAGCAATATCACCAACAACAACATCAGCAAAAAATATCAAAAAAAGCGAAACGAAATGAAACGGTGTTAAATCGTACATTAAACAAACAGGAGTTTCTTTTTTTTTTTTTTTTTTTGTTGTTTTTCATCCAACAAGAGAAGTTGCGAGTTTATTTTCAAACGGCCTACTTTTATTTTTAAACCTCGATTTGTTGTATTGCAACATTTATATTTAAAAAAAAAAAAATAGTTGTAATACTTCCCTTATGGCAAAAAAAAACCAAAAACAAAAAAGTTATTGTCACGTTGCTTGTGGTCTATTTCTGGTGTAGTTTCTTTTGTTTAACTTCTGCTTGCTTTTGAGAGCCCATTTTAATTAAATGAAATTTTATGTCTTTGATTTTATATGTACATAAGTAAAAGGAAAAATAAACTTGTCGAATCCGCATCTGATTTCACAATATTTTTCATGCATATGCTGCGGTTGATAGTGCTGACGTTTGACTGCCTACACTATGCCACAAAAGTCGAAAGGCTCAAGGCTCAGTTAGCCAAGCGTAACGTGGATGTAGTTGCATCAAACCAAATCAAAATCACAATGATGTGTGATGTATGAAAACAAACCCATGGAAATGCTTGTCTAAGTGAAATGACACGTAACTGTATCATCTTCAATTTGTAGAAAATTTAAAAATTTCCTTACGACGTTACGTGACATTTTTAAGCATTTCTATAGGTTTTCGTACAGTAAACATCCTGGTTTGATGCAACTACATACATCAACGTTGAAACAGCGTATTCATATCCGTATACTCCCTTAATAAAACATACTCGCTCCCGTTCCACTGATACCAGTGATATATCAGTTTTACGGGTATAGAATAGAAGGTGCGTTTCACAAATTCCGAGCCCGAGCTTAAAGGCCATGTCAGATAAAACTTTTGCTTCGCGTTGCGTTACAGCTTCGCTTTGATATCTAAGATAAAATGTACATATTTATACGAAACATGCCACATAAAGCACTCTCAACGCAACGCGTAGTGAAAAGTTCGTCAACACTCAACTTTTTGCGTACTTTGCCAAGAAGCTAGAATAATTTTTTTTTAATCGTGTCTTCCTTTCTATTCTTTTCCTTTTAAGAAGAACATTGTAAAATATATTGTCGAATAACATTATTGACTTTTTTTTTACAATAAAAAAATATATAGCAAAATTATGAACCACTTTTTTTTGGAAAACAACCAGTGCGCGAGAGTTGTCTAAGTTTTAATTGTGTCATACATCTTGGGCTTTAAGCTTTTCTTCCAAAGTTAGAAACGTCACGCAAAGCGACAAAGTTCTATGTGACATGGCCTTAAGTCCGCGAGGCCGCCATACCCGTAAATCATAGCAATGCTAATGACAATCCGCAAAAGGATTGATTTTAATTAATTCACATTATAGCAACTCTACTGAATATAGAGATTGTCCCTGGAAATGATCTTTATTTGCCGCCACTTGTGCAGTAAAGTGTTGCCACCCCTAACAAATACTTTAAGCTCATACTTTAAGAGCATGTACTGGTACATAATAAGAAGTTGTTCTCTCCAAATTGTAAAAGTTCCCGTTATTTACTGAACACACCTCATGTGTTTTCACCATTAAACAATATCGCAACAATTACAAATTGTAATCGAATAACACCGAGGCGGTAACTGCTGATAAGCACACAGCTCTGCTGCTTATCTGTGTAATTGTATCACTTTCATTTTATTATTAAATTTTAATAATCTTTTTCCAACCACCCTGCACGTTTTACTGTTTTAATTTTTTATTATTAAATTAAAAAGTTGGAAACAGATTTAAAACGATAAATTTCAATAGTCAACGAACGAGAAACTGCGGCAGTGAAAACATATTTATGTTTAATTTTTAACGCCGTTTAGATTTTAAACAGCTACAACGTTGACGAGCATTGTGGCAGCATACAATGCGACATACAATTTGAATGAT
Source organism: Dexiosoma caninum (assembly GCA_963924685.1). Classification (NCBI taxonomy): domain Eukaryota; kingdom Metazoa; phylum Arthropoda; class Insecta; order Diptera; family Tachinidae; genus Dexiosoma; species Dexiosoma caninum. The sequence goes on along the minus strand of OZ004725.1, from coordinate 28,425,006 downwards.
AAAAAGCAGACAGGGAGATGCGACACCATTTGGATTTAATAAAGTACAACTTGTTCGTCATTGAGCAGAACGGCTGCAAAATTGGTAACAACAGCAGTTTAAGTAGCAGTTTTAAATAAAATTAAATATTTAATTTTTATTTCTTCTTCTTCAAGCAGTTTTTTTTTAGTTGTTAAGTGCTTCTTTCGATGACGACTTTTTTTTTAAGTAGACTGGGTTAAAAAAAAATTTATATTTAAAGCAAAAATAAAACTGGGTGTAAGTTCGTGTTTCTTTGCATTTAAAGGGGGGCTTTTAAAAATATTTGTGTGGCCTTTTTTGCAAGTCCATTATGTCTACTTCGTGTTTTTTTTCTTACAAACATCCTTTAATTTTCATGTGCCGCCTTCTGAAATTAAGGAAAACATAAAAATAACAATGAAATGAAATCATTATTTTAATCATTTTAAACGTATGAAAAATTCATGTTAATAATTTTATTTTTTTTGTGTTTATTTTCAGGTATGCAAATTTCTTTTAATGGTTTTAATAGAAGAAACAAATGTGAGAAATGTAAGTTGCAAGAAAATTAGGCTAAATTTGTCGACATTTGTCTATAAATATTTTGACATAGAGTTGGCCTAACATATGCGGTTTACAAAACGATTCAATTTACGCCGTAATAATATCGTGCTTTGATAAAATAAAGTGCGAGAAGGGCCTGAAGTTTCACAAACCAAGACCTAGAGCTCTATGTGGAGTAACCTCTGGAAACAACCGTCGTAGCCTAGTGCATGAGCATTATAAAAAGCTAATTAGCTTATCAATCTGGGTGTTTCTGCAAACGAGCTAATAAGTACTTCACAGAATGTGTAATGATGTTTGAAAAAAATCTTTTGAAAATGGGACTGCCAACATCGGGTCAATGTGAATACTCCTTATAATATCAAGCTCTACTCTGTCTGGCATTTGTTCCGAAACTATTTTTGTTATATTTAGTTTGACGTGTCTCTTTTTCAGAGAGGGAGAGAGAGAGAAAACTAGTTCGGAACAATTTCAGCTTGAATTGGTTTAATTTAAATTTTTGTTCCGAAACAATTTTGGTTTTTTGAGAGTTTGTTCTGAAACGATTCACCCACTTCGATAATTTTTTCTGGAAAAAGAAAGCTACCATATGAAACAAGGGGGGAATCCAGCTTAAATGTCAAATAAGTAACGGTGCTTTTGTAGTGCCCCTTTGAAATGAAACATTGTGAGAGAAACCTGAAAAAATAGGCAGAAAAAAGCTTACAACTTTGTGTAATTAAATCATATTTGAATAAAGTAAAGTTGAAAAAGTTATAAATCTGACCATGGAACCATCAAGTTCAGGTATTTATTGAAATGTTTTGCTTAAATTTGTAATAAAACTTATTTGGGGAAGTGTTTTTGTTTTTAATGTTTTTATTGAAAATGCAAAAAAAAAAAATTATTTTTCTCAGTTTAAATGGACATAAAGTTATAAATTATTTATATATAAATTAATTATATAAATTATCAATTAAGCAGATATTTAAATTTTATAGGTTGAACAAATGAGCGTTATTTTAAAAAAATTTAGGCTGCACATCGTGGCGCCTAAGAAGTTATGTACGAATTAGTAATAGCCTTACGCGTTGAGTTTACCAACAAAAAGTTATTTTGTTTTAATAAAACATACACATATTTTTACTTGAAAACTACTTGTTTTGATTAAAAAAGAACTGATGCAAAATCGATATTGACATAAACCGTACGCGAAGTCATTCGATGGCAGGCAATACAGCAGTAGCGTGTGTGTTTATTAATTAATTAATAATTTCTTTGATTGGGGGTAACCGTCTTCACCCTGCTATACTTCCAAGATTCCGTTAGAACTTTCCGTTTGTTTTAAGAATTATTCACATAAAATTTAGTGTGCCCCACTATTGTAGTTCTGTAGATATAGGAAAAATAATAAGTACTTTGTATAGGGGGTACCTGTACCCCTCCTCTTATTATTCCAAGATTTCGTTGGAACTTTCCATTTGCTTTAAGAGTTCCTCATATAAAATTTTGTGATCTTCACTATTGCAGTTGTGGAGATATGAATAGATCCGCTGACAAAGGACTTTTGGCCCCATTGTGCGCTGGGAGGATATATTTTTGAGAACTCGCAGTTGGTGAAGATTCCATATAAAAAGGTTGTTAGTTTGTTTAGGTCAGTAGGCCGCCAAGTCCCAAAGGGGATGGGCCCACTTGGGGCCCTTCGTCCCATTGTGTTGCCCGAGCGGTAGCAATCCTCATTCCGATTCCCGGATTAACAAGCTTATCACCCTCACATTTCGTTAGCTTCGTTGAATTAATCGATTGAAAGCGACAGTAGAACAACTTGGTGGTCGCGTAGCAATGGGAATCATTAACCTGGTACGCAGTTTCTCTTTTATGCATCGCTGAACCTCAGGGAAATCAAAGGTAATGAAATCGCTGATGGGCTTGCGCCGTTAGGTTCTGCGGGTCAGCGTCGGCGATCGTGTTTTCGTAATTGGCGGATCTTGTTTGTCGTTGCAGGGGGAAGGCCCAGGTAAGATGCAGATCTATACCGACCTGCTCCATTGCAATAACGATAAGTTTGATTTACGATGATAGTAGAACTCGACTACTCTTCAGCTTTCCCCCTTCATCCATAGTAAGCTTATGGACCATGCTGAGGGTATGTGTATTTTTTTTTTATTTTATTTTCATCTTGGACCAGCACTCAGGAGATGAACCCTACATATGCGATGCATTGTGCTGGAACTAGAGGAAAGGGATATTAGGAGAAATAACAGGAGGTGAAGCTTCACTATCTTCCTACTCTGTTTGTGCACGTTATTTGTTTTTGTAGCAGCGTTGTAGCGCCTCTGATGTCAAGGAGACGTATTAAATTTTAAAGCTTCGTTTTAGCAGTCATTTTTAGTAATCATTTTACTTCGCGGGTGGTACACAATACCGACGAAGAAGGGCGCTCTGATGTGCCTGTGAATTGCTATCAGCTGAACCAGGTACTTGTTCAGCGACCAGTGACTATGCCTTCGCCACTGAAACCTTCTGACAACAACTGACACAAAGACCCACACAAATGCACATCTGAAAACATGCGAGATGTTTTTATTATTTAGTCAGGAACTGGGTTCGAACCCAGGTAATTTTTGGTTTTGTAATCAACATGCAGACTACTTCAGCCATCGCCACCCGTTCAATACCCGGTATAGAAGCTCTATCGACGCTTCGAGATAGGCAGACTGTCCCACAGCTCTTCTGTGAGTGGCTTGGTATGGCTAGATTGATGATGAGCTTTTCTTGGGGCACCTTTTCTGGACAAATTGTGGCTCTGCTCCAAGTTGGATCTTGCTGACTTATAGGGATACGTGAACAGCACGGGATGGCTGTGCTAGTTTATTTCTACGAGGCTAGGGTTAACAAATGTCATCTACGGTGCTACGTTCGACGCTCCTATTCTGGTTGTCTGCTCTCTAACGCAACCTAACCAACGCCCTCCATATTATTATTAAGTGTGAGAAAAATAAAGAAATTCTTTGCGACACTGCTAAGAAGGTATATTCAACTATTCGCGTATAACGGCCGGGCAATTTGTGAAAAAGTTAACGGCAATTGTACACTCTCTTTAAACCCAAAATATGCAGTAACATGCTCTTAGTGAAATTGGGGAAGAACAGCCAGGTGCATCACCTCTTCACCCTTCTCAGGAATTGAACATACATCCCATGCACATCTTTGAGAAGAATTTTGCCTACAAACGTTGCCGCTTGACAACGCAACTGAAGTTCGATTGCAATCCATAATCGTCCCATTAGTTTGTTTTGTTAGAGAACTCAACTACACCTTAATGGATTCTCATTACTTGACATCATTATTGTGATTAAGAAATACTTGCGATTTTTCTAAATAATTGTGCCGAAAATACATTTTCGAAATATTCTTTTCAATAATCTTTTGCACATAAATTTGTAAATTATTGTGCCACATTTTAACGAACATTTTTCACGCCATTTTGCAATTTTTAAATAAAATAAATTTTGCCTTAAGTAACTTTAATTGTAAATATTTTGTTAGTTTGGAACAGTTCAATAAATTAAAGATAAAACTTTTGTTAATTTGTAAAAAATATAAAAAAAAAACAAAATAAAAAGAACATGATGTTGCATGGTGGGGTGGGTAGCGATTTGCTTGTTAAATCCGCCTGCCCCAAGAAAAGTCAAAAACTGACTGGAAAACTGCAAGATTTTCTTAGAAATATAAAATTTAATTGTCTTCTATTGAGAGTCAAACTAAACCAAAATGCTTACTAAAAACCAAATACAAAATTTACAACAAGTACGTGCATGAATAACGAACGCTTCTTGTTGAAGTTGCTTGTAAAATACGTTCTACGTGGCTGTTATATAAAAACTGGCACACAGTGAATGAGTAGTGTCTTAACAAAATATTTGAAAATAGTGGCGTTCAAACAATTTTTTAAACAAATTTAAAAAATGCGAAGGTGGCATTTATTGTGTCTGACTTATAGACTCTCTGAATTGAATGGTTTGTCTTTTAGGCATGCTTTACCCTGCTTTAAATTAATTGTTGCATACAAAACTAAGCAATTTTTTAAACGTTGTTGCTATTGAGAAATTTAATACAAAATAGTTAAAATTTGTAACAATATTAGAGTTCGGGCTGCGCAATACCATAGTCTAATAGTATTATCTATTATCGTGTTCGCAGAGATTAAAAAAAATTTAATTCAGCGAATTTTTCAATATTTAAGAAAATTTCCACGGTTTTTTTTTTGGAGTTTTGCATTTCTTAAAAAAAGTACTTAATTTGAAGAAAAACGTACTTGAAAAAACTGTATATCAAATTTAAAAATTTCAATTTAAAAATTTCGATTTAAAAATTTTATCTTTTGGAAAAAGTGCCTTTTCATAAAATACCATTTTGAAAAGGTACATTTTAAAAATGTTCGTATCTTTTAAAAGAGCTTCTTTAGAGGAAAGATCTTGTAATAAAATACCTTTTTAAAAAAGTACCCTTTAAATAAAGACCCCTTTAAAAAGGTACTTTTTCAAAACACGTACTTTTAGAAAAACTATCTTTCAAAAAAAAGTACGATTCAGAAGCTAATCTTTTGGAAAAAAAAACATTTTAATAAAATACCGTTGCAAAACACTACCCTTTAAATACAGAACTTTTTAAAATAAATATGTACTTTTAAAGAAAGTATTTTATCAAAAAATGTACTTTAAGAAAAACTATCTTTCAAAAAGAGTACAATTTACAAAGTAAATTTTTTGGAAAAAGTACCTTTTAATAAAATACCTTTTTAAAAAAGTACTTTATCAAAAGAAGTGCTTTAAAACAAACAATCTTTTAAAGAAAATACATGTTAAAAGTTAATCTTTAGAAAAAAGTACCTTTTAGTAAAGTACCTTTTCAAAGAAGTACTCTTTTAATAATAATACGTACTTTTAAAAAAAGTACTTATCAAAAAATTGACTTTAAGAAAGAACTATCTTTCAAAGAAAATGTAATGTAAAAAAAATTTTTATTTATAAAAGGTTTATAAGACAAATTTCCATACAAAATTCAATCATTATACCTTCTATAAATCCAAAAAATTTTCATGAATACAGCAGATAGTCTTTTGAAAAAAGTACCTCTTAATACAATACCTTTTCAAAAAAGTACCCTTTAAATAAAGAAGCTTTTCAAATAAGTACCTGTTTGAAAAGTACATCATAAAAAATACCTTTTAAAAAAGTACCTTTAAAAAGGGACTTTTTAATACACTACCCTTTGAAAAAAAGTACTATTCTAAAATGAAATACTTAAAAAGTTCCTTTTTAAAAAGGCACGTTTTTATCTTCGACCAGAATTCAGAAGGTGACCCCTACACATGCGTTGCACTGTGCTGGAACTAGAGGAATGGGATTGTTGGAGTTGATGATAGTAGGCGGAGCTTCACTATCTTACAACACTGATTTTTGCACTTTCTTTGTTTTTTTATAGCAGTGTTGTAGTGTCTCTGATGTCAAGGAGACGTATTAAATTTTGAAGCTTCGTTTTGGTAGCCATTTTTATTAATTATTTTGCTTCGCCGGTGCTACACAATACCGAATTAGTAAGGCGTTCTGATGTGCCTGTGGATTGTATACAGCTGAAGCCGTTACTGTTCAGTGACCAGTGGCTATGCCACTGAAACCTTGCGACAACAAATTACACAAATGCACATCAGAAAAAATGCAAGATGTTTTTCATGAGTCTGAAACTGGGGTTGAACCCAGGAAAAATTTTTCGTTTTGTGGTCAACGTGGAGACTACTTCGACCATCGCCACCCTCTGGCAGCTGTGTTCTAAAAAAAAAATTGGTATTTTTCATTAATCTGTAAATTGCTTGGCAAATTAATTTGCGGCGGTACGCTGCTGGTCCATGCTGTACGAGTGTACTCACAGTATCCCTTTTGCCTCGAATGACGATATAAGTACCGCCGTTATAAAAAAAAAAAAAACTTTCCCACATTGGCAGAGATACCCGGTTATTGCTGCAAATCACTGTGTTTATTTTTCCTCATTGACATCCTACATATTATGGCACTGTGAAAGTTGTCTGGAGAGACTAAACGAAAAGAAAAACAAAACAAAACAAAAAGAAATGAAAGTTCAAATTGATATCAAGTCCCTAATAGTTGAACAATTAAATTAATTTAATAAATTTATTTGTATACTTCGGCATGTCAACAAGCCTTTAAGCAACGAAAAGCTACAAATAATTACAAAAAAAAAAAATATAATTTAAAAAAAAAATTGTTTTGGTAAAAACTTACCAAATATACACTTTTGTTTTACAACAGTTAACAGGGCATGTTGAGAAATTCGAAATGTGTGTATATGTGCGTGTGTGTGTGTTTTTCTCTCTAATCCATTTAATGATTTTAATGGATGCATAATGACACAACTGGGAAACAAGCAACCAAAAACAAAGAAATAACACGAAAAAAAAAATTAAGAGCCACACGAAATATACACCCGCTGATCTGTTCAAAAAGTAAAAGTACCTTCGAAGCCAAACGCCGTCTGATGGACAAACAAAAGTTTTCTTTTTCATATTTAATCCACAACAAACAATAGAAATTTAAACAACATTAAATAAAATAGAAATGAAATGCATGGAACAAACGCAGAGAAATGTTTGCTTTTAATCAAACAATTGGTCATACCCAATAAATGTGGCATAAAACTGAACAAAAAAAAAAAAGAAAAAAGAACCAAAAAGATTCATTAATCTTTTACCAACAACAAGGAAAAAAGAAGAAAGAAGAAAAAAGAGTTTAAGGAAGTTTTTTAACTTGAAAATTTATTTGGAAAGACATGCACGCCAAAAATATATTTGAATGGAAAAGCTGTACGAAAAGCCATAGACATTTTACACTAGAGAGCAAAAATATAGCAAAAATTTTAAATTTTTTAAACAATTTCATACTCAAAAAACATTGGACTCACTTAAATCGCGTATGAATAAATGAAACAATTCGGTTCGATAGATTCCAAAAACGATATTAATAACTTTACAACTACTTCCCTGGTGACACAAAGAGTACGGACGACATGCGTACTGGCATAGAAAATGCGCATTATACTCCACTAGTGTTGGAGATTAACTGTTCTTTTTTCCCTTATTCAAATCAGGAATGTAATTTCTTCACAATATTGTGATAAATTAGCTGTGAACTTGAACACGACAAAAATTTCTTTCATATGTAATAATTACAGTTCCATTAAATTTTATTCTGAATATTCCAAACGCAAGTGTACATGCAAATAATTTTAGAAAAATATTTTTTTTTGTTTTTTCAAATCAAATTTTAAATACTAATGCCCAGGTTTTCATTTGTTATTTAAATATGTATTTAGTTAGTTTTCATTTAAATTTAAGTTCTATTTAAATACAGCTTCAGTTTTTCAGTCCTAATTAAATGTTCGTAATTAAATGCAATAAAAGTATGGGTAGTTTTTAATCACAACACTTACTTAAATTCGTTTTCGATTTAGATATTTTGATAAACATATTTATTTTCTATATCAAGATTAGTTTTTATAGTGGAAAGATATATAAATAATAAATAAAATGGTGACCAGCAGATCAATTGAGTGTGCTTTGTCAACGTATACAAAGAGTTCTCTTACAAATTAACTGAAACTGTTAGTATTTCTAAGCATTTTAAATACACTTTTGGAGTACTTTATTTGTATTTATTTTATTTTTTAAATTCTTCACACTTTTGCATTCAGATACTTTTATTTTTCAAAGGCCATACTTTGCATATGGTTGACGAATTCATTATTTAAGAACACAACTTAACACTTTAAGACATGTAAAAGCCACGAACGAATTTTTATTGTATTAAATTTAAATTGGTTTGATTTTTAATAAATTTTTATGTTTTTCAAATCTCCTTTCCTCTTCTACGATCACTGTAAATTATAACGGGAATAAATATCCACATGAACTTTATGATACCAATTTTCACCACCAGGGGAATGAAAAATTTTAGTTCTTATTCGCGATATGATGGGTGATTATTGTGTTTTACTGGTTGCTTAAGCAGCTGTTCAAACAATAATAATTAGCGAATTAAGAAAAATTAAATTACCGGTATATTATTTGAAACAAATAAACGATGCGGTAATAAATATTTTTTCTTTTTTTTACTACCTGCAGAAGAAGCAATTTGTTTTCACTTACAACAGAAACAAAATGAATAAAATTTATGACGTACCGTCATTAAAAGGTACGTTCCGTGAAATACCAAACTAAAAAAAATACATAAACCCAGGCCAATACCAACCCTGCGTTTTACTTGTTTTCGAACGTGTTTGGCAAAACACATAAAATTAAACATGTTTAGCTGCAAAACACCTAAAACTTGTTTAAACTCGGCAGTGTGAACACCGTATTAGTTTCAAAAAGAAACGTTGATTGCTGCCAATTTGACTAAAAATTTTTGAAGAAAAAATTTAAAATAAATACTTTCTTTTCTAACAACTCCAAAACTCTGGGTCAATTCGATTTTAGATATTCGCTGATTTTTATAGACGTAAAAAAATGTATCGGTTTGTTGGAGAGATTTCGAAGGCGAAAATTTGCGAATTTTTTGTTACGCAGTAATTTGTGGTCAAATCGATATGCATTCATTTTTGGAATTTAAAAACTGTGTCGAATGCTGCAAAGTCTCAAGGATGGTTCCATACTTTTTTAACCACTTTGAGCAAAATACTTTTTTTTCTCAAAAACCGGTTAGAAAAGAAATTCTTGCCGTTTAAAATAACATATTAAGCCTTATTATTAGTGTCGTTGTCGTGACGCAAACGGTAAAATGTGGCAACACGTGCCATATGTTTTATAATAAATAAATAAATAAATAAACCTACGACAATGACACTCACAATAAAGGCCATTGGGAAAAATATCATTTTCAGAAACAGCTTAAAAGAACATTTCTGCTCTCACAGAAAATTTTTTTTTTTTCAAAATAACTGAGACCGCCGTTGAAACAATGCAGCTAACGAATGCTACAGCCATAATTCTTCCATCTCTTCTCAGCCAAAAAAGAATCTATTTTGGTGAAAAATTCATTTTAATAAATTTAAATCATGTGCAAATTTATTTTGCTCACTGTAATTCTACCAACTTCGTATGAATATTATGCCTCGTTTTTATGCTGCCAGTGGTGCTGCCTCTGTTCCCCAAAAATGAAGAAAGTGTTTTTTCCAACATGTTGTTAAGAGCACAACAACAGCAACATTAAAATCAACAACAGCAAAATTCATAAAATATTATGCAACACTAAAAGTGAAAAAGAAAAAAAAAATAATATAAAAATAAAATCAAATGAAGAAAAAACAAAGAAAAAGAAAATTCGTTTAAAGGAGAAATCGTCAAAGTTTCATTTCGCTTATTTTTACACGAGCCATATTCATACCAACGTGATGATGATTGGCTGTGGCCGCCTTTTTCTCTTTTTAATTTCACTTTAAAGATCCATTTCGGTGGGTTTGTTAGCGCAAATGCTGCATTTAATTTTAAAGAAAACTTTGAATAATATTTTACTCAAAAAAAACTTAAAAAATACTCCTGTTGAAAAGAATTCGTAGTGGCGGGTGCTCCAGCCAGAAGAAGGCCTGTAACACAGCCCACTTTCCCAGCTAAGACATGTCTCAGCCTGTCCAGGTCTGCTTCCTTACGAATATGTAACTTTTGTAGCCCCTTATACGATGGTCGCAGTAGACTGTACTTTGACTACAAAAAGAAAAAATGTTCCTGGGTTCAACCACAGTTTTAGACTCATAAAAACATCTCTCCTTTTTCTGTTGTGCATTTGTGTGGCTTTGTGTCAGTTCTTGTCGCAAGGTTTCAATGGCGAAGGCATAGTCACTGGTCACTGACCAGTAACGGCTTCAGCTGTGTCCAATCGACAGGCACATCAGAACGCTGTCCTTCGTTGGTATTTTTGTGTAGCACCGGCGAAGTAAAATAATTACTAAAAATGGCTACTAAAACAAAGCTTTAAAATTGAATACGTCTCCTTGACATCAGAGGCGCTACAACACTGCTACAAAAAAGAAAGCAAATGACGTGCAAAAAGCAGAGTTGTAAGATAGTGAAACTTCACCTCCTGTCATTTCTCCTATAATCCCTTTCCTCTAGTTCCAGCACAATGCACCGCATTGCTAAAGTTAATGTGTACGTTAAACCCTGGTTTCCCATACAAAATCCCTACTTCAAGCAGACTATAATTTAGACAATAGTTTTTGCATAAGGGGTTTAATATTCGCTGGACACAGTATTTTTTATTTACGAGACTTAACTTAGGCTACCTTAGACTAAATAAGGCTTAAGTCTACAAGTGTCTCGAACGCCCTGCAAACCGTGCATCTCTGCCGGTGAATAATTTTATGTGACAAATTTAAATTGAATAGTTTATCAACTACGAATGCACGAAGAATTCGGGGATTCGTGCAGTCAACTCAATACGAGATCATTGTACGAATATACGAAAAATGCGGAGGTTTTTTAAAATACCAACACTACGGGTTAATTATCTAAATATAGAGTGGCCGAAAAGGAGCTTTTTAATATGTTTATTTTAAAATTTTAAAGTAAAAATCGGTCTTAATTGTTTAACATTGCCATGCTAATGCGTTAACAGAGCTGTGTTCAACTCGCTGGTTTGTGTCTAGGGTTAGAAATTTATCTTCACACCCATCAATGTTTGATGTATGAAAGCCTTTGGAATGCTTACAAAAGCCATGAAACGTCGTAATAAAATTCTATTTTCTACAGATTGTCGACGTTACAGTTACGTGACATTTCGGTTAGACAAGCATTTCCATAGGTTTTCATACGTCAAACATTTTGGTTTGATGGAACTACATTTTAACATTGCGGTTGGCTAAATCGCTTCTAAAGTCTAAATTTTTTATACACACGTGGTTCGTACATGTGGGGACGGAATAGATCGAGAGATCTAAAAATTTTACCCGCAGAAATTCTCCAGGGTCAGTTTTGTTTTTTTTTTAAATATGAATGTGAAGATAATTACATAATTAATTAATATGTAACCCAGTATAACAAACAGGAGCACATTTGTAACGGGTTGTGTGAGCTATAGACGACATTATTTCGTTGCAATGTACATATATTCTTTTCCCAGCTGAGGCGATGACTCAGTCTATGTAGGTTCCTTGCTTAACGACATATGGAATCGAGTGAGCTGTATTTAAAGAAGCGAAAAATACTCAAATAGTTTAATGTTTATTTATTTCACGCGTTGCCATTCTTGATTTTTTTGTTTTTGTTTCTGAAAAAGAAAATTTCAGAAATGTTTTCTTTCTCCATGAGAAATCAATTTAGCAATTTTTTTTAAGAAATGCGTAAAACAATTTTTAATTCTGCCTGCTCCCTCCATGTAAACTTTCAGTTTCTTTTCAATAGAAAACTACTCTTTTTCTCTTTCAGACTGCAGGAAATGCTGCGTATTGTCGTTTTTAGGAAAGAACACAGCATTAGAATAACTTTCAATAAGATGACGATTTGATTTAAAGTACTCGTGCAGAGTTGCAATAATCAGATGCAGTGGTGAATTGACGCCGGCGGTGAAGAATAGGGTATTTGTTTATAAAAATACAATAAAATAAAATAAGTATATCAGTACGTAAATACAAGGTTTGTTCAAAAGAAAACAAGGTCATGCGATTTGACGCCGTTAGAGTTTATTGTGCGGCTACGTCTAAAACCGTCTCTACGCGAATAATTCCCAAACGTTGTATCATTTGAAAACCAACATTCGTCAATTTATCGCCGAAATACCGCCCGCAAAGTGGGAAAAAGTGATCGAAAACTGCCTCAAAAGGATCGACAGCTGCAAGCAATGTCATTTAAATGACATTGTATTTCGTACACAATGACAAGGTCCAAGCATTATAATGAAATAACAGTTTCATCGAAATCAACCGAGAAATGGATAACCCGGTATAAATATTGACGAATCAGAAACTTGATGTTCTTGGCTTGAAAATAGAGTGAAATGATCGATGCAACCAGCACATTTTTCAAGTCTCAAAAGAAGCATTGAAGTGCCTCGTCTTTTTAAGACAATGTAAGGCATAATTCACTTCTACTTCTGTGTGGCGATTGTCGAAATAGTCTGCACGTTGACTACAAAATCAAAAATTTTCCTGGGTTCAAAAGAATTTGTAGTGGCGGGAGCTCCAGCCAGAAGAAGGCCTGTAACACAGTTAACTTTTCCAGCTGAGACATGGCTCAGTCAGTTCAGGTCTGCTTCCTTACACGAATATGTTACTTTTGTAGCCCGTTATACGATGGTGCAAGTAGACTGCACGTTGACTACAAAAGGAAAAAATTTTCCTGGGTTCAACCACAGTTGCAGACTCATAAAAATATCTTGCATTTGTGTGTCTTTGTGTCAGTTGTTGTCGCAAGGTTTCAGTGGCGAAGGCATAATCACTAGTCACTGAACGTTAACGGCGTCAGCTGTATCCAATCCACAGGCACATCAGAAGACCCTCCTTCGTCGGTATTTTGTAGCACCGGCGAAGTAAAATAATTACTTAAAAGGGCTAATGAAGCTTCAAAATTTAACACGTCTCCTTGACATCAGAGGCGCCACAACACTGCTGTAAAAACAAATAACGTGCAAAAAGCAGAGTTGTATGATTGTGAAGATCCACCTCCTGGCATTTCTGCTACTACACCTTTCCTCTAGTTCCAGCACAATGCGTTGCATGTGTAGGGGATATCTCCTGGTCCAAGATGAAAAAAAAACCAAAAATGGCATACAACTCTCATATATGGGCCGGTGCTTCCAAGTCTATGTTTAAGTTATTCGAACGTGTACAGAAGAGAGCGAAGACACTTATTGGGAACGGTAGCGTAGCTAACTCTATTGCCGCTCTTGGGCAACGTCGCAATGTCGGTGTGTTTCGTTATTATAATGGGATGGGTTGTAATGAAATGAGGGAACTTGTTGATTTGACAGCGAATCGCACTACAGATTACAGAGAAAATTCAATTCGAATGTCCGTACGCACTGCCCTACCTCCTGTAAACCAATTTCCTAGTTCCAGCACAATGCATCGCATATGTAAGGGCCATCCCACGAGTGCCGGTCCTAGATAAATAAATAAATAAAAACAGCGTGATACGAACTTACTAAAGTTTGTGAAGTTCGTATAACACAGAATGCCTAAATTCAAAAAAAAAACAAACATTATTGAATGCATTGTGGCGGCAATCGAGGTGTAGCTGTACATATGCACATTCAGACATTTTTCTCAAGATGAATATCGTTCAGCCAGTATTCTTTTCTTATTTTTATTTCCCCCTTCTTTAAACTTTTTATTTTTTTTTTTTTTTTTTTACTTATTTTTCAATTTATTTCATTTCAATGCTCATGATTCTACAATGGCGAGTCACGTGTAATTACAATTTAAGCAACAACAACAACGGCAAAAAACAAAAATATGTACAAGAACAAGCAGCACCAACAGCAATAATAATAATATAAAAATATACATACATACATACATACATATATGTAGTATGTACGTATGTACAAAGAAAAATAGTTTAACGTGTGTGCACCTTGAAAATTACGCTCAAGGTTGACGTTTACTTACGTGGTACTATACTCTTCACACATTCACACACACACCAATACTCATTACCATCGTTACTACATGTTTTTCCAACTACTATTTACACTGCTGTTACTAGTATATACAACATGTATGAGTTGCACTACAGCCAATGGTAAAATTTTTATCTCCCCAAGGGTTTTAATTAAAAAAAATATTTAGCAAGTATTTAAAAAAAAAAATTAATATAATATTGTGAGAAAAGGCAAACATTTTTACATGAAGGACAAATATAAAATCAGGGACAAATTTGGATTCGATTCGAAATTTCATATAAAATTGTATTAAAATTTCGTTCGACATCGAATGCCGTAATTTGCGGCCTGGTGGCAAATCATTGCATTCGAAATCGAATACTTTGTCATCGAAATGTATTTAATGTGGATCACGGCAATCGTTATCGAAACATATCTACTCGAAGTTGCAGTCGATTGGTAATCGACTATCGAAAACAAATAAACACTGGCTTTTTGCTGCGAAGCAAAACAAATGAAGAAAGAAGAAGAAAAATAAGAAATAGTTAAAAATGTAACTATTTCCCAGATTCTTTTGTAAAATTAACTTTGAAAATATAATTTTAATTAAATTGTTTTTAGGAAAAATGAATATCAAGGCAAAGATTGTCCAATAACTAGTGCAAAAAAAATAAACAAAGAAAAAAACGCTTCCAGAACAAATACAAATACAAATAAAGTATAAAAATAAAAATAAAAATCATTTACTTCAGAAGACACAACTAATTGGACTTTAGGTAATTAAAAAGGATAAGTAATCAGATATGTAATTTCTTTACAATATTGTGATAAATTAACTGTGAACTTGAAGACGACAATAATTTCATTAATGTATAAAAAATATCATCACAGTTTTTTTTTTTTTTTAATAAATAAATAAATAAACAGATATGTATTTTGCTAACTTCGATATGTTTAGACTTGAAAAAAACCTAAAAAGATGTGTATTGAAGAGACAAATATTTACGTCGTGTGTCAGAGGACTCAATATATATACAAGGTGGCACAAAAGGAGCTATATGGTTTATAACTTTTTTATTATAATTTTTTTTATTTCCATACAGTATATTATTAAGGAATTTTTTGCAATTATCTTTGAAAAATTATATCCTGTAAGTGATGTCCATTTTCTGCTTCGCACATACGTGCTCTTTTTATCATATTTTCCATAACTTTTCGCAAAATTTTGTTTGTAATGGGCATGATTTCATTTCAAATGTTTCATAATTAATTCCCCAAGCCTTATTCACAAAATGCTGAAAAAAACAAAGAAAAAATAATAATTAAAAAAGTTATGAAGAATTTAAACCATATAGCTCATTCTGCGCCACCCTGTACTAGCACAAAGACAAATATTGAAGCAGAATATTGATGCCTGTAGTATGTCCTTTAAACAGACAAATATTGAAGAAGAATATTGATGCGTGTAGTATGTCCTTTAAACAGACAAATATTGAAGCAGAATATTGATGCGTGTAGTATGTCCTTTAAACAGAGAGAAAAAAATTCTATATTCAATTCACTAAATTTTTACTTTGTTTTGTTTCTGCAAAAACACATACACGTAAAGCAGAGGTATATTTGTTTTTGTTTTTAGTTGCATCTAATAGGAAGAGAAGTGTTTTGTTTAATGGTGTGAGTAATATCTTTATTATTACCATATTATCATTAAACTACTAAAGCGATCTTGCACACATCTTGCCACATCTTTGGCTAAAAATCTTTTAAACCATACGAGGTTTGTTCAAAAGGAAAGGTACATTTTATTTTCTTCGAATGGCGTGGTGCATCACGAATTCTTGCCAGCAAGTCGTACGGTTAATAAGGAATACTACAAGGAAGTTATGCAACGTTTGCGTGAAGCAATACTGCTAAAACGATCAGAATTGTGGAAAAAACAGTCGTGGATTCTGCACCTACTCACACATTAATTCTTGCCTCAACAACCTTATTCACCAGATTTGGCTCCCTGCGACTTTTTCCTATTCCCAAAACTGAAGAGACTAAAGGAAAGGAAAGCGTTTTGCCACAATTGATGAGATAAAGTCAAAATCGAAGAACGAGCTGATGGCCATACCGAAAAGCGTATTTCAGAAGTGCTTCGAGGATTGGACGAAGCCATGGCATAAGTGCATTATATCTGAGGGGCATTACTTTGAAGGGGACAAAATGGATATTGAAGAATAAATAAATACTTTTGAAAAAAAATACAAAATTCACCTTTTCTTTTGAACAGACCTCGTGCATCTCTATGCAAAATCGACTCGGTAGTAGGGCTGTAGAAGGCATTACAAAAAAACACGTTTGCCTTTTAATTTATTAATATTTTAAATATTATAAATTTTAAAGTAACGATACTAAATGAAGGGATTTACGTGAATATTTTTGATGACTGATGTAAATGATAAAAGTAATCATTTAAAAATAAACAATTTTTCTATACTCATAACAACAACAAACACTACAACACCAACAACAAAACTAAACCTCTACTAAGTTCCAAGAACAACTGACGCCAAATCTTTTAATTCAGTTCAACATGTTTTAGCAAAAATATCCCTGGTTTTAGAAGTCAAGGTAGTTCATACTAAAAATTGTATGTTCACACAAACCGCCAATAAACTCTACAAAAAAATAAAAAAACATAAAAGCAGCAACAACAACAGATAACAATAATAAAAAAAAACACCAAACAAATATTTAAATGTTTCCACTTTTTTTCTTGTTCACTTTATTGTTGCTGTAAAAGAACTCTTTATAGAAGAACAACAACAACAACAACAACAACCATAAAGATGACGACAACTAAAAAATAAATAGGAATAAAAATGGAAAAAAAAATCAAAAACTATCAGCAAATCACTCTGTAGGAACGTCAGACAAAGCAAAGAGTGTTTTCCTCAAATGTGCAATACTTGATTCTATCATTGGATGTCGAGTATGATATGATGCCAATTAACTAATTAATGTGTTGCCTCTTGAACCGGGAGAACCTGGGTTCGTATCCTATGTTAGACATCAAAAATATTTTCTGTCGTTGAAACTCTGCCTTTAAGAAAATGCGCCAAAGCAGAGTTGTATAAGAATTATGGCTCGATTATGAATAGCAACAGAACTTCAGTTGCGCTGCCAACTATAAATTTTTAATTGCCAGAAAAGCACTAAAATGTAGTGGCATTTAGGCAACTGTAGCTAATGTAGTTTGATCTGCATTACCTCCAATACCATTTTATGCTACTATCCATAATCGAGCCATTAAATGCACTGGAATTTTGCCAACTGGAGGTAATGCAGTTTCGATTTGCATTACGATTTTTAGCAACTGGCGACTGGCAACTGAACAACAGTTCAGTACATGAAGTACCTACTTTAGGCGGCATATTTATTTCGACATGCACCAACATGTCCTCAGCAATCCTAATATAACGCAATTATTCCTTTTTTTATCCATTCTAAAATATGTTTACAAAGTATTATATAAATAACAACAAAAAAATGCATTAAAAAGTGCCAGAAAGTATACTTTTGCATTTGTCAGTTTTTCCTTAAGCTACTCTTGTAGAAGAAAGAAAAGGGGTATATACTTGCTTCTACCCCTAAAAGTTACTTCATTTCTCTTCTCTTAATTCATTATCATTCTATGAATTGTTGCTTCGTAAAAATTTACGAAACAGACTGTCTGTGTGTAAACAATGGTGCAGCTTTAAAAGAGAATTGAAAAAACTTGCTTTAAAACAAGCTAACAGCACACTAAACGATGGCGGTATAGACATGTTATATTCTGGGATATTCTTTCATTTAATGAGACACGGAATTGGTCCCTATTGGTCGTTGCTAGAACCGAAATCCATAACTCTGGCGTTAGATTTATCGGAGAAATAATTATTTTCCATTTCATAAAAGCAAAATTTCTAAAAGAGACTACAGCAAGATATTCAAATTACAGATTGGACTGCTCAAAGTGCAGATTAGAATGTAATAGAAAATGTCATGTCATACTTAAAGCGAAATAGATTCACTTGAAAATAAATCACAAAAGCATGGAACGAGATTTCAACAGTTTTTTTTTCCAATCTCCTCGAAAAGTTGTAAATTTCTGGTTTTTTTTAATGTCTTTTTAATAAATAATTATCAGTAATTTTTCAAGTTTAAGGTCTTTTTGTTTTTTATAAAAATTAATAATATTTATTTTTCAATATTTCAATATTTGCAGTTTTTATTCGACAAGAAAGACCTTAAGCTTGAATAGTTATTTAATAATTTTAATAATTATTAATCATATTTTTAGTTTTATGTTGTGTAGTGTATTAACTTTTAACGATTCGACAAGTGTTAAATTTGTCGACGATTGTGCGATTCTGTAAATTGATATTAACGACTGTAGGTAAATATTGAAATGAAGTGGCATCTCTGTGAAAATATACGAAAAACACAAAGAGGAACATAGATAAGAATAGAAAAGTAAACACGAAGTTAGATCCCGCTCATAGTCAACATCTCATAACCAGCCTATCCATACAATTAACCCCCTGATATCACAACACGCGGATATGTGTGAATCAGCTCTAAGTTAGAAAAGTAGACTTGACGATTATTATTGGTAATCATTTCTTTGTTTTTATTTATAAAAGGTTTCTTAGATAAATTTCCATACAAAATTCAATCAAATCAAAAGTATTTTTATGAATACGACAGTATAAATTTGTAGAAAGATTGCATTCCTTTAGGACGTTGTGTACCAACGTTAAGTGCCGAAAGAAAATAGCAAAAAGTAATTTACACAATATCAATCCTCCCAAAACGAATAAAAAGTGCCATTTAGTTCTTTGCAAAAAAATGAAAACTATTAGATAAAATTATATAAAAAAAAACAACACACAAGGGGAATATATTCCTCAGACTGTTTCTAACGTAAAAAAATGAAAAAAAAAGATAACAGAAGCAATAACAACACATAAAAACGACACCATCAATAAATAGTTCTGTTGTCATGACTATTAAATGGTTTGTGGATGGATGAGGTGAAAGAACCTATTTGACCTCGAAATTCATAGTTTTATTTCTCTCTTTCTTTTCCATATAAAAAATTATTTATTGCAGTGAGCGGAACATAACTTACGGCAGCGCTGCAAGGGCGGCTGAAGTAAGAATTCACTGGTTTAGTCGATTAATATAGTTATTAGGGGTCTCAACCCTCAGGAAGTTGCAGGTATTGACCAAATAAAAAAAATATACGCTTTTTTCTGCTTTTTAAGAATCGTAGCTCAGTTTGAAATTGGGCTGTAAGAACTTGGCATACAGGCATCCTACCGTCTTACAGATGGGGAAATTGTATTTCAGCAAGCGGTTAGAATGCTGAGCGAGGGAAATGCTCGAGGGCAAATAGTAATTTTTTGTCTACAGTCATACAACACATCTTGAGCTAAAATCACAAAAAACGTCCTCTGTTTTAATAAACCAATAAAAAAATGTGCTACTCACGCTATGTCGTCAGGCAGACAGTGCAACTTCCTCGGCATTAAATAGGCGGTGGAACTAGCCAGGGCTGAATGCTGTTGAGAGACAGGCTAGGTCTTCCCCCTAACACATTCTGTCACTGTTGTACGGCACATTATAGAGAATATACGGATTTTCTCACGAATTTTGTTGTTCAACTTTGTTCGCTGTATTGACGGACCACTGGGCTATCGGCAAACATTCTGGTAGGGGGAATCTTAAGCATAATACATGGTATCGCATCTGTCGGGAACGGGGTAAGAATTGTATTGTGTTCCACCTAGTCCGTGAGTACCCAGATGTGAGAGTACGGCGCACTTCTCTATTTTTGCCTGTAAGGTGGTACGCTCTCGAGGGTGGCGATGGCTGTAGTGGTCTGCATGATGACTACAAAATCAAAAATTTTCCTGCGTTCAACACTAGTTTCAGACTCATAAAAACATCTTACATTTTTTCTGATGTGCATTTGTGTGTCTTTGTGTCAGTTATTGTCGGAATGTTTCAGTGGCGAAGGCATAGTCACTGGTCACTAAACAGTAACGGCACGGCTTCAGCTGTATTTAATCCATAAGCACATCAGAACGCCCTCCTCCGTCGGTATTGTGTAGCATCGTCGAAGTAAAATAATTGTTAAAAATGGCTACCAAAAAACGGAGCTTCATAATTAACTACAAATCCTTGACATCAGAGGCGCTACAACAAAGAACGTGCAAAAGCAGAGTTGTAAGATAGTGAAGCTTCACGTCCTGTCATTTCTCCTGCTATCCCTTTCCTCTAGTTCTAGCACAATGCATCGCATGTGTGGGGGTTATCTCCTGAGTGCTTGTCCAAGTTAAAAAAAAGGTAACACAGTGGGACCATAAAGAATTGGACACAAGTGGGCTGGACTCCGGCGACTTGCCTACCTAAACCTACACCTTAATGTGGAAATTAGACACAAATTGAGCAACAAAAGTCGATGTGTATATGAATGTGTGTATATTATATGTATGCTTATTTTAATACTAAATTCATAGTTCAGTTCTATATTCTAATAAACTTTTGTTCTCTCTACTCTCCTTTTAGGTATGTGCTAAAATGCGATCTGGAAAACAACATTCTTTCTTTTAATAAGTATGTATGTGAGTGCATAATTTCTACGCTATAATAAAAAAAAATTAATAAAGAAAATTTTTCACAATTTAGAGAAATCTGTCTGAAATTTTATATATAGTACATATCTACATACATGTAGATAAGTATGTGTGTATGCATGTTGTATAAAATGAAATCCTAATTTCACCAAACATTTCAAATGATCAATTTCATTTTTTTTTAACGCTGGTGCTTCTTTTAAAAAATTTTAAGATCATGACAACAAACACAGTGCCCTGTTAGGTCGGGGCATTAAAACAAGAAGAAAGCCAACAATATGTAAGCTACAACTACACCAACAACATGTAAGAAAAGAGAAATAAATTGATTGCAAAACTCCCCACTTCGAAATACTAAAGAAGTACAAACTCAACTCAACCAAATTAACTTTCCTCACACACAAAAAAAAACAAAAACAAAGAAATTGAAGGCAACAACAACACACATATTCAAGACAAAGAATAGCAAAATAAATAGGAGAAATAAAAAATAGTTATGTCATACTTTTTTAAAGTGAAAGAAACAAAAGCAACGAAAAAGAGCAACATTGAAACCTAAAAGGAAGTGAATCACTAGTAGAGTGTTCAATATGAAATTGGGTGTCTTAATTAACGATTAATTAATCGCGGTTTCTATTTAATCGGTTAATCTCAACTTATAATTTAAATACAATTGTTTTGACATCTACGGCTATCAAACCGTAGTTATCTACATATATCGATAGTTCTCTTGCAGCTAAAAAAAAACAGCCGATATACATATACATACTTATATGCAGTCAAAGCCCGGTTTAACGAATGATATAATGTTCAGACCTTTCGTTATACCGAGATATTCGTTATATCGAACAATAATTTTTTACCTTAAAATTTTATAAAATACGGTGGTCCGCAATTTGAAAAACATCAAAATTTAATTGTATTTATAGTTTAGTGTATAAATAAAACTTTAATTGATATTTTCACGTAATTTCATTAAAAATCATAAATGGGCATAGGTGCATATACATACATACACATGTACTTATATTTGGATGCTATGAACATAAGTTTATTATTACATTTCGTTCATATTATTCATTTCTTAAGAAATCTGTTATGAACGATTGCTTTAACGTACTTTGAAGTATTGCTTCTTCTTGAAAGTCCCTTAATACAAGCGATTTTGAAACATCTATTCTATTCTGGTCGCACCACATTATACTGGTTTCAAACTCTTTTATTGCATCTGAGTGTTTAATTTTTAGTTCTTCTGACTCGACAGGAATAACGTCACATTCATTTTCTTCATCTTCGATATCTGCATCTTGAATAATATCCTTATTCCAATTGCTTACATCTTCTACAATAGATATGGATCACACTTCACGCATCACACGTGTTCTTTCAATACAATTTCAATAGAAGCCAAAAACACACACAAAAATCTAACGGTTCTGTAATGATTTTTTTATTTTGCTTTGTCATTCGTTAAATCGGGATTATTTTTTTTTTGCCATTCGCTTTATAAGGTAGTTAATATATAATTTTGGCCATTCGTTATATCGGATATTCGTTAAACTGAGAGTTCGTTAAACCGGGCTTTGACTGTATGTGGTTATTATTTTCTGCGACCTTAGAATTCTATAATTACGACATCTTATTCAGGCTCAAGGTCCATCAGAAAATTGATATACATACATATATTTAGAAATTTTTAAAGTCAAACGATGCAACTTCACTAATTCTACCATAAAACAGAAACGTTTCTGTTGTGTCACAACTACCCAAAAGTGAAATACACAAAAAATAAATATGAAACTATAAGTATCACCAAAGAGAGAGTTGCACTCGATGAAATTTTATTTTAAAACAATTTTAACGCTTTCTGTTTAGAGAGTTTCTTTTTCCCATGTTTAACGTTTGCCATTTGTGTGGAGTCAACTCTTAACAAAGTGAAAATCTATGGTTTAAACGCACGCTCAGTATGTGTGTGTGTGTGTGTGTTTGTTTTTTAATTCAGGAAAGCTACTTTTTGTAACAACGTCCCACATGCAAGCCTCCACAATAAATTTAAATGAAAACTAAATAAACTTTAAACGAAATGAAACTTTAGCAAAAATTAAAACACGTTGCCTGTGTGTTTCATGTTCTGAGGGATCCTTTCTAAAGAAATGGGGACACAATAATCGGAGATTATGGTAATTTCTCTCAACAAAAAAAAAAAAATCAGAACTGATTCGTTTAATCACAATTTAATGTTTTAATTAATTCACAAAATAGTTCTAATAAAAATTCAGAATTTTTTTTAAATTTTAAAAACGATTTCCGTCACAAATGTTGCAATCAAGCACCCCGAGCGATGCATGCAAATTTCTTTTTAATTTTTCCCAAACGTTTTTTAGCTTTTGAATAGACTGACAGGTTGTCCCTTGACAGGCATTATCCTAGAAACGCATTATCTTTTAAATTCTTATTGCTACTGATTTGCTTTATTCAACAATATTGAAGCAGACCATCACCAAGTCGATTTCTTAAACTCCTTCGTATCGCAATGATTGCCGGTCAATCCAACAAGGAGCAATTAACCATTGAGATCAGCGCAAAACCTATCCTTTGTTCTTCGCTCTTCGCTCTGTTGATGTCTGGTAGTCAAGTGGTAATTCCCGACCTACGACCTCATCACTGTGTCTCTACTTATTTATTTTTTTTTTGTCTGGAACCAGCAGTCAGGAGATGACCCCTACACATGCGAGGCATTGTGCTGGAACTATAGGAAAGGCATAGTTAGAGAAACGACAGGAGGTGAAGCTTAATTAATTATTTTACAGCTCTGCTTTTGCACGTTCTTTGTTTATAGCAGTGCTGAAGCTTCGGTTTAGTAGCCATTTTTATTATTGCTATCATCTGCCCCAGATTAAGTTCCCAGATCGCAGTCCACCGAGATAGTTACGACACGTGGCCCCTAGTTTGGCATAGGCCAAAGCTGAACATTCGCACAAAATGTGTGTCGCCGTCTCAAACTCCTCAAGACATAGTCTGCAGATATCACACTCAAGGACCTCAATCCTCCTTAAATGATTCCCGTACCCCATTACTGGCGCCGTAATCCAGCGCAGTACACTTTACGCCGCACGGGCCAAGTGGGCCCTGAGCACCATGTGCGCCTCCTTAGAGGTCGTCACAATTATCCACCTGTCACTATTAGCAGAAACCAACCACCACATAATCACAGCCGTGATCATTCCCAGTGGAAATCTACGCTCGCGGTCCATAGAACGTCGCTGCAAATCCCTTTATTGCCAATTTAACCGCCACCTCATTCCCTCTAATGTCATTGTGTCCTCCGAACCGAAGTTCGTTCGCCGAGCTACACCTCAGGCAAATCTCCAGCACCAATCCAGAGTACACATTCGTCGTTCAAATGCATTGTAGGTTAGCCTAACTGATCGTCACCTGTTTGCTGCCAAGCTGTCAAAATTAATCAATTCTTGATTGACGAATTGGTTCTTTTTAGTATAAAAAACTGCGTTGTTTTTTGTATTGTTCCAGGGATAAGGCCACCTGATTCGCAATTCGCCTTGAAAGCGTTCGGCAAGCTAACGTGTTTTGCCGGGTTTCTATTAATTATAAAAAATAATACCAGAGAGATGACCACCATTTTCATCGATGCACAATTGGGCTCTTAAACATACACAGTTTTGCATAACTGTTCGCAAAATTTCAGGTCCCATTGCCCTGATCTCAGCTTCAATGTTGTGCTTTAGCTGCCTTGTTAACATACATTCGTTCTTTGAGATAACCGCATAGAAAATAATCAGGGGCAGTTAAGTCTGCTGAACGTGCTGGCCAACGCACAATTCCAAGAATCGTGTTGCCCAAATTCGTCTTTGATGGTAGTCAACTGGTAAAAGTTGTTGGGCCAATTGGACCTTGTATGGATGCATGTGTAAATGACGCGATCAAATGCTTCGAAGTGATGTTCTAGAGATGTTCAATTGTCCAGAACGTCTTCGCGTTGAAGTTTCTGGATATTCTTCAACACGTCCCGTACACGATCAATGTTCACTTGGCTCTGTACTATTCTCGGTCGTCCTGATCGTGGCAATTAAACGATTAATTGCGGTTTGGTTAGGTGCATTTCTGGTGTTTAAATAATTTCGAGATGCTCGTTGCGTTAGTGAAACGGAATGCCCATTGGAAAAGTAAAATTTTACCACTTTGGTTCGTTGCTCGGTCGTTAAATTTTGCATGGTGGTGTAACACTGTTTGATGAATAAAATCTAAAGAAAAACAATAAAAATAGATAATAATAAACAAAAAAGTTATTAAATTTTTACATGCAGGCGTTACTTTTGGCCCACCCTGTATTTCGGTGTTTTCTTAACACTGGAAAAAAGGAGAAGGTTTGCTTTTCTAAAATCCAAAAACAATTTTGTTTAAAAATTCACCAAATGAATACAAAACGCCATCAAGAAAAAAAGAAACATAAACATTTTATTTTTTTTTTATTTACAGTGATCAAATGAAAACGAAAGTGAAATGCTTTTTACACGTATTTCAATTTTATTTCGTACAAATGAAATGAAATTTGTGCAGTTTTTTTTTCCGATTTAAAATGTTGCAATACACTGGGAAATGTGTAAAGCAGTGTGCACGTACGCAAATACAGGCATACATACATACAACACATACGTCGTATACATAACAACATAACAGGCCTAATTGTAACGAGAGATATACGGGTGACAACCATTAATAAAAAAAAATAGCAGCAGCAACAACAAACCAGCAGCAACAGCAAATAATGTTACATACAACATTTTAAATATTTGAATATAATTTTTTGATTTCGGTAGAGTGAGAGTTGAAACCATCACTCATTTTTTGTTTTCATTTCGTTTCGTTTGTGTAAAAAGAAAAGGCGATTGTTATTATAACCTCAATAATTTCTAACAACAAAAACAACAACAACAAGAGAAACGAAAATGTAAATAATGAAATCAAACGGAGCATAACCATAATTTTTATATCAAAAACTAAATGTCTGCATACGTACAAACAAACATATGGAAATGTACAATAACGCGAGTGTGTGTGTATGGTATTTCACTTTTACACAGCGTTGCCATAAAGATGGTTCAAAAATTTAAAAAAAAAACAATTATTTGTTTCTCCTTTCGAAAAAACTTCTCAGTTGATTTCTTTTATAATTCACGCCCATAAATCCACATGCATTGGCAATTAAATCGCACATGGTCGTACTTGAAAGCACGTGACTTTATTAGCTGCGAAAACATAACTCATTAGAAATGAAATAAGTGAATTTTAAAAACATGTTCTTTAGGTTCAGCCTACTTGGGTCCAATTCTTCATGGTCCCATTGGGTTACCTATAAAGAAAGATAGAAAGAAGGCAGGAGTATAGAACAGAACAGTTTAAATCAAAAGGACTTACTGGAAAACTTAATGAAGAGGACAGACCGATGGGTCCGACGAAGAGCGACAGCGGTAACGTGATAACCAGCCGATGTCCTTGATAGAACCGCTCAGTGCCCTGAGCCCCACACCGCCAGGTCCAATGGACTGACGAACAACGCAGCCCCAACACTCGGAAGCTTTGGTTCCCAAGTGCCGGGCATTTGCAGAGGAAGTTATCCTTCCTTCTCATCATCATTGCACCTAGAGCAAAAGTCGTTGTATGGCAGACACATGCGTCTGACATGAGTTCTAATAGGCCAATGTTACGTTATCGTGGTGGTGAGGTTCCGCAGCTACAGCCTCGGAAATTCCAGTAGCTGCTCAGTTCTCCTGACATCAAATCGAGGACAGAGTGTTTTTGTGAAGACGCAGTGCGGCTCATTGAGCCAATTGTTGTGAGCCTCTCGCAGAAAGTGCACATCCAAGCGTTTCCAGCACGATATGTGAGGGAGCCCGCAGAAGTTAACCACGTCCTCAATCCTGGTACCCCTGGTACCGTAACCACATCACGATCACTCTGGGAGTGACTCGCCAACTCATTCAGTGATGACCGGCATGCCGGGACAAGATTGCATGTGGTACAAACTCCTGTAAGGCACAGGGTTGCAGGATTACTGTCCGTCATGAAGACGATATCCTCGTTCAATATCATCCTTTACTTTAGCCAATTTACCGCCCTTCTCATAGCCGAGAACTCGCTCTAAATAGTGATGTGCTCATCCGGAAGCCTGAAGGAGATTCTCACTCCAAACTCCTTTATAAAGACACCACCTCCAACATATGTTAAGCACAATAAGTGCAATCTTAAATACGTTGCCGATATAATAACTACAAAGTCGGTAAATAAGTGATACGTAATTTATCTAAAAAATCATTTAGAAAGAAAAACTTAGAAAAAAAATAAAAATTATTTCGATTATTTGCATCAGATTGTTTCCAACATCATTTTGATGTTTTGAAATGTTGCTGTTTTTGCTTGTTGCCTCTTGTTACTTCCATTCATCATTTGCTGTTGCAAAACTAGATATCAGCCACATAAAATACTCTAAAAGCAATTGAAAGAAGTACAACAAACTGTGAGTACTGTAAAGCATCCGAGTATTTGTTGTAGTTGTTGCTTATTTTCCAATAAAATTTACTTTCACAACAGCTTTTTTTTATTCAAATAAAATTTTGTCAATTTTCAAACAATATTTTCTCCATAAAGCTTTTTCTTACAAATTTCCTGTAACAAAAATTTTCTAAAATCAAAATTTGCTTTGCCAGCAATTTTCTACAGCAAAATTAATTTTTTTTTTATTTTCTTATACACACAAAATACCAGTGCAAATTTAAAAGAAGTATTTTCAGCTGAATTAAATTCGCATTAAAGTTTTTTATAGAACAAATTATTATTCATAGAACAACTTTCTTTACAAAAATTATTTATGGGAAGTTTTTTTACACAAAAAATTTTCATCACAAAAATTTTTTCATCTCAAAATTTTTTTATAGAAAAAAACACAAAAAAACAACAAAAATTTTCATCACAAAATGTTTTTTATAGATAAATTGTCATCACAAAATTTTTTTTATAGAAAAATTGTCATCACAAAATTATTTTTATAGAAAAATTGTCATCACAAAATTTTTTTTATGGATAAATTGTCATCACAAAATTTTTTTTATGGATAAATTGTCATCACAAAATTATTTTTATAGAATAATTTTCATCACAAATTTTTTTTATAGAAAAATTGTCATCACAAAATATTGCAAAATATTTGGCATAGAGCTTTCTTTCGAGCTAGCACCAAAAAAAAAGTGCTGAAAATTTTATTTTTTTCCGAATTACACATACTACATATTTGAATATGTATGTAACATTTTTTTTAAAGCGGCCTAAAAGTTATTACAAATACAAATTTAAAGTAGAAGCACAAGATTAAATAAAACAATTGCAATTGAAAACCTAAAACTTTCATTTAAATGAAGAATTTCTTCCACAGAGAGAAACACATCTTGTGCCTTTCGTATTTTTAAACATTTAATAGAAGCAGATACCATTAAAATGAGTGTGTTTGGGGTTGTGTGTGAAATGGATAGTGAGAACTAGACAATAAGTACAATTTCATATAAAATTGTGCCACAAGAAAATACCTCTGAGAGTTTTACTCCAGCAGAAACTTGTAAAACTTTGATGCCGATTGAGATAAGAATGAGGAAATGAGGAGACGCTCCGATGGCTGATTTTACTGACAAAATGTTATTTGTATCAGTTGAAAATAATTAATGACTAAAATAATGTGATGTACGTAGTATGTTAAAGATACATATCAGTTTTAAATTATTAATGACAAAATTTAATTGATCAGCATTTAGTTCCAGCTGTAGCGTTTTTATATAATGTTTGTGAAAGAGGCATTAATGCGTCTACTCCACTCCAAAGGCGCAGAAACTTTACTTTATAAATTAGCATGCGATTTGAAATCTATCTCTATCTGAATAAAAGGAAATTGTACATTTGACCTCATAAAATGAAGTATTTCTTTTTGGATAATTATCCCATGAAAACAATTCTGTTTTTAAATATGAGACTAGGAGAAAACTTGTTCAAGTAACGTATGGATGTTGGAAACTTTATGGCGCACAATTTTCTCCTACAAACATTTGTTGTAAAATTAATAGCCTTCAAGTTAGAGTACATCAAAATCGAATTTTCTGTGAATTTATGGCTTTTCCCAAATTTGAGCGGGCTTGAGGCACGTCTGAACGCCAACCTGAAAGTTTTTCAATATAATTTTTTTTTATTAAAATTCACCAAACTGGGGGTTGAGAGTGAAAAAAAAATTGGCTATATAGTAGAGTTGTTTCGTTCAGCTCTGAGCTAGCGCAATTGAACGATTCAGTAATTAAGCGAAGTGAGCCCTCACTTTTATTGATGATTCTAGTTCAGTGAAGAGCGCTTGCCATGTTTTTTTTTCGTTCATTTTATTGGTTCATCAGTGCTATCAGAACCAAAAAAATTTTTTTAAATAAAATTTGTATGATGCCAGATGCGAATATTGCACGTCATTGGCGATTTAGTGCAAACACTATTTTTTCTTAAATAAATTTCTGTCTTGTAGCTTGTATTTATTTGATTTAAGTTTCGATACTTGAATAATAATAATCTAAATTTTATTAAAATTTTTATATATTTATATTAGCCTATGTAAAACATTTCACAAATTTCCCTAAAATAACAAATTTCAGAACCAAAATCATATTTTCTCTTTCTACTACTGATTAAAGCTGCCTTGGTGCTGTATTTGATTGAATCAAATGAACTAAAAAATCAGTTCAGAAACAAAATCAACTGAGCGACAAATTGAACTGAGCATCAAAATCAAATGAGCTAATGAACGAACTAAACGAACCAGCTCACCAAAAAGAGCTGAACTGAAAAGAGCGCTAAGGACCACACTAGTGTTTACCTACGCATTGAATTTGATCTTCATTTCTTATGATTCTTATGCACGGTTGTTTATTACACAGTTGCACCCAGCAGGTACTTTCGGCAATTACAAGAGAAAAAATCAATATACAATATATGTTCGTTTCGCGGTAAATCCATTTTAGATAAAGACACGAAATGGTAAATTAAACGAAAGTTAATGAGACATGCATTTTTAATTTTTATCAATTTTAAAATGTCAGTTAAATAGGCGTGTGAGCTAATTAAGCATAGAGGTAAATAAACGAATGAAAATGTATGAATTATTAATTTCCTTTAACTTTCGAATAGCGAAGTTTTCTTAATCCTATTCATATTATAAATGTTAATGTTTGTATGATTCGATGTTCGGATGTTTGTTCCACTATACCGCCTCAACCGCTGGACATATTTTTATTTTTTTTTTATAGGGTGCTTTTCATGGGGTAACACTGGATAAAAGATCCTGATAGTGGTTCAAATATGACATTATGAAAGTCTGCCATCTCGCGTCAATTTTACTAGAGATTGAGGAAGTAAAGCTATGTTCACACGATTATCAGATTGTACAATATTGTAGGATTCGGCATTATGGTGGCAATCACTCACAATGAAAAATTGTTACCATCTGGTAATTTGTCTGTTCACACTATTGTAAGAAAACCATACAATTTCATTGGAACACAGTTCTGCGACAATAAATTTTTGTGCCAACAATAATTGTCTGTTCACACGGTTGGCAGATTATTGTATGCCAAACGTTGCCAGATTCGACTTTTAATATTGCATCTAAATATTTATGGGCAGCATTGCCAACAGATATATTTATCTGCCAATGGTGTTATTGTACGGTGCACTAAATGAAGCACATGCGACAATAACAAATGGCTGTAAATCGTGTGTCAATGGAAATGAAGGGTATTCTCACGATTATCAGAATTGTAACAATATTATTGGCATATAATGAACCGACAATACATTTTGTGACGATATTGACACACAAAAATTGTGTGTTCACACGGTTGTTGCACATTTTGTAACAATTTTTCTGTCAATATTGTAGTAAATGACAATCGTGTGTACATACCTTAACTATTTGGTTTGCCATTTAGGAAGAGACAACACTTAGTGCCGACAACTACATAAGTGGGTGTGGTGGTAGCGAAGCGCACCGGGTTAATCTAGTAAGAAATATATAAATATGATATTTTTTTCGAGATATTGACAACACGGCAATACTGAACGCGTATAGTTATTTAGCAATTTTTGGTAGAACTTTACTTCTTGGCAGCATTTTTCAAAAGAACTTACACGTAGGTGTGTAAACACTCAAACAACTTACCCAACATTCGAACTTATTTTTTTCTTTTTCGTTGATAATACGTATTTGCTACTTGCAACTAATCATTTACATGTGTAAATGCAGCAGGGTTAGGTCTGTCCCCTTGTGCTGTTCAGCAGTTATGAAAATCTGAAAGTCTATTCTTTATAAAATAAGTAAATAATTTTGCTCCACAATTTTATTATATTTTTTTTCTTCTTTTAACAATGTTACCCGCCACAACAGATTCATGTTACGAGTATTTTGTAACGAAATTGATTTTAAGTTTCTTTTTTTTTTTCTTTTCATTGTACGAGTGCCTACCTGGTCGTATAAAAATTTGTTTAAACATTGTTTAAGCAGATTGTGGCATTTTTGCTTGTGTTGTTGGAGCGTGGCATAAAATTGTCTAGTGTGGAAAAGTTAGTTACACACAGAAAATACTGTCCATACAACTTTAAATTGGAGTTAAGAAAGCAACAAACAAAAAAGCCATAAGTTAAATATTTTTATTATGTAATTTAACATACATACAGCGACGTCGTCGTCGTCATTATGCGCCTGTTGTATTTGGGTTCACAAAACAAAAATATATTTTTTAAATAATCAACAACAGACACTGAGTGAGTGAGTGAGTGAGTGAGTGAGGGTAGGCGGCGGTGCGGAAGTAGTGGAAGGGGTAATTTTTTTTTGTTTTGTTTAATTACCAAAAAGAGAATAAAAGTAATAAAACTATAAACTGCAGCTAAAATACAGAAAAAAAAAGCTGACACACACACACAGCTAAATGGCGCAAAAAGGGGGCACGCCAAACGGCTGACTGACTAAGTGGCCGATAGTTGATTGCTTGATTTCATTTAGCAGTTTGGACTGTTTTTTTTTCCCCCGGTGGCTGTGTTGTTGTAGTTGTTGTTGCTGCTGGTATTTCTCGTTGCTGGAAAACATGATAAGTGAACATGTTTCAATATGATTTTGCTTTAACTGCGAGCGACTGCAGCAGCAGATTACAAATTCAATATTATGCAGACTAATTCACTCGAACTGTTGCTGCTGCTACGTCACTTTTAAGCACATTGTGTTCATTTCTGTTCTTTTTGTTGTATTTTTTGCAGAAACATAAATTTAGTTTCTTTTTTTTTTTTTTTTTTTTTAATATAAAAAATATACATACTCGTACGTATATGAATTTATGTAATACCAGCCACAACATCACAATGGGAATGGCTAAAACCGATTAAGTGAAAATTTAAAAATTGAACGGAGCAAATTTTTCTTAGAAGCATCTTTACGGCGCCTAATTTACTGCCTGTTCATAGAAGCCGAATGAAAATAATCGTTCGCAATTTACACATAAGGCCATTAAAATAGATACCCACATTAAAAGTTGCAATTTCCAGCGCTTTTTTTCTAAAAAATTTTTAAATTTCCGGGATTAGTTACTTTGTTTCAATTGTCAACACTCTCTTTTTTTGTCCTGAAAAATTCCGTTATTTTTACTGCTTTTACTATTGTCCACACACATTTTTTATTAAATAATAGAACCTTTTTGTGGCCATTAAAATAGGTACTGCTTCGCGTTTTTTTTGCAATTAACAATAAAATTGGCATTTTAAGGTTTGTTATTTACTGCAGCTAGATTAATTATTAAATTAGAGTAATTAACTACTGCAATAAAAAATTATAGATGGGTAGAGCGCAGCATTGTACGATGGAGGAGCGGCGAATTGTTCAAAAGTTTCGACAACAGAATAAGTCCTACAAATTTATAGCTGATCCACTTGGACAATCCAAAAATTTTGTTTTTAATGCTCTCAAGCCCCAAAAAGTGACAGAAAGACGTGGCAAAACCAGTTCTATCACGGACGGCTATATCGCAATGTTGGCGTAGAGAGACCCTTTTAAGTCTTCTAACATGATTGCAGTTGAAATAGACAATCAAATGTCAGCAAGAAGTGTGCGGCGCCGACTGTGTGACATGAATCTACCGGGAAGAATAGCTCGTAAAGTTCCCTTGCTAAAAAAAGCTAATTTACAGAAGAGGAAAAATTTTGCAAATGTATATAGAAAACAACAATAAAAAAACTCAAATTGTTTGTGTTTTCTATATAAATGGCGAACGATTATTTTCACCTCGGCGTCTATGAACGGGCAGGGCAATTAGTAAAGAAATGCTTTTATGGACAAAATTTTGCATAGAAATCGTTTTTTTTTGTATAGAGCCATTTGGTATAGAAAAAAAAATGATTTTTTTTTGGAAACATTTGCCCGTCTGACCAAAATTTGTACAGAACAAAATTGTGTTTGAGAAAATTTCAACTAATGCTGGGAATACCGATATGATCAAGATTATCGTGGGTACCTACGCATAGCTCCCGACCGCACGGTGCTCTCAACGGCGGTGTTTTAAGACGTTCACCACCGCCCCCATAGGCACATGGAAAGACAACTTGTGACTTAAGAACACAAAGGTTGTAATCCGTAATCATAGTTATTGCCAGCCTAAGATATACGTACAGGTTGCTAAAGTGTTTCGGGCTGTCTAAACCCTGTGTCACATCGGAGAGATAAACTCTCCGGTGACTACTGTTGAATGGCAACAGCACCTAGATCAATAAAATTCGTATCAGGGCAGAAGTCATAAAAATGACGAAATATAGGATTAGGGTAGCTGCAATTTTTGGGTTGTAATTGTACGCCACACTGCGAATTTACGCAACGGACTTTTAGCGACAAATTCATTGTGCTAGATGAAATTCGTCGTTCCTCCCAATTGTGTTCCCGGGATAAAATTTTCTATAAAAATATAGCATGATAGAATTGCGTAAAGAAGAATTTCTGTTCGAATTATTTCATACAGAAAAAAAATTTTATAAAATATTTGTATTGAAGTAAAATAATTACTGAAAATGGCTACTAAAAACGAAGCTTCACAATTGAATACGTCTCCTTGACATCAGAGACGCTACAACACTGCTGTAAAAACAATTAACTTGCAAAAAGCAGAATTGTACAATAGTGAAGCTTCACCTCCTGTCATTTCTCCTACAATCCCTTTCCTCTAGTTCCAGCATAATGCACCGCATGTGTAGGGGTCATCTACTGTATGCTGGTCCATAATAAAAAAAAAATTATTCTCTCTTCTTTCCCGCTCTTCTACAAACTCAGCCTTGCTTCAAGAAAAATTACCCGATCGAAAAAGCCCACTAATAAAAAAATAATGTTTCTCACACAATCCTATATTTGATACCAGTTCTTCGGTAGAGTGCACAACATGCCGATATACATATGTGTAATATCGGTCGACGTAGTGGCACTTCTTTTCGACCTAAACTAACCAATATCAGTTGTACGTCCAAGATAAAAAAAACGTATAAAAAAGTTGTTTTTCTGTTAATTCTGTTCTGAAAATCTCGTGATTTCAAACCATATGTCGTTCCACATTCACTCGAAAAAAAAAGTCTTGTGTGACAAAAATTTCGAAAAGAAGAATTTTTGTCTGATAAAAAAAATTTCGTTTAAAATAGATTTTCTTCGATAAATTTTTTTGACTGATTTAATTTTATAGGAAAATTTTTGTCTGGTAAAATTTCCTTCGGATTTAGTTTTTTCTCTTCTGCTGTCATTTTTACCCATTGTGCTTTTATCTGTATGGTGATTGTCTTTTGTCGCCTGTTTGGCCCCAATCACACATGCATGTTGTCCATGCAGCTGCCTTTAAACGCAACCCATTGTCTTGCGAACCATACAGATAATGATAATTTAAATAAGCCACCACACATACACACACACACACACCCCAGCCTGTAAATAGTCAAAATTGTAGAGCCGCAAGTTGTTCTAAAAAATGCTTGGAAATTTTTATTTATTTTTATCAAAATAAAATTTCTTTGTTTTGGAATATGGATTTTTGTAAAGCGAGAAAAACAAGCAAAAAAAAAAATAATAAAAAACGAGATCAACTTTCCTTTGGAACTGCGTACGAGTACATAACTTTATCGGAGTTGGCTTCAGCTGAAACGATGAAACATAATTTTGCTGTTACGCTTTTAATTTATGTAGATTTTTTGTAGCCATTGTCGGTTTTTGGATATTTCGAACATTTGTGGTAACGAATGCGATATTCCTTGTTTTTTTAAATGGTTTATTAATTTTTTTGTTGTTGCTTATTCGTCATCTGTTAGTGTTTCTGAAACCGTCTGTCTATATTTCCATTTAGCATGTACTTTTTTTGAGCAATTTTAGTTGTTTTTCGGCATGAAGGTCTACATGTTTTCATAATTTTTGGAGGTTTTTTTTTTGTAAGTCATACATGGGTGCCACTACTACACACTGAAATAAACTTTAATGAAGAAACTACTAAATTATTGCTTCATTGAGTTAAAAATGGATTTTAATGCTGTCTGCTAACATTTTTTTTAGTATCATTCGAACGCCTTTGTAAATCTCATGGCATTGTTTGAGGCAGACTTAAAGTGAAATACTTCAGTACTTTTCTAAATGATGAACTAAATGTTTAATGCTGATGTTGTTGCTGATGTTGTTGCTGATAATGACGATGATGATGATGATGATGATGATGACGCCCTTATTTTGCTAAATTACCACACAAAATAAATCAATTAGGAGCAAATATGATTAACGAATGAAAGGAAATAACAGATACAAATATTATTAACACATGCCCCTTTATTTTGTATCCCTTCTTTGATATGTCCGTTTATGATCAGACAATAAAAATAATTTATAATGAAATACTAAATTTTCAATTAACTGCATCGCAATGTAGCGTATCGGGAAGGAAATATGAAAAGAAAAAACTTCTTTCGCAAACATTCGATGTGTGTATTCACGCCTTTTTGGTGGGGTTAATAAAATGCGAAAAATGAAATGAAATTAAATTAAATTCAAATGAAATATAAATCGAAATTTTTAATTCGCATACAAATTTTCTTTACTTCTATAGAAAAATTCGCCTTCTGCAGAAATTCTTTTTGGTTTGTATTAAAATTTTCCATAGAAAATTCCGTATTCGGGTACAAATAATCTGAAAGCAATTTTACTAGTTAGTAGAAAAAGTTTATCCAATTAATTTCAAGTATTAATTAGGCCCATGTTCGAGAAATTCCATGCAGCCAATTTACATGTGATAATTAGAAAGAACAAATTTATATAGAAATTCTATATACAGTGAATCAAAGTAATATTGGGACAAAGCTAAAATGATTTATGTGGAGATAATTAAGCACTATGTTAACTGATTTTAATGCAAAATTTTCATGCTTTTGTGTAGCTAACACTGTGCTAATTGCCATCTCAAAAGATTATGATTCTTAAGTTTGTCAAAATTAATTTATAAATAATTATTCACAATAAGTTAAAAATGCAGTACAAAGTAATAATGGGACAGGTGCCATCACTATATAATCTTGGCTTTATAACGGAACATTTTGCAAAAATTTTTTGTTTAAAAGTTGCTAGAGTGTATTACAGATTAATTTTTGATAAGTTTTTAAAGAAAATTAAAATATGGCGCCTCGGGGTTCACAAACATCGCCTCAAAGCAGAAAACTGATATTAGAACATTCGAAATCAGGAAAAACCGTGAGAAATATTGCGGAAATAGTAAATAAACCAAAATCTACAGTGTTTAACATCATAAAGCGATATGGAGGTACAGAAACTTTTCAAAATGTAGCAAAACCAAGCGAAAGAAAAATATTTTCCGACGCGGATGAACGATGGCTTATGCGACAAATCAAACAAAAACCCTACTTAAGCGCTCCCAGACTTGCTGCTGAAGCGGAAATACATCTAGCAAAGAAAGCTAATCCCGAAACGGTAAGAAATGTGTTAAGGAAACACTATTATAATGGCCGGGTAGCTAGGAGAAAACCTTTTATTAATAAGGTTAATAAGCTTAAACGAGTGCGCTTTGTTAAAGACCACAGAAACAAGGATTTATCATTCTGGAATAAGGTAATATTCACTGACGAAAGCAAATATAACATATTCAGATCGGATGGAAGGTAATTCGTGTGGAGAAGACCAAATGAAGAACTGTCAGAAAAAAATTTGAGACCTACTGTTAAACATGGCTTGGGGTCAGTTATGGTGTGGGGTGCAATATCAGCAGCTGGTCCCGGTAACCTTCACATTATTGAAGGAATTATGGATCATAAATATTATATCAACATCCTGCGTGCTAATCTTGCAGAAACAGCAGAGAAATTGGGACTGGCGAATGATTATTACTTCTACCAAGACAATGACCCCAAGCATAAGGCTCACAATGTAAGGTGTTGGTTGCTTTACAATTGCCCACATGTGCTCGAAACGCCTCCGCAATCACTCGATCTCAATCCGATAGAGCACGTATGGGCCTATTTAGAAGAAAAATTAAGAAATTACCAAATAAGTTGCAAATCGGACCTAATTAGTGCTCTGAAAGAGGAATGGGGTAGAATAACCCCATAATTCTGTCAAAAACTTGTGAAATCTATGCCGTATCGATTGAAGGCTGTAATAGAGAAAAAAAGCCTTCCAACTAAATATTAAACATTATATATTTAATACTTAACTTGTTACTTTATTACATTGTCCCATTATTACTTTGACAGGATTTTCTGTGTTGTTTTAGTTTTTTTGTTTTTATATCCCAGTGACGGTAGTCAATGTATTTTTTATTTATGTTCTTAATAAATAATAAAAATAAAAGTATAAATATAATTTTATTTTCTTCTTAAACCAATAAGTTCAAAAAAATAATTCGAAAGTTATTGGATAAACAGCTTGTCCCATTATAACATTGAGTCACTGTATATATATATATACTTATATCTCGAAGAATCGCCCCTTGCATCAACTTTATATTCTAACATGGAAGCATTGATATTTATTAAGTAGTGAAATAAAGTCAAATTTCAAAATACAATACCAGCTCGCTAATCCGAAGGTGTGTAATCCGTATTATCCAGTATTCCGAATTGGATTTATGACGTATAACATACTCTATAGTCCGCCTTGGTTGCAAGCTCGCTAAACCGAATTTTTATTTTCTTTTATTCTCTGCTTTTTTATTATTGTGTATGTTTTTTTACAACACCATGTGTGGAATTTTAAAACTAACGGGACATCATTGAGATGCAGAGATGATTGATATTGTACATACTTATGTATATAATATTTATAAGTACATATGGATGTATGTATGTTTTATGTCTTGTTGCAAATAGTTTAGTTGTTGAATGGCATTAGTCGCATATTCATTCTCATTCCACTATCATTGTTAAAACAAGAATTGCCTGAGAATGATTGTGTTGAAGAAACAGAAGAATATCGCACAATAACTCACTTATTTCAGCGTAATAATGACATGCGAATTTCTGAAGATGAAATTCTTAGCTGGATTATTAACTCTGACACTATTTCGGGTAGTAGTTCAGAAACAGACACAGAAAATGTAGAATCAGAGCGTATAATTATGAAACACGTTAAAAATCGTGAAGCTGTGCAGGCCTTAAATACTTCAATAGATTAGGCAAAGAAGCGAGGTATTCAAACCGATTACATATTGATGCCGAAGGAATTGCTTTGGCAGCAAGTGCACTGAAAGAGCAGCAAACCTACATCAAAAATTATGTTAAAAAACATAATACTTTAATTTTTTCATTCTTGTTTAATAAAAATAATATAATATAATCCAGTAATCCGAATCAAGGTCTACAATCATTAGTTCGGATTAGCGAGCTGGCACTGTATATAAAATCGGCTTAGCCGTGAGCCGATCACAGCCGCACATTTCGGCGACGGCTAAGTAAATATGAAAATCGTCGACGGCTGCTATTAGCCGCCTATGATCCGTTCGCCTTCGCTCTGTGGTCGGCAGCCTGCTCTCTTGAATGTGTTTCATGCTTAAAGTAAAAAAGGAAGTCTTGAGCTGATGTCAAATCATTTTATTACGTGGCATAAGAATTATAGTTTTTCTTTTAAATTGAATTTCGATTATGAAAAACTTATGAAACCAGGCAAACATCTAGTGAGTGATTGACATGCTCCACTATTGCGTTGGAGTGGAATTTCTCATGTTTGAAAATTCCTTCTTTTCCAGCGTTCTATCGAAATGTTTATGCACTTCCACTTGAAATCTTCTATAATGTGATGGCAATTAATTTAATGTTTTAGAATCTTTTAATTGTTTTGTGAAATAGTAGACGAAATCATTATTGTACTCGTAAATAAATGAAATAAGAAACTCAAAACTAAAGTTGTTATAAGTGGTTTTCATGTTTTGTTTATTAGAAGAAAAAAAATTGTTAAAAAACAGAGATTTGCAACGAATTTTCAGTGCCTTTTACAAAAGTTTTTGAAAAACAAAAAAAAAAATTACATAATTCTGCCTGGATCACGATGTCACTCGATATCGTTCGTTCGCATAACAACATTCAAAACAAAAACAACATTTTAAATTTTGCTTTTGTTTTAAATGGAATTATGTGAACGAACGATATCGAGTGACATCGTGGGAAAGGCAGATTATTTTGTGAAATTATTAATTTATATGAAACTGTTTTTAATAAAACTTTTATTGTTAAAATCATGTAAAAAGAAAGTTATAAAAGATAATACAGGGTGGTCCAACCTAAACGCACAATGTTAATTGTAAATAAAACAAAAAGTTTTCAGAGAATTATCTTAATATTTTTTATTATGATAGAAGGATTTATGGCAATTATGTGTGAAACACATAAATAGAAGGATTTATGGCAATTATGTGTGAAACAAAATAACGGCTAAATGTTCGCCACGGCTGTGGTGGCATACCTCTATCCCACGG
This sequence comes from Dexiosoma caninum, assembly GCA_963924685.1. Lineage (NCBI taxonomy): Eukaryota > Metazoa > Arthropoda > Insecta > Diptera > Tachinidae > Dexiosoma > Dexiosoma caninum. The sequence goes on along the minus strand of OZ004725.1, from coordinate 28,385,061 downwards.
TCGATATTTTCAATGACTCTCAGACATAATTGAGGTTCAATGTCGTTAATTTGCCGAATTAACTCATCCTTTAGCTCTTGAATTGTTCTTGGGTTATTGACGTACACTTGTTCTTTGAAATATCCCCAAAGAAAGCAGTCGAACGGTGTCAAATCACATGATCGTGACGGCCAAATAACATCACCACGACGTGAGAAGACGCGCCCATTGAATTTCTCGCGCAAAAGAGCCATTGTTTCGTTGGATGTATGGCAAATGGCAGCACATATCGTCCAGGTCTATATTCACAATTTCTGGTCACAAGAAGTGCGTTATCATCTCGGCGATAGCAAACACCATTCACGGTAACTGTTTGGCCGACCTAATTTTTGAAGAAGTACGGCGCGATGACGTCACAAGCCCATAAACCGCACCAAACAGTCAGGCGGGTATGCACAGGTATTTTCGCATTTCCTACAGGCGCTGTTTTGCTTAAAAATTGCAGTTTTAGTTTTATCCGGATTTTCTTCACAAAATTTACAATTCAACTCGTTCAGTGTTATTTTGAGAATTAATTATTAACTGAACAGTGCTATTTTATATTTTCCATTTACATTTTTGTTGTAAATATGAAGTTTTTTTTTTATTTTGGCAACAGTGTTGTATTTGTTCATAATTTATTCACCATACGTTAGTAGTAGATGAATTTCATAATGAGGATTGCATTTCGTACTTGTTTTATCCATTTTTAAGAAATAATACAAGAAATATAGACAAAAACCATATGCTATAGCAGTGCAGCCAATATTGAAAAATAAGAGATTGTTAGAGTTGCCATTCTTTGGTTATACTGAATGTTAGTTAAACAATACACTGTGAATATGAAGTACTAGTTAAACAATAGTTATCATTTTAGTTTACTAATAATTAACTAATGACTGTGAATTTGGGCATTAAAGTTACAAGTTACGACAACAAATAAAAATCAGAGTTGATTTCGTTTCAAAAGCTGTGTTTATGTATTTTTAATTTTTTGTCTTTCACTGAACGTTGCTTTTAATGACGGCACGCCATAAATTTGATTTAATTTGTTTGTTGTAAGTAAAAAAAATATGTCTTCTGCACGTAGTACAAATAGAAAAAATATTTATTAATGCACCGATTGTGTTTCAAATAATATCTCGATTTTTTAATAATTTAATTTTTTATCAGGTGATTTAGCAACCGGCAATACGCCAAGTAAAACCCAACAAACAACAGTAGTGGGAACACTTTGGTTGAAGAATACTTAAACGTACTTAGACATGTTTAACTTCAACAGACAAATGTAATATGTGCGTGACAAGGTTAAAAGTTAGTTAAGAAAATATTTTATATAGTATAAATGTATATTTTTTCAGATAACATAACTATTTGAAAGCTTATAATAGTTGTAAAAAATATGATATAAACTGGAATGTAATTTTCAATGGGTAAATTTGGTAGCGCGTGCGTACGATACATTTTGCTTTATAGCAACCAAATAAAAAATTCGATTATTAAAGCTAAAGATATTACACATCTGGAAAAGAGTATAAAATTGAATAATAAAAACGGCAAATATTCTTGAACAAAAAATATTTTCTTAACAAAATCATTGAAAATTATTCACACGCTGTAACCGTGCGTTACGTGGATTTCGTGATATTTACAGTCAGGAGCAAAATACTATCAAGCGGCATTTCTGATTAGTAGAGACACAACACAAACAAACATGGCTGCCTCAGTAGTCTAGTGCATGAGCATTAGTCTTATCAATATTGTGGTGCGGGTTCGATTCCCGCTTAGACCCTGGGTGTTTCTACAGACAAGCTTAAGAGCTTCGTAGAGTTTGTATTGTCTTAAAAAAAAAACAAAGTTGCAAAAAAAAAATATACTTTTTACATATCGAGCCTTTGGTGCAATACTTCAGTAACTCAAAATTTGAATTTTTTGAGCTGGGTATGCAGAAACGATCTTTGGGGAAATATATATCTAAAGGAAATTATGGTTCTATCTCTAACTGTGCAGATTCTACAGCTACAAATGTCTTTATTGCCTGCAGCTATTTCCAATAATATTTATTTGCAATAAGGAAATATTTCCTTTATGACAAGAAATTTACAAACAGAAAACATTACAAAACATGCCTCTTTATTTAAAAACTTGTAAAAAAATAACTTTAGTAAACGAAAATACTATCAAAAAGATGGCTCAAAACTTCAAATGCATTTTTCTCAGTTTACGATTTTTTGAATTACGACAGTATTGCACCAAAGGCTCGATGTGCTGATTATTCATACATATGCCTCAATCGCTTCATTTAATAATAGTTCACTCGTTAATCTAAAAATAGACAAAAAAAACTTTTGAAAATTATCTTTTTTACTCAAAAATATTTAGATGGAAGAAATAAATGCTTTGAACAGCATATTCAGTTAATTAAAACAACTTTATCTAGTTTTAAATTTAAATTTGTCTTTTAAGCTAAAAAATTAACTTTTACTGCTCTATAGTTGACCAAAAGTGTGTTTTAACAAGACCATAGTTTAGATTCTAAACTTTAGAATATAGTTTATTGTTGACTATGCTTAAGCGACATTTTTTCGTTATTTAAATAAAATATTTTTGTGCAAAAAAATTTACAAATTAAGCGACAACTTACAGTACATTTTTTAATGCCTTTTGACCTTGCACACTTGAAAAAAAAATGATGACATTTTATTCTTCTAGTAGAACTGAAATGACTTCCTGTTTCACGTGTAGTGCAACTAGGAAATTGATCGCTTGCACATCTATTTGTTTGGTTCAACAAGTTGTTCATGTACTACATACATGTACAAAGTACATATGTATGTGGCTGCGTTGACATGAACATGCACATGCTGGCTGCAGTTTGGCCACCAACGCTGACACAGTGGGGCCGTTCATAAAGTAAATTCTCTTAAATATGTAATCCCTTGTACTGTGTTCACACATGCACTTAAATTTACACAATTCATTATATTAAAATGCCTATCAAATTTAGGAATAAAAACAGCTGACAACTGAAAAGTAAATGCAAATCACAAAAATAGAAAATGTTGCCAATTTTTTTTATATTTTCATCAATATTTTTGTACAAAATCACCAATTTTACTATTAAAATAAATAAAAAATATATTAACGTATTCACTTGATGAATTTTTAATGAGGTAAAAATAAAAAGCAGTCTAAAATTAAGAAAGGTGGCGATGGCACGATGGATGGTAGTCTGCACGTTGACTACACAACCAACTGGTTCAACCCCAGTTTCAGACAAAAAAATTTTTAAATAAAAATAAACATCTCGCATTTTTCTGATGTGCAATATTGTGTTTTTGTGTGTCAGTTGTTGTCGGAAGGTTTCAGTGGCGAAGGCATAGTCACTGGTCACTGAACAATACCGGCTTCAGCTGATAGCAATCCACAATCACATCAGAACGCCCTCCTTCGTCGGTATTGTGTAGCACCGGCGAAGTAAAATAATAAAAAAAGTAGCTACTAAAGCGAAGCTTCAGCACTGCTACGAGTATAAAAACAAAAGAACGTGCGAAAGCAGAGCTGCAAAATTCTTAATTAAGCTTCACTTCCTGTCGTTTCTTCTACTATCCCTTTCCTATAGTTCCCAGCACAATGCTTCGCATGTGTAGGAGTCATCTCCTGAGTGCTGGTCCTAGATTAAAAAAAAAAAAAAAAAAATCATCAGCCACTTAAACGGTTTCAAATCACAAAAAATCAAAAAGTTTTGTGCGCACAACACCTTTTTTGTGATTCAAATAACTTTCATAAAAACTGATATGCAGAACAGTTCTGTAAATTGAGCAATTACTATTTAATTACAACACTTATTGACTAAAATTCTAAATACAATCCTTCTAGCAAGTATGTTCGCTAGGAAGTGTGTTCAGTGAAAAAAAAAATTCTGTACAATGGCGAGCCAAATGCCAAAACTGTAAATAAAAAGAAAAGCAAAAAGGCAGAAGAGATGACCAGCGAATTATACCTCAAAACGTTGTTTTTTCCAGCTGTAAAATGCTAATTGAGTGTATGTTAAATTGACTAAGACCGATTTAGACTCTCGAAAAGTGCATTATACTTAGCATTTATTCAATTTATTTGCACTTTATTGTTGTCTTTGAAAATACTGAGAATGATTTTACAGCGGAACAAAAGAATGCAAATATTTTAAATGATTAAGGCAAAATCGGGCAGAAAATGCAATACACTTCTGGCTGAAAAGAAAACGCCATAAATTAAATATTTGTGAACACTAAATTAAATTGCTCAATAAAAATTAAACTATCTGAATTAGGAATGCATGTCTGATATTTGAAACATCAATAAAATAAGGGCAAGGAGTGATACAGGCGTTAAAAATGGCATACTTTACTTTTAAGGCCATTATTACAATTTACCACTCAAGTGCAGGACCGTTAAAGTTAATTTAAGCAAAAGTGAACCAAAAAGTGGACATTATTACAACTTTCTGATAAAATAATAGTTATAATTTTTTTTTATAGTGTCAATGCTACACTGTATACCCGACTACTTTTGCTGGCTAAAGAATGCATAGTGGCAACGACTTTCGGTTCTATTTACAATTTTCAAAAATTATTAATTTCGTCCATTATTTGTTATTTTTGTGTTATATTTAGTGATTTAAGTTAATTTTTATTTCAAATAAAACTGAGTAACACATTTCAACTCCAAATGAACAAAAAAATGAAACGGTTGGTGGTAAAATTTCCATATTTTCAGTAGAAGATATAGCAACTTAAAATTTACGGGTAGTACAAACCTAACGGTTGTCAACTTAGCGATTTATGCACAATGTCTGCAATTTTGAACTTCTTTTTAGACCGCATATATTTCTTTAGCGTCTTTTTAAATGAAAATAAGGAGACAACACTTAAAAATGTAAATATTACATTGTATTTTTTTTTTTTTTTTTTTTTTTTTTTATCTTGGACCAGTGCTCAGGGGCTATCCCCTACATATGCAATGCATTGCACTGGAACTAGAGAGAAGGATAGGGAAGAAATAGACAGGTGGTGAAAGTGGTAGGAAGGTAGAGCTTAATTCTTGCACAACTCTGCAGTTGCGTGTAAATTATAAAGCAAAGTTGCGGCGTCTCTGATGTTTTTTGACGCATTATTTTTAAGCTAATGGAGCCATTTTATTTATTATTTTACATCGCCGACGTTTTATTGCTCAAATACCGACGAAGGAGGGTGCTGTAGCACAGAAAACTCAGAAAAATTTTTTTTCTGATTTGACCCGGTTGGGAATCGAACCTGGGTCTTTCTGGTTGCAGAACCAACACGCTGACTACTCGCCATCAGTCTTTCAGGCTGTGCTGTCTCTTTCTACCAATTTTATATTAATCAATGAAAAATAAATGTAGTGTCATACGGGCTTTAAGAATAAAAAAATATTTATCTGTCCGATAGCAGCATCGTAACTTCGACTATTGGAAGGTTGTAATAAGTGAAATAAAACTTTGCATGTACTTAAATTGAAGAATAGAAAATTCTTTATCATTAGCAAGGCTGCCTGTAACACTGTGCGCTTCTCTGGTTTAGCCTGCAATTTGAAAATTTTAATTGTTTAAAAAGGTGTTTGAACGTTTCAGTCTGTAGTACTGCGACCATTCGTACCACACAAAGAATCTCATTGACTGGTCTAAACGATTAGACTGACGTGCAACCGGTGTCAGTGGAACTTCTATGATGGTGGCATTATTTCTATTGAATAAATAAGAATTAAAAAAAAGGAACATTTTAAATGAAACTCCTTTCATTCCTGAGTATTATTTTTAATGTGCGAGTGAATATTTGTTTTTTTTTTTTCAATCTTTGCTCGATGTACAACGTACGTGTTTACATTTTTAATAGAATTATGTTTTTGTTGTTGTTGTTGTTGTTGGTTGCTCACGTTGTGTGGTGCATATTCATAATTTTGTTGTTGTTTAGATTTGATAGCCTTTTTGTTGAGGTTAAGCCAAAAAATTTTTCAAACAATATTTTATTACGTGTACATACATACACTCTTTAGAATTATTTCATAAATTAAAATTTTTAATGCTTTGAAATTAGTTAAAAATTAATTATGGTAAAATACATTTATTATCTTTTCGAAATAATCATTTCTCTATAAACTCACTCGTACACATTATAACCCAGCAAAAAATATGAAAATTAAAGTCATTCTTAGAGAGTGACATATTCATAGTTTTTATAGGATCCATATGTGAAGATTTTGCACCGCTTAAGATCCCTTTTAAAAATGCTGAGCCTAAACGGAGCATGAACAACATGCTGATATACATACTTATGTATATTTTAAAGAAGAATGAAAACTTGCCCTAGCATGCACACAGATCTTTCATATTGACACCTAACGCGAATAACAAGTGCAATTTTTATTCCCCTCGTGGTGAAAATTGGTATCATGAAGTTCATGTTGAATTTTATTCCCGTTATCATTTCCAGTGATTGTAGAAAAGGGAAGGAGATTTCAAAAACCTAAAAGTTATTTAAAAGCAAAGTTAAAAAAGAAGTATGTAACACATTCGCCACAGCAAACCAGCGACTTCAAGATGTCAAAAATAAAATACACTCGTTATTTATACACTCTATAATTATTCAGGGACAAGTGAATTTGTCAACCACATGAACAATAAATGTACCTGATTGGCGATGGCACGATGAATGGTAGTCTGCACGTTGGCTACGAATCCAAAAACAGACCTCAGTTCAACCCCAGTGTCAGACTAAAATTTTAAAATAAAAATAAACATCTCGCATTTTTCTCATGTGCATTAGTGTGTCAGTTGTTGTCGGAAGGTTTCAGTGGCGAAGGCATAGTCACTGGTCACTGAACAATACCGGCTTCAGCTGATAGCAATCCTGATAGCACTGCTACGAGATAAACAAAGAACGTGCAAAAGTAGAGCTACAAAAATAATTAATTAAGCTTCACCTCCTGTCGTTTCTCCTACTATTCCTTTCCTATAGTTCCAGCACAATGCTTCAGATATAGGAAAATTATAGATTGCTTTGTGTGGTGGGTACTCTTCCCCTCAGCCCCCGCATGATTTCATTAGAGCACACTTCATTATAGTAGCGATAGAACAACGAAACGCACCCCACGTTGCGACGATGCTCCAGAGAATCAATAGAGTTGGCTCCTTTACTGTCGCCTAAGAGTTTCTTCGCTCTTTCCTGTACACGGTCGAGTAACTTCAAAATAGTCTTTGAAGCACCGGCTCACACATGCGAGTTGTATTCCATTTTCAATCGGATGTAAGCGCTATAAATAGTGAGGAGATCAGATGGGGTGAAGTATGTTGTACACCGTCTTAAAAAATCGAGGCACTTGAATGCTTCTTTTGAGACGTGAAAAATTTGCTCCATCCGTCGAATATCGCACTGAATGTTCATGCCAAGAATACCAAGAGCTTCTGTTTCCTCGATGTTTATACCACCCATAATTACAGATGAGACAGCGTAATCGGGCATGCGTCGATTCGGAAGCATGCAGTATTGGGTCCTTTGCAAATTATTAGTAAAATAGTTGGAAAATTTCAACGCTATCGGTATTGTTCTTTGCCTTGATATTGGGAAGTTTATGGCAAATATCAATAGACACGCCCTCCGGCTCCGGCCACACAGGGAAAGAGAAAAAATTCTGGCTAAGTTACGATATGCTGTAGAGAAAGTACTCCTTTCGGTGACCGCTCATGAGGTATTCCACTGTAATTTCACAAGTTCTAAATTATTGAATATGAACAATTCAATTTCAAGACACCCACCTCAGGCCACTAAAATGGCGACCTTGCGGCCTGATGTTGGTTTTACTTTAAACAACTTTTTTCTTTTTTTTTTTTGTATTGAAAACAGGTAATTTATTTTCATTGTAGTATATAATTCATTTTCAAAATGTATCCTACAGCATTAAATATTTAACCCAGTGGCATGAAAATCCTTGGATTTAGCAACACCATACGGGTATAATTTGCAAACCTTGTGACAACAAAGCCACCAAACAACCTTCAATTTTTTTCTGCTCTGCCTCTGTGAAAAAATTGTGATTTATTTCGAATTTTGTTGGTAAAAGTGGATGACAATTCGAAATAAAAAAAAAACAAACAAAGAAACAGAAGTAGTAAAAGAAAAAAAAAGTCACAAAAATAAATTTTAAAGATTTTTTGGCCACAAAGAAATTATGATTTTACGACACCAATTGTCATTTGCTTTCTGAAAACTCTTAAGCAAATAATTATTTTTTTTTAGAACAAATACAGACAAAAGATATTATTAGCAGTATATGAATGCATTCTGTGAAAGAAGAACTACTGAGTGGGTGGTCCGCATTAGAAAACAAACTCCTGTTGTGTTTATTTGGGCACATATTTAGGGGAAAGAACAGATAAGAGAATAGACTTGGACAAGTTGTTACCGCCTACAAAACAACAACTACAATGTTCTGAGTGATTGGTTTTTTTTTACAAGTTTAGGGGAGTGTTGTTGAAAGAAGACACAGGAAACTCTTAAATACAGCAACAAGGTTTAGTAAATAAACGAGAAAAAAACTGTAAATAAATGATCTGATGATACTGGGAAAGTGATGATCATCCGTGGCCATACACCGCACACCACACACCACACACGTTTGTAAGACAACAAACTCTGACAAAATTTCATTGCAGTTGGATTTTTTGATGGACAGCTAAACAGAATAAAAGAAACCCTCAACATGAAATATTAACCGTATGTCCTCCAATTTCTTTTTTTATCCCCCATTTAAATGTTGGAAAGAAATTTCTGGTTGTTAGAGGGAGAGACAGTTTAGAAAAGTGTTTTAACCATAAATTGTTCTTTTCACCGCTCCACTAAGAAAAGAAAAAGGTTTGTTTTTTTTTTCACTATAAACGAAAAATGGCATTAAAAGGCAAAGAATAAATAAATAAATAAACAAATCGTTGGGTTTTTAATAATAAAATGAGTAAAAAATAAAGATCATTTACGCTGTGATGAGGGTCTTCTTAATTTTTTCTACACATTAAAGCGTGTGTATCTTTTTTTAATAAATTGAATATTAAAACAATAAACAACAAACAAACAAACAAATTAAACATAAAATAAATACCAAAATCATTTCTTTGACTCTTTAGGGATCACCCAGGCAGACAGTAGTTGGAAGAAAAAAGTCATCGTAAGAAGAGCAGAAAACACGACAGTGTTTAAAAACTTTTATGATGAGTACCGGGGGGTGCATTGATAAGTATTTAAAGTGAAGAAAAATTGCTAATACTCCTCCTACCTTGAGTTAAGCAGATGTTGACATTTGAGACACAGCAGCAAAAGAGCTGAAGAAAATAGACTCAATTTGTCAATTTTTTTTAATATTCGGAAATGACGAATTACTTCTTACTGCCGTATTCATAATTTTTATTTTTTATTTTTTAAAGACAAATTTCCATACAAATGCCAATTATTACAATCGGACCTGTTATAAATCCATCCAATTATTATAAACACGGCTGTTATAGTGTTTTCAGATTTAAAATTAAAACATGTTTTTAACTCGTGAATTCCCATAACTTCTATAACGAAAAAAAAAATTCTTTTTTCTTATATATACAGACAGACCTGTTCTGCAAACCACATGATTTGAAATCATGAACCGTTTTGAAACCACGCCGACGATTTGAAGCTGTTCTGTAAATCACGCGATTTTACATTTTTCGGCGTGGTTTTAATTTTTCGAAAACACGAGAAAACAGCTGATGTTTTATATTTGTTTATATTTTTGAATTGTGAATTAAAATATTAGATGAAATACAAACCATAAATTTTTTATTAGCACAACAAAATACCTACATATGTATGTATGTATGTATGTATGTATAATTGCGAAGTTGCCAGTGTTTTCATTAACGAAATTTGCTTAAATTTTGCATTTAATTATTTATTTATTTTAATTTGTCTTAAATAAAGAACATGATGGTAAAATATCTATATATGTACTTACATGACTTCTAAAGACTGTGTTACTTTGGAAATCTCAAAAACATGTTCGAAAAAATTAACCAGCTGACTGCTAAAAAGAAAATGTAAACCACAACATTGCCAAACTAAGCAAAACAATTATTTACAAAAAAAAGCAGTGTTCTTACAAATTTGCTCATATTTAAGTTTTTATATGTAGCAAACCCAATTTTATTACAAAAATAAATAGAAAACAAATCACATGAAATATATTATAGCATTTTTATTAAATTCTAAACGAAATACGTAGCAAAAATAAGCAAGTGATTTCAAATCGTCAGTCATTTAGCTGACGATTTCAAATCACGAGATTATTAACATTTTTGTGTGCAGAACACCATCTACGTGATTTCAAATCACTTTGACAAAAAGTGGTTTGCAGAACAGGCCTGATAGTAAAATTATGTCTACTTTATACAAAAAATATTTTTGAAATAAAAAAAATATTGATAATTATGGATTTGTAGGGATGACACTGGGTAGGTATAATTTATTATCAGAATTTAGATAAACAATAAAAAAAACAATAGTGCAATAAGTAGTAATTAAATTACATTTGTGAAAAAAATTAACAGAATTTATTGTGGAATTTGTACCAACATTTTAGGTGCTGCAGTCCAATGGTGCATTTAGTACACATTTTTCTTTGTGCCTTCGTGAAAAAGAAAACCTCAGCGACGTTGAGAACAGTTCTTCTCGATGTGGTCTGCTGAACAGCCTCCTAGTCCAGTTTTATCTGAAAGTCTCGATACAATGCGAACGCCACGTTTTTTATTTTTTATTTTTAGTTGGCTGTGTTCCGTATTTTTGTATGTAAGATATAACGTTGTTTCATTTCTATCAATAGGTCTGGTTTGTAATTCAACCTCTGAACGCAACATTCGGCTAGGTGGATGAAGCAAAGTTGGCTACACTGTCTTCATCCGTCACATCTTTATCCTCAGGATGGAATAATATGATGTCACCTGGATATCGTCTCCAGCCTCTAGTATTTCTACAATTTCATTCAACTCCAATCAAACCAAACAATATAGCAAAATAACGAAGCAATAATTCAAATTTAGAAATATTAAAATTTGTTTGCATGCAAATGTATGGACTGTATAACATTTAATACCCAGTGTCACCCCATGGGTGACACTTCATAAAGCTACATACTTTAGTTTTTTAGCGATATTCATACATATGTATGTTCCATATTATTAGTTTCAACCTTTCACAGTATCAATCGACAAATATTATTCCGGTATTTACCCCTTTTGGCATTTTTATAACAATTTTCTTATCAGAAGACACACCAACTTATAAAAAAACAAAATCCATTTGAATGCACTTGGAAACAGATGACGTAATGTCTGCGTTCCCAAATTTAAAACTTAAATATTACAGGGTGTTAACAGGTGTATTCCAGGTGTCACCTATGGGAATTGACGAGTTAATGCAAAATTTGATTTGAACGTTAAAATCCATCATTAGAACCTCGTTTTGCCATACAAAATAATTTTTGGGGAAAAACATTTAAAGTTTAAACCACGTCTAAACTATAAACATGGTTAAACTACATCCGAAAAACTGCCTCTAAGTGTTAAAACACTAATAAGTAGAAAAAAGGTATAATTAATTAATAATTGGAGTTATTAAGTATTATATTGGAATTTAAATGGTACGGAAATAAGAATTGAGAGTTTTTTTAACGGAACACCTGTCATGGTGGCTTAATCTGCCGTTTTAGTGCGTAGACTATTGCTCCTGTATGATAGAAATTTAATTCAGGGCTTACCTAGCCCATGTACATAATCTCTTGCCGAATGCTGGAAACGTTCCACAATTATTTTGTCACAAAAAAGGGAATTCTTGGTTACAAAGCAGCTGCACCTTTGCAAAAAAATTAATTGGCATTTGCACAAACGAAATGCAGCTTAAACAAACAACAAACGTAAATAAATAATTTTCCTTATTGTGGATTAAAATTTAAGATTTCTTTTTATCACTCTACTCTACTTCTATTAAGAAAGGAGAACATTTATCGATAGAATTTTTATTCATAGCAGGGGTGCTTAAATCTGGGCTTAGCTTCAATTCTGGCTGCAGTGATCGAAATATTATCGAATCGAAACTAAAAATTTAAATTTTTTTCTTACGACGATTTTTTTTTTTATTTTTTTAAACAAAGAAATGCTTTTCAAGTTTTCTTTTTTAACGACTTAACAATTTAACCAACAAACTTTAATAGATTAAAAAAAAAAAAAAAAAAATGGTAAAATTGTTTGCGACTGAAGGAGGGAAAAGTTATTGTATTGGTTTTGGCTAATTCTAGCTACATATAACAACAACAACAACAACAGCAATATTTGCACCAACAACAAGATCCAAAACAACAAATGTGAAATGATAATGAAGATGATCATGATCAACAGCAGCAACATCACCCATGATAAAATAAGAAAACATAAAAAAAAGAGAGTGCAAAAAGGAAAGGAATTAAAATTAAAGAAAAAAATAAAGAAAAAAAAAATATAAAAATACAAATAAGAATTAAGTTCTGTATCAACAACTTGTGTGGTCGTCGTCTAAGAGTAGAACAAATGCCGCCAACAAAAACGAAATGAAACCAAACAAAACAAAACCAGCCAACCAGCCAACCAGCCAACCATCCAACCAATCATTCCAATCCGGCCAACAAACTGATTGCAATAATACCACACACATACGCACAAACACACGCACGTGCATACAATCCATTTGCAACAACCACAAACAACTTGTGAGAAAAAGAATACTGGATGAAATATTGTGGAAAAATGCACGGAAAAAGTACTCGTAAAAACTAAAGTTTGTGAACAAGTAAATAAACAAACAAATACAGGCAGGCAGGCAGTCAGTCAGTCAGTCAGTCAGTCAGTTCGTCAGTCCACACGTACATATGTCCGTCAGTTAGTGACACAGACACGCATATTCCACATTACGAAGGTACAAATAAATAAATGGATGGATATGGATGTTCTTACTAAAGAACTACTTATGAAGTACATGATCTCAGATACAGTAACAATATGCTGATGAATATCAAAGGGAAGGATACCGAATTGTGACAAAACGGTTAGAAAAAATTGTCAGTCATTTAACAAGTTTCTTTGTTCGATGGATTTTAAAATTCTTAGACGATAATAAAATTTTTCTGCTGAAAAAAAGAACATTTATTTATGGCTCGATTATGGTTGCAACCGAACTTCAAATTTGTGGTTGCCAAAAAAACACTAAAAAGCGGTGCAATTTTGCCAACTGTAGTTAATGCAGTTACGATCTGCATTACCATTTTTAGCAATAGAGCATTTTGCGATTTTCTGGCAACTACAAATTGCTGTTCGCAACCGCAGCGCAACTGAAGTTCGGTTGCTATTCATAATTGAGTCATAAAATTTTTTTTGAAACTAGTGAAAATTTTTCATATGCCTGGCAGCGGAACTGAAATTCGGTTGCAATCCACAATCGACCCATAAAATGTAATAGAATTGTGGCTATTGGAGATAATCCAGTTAGGATCTATATTACTCTTTTTAGCAACTGCAGATAATGCAGTTACGATATGCATTACCTGCATTACCATTTTTAGCAATCGAGCCATTTGTGCTTTTGTAAAAAAATAATTCATACCAGAAATTGTTAATCGTTCGTTGGCGCTTAAAAATTGTTTCAATTCTCTTTGTTCATACTTCCCCAGGCATTTAATCAATTACAACTCGCACTTTAAATGTCAAAAAAAAAATAGAAAATAATAAAGAGAATAAAAATAATAAATAAATAAACCTTTCAAGGGGTACTGAGTGAATATTTGAAGAAAGAATGCTATTGAAGCAACAAACATGGAGTGAGTGGTTTTTAAAGATTTATGAATACAAAAAGGAATGGAAAAATGTTTATGGTGTTGATTTTGTTCATTTTTAATTAATATTTCTTGTAATTTATTCTATTTCCTTTAAACAAACGTCAGAAAAAGTCATCATGAAACCGCTAAAAATCATTTTTCTGAATTTAAAATCCAAAAGCTTCAGTTCTTGGAAAAATTTTGTAAAAAAAAATATAAATTTTTTAAGTTGATAATTTTAAAAATGCGTAATTATTTTATTGTTGCACAATTTCTTTCGCTTTGAATGCCTGGTCATTGGTCATTGACTGCAACAACATCTTAAGTAAAAAAAACTTCAATTTTTGCGTGCACTCGCCTTTCGAGTCTCAGTAGTCTGGTGCATGAGCATTATTCATATCAATATAGAGATGCGGGTTCGATTCCCGCCTAGACCCTGGGTGTTTCTACGGACAAGCTATAAGAGCTTCGTAGAGTTTGTGTTTAAAAAAAAAAAAAAAATTTCAATTTCCCATTGAGTTGTATGACAATTGAAATCTTGTTTAAAAAAAATTTCTCATTTCTTTAAAAAATTATCGATTATGGAGGGTGGGTCTACAAGTCTTTGACTTTTTGAATTTGCCGTCTCTTAAATGAAAAGGCTGTCAGCAGGCTGCATAATTTTGTTTGTGTGTTGACAGAAATCGATAGCAGACGACTGGTATATTCGAGAAGGAAATGGAAAAAATGGTATTTCGTATTGTATGAGAATGATCTCCGTAAGATTTGTGATGCGTTGGCTCACATTTCGCTACTGACGGACGGATGTTTCGGCAACTTTGCTTGGCGTTGTTCAACCACAATATTCACTTTTTTTAATTTTTTCTTTTTAAATTTTCTTGTTCAAATTTCGACAGGAGCCACCCAGCTGACAGTTGCCTGTTGATAGGAACAGTATTGTTAAGAGGCGGGAAATTCCAAAATTAACGCACTTTTTGAGCCACTATCGCACATATTTATTTATTTATATTTTATTTCCTCATATAATTAAAGATAAAACTATGCGAAGGCAGTTACTAGTGATGTGAGGAGTACCAATTTTTAATATGCGTGAATACGAATACGAATAACTGCTTCAATATTCGCCGAATATGAACACAATTATTCAATCTGAAATTTAGCGCCACTCGATATTTCAAATTTAATTGATAAAATATCTGCTTTGCGTCAATAACAATGTCATTCCGATGGCTTAACTTGCACTTAAATGCCTCTGCTGAACATTTCGCAGCGTAGTTTCCAATCTCCTGCTCATTCTCTAACTCGGAGAACTAGCGAGGAATATTGACATATGACGTCTCGACTCACTGTCAGTGGTGGAAAGTAAATAATGAAAAATACGAGTTTCTTCGCGAAATATACCCTTCAATTTGGCGAATACGAATACGAATGTCATGAAATAAGCGAGTATTCAGCAATACAAATACGAATATAAGTAACATCAGTGCAGTTACATTAATTTTTTCCGTCTCAGCGCAAACATATGAAGGAATGACAACTTTACTATCTTTTTTTTTTACAATTATTTATTTCTCAAAATTATATAATTCAGCAAAAGACCTTGCGAATAACTATTTAGTTCTTGTTCATCTCTAAAACAATTAAAATTTAAAATTGAATTTTTAATTACGAACTCAAATTTGAATTTATTTTTGAACAAGATTGTCTTGACATTAATAAACATTATTTTGAAAAAAGTCAACAAAGTTGATTACAAAACTACTTCAGATATTGTAAGTTGACAATAACCCAAATTAAACAACAACAACAACAACAACAGAAACGTTCAATAGAATTTATTTAATAATAAATTCAATTTGAAACGCAAGTAAACACAATTGTCTTGTTAACAATTTGCAAATTTAAATGCATGACAAAGAGAACGAACAAAAAGCGCTCAAAAAAAAAACTATGATTAACAATAAGGGGGTGGTGATTTGTAAATATACTAGTTACAGCAGCCTCCCGCCCTCACACAATATTCTGCTTCACTTGCATTGGCACTTAAGTAGTCCGCTTGAAGCATGAACACCTTCATGAAGCATGGCATTGTTTTAAATATTTATGCATAACAAACAAATTAAAAATGCTTTAGAATTGATTAACTTTAAGTTTGTTATTGTTAAGGTGCAGCCATGTTATGTAGTCGAGATGATAGCGCGTTAGAGTACATCAGGCTATTCCAGCCATCAAATCTAAGTTTTTATAGCGCTTATGGTTATTGGACATTTAGGAGGGTTATCCATTTTCAGGTTTCAAAATCGCCGGTCTGGCAAGGCCCTCAGCTGTTAACACGTTGGCTGCCCCATAAAGGGACAACAAAAGCCAGAGAGAAACAATTATAAAAATGGAAGTAAAAGTTTTTCCTTCCATAGACATTCATAATTTATATTTCTCACGCCTCAATAATTTAAAATCAAGATGTAAAAATTTTATAAGAAAAAATCACTTTTAATTAATTTATAATCCCCCTTATCGTGTTTGGCGTTTTCGTCTCCAAAATGCGGGGTATTTAAAACATTGCATCGTAGTTGACGAAAACGCTCATATATGTATATACAACACATGCGACTACAAATACGCCATTGGTCGAAATACATACGTCTACGCCAAATACGAAATGGGTGAATATTTATTATATATTATTGTTTAAATTTAATATCACAGAATAGTTGTCAATGGTTAATATTTAAATTTTTTAAGGGTTGCCTCCTTAATTTCATTAAAAAAAACGCTAAAGAAAAATATACGGCAAAAAACTAAGCTCAAAATCGCACACATTGTGCATAAATCGCTAAGTTGTTAACATATAAGCGATTTTAAGTTCGCAATATCAATTTTACGTTGAAAATTTTAAAATTTTGTTTTGGCAGTTTCTAATTTTTTTATCGATAACACTAGTGGACGATTTGACGTTTTTGTATTTATCTTAATATGGTTCTACTCTTTGCACCGGATTAATTTTTCCATGACAATATATTTGCGCTCTTCTCCAAAATTTTAACAATGCAGAAAAAATCAAGTGTCATTAGGGTCTATTTATTAGGGCTTAAGCAATATCGCAGGGCTTTTTTATATGTATATTGCAAAAAGATATCATGTTTGTGGTAGAAAAATAATCACCATAACAAACAGCTGTTAAATCGTTTGCTAAATAAAGCGGTGTTACCAACTCAAATGCAAAATGTCAACATTCATTTAATATGTCAGTAGTCTTTTTCTTAGTTTTTTTTTTTGTCAATTTTGCTAAAATTTGAATAAATTACTAAATGAGAAGATATGGACTTGTGCATTGTTTTTCTTGGGCAATTTTAATTTGATAAAATATTTTCTTAATTTATAAAATCGTCTCTGTAGACCTTTTTTTACTACAAGAAAAGATTCTGTCATCTATTTATTTATTTATTTATTTCGTTTTTCATCAATTTAAAACAATTTTATTTCCTTGTTCGTGTGTTGTTCTCGTCACAAGCCATTTTACTCATGCATACATACATACATATTCGTATACAACGAAGAGCATAAAACAGATGAAAAAGAAACGAACGAAACGATGAATAAAATCACAATTTATGAACTTGTGAATTTTAGCACGTCACGTAACGAAATGACACGTAGTGCTAAATGCATTCAGGGGCCTGCCCATCTCTAACACATGTGTTTTTTTATTGCAGTTTTGTTGTTGTTGTTGTTCTTTGTAAGGAATAGAAGCTTTAAAATTCTTTTTTAAATTGTTCTAGCACAAACAGTGGATCTGAAGTAGACATTCTTAAGAGAAAAAGAAAAAAGCCATTGATCGCATAACAATGAAATACGTTAAAAAAAAATTTATATTCGGGTATGTTCTGTAAACCGAATCCGCAAAAATTTTTCGTTTTTAAAACGAATACACCTACTTAGGTGTTCTGTAAACCGAATTCGCATAATTTTACGCGGTTTAAAATCGAGTAGATAAGTTCGGTCGAAATTAAATCGAATGTACTATTTTCCTAATAAATAACTGATGAAACATAAAAAACAATTACCAATTTTTACTGGAAGTCTTTCTTTTATTAAATTAAGTCAAATTTTAATACAAAATAATCAATTTAAAAAACACTCCAATATTTCTCCACGTTCATGTTAAAGTATGCAGATAAAAGCACATTATCAATAAATTCATTAGATATATCATTAAAAAATCACTTTTAAATAAGAATAAACATTATTTTGAACAGATTTTCAGTAGATTTATTGACGTTTAAAATTTCTTATTCGAAAGCAAGTTCGAATGTTGGAAATCGTGTAATTTTTATAACACCAAATTAGCATTTATTCGGTTTTGAGAAATCACTCGTTTTTAAATCGACTCGGTTTGCTGAACAGGGGGAATATTTTCGAAAATTTGGAATATAAAGTTTTGAAGTTTGTTTCATAACGTCGCATCACAATAGAGATAAATTAACACGTATTTGTGTTATACTTTCACAACTAGCAATAAGTAGCATTTACCCGCGGCTTCGCTCACGCCCAACTTTTCTTTCCCATCCTCAAAATATTTCAAACAATATGCAGAAAAAATTCTGGAAATCGATTCAGCAGTTCTGCCTTGATGCGCTTAGCAACGAACATCATTTAAGTTTTAATTATATAGATATTTGTTTAGTTTCGGTGAGTAATATAGTTGCCTCTACGTCTTCTTCTGGTCCTATTTTTTTATGTATATCTTATGACTTATTTTTGACTCAGATATATCCATGTTTTAAATTTCATAAAAGTCGTTCAGATAGCTTGGAGACGCAAATATTACCCATGAGGTCCCTCATGGTACTATTTCTTAAAAAATGTATTATGTACGTGTTGTTTTAGACTCTGATCTACCTACGTTTTAAATTTTGAGCAAATCGGTTTGATATTGAAAACAATCATTTAAATAAATTTTCCGCATCTGGCAATACTGTTATGCACTTACCGAAAAAATTTTTGTATATCTAGATACCGGATCCAATTTGTATGCAAAATATTAAAAGAATTCGTTAAAAATAAACATTTTTTTCCACATCTGGCAACCCTGCTGGCTACTTCCCTAAGTCCCCGTCCATACTGTGAAACATTTGCTGCAAAACTTATGAGTTTGTCGATGAGAAGGGGAAGAGGAGTGGAAGTATGTACTCTGTTTCATGTACATGCAGTTTTTGTTGAATTTCTTATTTTCATCTTTTGACATGAGGTGTATTTGACGTTTCATTTTATTTCTTTTCGTTTGGTATACTGTTAACATCTATCACAATAATAGCTACCCTGTTTTAGTTTACACGTGTTACGTATGTTAATTTTTTGTGAAATATAATCAAAAATTTAAAAAAAAAAATATAAAATTATATAAAAATTATTATAAAATTGTTCATCTTAGCGTCCATTTTGCTTCAAATTATATCTTGTGCTTCAAATGTCTATCAAAAAAAAAATATTCACACCTATCACAGGGTAGTTATTTTATATTTACATTCGGTATTGAGAAATGTCAAAAAAAATTAAAAAAAGAAGATAGAAGGGAGGAATAAAAAATACTAAACATGAAGCAAAAGATTCATGTATGGACACGGCTGCAATTTCAAAAGAGAATTCAATGGGAATTGACCCGAACCTGTGTTAAAAATTTCAGCTCGATAGCTCTTACAATCACACAAAAGATTTTATATACTACAAAGCAGGTGTAAAGCAAGTGAAAAATCGAATGGTCAGCGCAAAAAATAAAATGACGATCGAAACAACGATTGAAAAGATTCAGCTCAACATTCCAATTAGAAATACCGAATGCCATTGCACACCAGCGTTACCATATATTTTTTAAGAAAAACTTTTTTTTTTAAAAAAATTAATTTTTCAACTAAAAACTTTTTTCCACAAAAGTATACAAATAATGAAAAAAAAGCACAAATATATTTTCAATTGATTTTTATTCAAAATAACAACAACAATCAACTTATTCTTCCACACGATTTTGAGCAGATCCCCATTTTTTTAACTTTTGTTGGACCCTCCGATGTGTCTGTAGCGTATTCTAAGCTATTTTCTGCTTAAAACTAATAACACCAGAAACTAAAAATATTCCATTATCCTTACCGTTTCTCTTTAAATGTTTATCCATGCTTTTTTGAAATAGAAAACTTTTTAGAAAAAAAAGGCATAAAAAACTATAATATTTTTAACACAGCACAGTTGTATTAAAGAGGGAATAGACACATTTAATACAGAAAAATTATAAAATCATTTATTATACATTACATGGCAACAACAAATAATATATTCGTCACATCTCTGTAAATTAAAAATTAATAAACAAAACTTGAAAATTATAATGAACTTCAAAAAAAAAACTTATTTTTGAAGCTAAAAACTTAAAACTTTTTGGCATTTTAAAAACCTTGAAAAATAAGGGAAAACTTGAGAAATGTTAACGCAAGTTCCAGTATAGAGTTCGTGTGACTTTGTACTATGCAATGCTGCCAACTTAGAGGTGGAAAAACTAACTATTAGGTCTGTCATTTAGTAAGGATTTCATTTGATCCAGTAGAATCCAATAGAAAAAGTTTCCTCAAAAAGTAAGCTCTGTGCACGAAATTTGCTAGCTGATCCAGAAAACAATATGAATTTCGTAACAATAATTAAAGAATCTGCGAAATCGGTAGCATCTTCCGATTGCAACAATGACTATGTTGATATGACCATGAATTTGTCATTAGCTGCTTCTGGAGAGCCGTTACAATAAATGTTTATATAGCAGGTAATAGAAACTTAGTTAGCTAAGTTGGTGTAAAAAGAAAAATAAGTTTTTTTTAAGTATTTTGCGTTAAATTGAAAAATAAATGAATTTGAAGTTAAAAAAATTTAATGAAAAATTAAAAAAATTTATTTGAAATGAAAGAGATTGACTATGACTTGTAAAAACTTCAATTTCTGTTGAAAAGTATTTAATTTGTTTCGAATAAAATTTAATTTTCTTTGAAAAACATTGGGTTTGACTTGAAAAAGAATTAATTTGAATTGAAAAAACGTTAATTTGAGAGTAAAAACGTATATATCAGGCCTGTTCTGCAAACCACTTTTTATCAAAGTGATTTGAAATCACGGCAATGATGTTCTGCACACAAAAATTTTAATAATCTCGTGATTTGAAATCGTCAGCTAAATGACTGACGATTTGAAATCACTTGCTTATTTTTGCTACGTATTTCGTTTAGAATTTAATAAAAATGCTAAAATATATTTCATGTGATTTGTTTTCTATTTATTTTTGTAATAAAATTGGGTTTGCTACATATAAAAACTTAAATATGAGCAAATTTGTAAGAACACTGTTTTTTTTTTGTAAATAATTGTTTTGCTTTGTTTAGCAATGTCGTGATTTATTTTCTTTTTAGCAGTCAGCTGGTTAATTTTTTCGAACATGTTTTTGAGGTTGCCAACGTAACACAGTCTTTAGAAGTCATGTAAATATATAGATATTTTACCATCATGGTCTTTATTTAAGACAAATTAAAATAAATAAATAATTAAATGCAAAATTTAAGCAAATTTCGTTAATGAAAACACTGGCAACTTCGCAATTATACATACATACATACATACATACATATGTAGGTATTTTGTTGTGCTAATAAAAAATTTATGGTTTGTAAATCATCACGCTCTTTTTTTAAATGATGCTTTCTTAAAGCAATTATTGACAATAAACTAGCTCCTGACATTTTTATATTCTTTATTTCATCTAATATTTTAATTCAAAATGCAAAAATATAAACAAATATAAAACATCAGCTGGTTTTCTCGTGTTTTCGAAAAATTAAAACCACGCCGAAAAATGTAAAATCGCCTGATTTACAGAACAGCTTCAAATCGTCGGCGTGGTTTTAAAAACGGTTCGTGATTTCAAAACACGTGGTTTGCAGAACAGGCCTGTATATGTAGATAGATAGAATACAATTTTCGGTTTATATCGATTTTTCGAATATGAGTTCGAATGTGCAATATATTGAAGTAGTAAATATATTTAGATAGACAGCTGTTTTGCACTTAAATTGTAATCTGCATTACCATTTTTAGCAACAGTTCGGTTGCAATCCATAATCCACCCAGTATTGCATTTCAATTGGGTCAGCGAAGCTCACCGCAATACGAAAATGTAATTTCAATGATGTTGAACAAATGAATTTTTTCTACAACTTTTTCCACAGTGATCCCTTAGATTTGTTCGGTAATGCCTAATTGTTCATGTACATTGTAAATAAATACGTCTGTGTGTGGTCTTGTCGTCATGCCAGAAATAATTTTAACATATTTGTGACTATGAGAGAACAACCAAGCATTTAGTATTTCAAATCAATTACAACTGTTTTTAACACTTAAAAAGGTGTGAAATTCTCTAGACCACCCAAATACAAAGGCAAACAATCATTCGAACGATATGGATTTAAAGTATCCCAGATAACAATAAATAGAACAGAAGATCGTAAATGTAATCGAGTAAAACAATTAGTTAGCCAAAACCATAAACGTTTATAACAGGTAGGCGAATCTAAAAAACTAATTAAAAAAATTATGTGGTTTTAAGGCGCCCCGTAAAAGCCAAAAAAAAACATTAAAAAAATCAAACCATATGTTTGCATTTGGACTGGCATTGAGAAGTTGTGAAGCTAAATTCAAGTGAAATATTCTTCCCGACCAAAAACAAACAAAATTAAGAATGAAACAATTTAAATACATGGCGTATGGGTATGTATGTGTGTACATGAGTAAGTGTGTATTGGGCATACAGCCTTACAGGCATGTATGTATGCACGAGTAGTGTATTTTCATTATAACATTGTGAACGGCTGTTGTATCAGTTGATTGAACTAGACTTTTGTCGTTTTTCTGCCTGACTCTGGTGGTGGTCACCTTCATCATCATTTCATGTTCATACTCTAGACACATGCATGCATACAGCTGCGTTATAAAAACTAGAACTGAATTTCAGGCTTCTTTATATACAGCTACATGCTCGAAGTACAATGAAATTCACCGAACTGCATCAGTAGAGTGACTGCTGGAGAATATCCATCCTTTAGGTTAAGTTGGGTAGGCAGGTTGCTGGATGGATGTTTCATATGTATAATTGAACAATCTCTCATATGGCGTACTACCCTGTATTTACTGTTCGTCGACTTGCTATGGGAAGCATTGAGTAGAAAAGGAGTACGCTAGAAAATAATTCGAAAAATTAGAGCGATATACGTGGATGCATAATTGTGAGGGTGGCGATGGCTGAACTAGTCTGCACGTTGACTACAAAAACAAACATTTCCTAGGTTCGCCCCCCAGTTGCAGACTAAATGATAAAAACAATTCGCTTTTTTTCTGATGCGCATTAGTCTGGCTTTGTGTCAGTTGTAGTCGGAAGGTTTCAGTGGCACATGCACTATCTTATTTTTCAAAATGTTCGCATAAACATGCCAATCCAATGATGTCTTTAGTCTTCGACGTGGACATCGTGGATTGTATACTTCTGTCGGACGTCCATAGTTTTTAAATCTTTTTTTTATTTTGCTTTCTGAATTTATGATTTTTGTTAAGAAAGACCGGGGAAAAAATTAAAAATTGTTTATATCATAAACACTAGAAGTATATTTTTTACAGTATGAAAACGAAATTAATTGTTCACCGACAATACCGATTTCATTGCGGTGCAATCGAAAATGGAAAAAGATAAGCAAGTAGGAAATTAATATGAAATTGCTGAAGGAAGGTACTATTATTTTGGCCGGCACTGTGATATATACATGGCCATATGTACATTGTTTGTCATGCTGTGTCAATTTTATACGGCCAACAAATTATGTTAACCATTACAAAATTAGTTTTTTTTTATATTTTTCTAGTACCAAAACCAATTGGTTGGTAGTTCTTCAAATTGGCCGATGTATTGGCATTCAAATGCAACAAAGAACAGTGAGGAGACCAACCGCAATGTCTTCTGTAGCAACTCATTAGAGTTTTTGTTTTTGTTTTCTATAATAAAATGTCTAAGTTGACATTTGACCGGCATTTTTCTGTGGGCTCATTATCTTTTGTGTCGGTAGTATGAAAAAAAATTAGTTTTGGCCGCCGCACAGTAGTTGCGATAAGTGACCAGAACTTCTGCAAAGAAATTATTGAATTCTCTTTTTTTTTTTTATAATGTTAATACATATTAAAGAAAGTTGCGAATTACCGGAAAATCTATTAACGTTGAAACATCCATCGCGTAAAAATGAGGTGGGTTTATTTGTGCAATAAAAATTCGGCTTTATTGCACAAGTATAATAAAAAGGTAGATATACCATAGCACTTTTAAAATTAATTATTTTTAAGTTTGCAGAGATAATAACTGGTTTTGGTTGTTTTTGAATTTTTCGAACATAACTTCGATTTTTGTAAAAATTTCAAAATTTATATTTTAACTTGAAATTTAAATGATTTTATAACTTTTTATAAGTTTAACAATTGCGTATGGCTGATTTTGAATATTCGAATATAATTTCGAATTTTCGTAATATGTATGTCCGTCAAAAATAATATTATAAAACAGGGTTTAAATGATTTTCTAAGTTTTTATAAGTCTAAAGATTTGGTTTTGTCGGTTTTGAATTTTCGAATATGCATAATTTCGAAATAACATTTCGAAAATATGTATTTCGAAATAAATATCTTAACATAGGTTTTAAATGATTTTATAAGTTGTTCTGCCCTTAAAAATTCCTTTTGGCCGATTTTGAATTTTCGAATTCTAAAATACCTCAGATATAATATGATTTTAAATGAATTTATAACTTTTTATAACTTTTAAAAAATACTTTTCGAATATAACTTTGAATTTCCGAAATATTTAAAAATTTCGAAATTAATCACTATCCCAACACGAATTGTAAAGTATTTAATAACTGTGCAAATATTTTGCTGAAATATAAATATTAAAAGTATTTATTTTGTTTGAAAAATAAGTTTTAAAAACAATAAAATATTCATTTGGTTGTCTTTCTTTTCATTTCAGGTAAGTTGACGAAGAAAGTAAATTATTAAAATGCCATAATAAGTAAGTAAAAATTCTGTGCGTGTAATTTATGTAGTTTTTATATTTAAGTTCCATAAAATTAATTTATCTTCTGGTTTCCCCACACTCGCTTCCACTCAGGAAACCACACAAATGTCAAAGTTGCAGATCCATCATCTTGAAAACTGAATTGCAAGAAAAAGAAAGAAATACAAATGCACTTCAAAGAACAAGGAAAAGAATTTATGTTTATTTAATGATAATTTGACACTCTTGATATCATTTTACTTGACAGCCTCAAACCAATCATACCCATGTGCACACACGCTCATAACATCCATCAGTGGTCGCCATTCACGTTATCATTCCTCTCCCATGCATCCCTTTCGGTTATTGACTACATATTTAGATGAAATGCCATCAAAAGAAATGCAATAAAAACCGAATAGAATTAAAGCAAGAAAAAATAATCAAATAATAATGATAATAATAAATGCATATTCTTTTTAGCCATACATTTGCTTCCCTTGAGTCATCATCGTCATCATGACAATCGCTATCAATGAGATTTTTGTTGTTGTTGTTGTTGTTTTTGTTTTCATTTCAAAATAATAACCTTTCGTGTGTATTCTTATTACAACATGACATTTGTGTTGCTAATATTATTGTTGTTGTCTGTAGTGTTTTTCTAGTTTCATTTTGCTTTTTTAAGGTTAAACTATTGAGGCATTAGTTTTCCTCATTTTCTATGAATTTTTGCCAATGTGAAATTCATTTGCCATTTAATTGATCAATTTTTTTTTTACTTAATGACAATACGCGCGAATGACGGTAAACAGGAAATAAAGTTGTTGTTGTTGTTTTCATTTTTCAAGAATAAATAAAATTTGAATTTTAATTACATATTTCTTTTTCTGTGTTAGAGATTGTAATGAGATGTTGTAAAAGATAATAAATATGGCAATTAAAATATGGCCGAATCAGAAATAAGGAAACAAAAATAAATGTTCAGATGTTAGATCTTAAACAATAGTTACTTAAATTAGGCGCCGTCTAAAAATTTAGCTTTCATGGTATTTGCAAGCATTAATATTTCCTTGGGGTGGTTAAAAAATATATGCTTGCATTTGTGGCGGTGGGCACCATGTTACATTCCACCATTCCATGTGGGCATGAAATTCATCTTAAGGGTGCTTTAGACCATAAGATCTGTCGTACGACATGTCAAATTTTTGTGTAGAAGAGCACAAGTCGGATCGTCTAAACGTAATATGTAATGAAACTATAAGATTTTGAGAGAAAATACGGATGAAAATTTGACAGTCGTATGGCTCTCTTGATTTTTTAAAATTTTTCAAAAACCAACACACACCAGGGATGCATTTTTATGTAAACAAAAGTGAGAAAGCCAGGGAGGGTAAACTGGTTTCATAAATTTATACCAATTATAATACCAAAATGTACATTTTAGACCACGACAGCACAATTTTATAAAAATATACGTATATTTTCTAAAAGTACACTAAAAATTTTGACCACGAAAATAACATTCCAAAGTTATAAAAATATTTTTGAAAGTTATTGAAAAAAAAATTCATTTGCACAAGAACTCCATCCCTGGGGAAGACAAGCAAACAGCTGTAGTTAAATTAAATGAGAATGTTTTCATCTTACTTGATTTTATCCATACCAATGGTGTAAAAGCCAGAAAACAACCATTCGATTTTTACTCTCTTTTTTTGAAATACGGATGCAATTTCATTTTATTTTCTCGCTCATTTTACGTACGACAAATCTTATGGTCTAAAGCACCCTTAACAATGCCCAAAGCACACGGTACAAAACACATAGGTTACCCAAAATATGTACTTACTATATTAACCCGGTGCGCTTCGCTGGCTCCACACAAACTTTTGTAATGTTGTCCACTTTTTTATAAAAAGTACATATCCAAAACTACGTTATAAAAAAGAACTTTTTTGCCAAGAACCGTGTTTTTGAAAAGTAACAATTCCACTATATTTTTACTTTTCTTCTCAAAAATCCCTAAAATACCCATATCCACCATTTTTGTGGCGTCTACCATATTGTGTTTATAGTGTTTATTTGTGATTTTGAGGTCTTTTCTCATAAATATACCTTTCATTGGACACTCATATCATAGTGGTGAATAGAAAATAGTGGTAAAGATTTCATTATATTTTATGCTCCCGTCTGAAAAGTAGCTTTAAATATCATTGTGTTGGATAAAAATAGTAAATAATTGCCGTATATAAGTAACGATACATCGACGATACATCTATCTCAAAATTAAAAACATCGACATCGTTCATTCACACTGTTCGCGTTTGTTTCGTTTATTTGAATGTTTTTTAAAAATTAAAAATATAAAAAAACTTTATTAAACTATAATAAATTTACCTAAATTTCTAATAAGTTATTATTCTAATAGCTATAAATGGAAACAAATCTGACACGGAAACACGTTTGCCTGTTTTTTTTTTATTAAATATAAACAGAAATTTAATAAGGTCGTTGAGTATCAAAGTGGTTAAGCCACTGGTGTACCATTGTACTTTTAAAGTCCAATTTGTACCAAAAATGTTACAATTGTACCAATTTTGCTATGCATGCATATGACTAGAACTATAATAAAATAAACTATTATAAAGTAAAGAAATGTTTAAACAATTTTAAAGACAATGTAGGTGTAGGATTCATATCATCTTTAACCGACTATGAACTGGTTAAACCAAAACCTCGATTAATTAATCAACCTGAATTAATCAAGCAGAAGCACGATTAAATGAATAGGCTGGTACATACATGCATTTTAAATCACTTAATGATGATTAAATGGAAACATAGATGTATCGTTTTTATCAGCGATGTTTTTTAACATCGATGTTTACCGTGAAATCATCCCTAGCATGCCTATATATATACGCACTTTTAAAAGGGCTTGAAAGTACAAATGTATATTTATACCTTTATATGTTCGAATTTCGAAGAAGTAAGAAAACGCATTCGAGATTTTATCTACAGGAAAAGAATGCGGAATAAAGCTTTGTTCTATGTTCAGTAATTAAGAAGATATATGGGTTGCAAAAGAGTACCAAAATTCCGTTTTTTCCCATGTTTTTACCCCCTAAATGTACATAGATACATATATTAAAAACGTGGCGAACACGTGTCTGATTATTTTTTAACAGCATTTATATGCTTTTTGCATTTTAGTTCCATCTGCCTTAATTTCGCAGATACTAAGTTACCGATTTCACCCAGTTTTGCCGTTGCTTATCCCCTTGTCATTCGAATTTAAAAAAAAAATCTTTTCTTAAATGAGCTGATGAGTTTAAGAGGTATACGCGTATCGAATTTCAAGTCTCTAGCTCTTGGCGTTTGCGCTGTTCGTTGGTGAGTCACGCGATGAATGACACAGAACTTGTATTTTTATAAATCTTCTCTATATACATATATATAAAAAGAAGTGTACACTTTGATGTCACCACTGACTGAGGAAACGAGTCCACCAATTTCAACCAAAATCGGTGTAGGTTTTTTTTTTATCTTGGTCAAGTGTTCAGGGGCTGTCCCCTACATATGCAATGCATTGCACTGGAACTAGAGAGAAGAATGGGGTAGGGAATAGACAGGTGGTGAAACTGGTAGGAAGATAGAGCTTAATTCTTGCACAACTCTGCAGTTGCGTGTTAATCATATAGCAAAGTTGCGGCGTCTCTGATGTTTTTTTTTACGCATTTTTTTTTAAGCTAATGGTTTTATTTTATTTATTATTTTACTTCACCGACGTTTTATTACTCAAATACCGATGAAGGCGGGTGCTGTAGCACAGAAAACTGAGAAAAAACTTTTTTCTGATTTGACCTGGCTGGGAATCGAACCTGGGTCTTTCTGGTTGCAGAGCCAACACACTGACTACTCGCCATCAGCACCCAGATAGTTTATGTGAAGTTTGCACGAATCGGCCCCGTGGTGCCAGAGATATGGCATATAGATTTTCCTATATATTCCCGTACAATTATCAACCAAATGCCCTCCAGTTTCCATATTATGATTATATATATATTATTATATATATATATATATATATATATATATATATATATATATATATATATATATATATTTTGTTAAAAAACCATGTATCGTAATGTCTTATGTGTACAAAGGCATTCGGTCTTTCAAATTGGAATCTTGAGCTGAATCCTTCCAGTGGTTGTTTCGATCGTCATTTTATTTTTCACTTGCTTTACACCTGCATTGTAGTATATAAAATATTTTCTGTGATGTAAGAGCTATCGAGCTGAAATTTTCAATACAGGTTCGGGTTAATTCACATTAGCTTTTGAGCCCTAACAACATTCAAAACAAAAACAACATTTTAAATTTTGTTTTTATTTTAAATGGAATTATGTGAACGAACGATATCGAGTGACATCGTGGACCAGGCAGTAAATGTGTCTATTCCCTTTTTAATACAACTGTGCTGTATTAATTATTTATATTTAATTTTAGTTTTTTATGCCAATTTTTTTTTCTCTAAAAAGTTTTCTATTTCAAAAAGGCGTGGATAAATATTAAAAGAGACACGGTAAGGATAATGGAATATATTTAGTTTTTGGTGTTATTAGTTTTAAGCAGAAAATAGCTTAGAATCCGCTACAGACATATCGGAGGATCCAACAAAAGCTAAAGAAATGGGGAACTGTTCAAAATCGTGCGAAGAATAAGTTTCTTGCTGTTGTTGTTTAACTTCTTTTGTTTCTCTTAATTTGAATAAAAATAAATTCAAAAATATATATTTTTGTGCTCTTTTCATTATTTGGACAAAGAGTTTTTTTGTAGTTTGTTTTGTTTTTTAAATAAAAAATTTTCTTAAAAAATATATGGTAACGCAGGCTGTTTGTTGTAGAAATATATTTTCGGTATTGCCACATTAATATATTTTAGATTTATAAAAATAAAATTTCTTATTTGAAATATATTTATATCATTTGTTAATTTTCTTCGACCTCCTTATTATTAATTATATTAAGATAATCAAGCTTAAAATCAATTTTTTAGAGAAAAATTAAATATTTAAAATATTTATGTAGTTCAAGTGTTAGTTTGGAATGGGCGGAGTTGCAAAGTTGAAAATACAACCGCTATATAATATATCTTCTAAACTATAACGGACACAACCTCTTCGAAGTGTGGACCCAAAATAGGCCAATTCGGTGAAATGAAATGTATGAGCGAGTTCTTTCAGTGCATCTGAAATATTGATAAAACGCAATATATATTGTCGTAAACTTTTGTCTATATTTTTGGCATTTGCAGTCGGATCTAAAAATTGACATATCAATGTTTTGCACCAATGGCCATTGATTTCTAGTATACCGCTCTAGGATTTATCCACCGGTTTCTACCACCCTAATGTACAATCCTAAGATCAGAAAATTACAGCAAATTTTATTAAAGAAAATTAAAAATCAATACACTTTTGCTAAGGCAGTAATTCGTAAGAATTAAAAAAATTAAGGTGAAATAAAATGTTGGAAATTTTAATCAATCCTATTTCGACATGATTCCAATTGGCTGTATTTTTGGCGCCTCTCCAGATTAGCAAAAATATTGGACAAAAACATTCACATATCCTACTTTAAGATCCGACTGATATAACGAAAAGTTTAAAAAGGCGACCACTACCTTCAGCCTTGCAGAAATAGGGGGATTTTTTTTTATTTACATTTGTATATATCTACACAAGTACTCGTACATATGTGCGTAAGAATATTGACACAAATTTAAGGAATTTTTTTAAATATAAAATCACACCATATTCCGACTTAATTTATTTGTAATTGATTTCAATCTGTCGTCATTGCTGAAGAAGTTTTCATAAGACAAATTATTATCCTTAAATATGTAGTTGTTATAATATGGGTATTTCCATTTTATGACTTTTACCTTGTTTATAGTTCTCGCAAAGCCTTGTTACAGCAAAATAGTGACAGACTACTGCCGTAAAATTGTGTTTTTAAATCGTAAAAACAACTTGTTCGCCTATTTATTTGCAAAAATTTGCCAAAAACGGAAATAAACTGTGACGATTCTTTAAAACGCAATCAAAATGACACTCAGCAAATAAAAACTATACAGAAGTCTCTTCTTCTAGTTAGATGAGAACGAAAATACATCAAGATTTTTTTTAATAGCAAAAATATGAAATAAAAACCCTGTTGTATTATCTAGAACAGGGTCAATGCAAGGATTTTTTAAACAGGCCAATACAATGTGAAGCACATACATACATATTGACAAACTTTTTCTTTTTTTTTTTTTGAACGCTTCTCCATATCAAGGAAATACTTAATAATCTTGAAATATAAAAAAGAAAACAAAAATGCATAAGACCATATTATTGTTGCTGGGTGTGTGTGTGTTTGCTTGTGTGTGGTTAAAATGATTGACTGTGCAATTGATTAACCTTTACAACACCAAATATACTGGTTTATAATTACAACTGTGGAACTGCCCATATGGTAATATTCAAGATTAATTAGTTTTAGCACTTTGTGAAACCAATATGCATCCAAACATTTTCATTTTCACCGCGTTTCTCTCTACATCTAACGCTAGTTCTCTCCCTCCGTTATTTAAATATGTAAGAATGTGTATAAGTGTAGAGTAGAGTAGGGAAATATTTTTATTGTAATTTGTTGGCGACAAATGAAAACCATATTGCAAAATGAATGCAAACAACATCATGTAAGGCAATGTTGCCAGATTTTCATTGGATTCGTACAACTCGAAGCTTCCGCTGAAAAATAATGGGACTTATTATGAGTGTCGTTATCGTAGCCGTATTTACGCCAAGCCAATATTAAGCATATGGCAGGTGTTGCCACATTTCACAGTTTTCCTCACGACAACGACACTCATATATAAGGCCTATTAAATAATAAAGAAAAGCGCTAGTTTGTCACTACTCAAGTTGTATCTAATAGGATCAGTGTTGCCACATTAGCAAATATATAGTATATACCGCATCTGATTTTCTTACTATCTTTATCCCCTATGTCTGACAGAAAATAGAACACAACTCTCGTGTATGGGGTTCAAAGTTTACTTTGAAATAAGTTGACCCTGTATAGGACAGGGCGAAGAGACTAATCGGTGAAAGTAGAGTAGCCAACTGCATTGACTCGCTAAAGCATCGTCGTAATGTGGAATGTATCTCGCTGTCATATCGCTACTTTAAAAGAAAAACAGGGAACCTGTTGTTGAAACTCGCAAATTTTTATGTACATTAATATTGTCTTCGAAAGCGAGTTTAGATTGTCCAGCGAATCGAACTGCGCATTACAGAGGAAATGCGCAGCCGTACAGTTCGTATGTGGAATAAACTTCCGGCAGAAATCTTCCCTGTCGATTGCTACGTTGGAAAGTTTAAGTCAAATGTCCACAAACTCTACTCCCTCTATCCTCCTTCGCAAAACCTATATTCCTATATCTGTTCCAAAGCATTGTATATATGGGGAGCACACACCAGAGCACTAGTACAACACAAAAAATAAAAAATTTACATATTTTCCAAATTAAAAAAAAAAACTCATCTGGTTTTATTTTCGAGAAAAATTTTAAAAATGTAGAAATCGGTGGAGCAATCGCAGAAACTTTCCCCTAAGCTTAACCGAAATGCATATCGAAAATCGATTTGAAAAGAAATTGCGGAGCAATTAAAAACAAAATTTTTTTTGCAAATTTTCGACATCAAAATCTCTCGAACCATTTTACAGATTTTGTTACAATTTCCGAAATCTGATACATTTTTTTTTCTATAAAAATCAGTAAATATCTTATTATAATTAGACGAATCTTTTGGAATTTTTAGAAAAAGTGACTTTTTTTTTGTCAACAATATCTCTGGAAGTAATCACACGATTTTAGTGAAATTAGCAGCAGTCTTATTTGAGAAAATTTGCGAATAAATCGAACTGAGTCCATTCATTATATCACAATCTTGGGAGTGTGGCAAATTCAAACACACACATACATACATACTGACATCATATCGAAAACATTCAGGGTGGCGATGGCTGAAGTAGTCTGCACGTTGACGTTGGGTTCAGTTTCTCACATTTTCTCTCATGTACATTTGTGTGTCTTTGTGTCAGTTCTTGTCGCAAGGTTTCAGTGGCGAAGGCATAGTCACGGGTCACTGAACAGTAACGGCTTTAGCTGTAACCAATCCAAAGGCACATCAGAACGCCCTCCTTCGTCGGTATTGTGTAGCACCGGCTAAATAAATTACTAAATTAAAATAATTACTAAAAATAGCTACTAAAACGAAGCTTTAGAATTTAATACATCTCCTTGACATCAGAGACGGTACTACAACGCTGCTATAAAAAACAAAAGAACGTGTAAAAGCAGAGTTGTAAGATAGTGAAGCTTCACCTCCTGTCAGTTCTCCTACTATTCCTTTCCTCTAGTTCCAGCACAATGCACCGCATGTGTAGGGGTCACCTCCTGAGTGCTGGTCCAAGATAGAAAAAGAAGAATTGACTCCCAAGACCTCACAACGTCGAAATATGATGAGAATTCGTTCTTCCCTAATTGGGCTAAAATCAGTAACTTCAGCAAGTTAAAAAAATTTAAACACAAACTAAGATCAAGAATATTTTTCTGTTATACTTTTTTTTCAAAGAGAAGTAACACTCAGGCAATGATTGCCTACTATTAGGTGTTAACTTCTAGGAAACGAATAGTGATGGAGATTACAGGTGATGAAGGGATAGAGAGGAGAAGGCTTCATTATTTTTACAATACTGCTTTGGCACGTTTCTTGTTTTATGGCAGCGTTGCTGCACCTCTGATATCAAGGAAACGCATTAAATTTTTGAAGCTGTATTTGGTAGACATTTTATTAATTATTTTACTTCGCGGATGATGCTACGCAATAGTTGCTACTGCAAGTACTTTTCTTTAAAAACTATTCAGATTATCAAAATTTTTTAAAGCCTTGCTCCTGCATAATAAAACGTTTTTTTTTTTTTTACACAAGATATATTATTTATTGAATCTTCAAAATCAATTGAACTAACAATAAGTATTCAAATCTTAAGAACTAATTGCTAATTATTATTAAGTACAGCCTAGCTGTACAAAATTATTTATTGCTCGTATAGTTTTATTTCCGCGTCTACTACGTTCGGGCTAGGGAAAGAGTATCCCTTCTTTTCAGACGAATGAACCCTCTTTCGCTTAAAATATTTCGGGCTAGTATATTTGGATGATCTTGCAGTTTGGTTAGGTATGACGTTGCGTATGTTGTTATCTCTTGTTTGACTGTCGGAATATTTAAATCCTTGTATATGTTAGAATTTTTTATATACCACGGCGCATCTGTTATCATTTGACATTTTTGAATTTTTTCTATATTGGAAGCTGAGGCAGTGTCCCATAGCTGGATACCATAACTCCATATTGGTTATAAAACTGCTTTCTAAAGCAAAAGCTTACAGTCCAGTTTTAGCACAGAATTTCGACCAATAAGCCAATTTAGTTGAGTTGCTTTTAATTTCATTTGAGTTAATTTTGCATCGATGTGCTGTTTCCATGTTAGCCATCTATCAATGTGCATCCCTAGATACTTGACCTCCAAACGTTGAGGTATTAACTGGTTGTTGATCAGAATAGGAGGACATGTGTCTCTGCGCAGGGTGAAGGTTATATGTACGCACTTATTCTCATTAACTTTGATTCGCCATTTTTTTAGCCAGCTTTCCAGCTGCGAAGTTTGGTGCTGTAGGCGACGAGATGCTTCGTCAGCACTTTCGTGAATGCTTAAGAAAGCCATCGGCAAAAGTTGAGGTGTGGATGTTCGCGACTGTTGGCAAATCTGCGGTGTATATCAAGTACAGCAATAATAATAAAAAGTTGGAAAACATTTTTAAGGTGGATTCTTGGGTGAATATATAAGTACTTGTTAACACGACGTTTCTTAATAAATAAATTCAGAGAGAAAATTGCAGAAAATTTAATAAAACTGAAAAAGTTACATTTATCTGAACCGATTTTTGCATCTTATTACACCTGTACTGATTCTAATGTAGAAAATTACCTGCTGCGCTAATTCTGTTAATTTCACAAAATCGGCAATTGAGGAGAAAAATAACACATCTCATTTCGCAATTTTTGCGATAAACAGAAAAATTACCAAAATGCCATTAAATTTACAAATCTGGCAACAGTGTTTCATTTGCACCTTATCACTGGTGTTGTATGTTGTGTGATTATTCCTTCCTTCCCCTTTTTCTTATTACTCTCTATTATTGTAGGCACGTAACAGTCGTATGCTCTCGACCTCTGTTAGTTATTCATTGTAAAAGAGAAATATGGTATCTATTGGATTTCTAATGACATCTTGTCGTCGTACAAATGTATGACAGTGTGTTTGTTTGTGCATTTTTATTTCGTGTAAAGAAAAATGATTTCGCCATAAACATTTCGGTACACATTTTAGGCATGTGAATGTGATTCAACAATACAACAACAGCAGCAGTAGCAGCAGCAGCAGCAGCAGCAAAAACAACAACTTTGAAAATTTTAAGCAAAAATGTGAAACGAGGAAACATTAACTAAAAAAAAAAAAACAAAACCAAAAACAATAATAAAAAATGCAAATCGAAAGCCAACCAAACCAGCTCTTTATAAATATTATATTTAAGTAATGGGTGTGTGTATGTGTTTGTGAAGTGAATTTGAGTGTGCATCATGTATCCCATGCTTTGATGCGGCAGTATGTGTATCTTTTATAAAATTGTATTGAGCTGAATATAACGTGTGTTAACTTTTTATTATCATACATTTAGTTGATTATTAACTTTCGTGCTGTTAGTAGCGTGCGCTTGTTGTAATCTTTATTTCGTTTATTAATTTTTTCTATTTTTAGTGAGAAATTATTGCAAATTAAACGTGAATATTTTACGTTTTCTTACTTGTTAATAAATAATTTTCGTATGATAATTTTAAGAAAAAATTGTATAAATTAGCCAAGTAAATGCAAAATAAAATGTCTGCACTTGTAGAAATAATGTGAAAAAATTTATTAAAATTTGAATAAAAAATTGATAGAAAAAGAAATTTTAAACCGTAAAGTGAAATTTTTAAAAGAAATATAATTAATAAAAAAATCAATTTTAAATCATCGAATTTTTTTCAACATCAAAAAAAAATTAACTAAGTGTTTCAATTCTTTTTGTTAACAAAAAATTAATAATTAACGGAAGCAAAACAATAAAACTTAATATAAATAAATATAGTGCAGTAAAGTTTAAAGAATAGTGCAAAATATTTTACTTTTATCATATAAAAAAAAAATCTTAATAAAGCCGAAATTATTTTTCTAAAAAAATTGTGATGAAAGGTTTTTTTAAATAATAAAAATCGTGAAATAAGTGTTGTGTGATTATTTGTAATTTTAACCAACCTCCAAACCACTTAAAAAAGTATTATATTAATAAAAATAATTTTAAATATAAAAAAATGTTTGAACCTTTTGTGAAAATAAAGAAAAAGCAAAATGTTGTTAATGAATTGGAAGCTATAGAAATTGTTGATGATTCAAATGAAAATTCCTTAGGTGAGGGTAAGGAATGCTGCTGCTCATCACCACCACCACCACCACCAGCAGCCACAACGCCAATAATACCCAATCCGCCTATTAAAGTACAGCAGAATTTATCACCTACTTCTAGGGCGGCGATAGAAGCCATTGCTAAGGAATTAGAAGCCTCTACCAGTGCCAGAAGCACAATCACAAATTCATCAAATTCATTAAATGTAAATAATTGCAGTCGTTTGCAAGAATTAATATCATCACCACCAATCATACAAACAACTCATCATCAACAACAGCATTTGGTTAGCCCACCTACACCACCACCCTCAACACCACCAACACCTGCCTTACATCGTTTTGATATACTGCAACAACATTTACAATCTAATAATAATAATTCTAATTCATCGTCCCCTTCTAAGGCTGCAAACTCTCATTCACCTTCGGTATTACAACAACATTTGGATCAGTTGCCCTTGCCAACAGCAATAGTAGAAGCAGCAGCAGCAAAACCAACAACAATTGAAAGCCAGCTTTCACAAACTCTGGCAAAGCGTTTGAAATTGCCGTCCCAACATTACTCCTCACTTAGCCAGCAATTGTCGACCTCTTCCTCCCCCCACCCAAATTCTTCTACATTTTCGGCATCCTCCTCCTTGTTGGAAGAAGTTTTTTCGGCAAATAATTTACAAAATGTATTAAAAAGAAAAAGTTCCTCAATAAGTAACGCGAGTACAAATTTTTCTTCTGAGTCTGCGTCTTCGTCTATGTCTTCTACTTCTTCGTCGTCGTCTAATTCTACTACGTCCTCTACGGTCTTCAATTCAAATTGTACTTTAAGAAGTTTGGTTACAAATCCCTCCTCTTTGATAACATCAAGTACATCTTTAAATAGTATTATAGCAAATCGTTTAAATTCGCCACCAGCTTTAACTACCAATTCGACTCCAACAATCGCTTCGCATTCTTCCAATTCCCATTCGATAGCAGGAGCAACCACATCGTCGTCGTCATCTTCTTCGTCCCCTTCATCGTCTCTGTATCATCAGCAACATTCCTCTTTAACAAATTCAATAACACACCGTATACATCAATCGATACGCCGACATTTAAACCAACAGCAAAATCAGGCATTAGCAACGAGTCAACAGCAGCAGCCATTACAACCGCACAACCATTATCATCAGCATCATCACCAGCAGCAGCAGCAGCAGCAACAAAGAATACCGCGAAACTATCAACAACAACAAACGCATCATCATCACCAGCAAAAGCATTCCTTATCTTCTTTTCCACCAGCTACGAATTCTA
This sequence comes from Dexiosoma caninum, assembly GCA_963924685.1. Lineage (NCBI taxonomy): Eukaryota > Metazoa > Arthropoda > Insecta > Diptera > Tachinidae > Dexiosoma > Dexiosoma caninum. Next base: position 28,347,091 of record OZ004725.1, on the reverse strand, counting down.
CTAATTCTCCTACAACCTCAACTGCAAACTCAACTGGATCGTCATCTTCTTCATCCACTACTTCGTCGTCTTCAACATCTAATAATAATTCAACAAATTCACCCCTTTGTGTAGTATTATTGGTTAAATGTCCAAATTCGAAAAAGTATTGTGATGCTTTACAACAGCAAAATAATCAAAATCAATTGATAAATGCAAATCCTGCATCACCACAACAACACAACCAACATCAAAGCTTACATTGCTGTGATAATAAAAGGTAATAATCCTTAAGAGCGTTCATTAAGATTCCCACAAGAAGCGTATTTCTCTTATAAAAATTGTTGCACTTTTATTTGTTACAACAACTGTTCTCTGCCTCTGTATTCTGAATTAAAATTGAAGAAAAAAGAAAGAGTCGTCTTGTTTATTGCAGAAATAGAAGAGTTTTCCTTTTATTGCAAGAGCGCGTTAGAATGCTTGTTATTTTCTTACTTTTTTTTCTGCTGAGGTGAATTTTATTGCTATTTTTCTTAAATTTTTCTGATATTTTTAATTTAAATTAAAGCAGGATTTTTTTTTTGCAAATTAACTACTTTAACTATACATATTAGTTTTTGCACAACACAGTGATCGCTCTGCGCTGTATTCTTGAATTAATTTTTATAAAAAAAAAGGAGTGGTTTTGTGTTAAATGTAATATAATTTGAGCATTTGTAAAAAATGTTGTTGTTTAAAATAAAAGTTCTAGTGATGCAAACATGTAGGAATTTCTAAAGTTAACAACGATTTTTGCATCGCCAATTTACTTAAACAGAAGAAAACTTTTACATTTTTCAGTTGTATGAAATTCATACTCAACTCTTGAACAATAATTTTTTTTTGCAAACAGTGTTACCACATTTTAAAATAATATAAAGCTAAATTATGTTTGAAATAGAGCTAAAAAATAACTAAAGAAGAACATTTAAAGCCACAAAATAAAGATACATGTTTTTATAGCTTTCTAATTGTAACTTTCAATTATTTCGATATTTTTCACAATTTAAATATATCCTGACGTATTCATAAAAAATACTTTTAATTTATAAAAGCTTTAATGAACCAATTTCCCTACAAAATTCAATTTTTGAAGCCCTTATAAACCAAAAATATTCCTATGAATACGCCCCTTTTTATCCAAAAAATATTACGTAATATTTTTATGTTACCAACAATTAATATTGACAGTAAATAATGACGATATATTTCATATCGTCTAACGGCAGCAACTGTAGGCGATAAATTTTAATCCCACCAGTCCTTATCAATTATTTATGGTGATTTCCTTTCTGAAGAAAAATGTTGCACTTCCTACAGCGATACATTTTGTATTACCGCAATGATGCGTTTCACGGTTTCTAAGTTTTTCAGCTTAATTTTTATCAATAATAATAACAAATTTAATAATAACATTAAAATAAAAAAATTAAAATAAAAATAATAATAAAATTAAAATAATAATAACAAATAATTTAACAAATAAAATCGCAAGAATAAAAGTTCTTATTTGCATAAAAAGGTATTTATTGAAAATATTTAATCTCAACAGGAGAGTAGAGGGTCAAATATGTTGCACATTTTGCTAGATATGGGTGCAACATATTTAGAAAGGAACGTGGTCAATATTTATTATGTTACATACTTTTTAGAATTGAATATGAAAAGCAACGATATGTAGCATATACATACTTACGTAACACTTTTGCCAGAAAGGAAAACGTCATTAAATTCCATTAATTTCAACTGAGTGGTGGTGTCAACTTAACACTGTTCGGCATGCAAATGTTTATTTAAATTTATAAATTTATAAAAGCAAATAAAGAAAATAACAAAATTACAGCAAAATCCTTTACTTGTGAAAACTGTGTTTCTTTCCTCTTATACTATTCTTTTTATTTGATGTGGGACAGCGTGAAAGCAAAATGTAATATTACTTAAGATTTTTTGACAGTCAAACCACAGCTCATTAGGCTTCTTTCTCACAAAGTCTTATGCCAGTCGTAAGGCTTATATTATGGTCTGAAACCTACTTAATAAACTTTGCAGGTAGTTCAATCTCATTCTCTCATTACACCACAAAAAACTAGTCAAATTGTAGGCCTGGGGAGGCTTCTCTGTAATGGGAGTTGATAGAAAATGCTTTCGATTAGCAAAGCAAATAACATATCAAATCAAAGGTTTTTTTAGTTTCGCATTAAAGAGTGACCTCCCTATATTTTCTACACTGCCCTAAAACTTTTATAAATCTCCTCTCGACTCGAAAAAAAAAACTAGTTTTCTAACTTGCCGCCAACGTTAGTAAATTCCCACTCCTCTCATTACTTTTCTCTTGTCAAGATTCTACTGGCTGTTACTATTATTCTTTTTTTTTTTACTTTTATTTCGTTCAATTCTACAAGAATTGTGTTTAATTTGCTGTAGTTTTTGTGTTCTAGTTGTTTTGTTTTCTCCTAGTTGATGTATGAATTTTAGTCAGCCTAAAAAAAAATAAAAATAAATGTTGACACACTTCTCCTTACACTCATACATATTTGCATACGAATTACCAATCCTACACACACATACACAAACGCTAATATATGAATTCCCGTGTATACCAGGGATGGAAAATATGGCACAATTGTGGCATTTTTGGTATTTTAAATTATTTTCACTAAAATGGTTATTGTTTCATATTTGTGTGTAGGTATTTTTTGTAGCAGAGGAGATTTTGAAAAATTTCAAAAGTATTTCAATTCAGACGTGTGTTTTTTATCTTGGACCAGCATTCAGGAAATGACCGCTGCACATGCGGTGCATTGTGCTAGAACTAGAGGAAAGGAATTGTCAGAGAAATGATAGGAGGTAAAGCTTCATTATCTTACAACACTGCTTTTTGCACGTTATTTGTTTTTACAGCAGTGATGTAGCGTCGCTGATATGAAGGAGACGTATTAAATTTTTTAAAGCTTCGTTTTTTGTAGCCATTTTTAGTATTTATTTTACTTGGTGCTACACAATACTGACGAAGGACGGCGTTCTAATGTGCCTGTGGATTGGTGACAGCTGAAGCCGTTACTGTTCAGTGACCAGTGACTATGCCTTCGCCACTGAAACCTTCCCACAACAACTGACACACAAATGCACAACTGAATAATGCGAGATGTTTTTATGAGTCTGAAACTGAGGTTGAACCCAGGAAAAATTTTTCGTTTTGTAGTCAACGTGCAGACATATGCTTTAATTATGTTGCTATGTGCCGCACGGTTTCATTAGCTTACAAAGAGTGTAACAAATTTCATAAGATGCATTAATTATAGCAGAATTTTGTAAAAGTGCCACTGATATAACAATTAGTTGTTGTTGCAATGTTAAACAAGTAAATTTTTCACTTCTTAAGGGTGATTGAGGGGCAAAAGTTTCGTCGTAGGATTTGTGTTTTATAACAAAATGGCGAGATATATTATTATATTTCTTTAATATAACACTTCCAGGTCCCTTAAAACAACCGATTTTCATTGCATATTTTTCTTTTAAGACTTAAAGACACTTTTGGCATTATTTAAAAATTACAAACTCAACCACGAGATTAAAATAACAATCGAGCAAGATTCAGCCTTTAGCGTCGTTTTTTATTAAATGTCAAATGAACATATAAATGTAAAACATTTTTTTGTTAAACTATCCGCAAAACTTAATCTTAAAAATCGCCAAACTCAATGGCAAAATTGCTAAAACAAATATTTTTTTTTTAGTTTTGTTAATGGCAGTTTAACTTTTTTTTAATTAGAAAATAGATTTTTTAATTTGTAAAAATGCTAATTTTTTTTTTGTAAAGTAATATTTTAGCAAAAAATTTCGATGGAAACTCGGCACCAAATTAAAACTGCGCAATCCCATCACTGGTGTATACCGCTCTCTATTTGAAATGTTACTACGGCTGGCTGATTATTCTAGGTTTATTTTATATATATTTTCTTGTATATATTCAGTTTATGGGAATGTGCATATACTATGCATACATATCGAGCTTTTGGTGCAATACCGTCGTAACTCAAAATTTAAATTTTTTGAGCTGGGTATGCAGAAATGATCTTTGGGGAAATATATATCTAAAGGAAAAGAGACTATGGTTCTATCTCTAACTGTTCAGATTCTACAACTACAAATGTTTTTATTGCCTCCAGCTATTTCCAACAATATTTATTTTCAATAATGAAATATTTCCTTTATGACACGAAATTTACAAACAGAAAACATTACAAAATATGCTTCTTTATTTAAAAAATAACTTTAGTAAACGAAAATACTATCAAAAAGATGGCTCAAAACTTCAACTGCATTTTTCTCAGTTCACGATTTTTTGAGATACGACGGTATTGCACCAAAGGCTCCATATATGTAAATAAATGTAGTTGTTGTTGCTGTTGGTAGTTTATTGTACTAAAGGAGTACGACGATCATATGCATATGCATGTACATATGTATGTACCTATGTGTGCGTAGTACACTAAATTAACTAACACTTTTTGAGTCCTTTTTATGCTCGTGTGTTTTTGTTGTTGTTACTGTTGTGAAAATTGCTTTTTTTTTGTAGGTTGTGAGGTCAAATCTATAAGAATGACAAGAGCGACAAGACTATACATACATATGTACGTGATGTATATGGATGTATGTATGTATGTATGTGTGTGTGCATGAATATGTACATATCTATATAATTTAATCAAGGAATGTTTAATGTGTACTTTTGTATAAACATAACAGTGGTGGGTGTGTGACATTTATCTCACACATTCGGTTGCTCTAGTATGTCCGTTTGTGTACATAACCTCAATTTGAATTTAGATTAGGCACAATATTGTATCATGATTTTCTTTTCGCCTGCTTTCAGCGGTTAGAAAGGAACAAGTAACTGATAACGAGTGTGAAGATTTGAAAAATAATAAATCCTTGTTATTTTGTGTAAGAAATATGTAGTATAAACATTAAGTACATACATATGTATGTATGTATGTATGTATGTATGTGTACATAGTTGTATTTAGCTAAAATTTCACAATAATACAGGGTTATTCATTTTTCGATTTTAAAAGTAAAGTTAAATAAAATACACATAAAGCTATGATTTCGAAGATAGCTTTATTTCATTATAACCCCGCAAAGAAAAGTGAATGCATTTCTTTTTACTGAATTCATTTTTAATGCCATCTTAAATTTTAACAAGATTATTATTTTGTTTTTTTGAACACAAGGAAAACACATTCAACTCTACCGATTAATTCATATGAAAAATTTCGCAGTTGTAATTATAATTTGAATAAAATTTTAAATGTGTTAAAACAAATCATGAAACATTCACTGCTTCTAAGCACTCAATTAAATTAAAATTAAAACTAGTTGTTTGGTTAAATCTGTACACAAGCTCGCCAAAGACACCCGTATGTGAAAATTATGCATTCTTCAGCTAAGTTTAACTAATTCGTTTGCAATGGAGCCCATGAATTCTCTATTTCTTTTGCATATCTTTTTTTGCTGGGAACGCTTGGACCCTGCCATTAGGTACGAAATATATTGCCATTTAAATGAACGCCTCGAGATTGGTTGCAGCAGTCGATCGAGTTAGTTTTCGAACACTTTTGCACATTTCCGGCGGTATCTCGGCGATAATTTGATGAAAATGTTTGTTTTCAAATGCTTCAACGTTTTGACGTAGACCCACAAAAAAGTCTAATGGCGTCAAATCGCGTGATGTTGACGTCGCTAAAACGTGAAATTACGCGTTCTGGAAACTGCTCATGCAAGAAGCCCATAATCGGTCATGGCCTGTGAATTTTCAATTGCAGGCTAAAAAATAAGTCAGTTATCATACGGCCATAGCGCTCTGAATTGACGGTAATGGCTGTTTCCATACTTTCGCTAACAGAAGCGATATTTTCGACAGTGCGGCTATTCCGATGATGCATGGGGATCACCACATCTGTAACCCTTCCAATCTCTTAAAATTTCTTTATAGTCTTGCCAATTTCTTGTACAGTAGTTTGATTATGACGACAATATTCACGGCGTAATGCGCGCCACGTTTGAAGCAGCACTTTTGTACAGCAACTTTTAACTATTTTTACGCTTTTTTCGTTTTCCAAACGGTTCATATTCGTAAATGATAAACCTTTCACTAAATAAATGACATTGCAGATGACAGATATTTAACAGCTGACAGCCTTGCCAGACCGGCGGTTTTTAAATCACGAAATAGATAAACTTATATTTTTTTGGAATCACATTTGATACCAAAACTAAATTTTTTAGTAAAGTCGCTCCCATAGAAATTATTTTTCCGAACTTGTTAAATTTTTATTGTTTTGCTTTTGCAGCATTAAATAAATGAAATTTGTTAATTGTTCCCGAACCCTTTATAATGAATTTCTGTGCATCAATTAGTTTACTATATCCCGAGTGCACTGTACTTCCTTAATTTACTTTTTAAGGTTAACATTTTAGCTTTCAAAATTTTTGTGTAATGACTATTTCTGTAACAGCCGGCCATCAATTTATTGTTAATTACAACTTTTAAACTCACATAATAAAGTACATTTAACGTTTTTTTTTCTACTTAACATTTATTAACTACTTCAAGTCAATAAAGAATTTTAAGGCTTATAAATTGGTGAAAAAAAGTAACTGTTTTGTACAGTGTTGCCATTTTTTTTTAACTTCGCTGCCAAAAGACTGACATCCCCAAAAAAAAAACCAAATATCGCCCACATATCGGCGGTGGATTCTTCTACCAAGAAGACTGCCAAAAAATATGTTATAATTTTTAGAAAATTTGCCTTCAAAAATTTTATGCATCGACACTTTATTTGCGAAATGATTCATTCACGATGAGGCTGTATTGGAAATCACCAATTTCAGTTACAGTCCGATGATATATTTAAAGCGATACAACATATTTAAATATTGATGCACATTTGTTTTTATTTAACCGCATTTTTTTCGAAATAATTCCTCCTTTGTTGAATAATCACGTGAGAATGTGGAAAGTTGGTCAATGATCGCTACTGAGGTATTTTTAGCTGTAACAACTGCAATTTTAATATCGATAATTTTAGACTGGTTGTAAAGCTGGAACTTCTAAGACGAAAAATAAATAATTACAAATGCTGATAATTATTATTTTTTTTATGTTGGACCAGCACTCAGGAGATGACCCCTACACGTGCGGTACATTGTGCTGGAACTAGAGGAAAGGGATAGTAGGAGAAATGATAGGAGGTCAAGCTTCCCTGTCTTACAACACTGCTTCTTGCACGTTGTTTGTTTTTATAGCACTGTTGCAGCGTCTCTGATGTCAAGGAGACGTATTAAATTTTGAAGCTTCGTTTTTCGGTAGCCATTCTTAATAATTATTTTACTTCGCCGGTGGTACACAGTACCGACGAATGAGGGCGTTCTGATGTGCCTGTGTATTGGATACAGCTGAAGCCGTTACTGTTCAGTGACCAGTGACTATGCCTTCGTCACTGAATTTTATATTGTTTCAGCATGCTGCTTGACATCAGCCTCTGTCAACGCAACTGTCCACGATCCATTTCTTGCTGTTAGTTTTTTATTGGGAACATAATGGGGCTGTTAAAAAGCCCTTAGGACACTTCATTTATTTTTCATTGATAGAAAATGACAGCAAAAGCCAGAAAGAAACTAATACAACAGAATATTTACAAATTTTAAGTGTTGCCTTCTTATCTTCATTTTTACAAACGCTAGAAAAATATACGGTCAAAAACTAAGCTCAAAATCGCAGACATTGTGCAAAAATCGCTGAGTATCGCTAAAAATCCATAACATATAAAACATTTAGAGCCTATTTCAAATATCAATTCATATTTAAATGTCGATTTTCATCTAGATATACTCATTGAATATTTAAATACTGTTTAAGTAGCCAGCACTCTGCATTTAAATATTGATTTTGCAACAACTTTAAAACAGCTTTTTAAAAACCTGTAAGTTGACGCTATCATATTAAATATCAGAGCGTTACCATACTTTCTTGTGTTTCATTATTTCAGTTGGTGAAAATAAAATTTTTTTAAACATACTTTACATAAAGATCATTAATTGAATTAAATTGTGTTTAAATATGTTTGGTGGAAGAGACTCTTAAAGTCCGAGACGTCAATTTTAAGTTGAAAACTTAAAAAATTTTTTTTTTTAACAGTTACTCATTTCTTATCGATAACACTACTGGACGTTTTTGTATTTATCTTAATATAGTTGTACTCTTTATATCAGATTATTTTTCCCATTACAATATTTATGCACTGCTCTTCAAAATTTTAACAATGCAAGAATAATTAAGTGCTAAATGGATTTAAGCCAACCTAAAATTAGCTTTCAAATATATTTAAAAAATTCATATAGAATGTTGAAAAAGTGTTACCAGTGCCCAGAGTTCTTCTTTCCAGTCAGTCTTATGATAACGATTAAATTTCGTATACTTTGTGGTTGCTGTCTGTATTGTATTTTGCATTTTTTCCCCTATTAACACCATTATCATCGACACGTAACATAGTAACTGACTTGCGAACGTCAAATGCAATCGCAGCGAGAATTATGTTACGTTGTGTTATGAATCCTGTTGTCAGCTACTGTAGGCAAAATCATAAAAAAATATTAGCAAAAAAAAACCCGCCCAGAACTTTAAATATATGGCCAAGCATCTCGCCAATTGCAATTCTAAAATTTTCATCGCTCTAAACGAATTTTTATTCGCCATAACTGACAACACTAGTTTCCTAGAAGTTTTATTAATAAAAATATATATGCATGTATATGTAAATATTTTTTTTAACAGATCCCAGACAAGCCTTCAATAAGTAATAAATAAATTGCTGTGGAACCTTGTTTAGACGAAAACTGAAAAAAAAAATGTATTTTATTGAGAATAATAATTGAAAATATTTTTTTTTTGTAATGCCTGAAAACCTTCAATTTGCTAATTAAAATTTTGGCATTAACTATAATAGTAAAACAGTTTAATTTATGGGAAATTTTTATTTTGTTTTAAAAGAAAATACGATTATTTTTTATACATTTCAGTTATTTTGGTAAAACAGTTTTTTTTTTTTTTGTTAATTTGACACATTTTTCATAACGAAGAAAAATAAAATGTATTGCTATTTTATCGTAAATCCTAGTTAACCCGCCCAAAAAAAAGTTTATGTCAGAGTCACGGCTTTAAATTTAATTTATTTCAATTCTTTTTTTTTTTTTTTTTTGGAAAAATTAATAAAATGTTAATATAAATTATAAATAATTACCTTATTGTGTTGTACGTCAATTGTTTGCTAATTTCGTATTGCATAGAGAAATTTGTTTATTTCCTATACACTGATCCGTTTCTGTAACTGGTGAGAAGTTTCCGTCGCATCTAGAAAAACAAGGCAAATATTTTTATTAAAAGAATATACATTGAAATAGATTTCGGAGGGGTTAGCTAGTTCCAATGCGCATTGCACTGTTTGTAATGCAGATCTTCAGGGAACCTTTACCCAAATTTTATCTTAAAACAATTAGAGATATTATATTAAACCTTCATTTAAATAAATGAGAAGTTTAAGCAATATCAGAGCTGAAACAAAAACTCCATAATCAATCTGTTTTCTCATCTTTCTTACTTTCACAGGGCAACACATATAAAAACTGAAGTCAACTTACCAAACACATGGAAAAACTTCAGGTTTTTTTTCCTTTCCTTTCTGTATTTCACTGAATGATAATAATTTTTTCGATTCGAAATTTCATCACATACGTTATCGAAACCAATCATATAATAAATATGTACATATATTTTCAATTTTTTCTAAATAATTTCAAATGTTTGAATCTATTGAAGATTTGTTGAAAAGTTTAAAGATAAACAATTTATTTATGTTTAGCTTGCTTTTGCAAAATGGTTAGTTCTACACCAAAGTCTACCGGTGTCGAAAAGTAATATATTAATAAACAAATTTCTTACTTAAGAGTTGAAGTTCGCGTCAGCTATCAGCCCCACTAAGGCCCAAATTCACAGTCATTAGTTAACTATTAGTAAACTAAAATGATAACTATTGTTTAACTAATACTTCACATTCACACTGTATTGTTTAATTAACATTCTCAGTATAACCAAAGAATGGTAACCCTAACAATTTTTTACTTTTCAATATTGGCAGCACTGTTATAGCATATAGTTTTTGTTTACATTTGTTGTATTATTTTATAAAAATAAATAAAACATGCTCATTATGAGCTCATCGGATTGCTGCTGAAATTGGTTCGGGAAAACCAAAATATTATCGAAAATAAAAAAACTGATAGCATTATATATGTATGTATATATAATACATTATGATAGATGATATGAAAACAAAAATACTTATAATAATTTACTAATCAGCTGTTGTCTAACTATTTGTTAACCAATGACATTGGCAGTTTAACTAATAGTAAACAAAAAGCTGTGAATCAAATATTATTGGTTAAACTCTTGCTATTAGCTAACTAATGACTATGAATTTGGGCATAAGGGTAATAAACCTATGCTATGTAAAAACACTATGTTAACCAGCGTTACCATTTCTCAAGTTTTCCCTTATTTTGCAAGGTATTTGAAATGCCAAAAAGTTTTCAAGTTTTTAGCTTCATTAAAATTTTCAAGTTTTGTTTATTAATTTTTAATTATATATATGACGAAAATATTATTTGCTGTTGCCATGTAATGTAAACGATTTTATAATTTTTCTGTATTAAATGTGTCTATTCCCTCTTTAAAATACAACAGTGCCGTATTAATAATATTATAGTTTTTTATGTCTGTTTTTTTTTTTGTCTAAAAAGTTTTCTATTTCAAAAAAGCATGGATAAATATTTAAAGAGAAACGGTAAGGATAATGGAAAAAAGCTTAGAATACGCTACAGACACTTCGGAAAGTCCAACCAAAGCTAAAAAAAATGGGGATCTGATCAAAATCGTAGGAAGATTAAGTTTGTTGTTGTTGTTTAATTTTTTTTTGTTTATCTTATTTTGAATAAAAATGAATTCAACGAATTTTTGTCCTTTTTTCATTATTTGGACACTTTTGTGGAAACAGTTTTTTTGTTGAAAAATTAAGTTTTATTTTTCTTCAATAAAAAATTTTTCTTAAAAAATATATGGTAACGAAATTCCATAAAATTCAATAATCTCAAGCGTTGCTCGTTTGAAAGTCGATTCATGGTTAAATTGTAGACCAAACTGAACATGGGCCACAGGAACATGTTGCACTAAAACAGCTGAGCTGACAAAACAGTTGCTGAAAATCTCATTTTATGTGCATCAGAAACAGTAAATCGACGAAAGCTATATTGTGCACTATACATAGTCCCATTAATGTGCCAGTGTTCCGTTCTAGATCTTGGAAATACCCATATCCTCAATTTTAAAATCAGCTTCTTTATCGTCAATTTTCTATGAAATTATTTCGTTTAAAATGACGGACAATATTTTTCATATACTGAACTTTTTCTTGTGAAATTTATAATTTTTCGACTTTATCGTAAAATTTATTAGAGCAATAAAGTGCCAGAGATACATAATTTCTTCGCTAAACTCATAAGCTAATTTTATATTTTAAAGAATATAAACTTTTTTAATTAATTCCATTAAAAATGTTTAATATAGGAAACGTTTTTATAATTTGTGATTTATTTATTTATGTTTATTTCTTTGTCATAATCCTAGAAATGTGAATATTTACTACGGTATTCATAAAAATTTGTTGGCTTAATAATTGAAATTTGTACAGAAATTTCTCTATTAAACCTTATTTATTAAATGTAAAATTTGTTAACCTAATTTTTTATATGGCTGCCGGAAAATTGTAAGACGAAACTATTGTAATTTCTAATTATATTGATTTTTTTTTATTAAAATTTTGTGTGTGTTAAAAATGTATGATTTAATTTTTTGACATCATCATAAATTTTTAATGAATTTATTTTCATTTAACGTGACATAAAATATAAATATTCAAATACATTTTTTTTTTAATTGACTTTAGTTGTTGTCGTAAATTTTTATATAGTCGTACCATCAAATTTTTCCGTTGGTTATGGGAGGGAGCTCTAAAGTAATAAACTAAAAATTAAAAACATAAAAATATAAAAATTAAGAAATTAAAAATTATTATGATTTTTTTTATTAACAGCCAGTTTACAGAGCACGACAAAACTGAATCGCGGATGGGCAATACACGAGCGACTACGTAAAAAATTGGGTCCACAGAACACTACGCCATTTTGTCGTGCTACTTCCATTGTATCGCGCATTTGTCAACATGTAGTAACGTCGTAATGTTACCAACATGTTGAAAAATGTTTTTTGTTTATTTTTTTTCATATAAAATTCTACTTGCAAGTTGAAAAGTTGAGGCAACTCTATTTGTATTTGTATGTATGTTTTTATTTTATAGTAAGTTTCTTACGTTTTCACTTTTTTACTCTTTCTGCAATGGTATTAATATTTTTTAGTTCTTGGAAGTTTAATAATAAGGAATATTCGCCAATGAACAAATAATTAATAGTTGTACCAAGGTCTACTTATTAGAAATATAAATATATAATATAATATAAATAAGTAGACCTTCAGTTGTACATTTTACATACGTAAATAGGAATATGTATGTATGTACATATTTGTATAAAAATTGCCCATTGTAAATTTATCGTAAAATTTTTAACTATTTCACTCATTTTTCCAGAATGATTTTTACACGAGATAAATGTATGAAAAATATTATAATTTCGAATTAAAAACAAATTGAAATTAATCAAGTTTTTATTCAACTGTAATTTTTGATTGGCTAAAACAAAAATTATATTGGTTGAGCAAATTTCTTTATAAAAATTTAAATAATAAAAAAACTAAAGAAATTCATTTTTATATTATTAAATTTTTGCAAAACACTTCGTATGTAGTTGGTATTCGATCTGTAATGCGTGCCTTACGTGCTCAAAACATTTCCACGTTTTTCAATGCTAAGTTTTACGTTGAAATTTTATAAAATGATCTGCATTTCAGTATATTTCTATAGCAATACAATAATGGGTTTCATATCAGGGACTTAATATTTAATAAATTTATCTTCTGCTCGAGTACTTGACTATTTCATTGTTTCATTTATTGAAGAAAAGCAAAGACGAAACAGTAGCCACCACTAATTATGATTCATTGTTAAGTTTCAATACTGGAAATTCTATAGGAAATATTTTATTTAAAATATAAATGCTGGAAAAATGCTGTGTGAAAGAAACAAAAAATGAACAATTATAGACATACATATATAATTATTTCTTGCTATCAGCTAAAAACAGAATAGAATGCCATATTTTGCTTAAAGTTTAGCACATGGCCAACGTCAAAAATTATATAACCAATAAAACGAATGATTACAACAATTAACTAAATCATACTATCAAATTGAAAGAAATTATAAAAAGAAATATCGTAATAACAAAATTCAATAAAAATTGCCATTAATGCCTAAATTCACAGTTATTAGTTAACAATAGTTTAACCAATAATATTTTATTCACAGCTCTTTTTCTTTACTATTAGTTAAATCGCCAAATGTCATTGGTTAACAAATACTCGTAGTTAGACACCAGCTGATTAGTAAATTATTATTGGTATTTTTGTTTTGATATCATCTATCATAATATATACACGGTGGGGCAAAAGTAATCACCCGATGTTCTTTTGCTGTAATTTCTTTTAAGACAAATTTTGGCACTGCTTATGACCGCCGCCCGAGAGTTGACGACCATATTTGCAGATCAAAAGGTTTTTATTAAATAAAATTACAGCAAAAGGACATCGGGTGATTATTTATGCCTCGGGTGATTACTTTTGACCCACCGTATATATGTATATAATGCTATCAGTTTTTTTATTTTCGATGATATTTTGGTTTTCCCTAACCAATTTCAACAGCAATTCGATGAGCTCATGATGAGCATGTTTTATACATTTTTATAAAATAATACAACAAATGTAAACAATAACCATATGCTATAACAGTGCTGCCAATATTGAAAATTAAAAGATTGTTAGGGTTACCATTCTTTGGTTATACCGAAAATGTTAATTAAACAATACAGTGTGAATATGAAGTATTAGTTAAACGATAGTTATCATTTTAGTTTACAAATAATTAATTAATGACTGTGAATTTGGGCCTAAGCCGATCTTATTTCAATTCTCTTAATTTATCGTAATTATTTTTTAGTTAAACATTTGATTTGTTCATACATATAGTTCATCTGGTAGTTTATGGTAAAATTTATAAACTAATTTCGGTTTTAAATAAATAAATCTCGATCGCATAATATATGAAAGAAGCAAAAGTTTTAATAACGTAAATAATCTGCCATGGCTGGATGAATTTATTCTCTTTGAAAATTAAATTGGCTTTCACTGTACACTGCTTTGCTACAATTTTTTCAGTTTCAAAAATTTATGATGCTCAAAAATGTTCAAATATATATATATATACATATATATATGTATGTATGTACTTGATGTCGTTTCTTATCGCAAAATTATTAAAAACTATAAAAAGTTTTAATGCCCTTGGAAAAATTGGTTTTTTCCTCTATTTTATGTGCAAAATTCTAGACTCTGTAACCCAAATTGTTTTAATCTTGTTATTTAATTAATTTGTTTATGTATATTTGGTCTATAGTTGCTTTAGTTGGAATAATCTTAAGAATTTTTATTACCATATCGTACGTACACATATTTATATATTTTCTACTACATTGGTTTTTTTTTTTAACAATTTTATGCCTGTTAAAAGTTTAAGAGTTGAATTTTCATCAAATTTCAGCCATCCCAAGAAACACTCGGGCCTATTCTCGTTGGTGTTGTAGATATAGTTGTCGTTTTTAGCGTCGCTTCGTTTTTATATCCTTATGCTTGAAATATAATGAAACGAAGAAAAAGGTTATCGAAAACATAATATAAAAGTTGACAATATGTGGTAAAATTGTAATATTTTATATTGTTATTTTATTTACAACACTAAAAAAATTTTTTTTTTTTTTTTTAAATAAAAAAAATCTAAAAATGACGAGTAGGGCATTTTATTTTACAAGTTCAAGTGATGATGGACGTAAATGTACATAGAAAAATGTTACGAGAGAAAGTTGATATCTTTTCAAACCCAGATTCAATGTACGTATAACGTAATTTAGATAAAATCATTTCTAAATAAATATATATGTGCATTCTTCTTAATACTTTTTTTTTTTTTTTTTTTTTTTTTTTTTTAACCTTTTTTATTATTTTAACAATCTATTTTTTCAAGCTTTAAGGTTTTTCCTTTTTTCTTCTTATTTATTCTCGATATTTCGTTAACCTTCGGTTAACATCTTTTTTTTTAAAAACTTCCTGAAGATGTTAACCGAAGGTTAACGAAATATCGAGAATAAATAAGAAGAAAAAAGGAAAAACCTTAAAGCTTGAAAAAATAGATTGTTAAAATATATATGTGCATATTTTTTAAAGATTTGTGAATACATTTAAACTTAATAAGACTGCCTTTCAGTACGATCTGCAACAAATCAATGCAAAAACTAATATGCAACTTACGAAATCTGCAATTACGCCAACAATAAAATTGACAACAGTAATGCGTTTTTTTTTGTGCAGAGTTGGATCAGCGTTCGTAATGTCTTTAATCTGTCGTTGGCTCAACCGATGTTTAGTAATATTTTATCTGAAGTTTTGGATGCGATGAATTCCACAATTTGCGCAATAGTTGGTTAAATTCCAAATGGAAAAGTGTAAAAAATTTTTTTTCCGAATGTACTGGGTTTCCTGGACTTATAGGTTGCGTGGACGGAACCCTTACCACAATAATTGATCCCAGCAGATATTCTGATTTATACTACAACAGAAAAAACTTTTTTAGCATCAATGAATCCATTGTGAATGACTGTGAGTACAATTAATAAATCGAGTTGCTACTTTGTGCCAACTGTCTGCTGCCCGTACTGTTGGTACCAATAGATTTATTTTATCCGCAATTAATTTTTTTTCCTTCCAAAAGCTATTAAAGTTCAAGGGTTTTATGCCTTTTCTAAAACCCCTATCATATGCGGGGTTCTTTTCCATTTCTGAAACTGAAGTTTCAAATTGTAACAGCCATACCTAAACAAGAGCGGAAAGCGGAACGTTTTTTCCGCTTAGCTTTTACGCTGAAATACCATACCTAAATAAAAGCGGCAAAGCTAGGTCAAAACGATAAAAACAGGGTTATCAAAATAAATAAATATAGCAACCCTGATTATTTTAACAATAAAGTTTATTGGTGTTTGCGATTTTTAAATAAGCATTTTATAAAAAAAAAGTTTAAACAATGAGTAATATGGACGATTTAGAGGATTTACTTACCTCCATTTTCTAATAACAAATATTTTTTTATGTTTATTTCTTTCACCTTCTTTATTTGCAACTTACTTCACTATTAAACGGACTGTCAAAATCGGATTTTTCAATTGCAAAGCGTTGCCGTTGCGTTGACGCCGGGGTGTTTCGGTATGCTACATACAAATTGTATGGGCATGAGAATTTTTGACAGCTAGAAAACTCTTTCCGCTCTTGTTTAGATATGGCTGTAAGGGTGTTGCTATTTTCATTTTTAATTTATTTTATTGTGGCCGTTTTAATTTTGATATTTGAAATTACAACGACAGAGAACAAATGTTTCTGTATCGTTAACAACGTCCTTTCAAAATAGAGATTACCGATATATTTTCGATAAATGCTTATAACACCAACGGTGATACTAAATCAACGTTTTTATTTCGTTTTAAAATTACAACGCCAACGAGAATAGGCCCGAATATCACTAATTATTATTAAAATTTTAATTTTTTAATTTAATATTCAATTTAATTCTTTGTTTTATAATTCAAGGTTATTTAATGAAATCTTTATGATTGTCTGAAATGATGTCGAAATTATTGCTATTTCTGAATTATCGTACATTTTTCGCAAGCTTGATGACGCTCCAGGTTTTTCTTGTGCTAGAAAGCACTATTTTCGGGTTCTATTTAAGTTAATAAATCATGAATTATTTTTTATTTAAAAATAAGAAATAGAATTTGTGTAAATTTCTTTACTTTTCTAATACTTTAGTAAATTTTTTTATTGGAGGAAACAATTTGTTTATATGGAAATAGTTGCTAAATCTTTTTATAAGACTTTTATGAAATTGATTTATCGTATTTGCGATAAGGATTTTTCGCAGAAAAGTTTTAATTTCAATTTATATGGAAGTGAACGTGACCAGTTCTGAGAAAACATTTATAAAATACATTTGTCGTAAATTTTTCTTAAAGTGCAGTATTTTGCTCTTTCATTTAAGATAATAATTTGTGAAATTATCGTAAGTTTTTCTTCCGTTTAGTGTTTTAAGTACTAAAAATTTTCCTGTTTTATAATATTTTATTAGAATGCTCTAATTTCCGTTTTTATTTAAAGTACATTTTAAAAGATATTTTATGAAATATCCAGCTTGGTGAATTTTTCATAAGTTGGCTTTTGCCGCCAACGGTTGTAGCTTTTCAATCTATAAATATTTGGCCAGAAACTTTAATTTCAACACAATTGTGTTTTTTCAAGTTATAGTTATTATAATTAATGAAACAATTTTCGTATTATTATTATTATTTTTATTAGACATTATTTGTTATTCTACATATCCTTTCAGTTCTTTAAAATATGTATGTTTTCGTATTAGCCTTAAAAAAATTAGTCCCTGTTAAATTTGGAATTCTGTGAGCATTAGTTTTCCTTTGTTCAACATTTTTTTTTTCTTTTATTACAATGAACTATATACATATATGTATGTACATACATATGTACATATGCATATGTGTGTAAATACATGCATGGATATACTTACCTACGTAATTGACCCATTTTATAAGAATTCATTTATTTCCATTTAAAACTTTATTAAATAAAAAGCCCTTTGTGTTGCCTAAAACACCATTATATGATTTCTTTTTTTAAGCACGATGTGGTTCAGATAGCAACAGATGAATGAGTTCATTTAAACTTGAAGAGAACTACATGAACGTTGGTTCATGCTCACAACAATTAGGAGTATTTTATGACCTAAAAAACGATGACATACATAAATTACCCATCAAAATGTTAGAGAAGTAAAATAAAATCAAATATATGTATGTATGTATGTAGATATTGTAACAATTTGTGCTTATGTATAGAGCGTGTTATGTACGCTTTATAAATACAACATTTATGCGGAAGTATTTTTCAATAAGAATGAAGGAGGCACAAAAACTTATACGAGTACAGTGGAATTTCGATAGTTTGAACAATGCATAACTAACCCACCCAGGCAGCCACGATACTTTGCCAGTTAAACGTTTTTGCATTATTTTGATTAAGAGCAGTGATACCTACCATGATTTTATAAATGAAGAAAAGCGTCAAGTGTAAAAACGGGTAAAAAGGGTAATAAACATTTACATAAGAACGGGTAAAAAAGTGTCAAGAGAAAAATATGAAAATAAGAAAAATATGAAAATTTGAAAATGGGTTCTTTTGCATCGATAAAATTCTTTAGCCTTTTTTAAATTTTAAAAAACATGTTGAAGTTTTAAAATAATTTCATTATCATTTATTATTATCAATGAATTTCTTTTTGGGAATATCTTTATATATATCTTTATATACCGGGTGGGCTAAAAGTCGTGCCAGCGTGTAAAAATTTAATAACTTTTTTGTTCATTATTATTTTTTATTGTTTTTTAAATATAATATTAGCTTTGTACGATCTAAATTTTAATTACGAAAAATAATATCAAAGAAATTACCAGCATTTTAATCGATGCACAATTGGGCTCTTAAACTGCACGCAAAGTTTCAGGCTCCCTTGCCCTGATCTCAGTATTCAATGTTGTGTTTTAGCTGCTTGTTAACATACACTCGTTATTTGCGTTAACCCCATAGAAAATAATCAGGGGAAGTTAAGTCGGGTGAACGTGCTGCCCAATTGACCAGAACGTCTTCGCGTTGAAGTTTCTGGATATTCTTCAACACTGTGCCGTACACGATCAATGTTCACTTGGTTCTGTACTATTCGCGGTCTTCCTAATCGTGGCAAGTCTGACACTGCACTTTATTGTGGGAACCGTGCAATTAAACGATTAATTGCTGTTTGGTTAGGTGCATTTCTGGTACTGAAATAATTTCGATATGCTCGTTGCGTCAGTGAAATGGAATGCCCATTGGAAAAGTAAAATTCTAACACTTTGGTTCGTTGCTCGGTCGTTAAATTTTGCATGGTGGTGTAACACGGTTCGATATATAAAATCTAAGGGTCTCTTTCACCAAACATATTTAAACACAATTTAATTTAATTAATGATCTTTATTTAAAGTATGTTTAAAAAAATTTTATTTTCACCAACTGAAATAATTTTTTTTTTTTTTTTGGCGTGTGAGGTAGGGTTGAAAATGCCTTCGCACTTACAGAGACCGTCGTCTTCTGCGTCGAGTGGTGTTGCCACTAAAAAATTCCCTCCTCCTCCTCTGGGTAGATTCCTCCCCGGAACCGCTTTCCGCATTACTTCGGGAAGGCCCAGAGCCACGTCCCAATCAGGACCACTCTCAATCACCCACGTCTGGGTCCGCCAAGTTTGCAGCCGGCGCCATGGCCCCGGCCCGTATCGCCTGGTCCCCGTCAGAGGGGGCCCCGCTATGCAGCAGCGCATCGAGGTCCCTCTTCTTCCTCCGCAGAACGTATCCCACGTACTGTGCCACAGCGTCCCAATTGTCTTCACAATCGAGCATCCTCCCTATCACGGTGGCAGGAGCGAATCCGCCAACCCGACCAACTGAAATAATGAAACACAAGAAAGTATGGTGACGCTCTGATATTTAATATGAAAGCGTCAACTTACAGCTTTTTAAAAAGTTGTTTTAAAGCTGCTTCATGCTTTTTCATGCTGTTGCAAAATCAATATTTAAATGCAGAGTGCTGGCTACTTAAACAGTATTTAAATTTAAATATTCAATGAGTATATCTAGATGAAAATGAAAATCGACATTTAAATATGAATTGATATTTAAATAGAATTGGTGAAATAGGCTCTAAAAAAACAATAAAAAATAATAATAAACAAAAAAATATATTCAAGTGACTTTTGGCCCACCCGATATATAAGATTATAATTTCAAAATTGTGTTTCTTCTGGAAAAAAATATATGAAATGTACTAAGTTTTTCTCGTGACTTATCAAATGAAATCCCAATATTTTCCAAGAAGTAATGCTCGCGATGTTAAGTAAATTTACTTTTTTTTATGTTTCTTATAGGGATTTCGATTCACAAAAACTGCATTGCACTTTACACTTTATTTGGTAGAAATACACTAGTTCGCTTTTAAAGTGCTTCTAAATGGCTCTGAAATGAAACAATAAAGTGCAACTGTTTTGAATGAAAAGGGAAAAACCTGGCAAAAAATACAATGCACTTTTGATTGAAAAGAAATCGCTGTTATTCGTAGCATTGGGACTAATTCTTTTTTACCCCTACGGAGCTATGAAAAGTTGCTTATTGCTTTGTTTTATTGCAGAAGCAGGTTATGAGAAGTTACAATTCTATAAAAATTATAATCTTATTTAATTTATTTTATCGAAATGCAATTGAATTGTAGTTTTTATTACTTCATTTGTTTTACGATTAAATAAATAAAGAATAATAAAGTCAAATGTTTATACGTACATAGATAGATATGTACAAATATGTATATAAATAAATAAACATAAACGAGCTGGGTAGCATATAAAATTGCTCAAGCAATTTTTACTCTGCTAAAAATGTAAGTTTAAATCAAAAGGTTAATTAATTTCAAGTACTTTTGCATAAGCACACACTTTCAAAATAATAAATATGTATATGTGTGTGTGTGCGCGACTAATAAGAAAATCTTCCCTTCAGCTGCCTAAAAGAATTAAGAAACATTGTTGTGATGCAATGAAAATTTATGTTTTATTTTGAAATAAAATCGACCTCTCAGCATTATTATTGTTGATCTTCCCAAACTTTGCATGCGTAGTTGCCTCCATCAACAACATCATCATCATCATCATCATCATCATCATCATCATCATCATCATCACCATCATTGTTATTATTATTATCTCAGTGAGTAGTATTCGTACATGTAAAAAAATTGAGGTCATTCATCAAGGAACTCTTGTCTGACGACTGCTTTCCACCTCTACTTGTTCTGTGCGCCATAATTCAAAAAAATTGAACCATTTATTTTTATTTGTTTTTCGTTTATGTGCGAAAACATTTATTTCAACTTTTATACATACAAAATTTATTTTATATGACATAAAGCCGTTTACTTTTGTCTAGCACTGTTGTTTCAAATTACTATTGGCCTTTAACGATATTAATTCCTACAATCCAACATCGATATGTACATGTGTGTATGTGCAATAAAAGATTGACCCTTCATTTTAACACCAAAAAAAAATACCTAAAAAAGATGATAACCATATGGGTCTTATACGCAAGTAGGCTTTAACTCCGTCACTGTTTGCAGTCGTAAGACTTCATACACCAAAAATTAAAATTAAAAAAAAAAAAAAAACATGAAATAAAAATTCATTACGACAGAAATTGTGAACTAAAATAAAAAGTAGACCATGACCTACAAAAATCCAATAACGTCCAAAAAGACATTATTACAATAAATGGAAACACAGGCACGCACAGTACAACTCTCTATAAATAAACTTACAACAATTGTATGTATGTATATGTATATTACACGTTCAAATACAGTCACTCAGCACTCGCAGTGCACAATGCGACTGACTACATGCAACCAATGGAAGGCAATACATTTTAATTTAACTTATTCGTAATTAGTAATACCACTTTCAATACCATTTAAGGCTTATAATCGATACAAATGAATTATTATTTGAGATATTATTACCTTTCACAGCAGAAAAGAATCGAAAATGTGTTCTGTAATTATTCTTGCTATTAAAATTCATGGCAGTAATTGAATATAATTTGCTTATTGAAAAATACGAGTACTATAAAAAGATATATTTTTAAAATTTATAATATTTACAACAGTTAGCACACTATCAGTTACCAACCTTAATGTTTTCTTTTTTCTCATCTATTGAAAATTTTGCTTAAGACATTTTAGAGCTCAACCAATAAGATTTACACAAAATGCCGCTAATACTGCGTATACACCAACAGACCAACCTAAATTACGACGCAAAACGTTGTCTGGCTGTTAAAAATTCTCATGCCCATACAAAATGTATGAAACCAAGGTTTATTAATACAAGGTTGTCGCAAGGCGAAATCGTCAATTGGCTTTTTGTCCAAACGTTAAATTTCTTGTATACATATGTTTTGTTAAATATAACATAACCTAAAAAGAACGTGTTAAATTAGTGTAATATGAGTTCAAATTAAATTAATTACTAAAAAAAGTAAAATATTTTGCATTATTATTATTATAGTATTATATTATTATAATTATTACATTATTTACAACTAGTTTTCTTAACTTTCTCACAAAAGTAAACAAACATTGACGTTCGGCTCAAAAAATATCTTACACATTCTTGTATCAGCTGACGGGCGAATTTGCTAGTGAGTTTACCTGGTAATGAATTTGCCTTGTATGAAACCAACTGAAATAACGCGGCGTCAACGCTTAGCAATTGGAAAATCCAATTATGACAGGCAGAAACAAGTGAAGTTGGCTGGAAAAAAATAAAATTGTTTTTTTTTTATTTTTTTTTAACTTGGACCAGCACTCAGGTGGTGGCGGAGCATTGTGCTGGAACTAGATGAAAGGGATAGTAGGAGAAATGATAGGAGATGAAGCTTCACTATCTTACAACACTGCTTTTTGCACGTTATTAGTTTTTATAGCAGTATTGTAGCGTCTCTGATGTTAAGGAGACGTATTAAATTTTTAAACGTCGTAGCCATCTTTAGTAATTATTTTACTTCGCGGGTGCTACACAATACCGACGAAGGAGGGCGTTCTGATGTGCCTGTAGATTGGATACAGCTGAAGCCGTTACTGTTCAGTGACCAGTGACTATGCCTTCGCCACTGCAACCTTGCGACAACAACTGCCACAAAGTTACACAACTGCACATCAGAAAAAAAGCGAGATGTTTTTATGAGTCTGAAACTGGGGTTGAACCCAGGACAGTTTTTCGTTTTGTAGTCAACGTGCAGACTACTTCGACGATCGCTGAAAAGTAATGACAATTTAGTTGTTTTCAGGTCAATTTAGCGATTTATCTCTATTTCTTGTTGCTATTTAGAGTGTTTTATTAATCAAAGTGAGTAAACATTACTGTTTCTGGCGCAACGTTAACGCTCTAATTTAAATTACTGACTTCAACATAAAAGCTAAGCGTTAAATTTCGTTTCGCTTTCGACTACGAATAACCATATTACTTTAAAATTTTCGGATATTCTAATTATATTATTAATTGACCTTTTTTTATTATATTTTTTGATATATATTTATTAAGCCTGAGGTCTTTTTTTTATTATTTATGATGATGTTAACAAGCTGTTAATGAAATATCGAATAATAAAAAATAAAATAAAAAAAAAAAAAAAAAAAAAAAAACCTCAGGCTTAATAAATATATATCAAAAAATTTTCGGATATTCGTTTAACTGAGCATTTGTTATATCGGTCTTCGACTGTACATCTAACATTTTATACAGCTTTGGGTTAATATTTAATATATGGCCCTATCATGATTCACAACACAACTAAGTTGAGTTGTCAATGTTACAACTCAACTAATTTTTTGCATTATGATACACAATTAATTTCAGTTGTCTTCGTTGAGTTGTTACTGGTATTATTATGATTTACATGATAAAATCTTAACGAATACAACTAAAATTGGTTGTGGACTATAATACAAAAATTTAGTTGAGTTGAGTTGTAACATTAACATTAACTTAGTGGAGTTGTGAATCATGATAGGGGCAATTATTTTTTTTTTGCATTTTATTTTATGTAACTATTAGGTTTCCTTTATACAAAATATATATTTTCAATATTTGACCAAAAAATCATAAAGAATTTATTTTTAAAAATGTTGCCAACTTTATGGAAAAAATTTCCTCAAGTCTTAAATACCGATCGATGCACAAACCGTATACAAATTTGTCACTGGTTATACACAAGAACTTTGCCAAATTTCTATTATGTAGGTGCAATAATCGAGGCTGCACTGTATTTGTTTTTAATTAAATGAACTTTTCTGAGCATGAATTCTTTTCAACAATTTTAAAAATTTCCTTGTAATTATTAATATTTTCAATGCGATAAATTTTTTTAATTTGTTTGTTCTCTTATTAGAGTGTTCAATTAAATAGTTTTTTGCATTTATTCGGTTATTTAAACGTAATCGGGTTTTAGTTTCAATTAAAATTGAGTTGCGTAAATGGGTTTTGGGTATTAAAAGAAAATTTTATTTATATTAAATTAATCGAAAATAGAGAATTTTAAATTAATTGGTCATTTATCGAGCAGAAATTAATCGTTTTACCGATTGACGGTTAATCGATTGAATACCCTGGTGCTTAAGCTGCATGACGTTACAGAAATATATTGTTACGCCCCATAAAAATCTGTATTTATACTGATTACCTAAACAGTTGTTTTTTTACTTTACCTAAAAAATAAGGAAAATAAATTTTAAAAATCTGTATTAATAATTAACATCAGAAAAATAATAGAATTACATGTGATTTTGACGTTTAACCTTGGCAAAAAGCATTCATTCTATTTGCGATGAATCATCATCGTAAAATTTTCTTTGCCTGTTTTTTTTTCTTCTAAGGCACATGCAGTATGTAATTTGTTTTGTTATTGTTATTGTTTTTAAAGTGTAATGTTTCTGTTTACATATGTATGGATGTATTCTCTTCTAGCTTAGTTGTACATTAATTTCTTCTAAAGTTTTCGTAGTCGACATTTCTCACAATGTTGTTTACATTGTGAGAAATAGCGTTACCGTTTTCTTTTTTTTCTTTTTTTTAATTGGGAGTTGTGCACTGATGTGCACAATTGTAATGTGACGGCAATGAATCCCTTCTGCACTACAATTAAATTTACACGCAAATGTTAGAAATTTTGAATAGCCACTGTATGTGCAGGCCCCAGAAACAATACACCAATCAGAGATTTTTTAAATTAATCCAACTTAATTTTTTTTTAATGGAATATTTAATTTTATAAATTGAAGAAAACAATTTACAGTGAAACCTCTCATAAGCGGACACTCACCTTCGCGGCATTTTTGTTCGATTATTAGAGGTGTCCGCAAAATTTATTCGGATTGGACTGCTTTAATTTAAATTGGTTTAATTTGACCCGTTGAGTTTCAAAGTGATTTTAAATGTTTGTGATGTGCTGGATTGCGACAAAGTCGTGTCTCTAGCAAAATGTTTCAAACGAACAATTTGTTTTAATTCACCTTCACAAGTACATATTTACGGTATCAGTACATATAATTTTAATTTGTTCTTTAATTGCCAACATACTTTTGTGTGGCTTTTTGTGGCTTTAAAGCTGACGACACGAGCAAACGATTTCCTCAAATAAACAGAAATTTCTATGCCATCCTCTAAACAGTGGTATTTACATACGTTCATGTTTACAGGGAATCACAAATTTCAAAGCGGATTGCCAAACATGGGAGAAATATGTGTTTGTACAAGCCTGAATGAATCAGAGTTGAAAATTGAAGAAATACAACTATTGTTGGTAAGTTTCAAACAAGGCGAATTAATTTTTAAAATTAAGGCTTCTGTCCGCTTATGAGAGACTCTTTGAGTACAATTTTTTAAAATTTAGTGTCCGCGTCCGGTTAATAGAATGTCCGGTTATGAGAATACATTTTGTACGAAAAAACTGATGAAAATCTCTGTTCTACAAAGTTTGTCCGGTTATGAAAGTTGTCCGGTTATAAGAGCTGTTCCGTTATAGGAGGTGTCCGGTTACAGGAGGTGTCCGTTAGGAGAGGTTTCACTGTATTTCGATAATTACAATATGCAACAAATGAGAAATAAATTTTTGTTTTTCTTTGATAACCACCTAACTACAAAAATCATCAGTATTTCAAATTCTATGGTAAGGTTTTCGTAAAGAAATTTTTTTTCTAAAATTTGAAGAGTCTGCTCGATACATCTGGTCGTAACTTTGGAAAGAAGCTGATTGAAAGTTCGGCATTTATTTTGAAAACAACAATAAAAAAAACTCAATCAACCTTGTTATGCAATACGTCAAAAAATTTTGAATTATGCCAACTTTAAGGTTTGTTACTATCATTAGTTTTGGAGTTATAGTTGAAAAAGTAAAAAAAAAAAATTTTTTTTTGAATAATTAGCAAATTTTTGAATTCAAAAAAATTCATAAAAAATTGAAAGCACCAAATAGTTACCAGTTCCCTGAGCAGTGCTCCAAACAAAAAAAATACTATAAGTCGAAAGTGTCTCTTTTGAAAGAGCAAAAAATTTGTATATGTATTTTAATGTGAAAACGCGTAAGAATGTAGCGTTCGTCACGCTGTATTTGCCTATATTTAAAGTAACTCATAAGCGGACGTATCTCATATATACTGCAATGCCGACTGTCCGGTTTTTGGGAACTGTCACTGTAACTTTTTCACACTTTCCCTTTAGAAAAGGAGAAAGGAATTAATTTATCCAATTAAAAACCTTTAATTTCTTCTTTTCTTTATTACTTACTTTTACTTTATTAGTTTCACACTATTTGAAATAATTTTCAATTTATGTAATCTTGTAATTATTGTACAATATAAAAAAGGCGTTATAATTTCTCTTCCTAAACTCAAAGAAATGGGGAAATAATTAAAAAAAAACTTTCATTTGTGTAAAATTTGTAAGTAAGATTACAAAATCGAATGCATATCCATACATACATTTATATAATTGTAATTTTTTTTTATTTTGAAGTAGATTTATGTTTTTAGCGCTTTTTTTTTAATAATGTTTTCTTTTCACGCGAGATTATGTAAATTTTTATTTATTGACAAACAAAAAAAAATAAATAAATAGAAGACAATTTATATGTATGGAGTACATTATTTAAAAAAAAAAGTGTTACTTTAAAGTTTAATGTTGATTTAAATGATGAACATAAAATTGAAGGTTTTTGAATTTTGCGGTTGGCCGCTTTAGTGGGAAATTGAGGACAAACCACGCCACATGACGGACATATCACTTCCGCAATGAATGTACACATTTTTGTTGCTGCTTTTTGTGTTTTACTTAAACATTTTTTAAGCTGTTACATAAATTTCAATTACGAATATAATTAAAATAAAAATTCATTGATCTTTGGAAGAAAAAATGAATTGAAAAAAAAAAAACTAGAAAAAGAAAATCGTTGTGGAAAATAGTGAAATTATTTTTATTTAAAAATTTTCCCCTCATTTCACTAAAAACGGTTTGTGATATGTTTTGCTGATGGTGATGACTCTGATGATCAATTTAATTTATAAAAAAAATAAAAAAATAAAAAATAACAAAACAACAACGATAACAACCATTTCATTTTCTTAAACTGGCTGTATGATAATGGCAGATGACGATCATGATCAGCAGACAATTTCCATCAATTTAGTTGAATGTTTGAATCACACAAATCCATACATACATACATACATAAGTACGTACATAGTTAATGAATAAATGAATGAATGAATAAAAATATGTTTGTACATGAATTGTTTTTCAAATGCAAAAATTCATAACAGCAAACAGACCTGAATGATTTTTCGGTGATGCACTTTTACTCCACTAAATTGCTGATATTCGCAAAAGTTTTAAATTATAAAAAACAAATACGATCACTTTTTTTTATGTTTTCTTTTGGGAAAGTTTAAAAAGAAAGTTTGTTTTGAATAATTCCTACCATTCACTTGAACTAAAAGGCTTTTGTCTTTAACTTAAAATAAATAATGATGATTTTTTTCCCTCTCTCTTTGTCACTCTCTCTCTCTCTCTCTTGTTTGTAGTTAATTTGTAGTGAAAAAGGTGGGTGTTGATGTTCACAGTGTACTCGTTCGTGTGCAATTAAAAAAACAAAAATAAATAAAAAATCGCTTAAGTTTAAGGGTTAAAGATGTTGAAAAATTTGAATTGAAAATGATTCACTAAATGCTCAAAACGAAAGAAGAATTGAAAGTCAAACTTAAAGTCAAGTAAAAATCATTGAGGTCTACTTCCGCTTAAAATGTGGTTTATAATTACAAAAAAAAAATAAGAAATAAACCAGTAACCAGTAACCAACTCGTCTGTCGCAAAAGCAAAAATGAATGAATCGAGGAAAAGGGTGTGAATGAATGTAACATCGCGTATAAAAACAAATGCAACAAAAAATGTTGACGAGTGAAAGGAAATCCTTTTTATACCACAAAAAGGGATACAATTACTGTAGGCAGCCGCAAGAGTAGAAGTGCAAACAACGCGTTTTTTCGTTTCTTTTTTAATTTTTTGTATAGTTTTATTTTCTAAAATATTTCACATAAGTTGTAAGTGAAACACTACCTAATCAAGCCTAAAGTCAGTTTTTTTTAAAGAAAACTTAAATATTTACACTTTTTTTATATCAATATTTCGCCAATATCGTTGATTGGCTTCTTCAGGAAATTAAATTTTTTTCTTTTTGATTACAAAAATATTTAAAAACTTACAAATGACAAGTCAAACATTGTCAACGTAAAAATTGGTAAATCAAATACTGTCAACTGGATACTGGATTATCAGAATATATTTTACTAAAAAAAAAAGAGGTCGAATAAAATTCAAAAATAACGTACAATATTTCATATATTTTTGATTGTTTTAACTGAAGTTTTCGCATAGATATGTATGCATTTAAAACAATCAAAAATATAAGAATGACCAGCGTCTAGTGGCATAATAATTCATTATACATACATACAATTATTGACAAAACAAACCAAAAAAGTTTGCTTCAAGTATAACAAAAAAACATGTGGGCTTAATAATGGAAACAAAAATTAAGTAATGAAAAGGACTATTGTAAGTTTAAGATGGTTAATTTTCTTCAGTTATACGTATAATAGACGACGCAAAATTAGACAACGTTTGCTGCCACTCTATAAACTTATGGGACGATATTGTGAGAAAGTACCAAAATGAATTGGTATATAAAGAAGATGTAAATAACGTGGTCGAAACTTTCAATAACTTATTTTATAATATATTTCGACTTTTTGCTTGTAGAAACATGTATTCATATCTATGTATATCACTAAAATAAGTGCTTATATTAAACTAAGTGGATTTTATGTACGAAAATATTTACAACAAAAGTAATTTTTGATTATATATGTATTTACATATGTGTGCAAAATAGGATTACGAACCGATTTAAGTTCCCTAAAAGGGACAAATTTTAAAATATGTACAGATAATTGAATTGTTTACTGTTTCTTTTAATTATATTAATATAAAACAATGTCACAAAAACTAACACTTTTTTTTAAACTTTAGAACATTTTTAACACTTCTTTAACACGTCTTCTTCTGCAAACCTGTAGATATAATTAATTATAAATAAAAGATACAAATTTTATAATATTTTAAAATACATATACATATACATATATCTGCTTCTAATTTCAAAATTTAGCTTTTTCTCCCGAAAAACATAGATATATGAAATGTACATACTTTAAGATATTCTCAAAAATTGTTCTTTCGTAAAACAAACTCAATAATTCATATAGTATTATTTCGCTAATGCTTACTTTGATGAGCTACATCAATGGATTTTTCCTAATTTATGACAATGAATCCAAGATTCTTATGTTCAAAATTCAACTAATCAATCGAGAATTGTTTGTCAGTGTGACTTGCAATTTTTGTCTTTGAATTAGTTTGTTTCTTAGTAATTATCACATGTAATTTTTGGGACTGCCTGTATGTTTTCGATCATTATCCCATTTTGATTAATTACAAACACATAAAAGTTTCCGCTTCGTCCGACCATAAAGCAAATAGAATTGTTGACCGCAACTTTATATTTTGCACTTTAACAGCAGAAACCGATTTCCATTTCCTACTTTTTAGTTTTATTTTCTTTCTTCATAGTAAACTATGTACCAATGCAGATTCATTGAAGATTGAAGACGCCTTGCTATGTACTGCTTCATATGAAATGTGACAACAAAGTTAACAAATGAAAGTGTTTAATTGATATGTTATGCCAAACGAATTGATATTGTAAAAAAAACCGCTTTCAGAGACGGGTAGTTCTAATATTAATTAACATGGCATTTTCACATAAAACTACTGTGCGAAATGTATATTCGCTCTGCAATATTATACCGCTTTCCCATGTGGTCTGTACTTAAGTTACTTAACACCCTGTCTTAACTCCAACTGTGAAAACTCGACTAAAAGGGTTTCCAATATATTTATTAATGAGAAAGCGAAAGTATAACCACTTTCCTCTTTCTCTCTTGATCTTATGGAGACAACAAAGCGCATTGGAAACCATGAGAATCGTCTAATGAATGCTGTTCTACATTCTCAACTCAGATTTAATTGATTAAATAGTTTTTACTACTATCCAGTAGGAATACTATATCAACACATTAACTCTTTGTTAACCTCAACTGAATACACTCTTCCAAAATTTTATGCTCATGTAATTCCGGGCTCCAATAGGGGCTAAACTTATTGTTTTAATTTGTATATGTATTAAATCTGCCCACTTAAGCTTGCTATTATACTCGTATGTATATTGAGCAATATAATTTAACTTTAATCTAATAAATATTTCGATTTCTGCTTCAAGCATATTGCTTTATCAGATAGAATCCTGTCAAATATGATTTGAAACAATAGGTTTTAGTTTTAAGTTTGATTTAAATTATCTTTACTTTTCTGCTATGTAATCTAATCCTAAAAAGTCTTAATAAATTCTGAATTGAATTGAAAGTACTTCGCAAGAAAGAAATTCGCAATTCACTTAAATTTTTTCACTAACCCAGTCAAATGTTTTCAACTTTTCACACAACTTTTTTCTTCTTCTTTTTATTCACAATACATATACAAAAATATCATGAAAGTACTTTCATGTGTAAACCCTATGTAATGAATCAAGTACTTTTTGAAAATAATTAATTTATCATGTGCCATGTGGAAAGTGCCATGTGCCATACGGCATCACTGTATATAATTTTCCACTTAATCTCTTAACATCTTTTCTTGTTCTTACCTCTTTTTAAATGAGGTTTAACTGCTGGAGTTTATTTATTTATTTTTATTCTTTTCTTTCGACATGCAATGGTTTGCAGTAGTTGCTTCTTTTTATTGTTGTTTTTAGGCTTTCTCGCTACTTTCTAAACAAAACAATCAATTTGAAACTCATTCCCGCAAAACAGCAAAAGAAAAAGCTCCAACGATGGTGAAAAGAGGTGTAATGATGCAGTGTTGAAAATAAACAAACACACAACAACCAAACAAAACATACTCGTATAAAAAAATGTGTAACAGGCACATTATTTTTATTTTTATTTTTTTTTCAAATTTCTTCCACTTTGTTGTTGGGTTGTCAAACGACACTCAAGATTACAACAAATCGATATTGTTATCTGCAGTTGAATGAGCGCGTGTTATATTTTCGATATGGGGGAAATTTCATATTCCTTCTTTTTATTTTGAATTCAATAATTATAAAAATTGATTAAATTCAATTGATAAAAGAGGTCATTGCCTGATCAATTAAAAGTTAAGCACCAAAAAATTTTCTTAAATGTTTTTATTAAATTATTCTATTAAAGTAATCGTAATTAAAATCTATTACATTATAAATATTTAATTAAATTTGGAAATGATTTAAATCACTTTAGAGACAGATCCATCAAAAGAAATTTGCTTAATTGGCTGGTAGTTAGCGCGTTTTGGGTTCAGCCAAAACCTTTTTCTTATTTGTCTATGCAAACAGCGCCCTCCATTATTGGTATTTAAGCAATGAAACTTCGACGAAGTAAAATAATAAATAAAATGTCTCCCCTTAGCTTAAAAGTAATGCGTAATATAAATGAAACTAAAAACAAAGCTTAAAAATTGAAAACGTCTCTTTGACTGCTATAAACATAAAACGTGCAAAAGCAGAGTTGGAAGAAAGTGAAACTACACCACCTGTCATCTCTCTGACTACCCCTTTTCTCTAGTTCCAGCACAATAAACCGCATGTGTAGGGGCCATCTCCTGATTGCTGGTCCAAGATAACAAAATTGTGCAAATTAATTAATTATTTCACCACTTGTCGTCTCTTCTCTCTACACTAGCTTTTTCAAAAAAGTTCCTGTGCAATGCATTCCATATGGAGGGCAGATATCCTGAGCACCGGTCTAAAAAAAAATTTACATCAGAACATTATTTTTTGTAGCATTCGAAAGCTCGAACCCGAGCCTTGTGTAATTATTAAAAGATTTATATACAGTGAATTCGCGATAATATGATCTAATTAAAATAAGGCCAGTTCACTTTTGCGAGATTGTTCTTATTTGCGAAAGGATCTAATTTCCCATAAAAATAAAAGTTTCTTATAAAAAAGAACACACAATGAAAACTCTTTTCATTCCGCATGTTAAAGCAAATTCATTACCAGGTAAACTCGTTAGCGCTATTTTGCCCGTCAGCTGATTCAACGGTCTTTAACGTAATTGGAGCCAAACGTCATAGTTTGTTCACTTTTGTGAAAAAGTCAAGAATTACAATAATTTAATTGTATACAATAAATTATTTAGCACTGCCGGTCTTATTTTTATAAAATTTTTTAATTTATTTATTAATAAGTTTTTTCGATATTTCGCTAACCCTTGGTTAATATTATAATAATAAAAATGTGAAATAAATAGCTTTTTGCTATAATTAATTTAAATTCAACTTATATTACACTTGCGATGTCGTTTTTCATTTTTCGATTTCTGAAGTAGCAATTTACGAAATTGAACCACTTTCGATCAGAATTGCGTGTGTAGACAGTACGTTTTTTTGTTCTTGATAAATATTTAGAGCACTAATGTCCTTTTTCACAGTTGTTTTCTACTTTTTAATTGAAACAAATAAATGTTTAATACAATTAATATTTTCTAAGGCATACGAAAGCTGTACTCTCCATATTAAAAAGTTATACATATTTTCATATACTCTTTCCATATTTAAGTGCATTATGAATGAAGAAAAAACAGCTCCATTTTAGGTAACCTAGAATATTCATTTTCAATATCAACATGTTGCCCTACTTTGTTCACTTTTGTTGCTTTTGCAGTTTGGCAGCAACATTCCTTATTTTTTTCTAGTTTGTGCATGTGTAACACTCGTATGCAATTGTATGTTTCTATACAAATGAAAACTTTCTCATCTCACAATCAATTTCTCTGCAAACACAACAATAACAGCAACAATATTTTTCCACAAACGCAAATTTTCTTATTACTTTTACTACTGGTTTTTATGTATATGCGAGTATGTATTGATTTTTTTCTTTCAATAAGAGCGTTAAAGAAGAAAGCAAACATATCACTTTATAGTGGGTGTCCATAAACAGCAACAAAAAAAATACCGGAAGTAGAAGAGCAAAAATATTTTCACATATCAAATCATGATCGATCGCTCATCCTGGCACCATGTAAACCGACCACCAAGCGCGCTAAAAGCTATATTATATCATACAAACATATGCATTAAATATAGTACATATGTACATATGTATGTATTAAAAAACAAAATGTGCTTTTATTTTAATAAAATTTCTCTTGAACAACATACATTTTGTCGAAAAAATAAACAGTACAGAAATTATTGTTGCAAATTTAACGATAACAGCTGACTTGAAGCGATAGCGAAGGCGAATATCGTTAAAATATTTACTAAATTGCAAATTCAATAAATTTCCGTTATACTCATTTTAACGATACGATTAACGTAATAAAAGTTAGTGAATCACACTACAGCTGTTTTTGCACTTTGGTTATGCGAGTAAATATGGGGTTGGCAACGCTGTGTATGATGTTATTGTTGCGCAGCTACTTTTACTCCTTGGATAGGTTTTCATGTGCATTTCTTTGCTTGTTTGTTTGTTTGTTTGTTTGTTTGTTTGTTTGTGTGTATTTTTTATTATTATACTACAACAATAACAAAACAATGTGTTTATGTCACTGGTGAGAGAGCGACTAATAAAAAAAATTAAGAAGAAAATTCAATTCAGTTTCCATTTTTATTTTTTTGCATTAATATTTACTTGTATAATTGGTTTGAGTGAAAATACGTCTTATATATGTATATGTATTTATGTGTGTACATTATTGCAACTAATGCTTTCTTTTTTTACACTTTTATTTTGCTGTTGCTGCTGCTGCTGCTGCTTGAAATGCTCGAGCAACAATTTGAGGAGTGAAAATGATTTTCTTTCATATTGAGCAGACGTTATTTAATTTTCTTTTCCTTCTGTTTGCAAACAAACGAAATTTTCACCATTTCATTGAAATTGCTGATGTTTTCCTTTTATCTTTGGCTGTTGCTATGAAAGTTTATAAACTTTTTAAATAATTTCATTTGAACTGAAATAAATAAACTTTCGATTTAATATACATATGTATGTATGTATGTATGTATGTTTGGATTGTATGGATGTGGGTATGTGTGTGTATACTTGTGCATGGATTATGTAACTGGAAACACAAAAGTCTTAATTTTCTTTTTATATGTTGTATGAAATTACTATGGCTGGATGCATGCATAATTGCTATTAACATTATAATGATGTTTCATATGATAATGATGACGGCTGTGGTGATAAGTATGTGTAACTATATATGTACATATGTATGTATGGCTGTTATTATTTATGATGGTAATTATGTATCATAAATATAGTAGTAAGTATATGTGTGTTCATATAAGCATATTGCCATAATCAACACCAAAAAAGGTGATTAGTCAGATGAAATAATTTAAAAAAGTTTTCACTTTTTTTCGTAATAATTGAAACAATTTTTTATTTAATTTTTTATATTATTTCAGTTAAGTTTGTGAAAGTAATAATTCACTCTTATTTTTCAAAAGTGACAAACTAAATCATAGGGAAGTTACCAATTTCAACTCTTTTCGTGGCTGTTAAAAAAAAAGTTATTTAAAGAAATGTAGACATTAAGAGATACCGCTAATTTTTTGTTTTTTTTTTTTGGCCTGGTACTCAGGCGATGTCGCCTACGTATGCGATGCCATTGCACCGAAACCAGTTGGAAAGGGGATAAAATGTGCAGAGAGAGAGAATTGTTGAGAGATGTGTTGTTAAAATACTAACAAAGTTCATTATTAATCATATGATTATTGTACGTACATATTTTCTTACTGGTGGCTAATGGAATTTTCATTTAAGCTGCAAACGCACGATTGTGTGATATTACAATATAGTAAGATATGGCAATGTACTGACAATGAAAAATTGTCACCAAAAGGTAAAATGACAGTTCAGACTATTGCAAGAAAACCTTACAATTTAATTGTTACACAGTTGTATGGCAAGTTGCCAGATCGGATGTTAAACTTTGTCTTTGTTTATGGGCAGCGTTGCCCATAGAAGATGCACTAAATTAAATTTTCATAGGGTTTCTATGAACAGGCAGTAAATGTTTTACCTGCGTTCAATTTCTTTGTTGAATTTTGAGCAGCAGAGAAAAAATTAAAATCAATATTCAATTAAAATAATAATTAGATTTCAAGCTATCACAAAGATTTTAACATCAATTAGTAATTTTATTTGATAAAATTTTACTATTTTATTCCATTTGAAGTACCACACAAGGCCACCACACATTTTAAAAGTGCCACAAATGGCTCAATTGTGCATCGCTGCTCAGTAACCGTCAACCAGTGGGAACAAAGAACATTTTTATCACTTATTTTCTTAAATAATCGTTAAAATCATGTAAATAAATTAAATTGAAAAACAAAAAAAAATGTTGCATGACAAAATCCGAGTTTTTATACGAGTATTTCATTTCTGAAACACACATACATTCACAAATATTCTTCATACAAGCGCAGGTTTTTTTTTGAATTCTTTACTCGATCAATTTTTGTCTTCCGCATGTTTTATCAATAAAATATATACATATATTTTTTTTAATTAATACGTGATATTCTCGAAAGCACATAAAAATATTTATTATTATACACACATGCGATACACATATGTACATACATACATACATATGTATCTAATTAACTACATATGCATATGCTATTCACACTTTAATGGGATTTTTTAGATCTTAAAAAATAACTATTCGCCCCCCCTTTTCTATTTTGGACTTCTTTTTTCTTCTTTTATCGTTTGATAAACACATTTTCATTTGGTCACGTCATTACCGGAGTTTAACTTCAAAAGTGTAATTGGGTGTTTATGTATGAATGTGTGCACGTAGAGGAGCAAGGCAAACGAATATCTTTAGGGGATTGTAACCATAATGTTTCCTCTTTTATTAATTATCTTTCTTACATTGTAATCAAATATTTTGTATTTTATATACAATAATTTAGTTCTTGTTCAACGAAATATTTTTTCCAACAACACAAAAGAATTTCTATGTTCGTTTTATTATTATTATTTTTTTTTTTTTAGAAAAGAAGGCAACAATTGACAGTCATTTTCAGTAAAACAAATAAAACGGGCATTCAATCATTTAAGAAATCAGATAAAAACTGCTGTTTCGAATGTGATTTAAAAGTGAATTTTCAGGATATTTTTTCTTCTAATTTATTAAGTTTATGTATACGAATACACCTATACCACGTTTTACACGATACGTACACTAATAGAAAACCCGACGTAACGTTGATATAATTGGACATCCATGCTATGTCAAGTGTCAAGTTCGTTTTTGATCACATGATAGTTTTCATCATTGTGATGTCAACCTTTACATCAGCTGGTCATAAATGCCAATGGTGGCAAATTTTTCATCAATGCAATGACACATCGGCATCATTTATTTTTTTTTGGTTTGAAATAAAGTAATAAAATAAAAACGAGAATTTGTAATTGTTTGGCGGTGTATGTCCTTTGCTGGTGTAGGAAATTTGATATTTATTGACACTACAATGGACCGTCATGTTTATTTGAATCTTCTGAAGGCAAATTTGAAGACGTCCGACAGCAACATGCGTGCTTCTGGCAAATGGATCTTCCAGCAGGATAACGATTCTAAATAATGTCCCCAAACAACTTACATTCTCCTCCTCAATACCCGGATATGAATCCCATTGAAAATTTATGGGATGAATTGAACAGACGCGTGCCAAAAAATAAAATATCTAACAAAGATGACCTAAAAAAAACATTAACAGACGAGTAGCAAAAAATTGGATCAGATATAACAGAAAAATTGAGGTCATCAATGCCTAGACAAGCATTGCTAGATGCACAAGGTGGTCCGACAATATATTAATTTAAAGTTATTTTCATTAAAATATAGCAAATCAAAGTCTAATATAAGCTTCATGTACACTTTTTTGTGATATGTTTTAAGACTGAACTACGTTTTTATTTTATTACTTAATTTTAAGCCAAACAATAAATTAATTTTTGTTGTTTTTATGATTTATTTGGAAAATAATATCGGCGCCCATTTGGCCGATATTTTGTTCCATACATAATTGAGTAATACTAATATATCATAATAAAATAAAATTACAATAATTTCCTAAATAGTTTGTGTTTTATTCAAAATCAACATCGGCCCTTGAAATTTAACCACCCTTTACAAATTATTATTTCCTGACGATGCTACCTATTTGGTAGCGAAATATTGAGAAATAAATAATAATTGAAAAACTTTTCATAAAAAAGACCATCGCTCAAAAATAAATATAATTAAAATATTTGTTTAGCTTAATTTTAAATAATTCTTTTTAAATAAAAAGATAACTTAAATATTTGCGCTGTATGTTGACTTTATTGGGCAACTGTATATATAGAGTGAGTTCAGTATTTGTAAATAGTGCTATTTGCAAATAACTCGTACGTATAAACGTAGTATGTGATATGTCAGCATAACATTTTTCGGAAGAAAAATGACTGCATGTTGTTGTATTGACGCAACAAAAAGTCAGTTTTAATAAATTTTGTTTGGTTACATGAAGCAATGAAATGTTTGTTTAATAATGTTGCGTGAGTAGCATTCTGTTTTTACTGGGATAAGCATGTTTAATGTTTCTGGCAACATGATTTCCTAACTGTGCAATTACATGAACGGTAGTTATTTCATATGAAAATTTTTGGCAAATATATTACAGTTGAAGTGTTATTCGTGAAGACTTTAATGAAAATAATAGCCTTCAGAATAAAAGAATTAAATATAAAAAAATCGACTTAAAAAAAAGCTTAAAATTAGAAATCTGTAAGCCTTATTTCCATATTGCTACAGAAATAGATCGATGATCAAGTCATGATTTTCTAATATTTATGTTTTCATTTAGCAAGAATTTTGGCTTTTTGTTTCGAAAATAAAACCACAAGGTTAATTCTTTACTTTTATTTACCTTTTAAATTTGCAACTGTTTACGAGAATAAATAAAATGATTCAGTTTGTTCACCTTGATATGACAACGAAATAAAAAAACAAAAATTGTTAAACAACTTTAGCATCTCCACCGCCCTTCACTCTCAATGTGCTCATCAGAATCATCATCAGCTGCACGATTATCATTAGAATCATAATGATCATTGTGAGAATATTCTTAATGTGTTTTCATTTGTTTGAAAACAAACGCCAACATTTGTTGAAAACGGATGTTTCGAAGAAAAATACGAAAAAAAGGAAAAGTCCTTTGTTATACTTGTGTTATATGTTTGTTACCTTGAATTATTATAACTATTAAAACGGACAGACAGTTCGACGGCTATTGCTGCCGGTTATAAATACACAAAATTCCGTTTAAGTAGATTTTCCAAGTCATGTCTTTAACGCCAAAGCACCACCGCCACAAATGAAACGGCACAACATTATTCTTTACAGCTGCTTTTACAAGATGCATCCCAACAAACCAAACCGATTTCGAAATAACTTGTAACAAGCTCACCAAGATAAACCGTAAGCTTAGAAAGCACTAGGCTTATTAAAAATTGTTTAATAATGACAACTGAACCCATGCGATAATATTGCTTGTGTACTCGTATAATCTAACAGGTATGTTCTTACACTCTCATGTCGCGTAATATTGGCGATTGTGAGACGAACTCACCAGAGAGGTGTTCTCTAAATCGCAAGAATCAAATCACAAGGGTATACTGAAGTGAACTGGTATATTTAGGCCAAGCCAAACTTAAAAGAAGCAATAAAATGCTGAATAAATTCAAATAATAATATAACTATTTTTTATTTATTCAACGCTAGTCGAAATGAATTACAATTATTGATCTATGTTTGTAATATGGTTTAGCTGGTCCACTCGTATATCGCCATATGATTTCAAAAAAGCCCTAAGTTACAAAAAATTCGGAATCGACTTTTTGATTGATAATGTGCCCCATAGTATCAAAATACGTGTGCATGCAATTAAAAATAATGTTCTTATCAAAAAATTTCAGAAATGCCTAAGTGCATGGGTAGAAGTTAGTTTGAAAGTATTTTGCTTCTCCCGTAAAATTTGTTGAATGTTATTTATTCATATGACGATATGTACATTTGATTTGCTGCTAATACCAAAATCGTCAGTAGACTTTTAATCAAATTCGTGAAAAAATAAAAAAAATTCCAAATGTTTTCTTTTTACCTTACGCAAAAATATTAATGGATGGTTTCGTAATATTTTTATTGAAAATATTGAACTTGTTTGAAAATGTTCTTTTGTTAATTTTGTGTTTCTATTGCTGATCTGAATGATCTTCGAAAAATGTATGCTGACAGTGTTGTGAATAATTTAAAGGAAGTAGCCAGTTCTTTTTCCAATAAAGCCTTATAAAATTATTAGAATTTTAAATTGTAAAAGCATTCAAATGACCAATCGCAAGCAAAACGCATGAGTTTCAGAATATATAAAATCAAGTTAAGCGATTTGAAAATAAGGCGAGTGTGAAAATATGCCTGTAAGTGTAGAATAAGTTTACACTAATACAATTTTATAATCATGCTTATAGCAAGCTTCAGTTTGTTTATATAATTTAATATTGTTCCAGAAAAACAAAAGTGAATGAAATTTTAAAAATAAATTTTTAGACATTTTCGACATGCATATGTAAATAGTTTCCTTATTTTCTGATATCATCGAATGTGATATCAGGAATCTGCTACCCAGCCACCGCAGCCTGCCGCGCTGCAAACCGGGCCAGTCACAGATGACGTGTTCTATAGTCTCCTCCTGTTCCTCGCATAGCCTGCAAAGATTGGAGGCTTCCCTTTGCCATCTGCTGATCATGACTCCGATCCAGCAGAGCCCAGTTAAAGCTCCTATCAGAACCCTTACGTCCCTTCTGCTTATTCACAGTAGTCTTGTGGGCTTTGCAGTCTATACGGCCCTCGAAACCCTGCAATTGCAGTTCGACCGCTGACTCGTTACCCTTCACACCAGAACGAACCGGTACCCAGCAGAGCCTGACCCTACGGCACCTCCTCATCAAGGCGAGAAGGGTCCCTTTTACGAAATATGATTGTCATAACATGCTTGATAATAAGTATGCTTATAAAAAGTTGCTGAAAATTGCTTATGGTAAACTTATTTTCCTGTTCAGTTGCATTTAGCTAACGAACTTGTTTGTTGGGATATGTTAGAAATATGTATGTACATAGGTATGCATGTACATACATATATGTATACAGAGAGTCTTTTGTCAAATCTATTATCCTTGAAATGATCGTTTTGTTGCTTAGAAAAGAAAATGTTTTCTACCAAAAAGTTAGCTGTTGCCTGGTTTTCACTCTGCAAAAATTTAATAAATTTTCAATTCAGTTCTGCGGAGTCGAGCGGACATTGAAGACGTTTTTGTTACACTTTGAAAAAAATAAAGTCTTATCACCCTGTTGTCGGATTATTTTCGTGCAGAACTGTTCTCGCAAAAAACAACCGTTATTTGTTTTATACAACTCTTAGCATCTCTTTCTCTTCTTCTCTCGTTCTGTGTGTGTGAATAAAGAATTATTTGCATATTATAATTTAATTATAATAAGTAATAAAAGTAATTTTCAAAGATTTTTTTTTGTTTTCGGTTTAAATTGTTATCTGGTCCAAAAGTTATCCATTTTAAAATTAATGTTTGTTAATTTTTATGATAAATTGCGTTTAAAATATTTTCTCAAGCTGGAAGTGAATTCTAGTATATTATTCAATTTATTAAACGGAATGTCTTCATCGTCATTATTACGGTCAGATACCTCATCGGAATATTCATTCATCACTTCTAGTTCCGAGTCAAACTCATCGCCTTCTCCGCCTTATTTAAATGTCATAAAACTAGAATTTGATCGAAATATAATGGATGTGATTTATATGCTGAGGTGAGAAAAACGCAAACAATGTCAAAAACTTCAATTTTAAAGTTAATAATACACAAAAGATACATAAA
Organism: Dexiosoma caninum; assembly: GCA_963924685.1. Taxonomy (NCBI): domain Eukaryota; kingdom Metazoa; phylum Arthropoda; class Insecta; order Diptera; family Tachinidae; genus Dexiosoma; species Dexiosoma caninum. The sequence continues at coordinate 28,305,310 of OZ004725.1, read as the reverse complement.
TCAGGGCGTAACCTAATCAAGCGGTTTCGACCTTGTCTATAGTCTTGTACTAGCAATTAAAAAATTTATATGTATATACTGCTGCTGCATGTGACATGTACAGAAATTGATCAGATTCAATGACATACTCGTACGTGGATGTCAGACACGAGGATTTATGGCAATTTTGAAGATGTTTTTTGTTAATACAAATATGGCTATTCTAATGCACACAGAGATTTAAATTTAAATATTATTAAATTAAAAATATATTTTGTTTTTTTAGAAGCATCGGTCTAAAGGACAGATGTCGCGTTGTAGGAAATAGCAAATAACAACGGTCCACTTTCTATCATTTTTAGTAATAAAAACATGCAAATAAAAAATAAAAGAACGATAGAATCTCCAAATCGAGCGGAAAATAATTAAAAATGGCATTGCTTTTCAACAATGTAAATTTTTTTTAAGCCAACTTTACTGCCTACCGAAATGTCAAAAACGTGCTGTGCCATTACAAAGCGTTTTAAGGTGGAATTAGTCTTTACGTTCTTTTCTGTTCCGGATCAGCTGTTCGTTTTTTGTTTATAGAAAACATTTATTTTCAATTAGTTGTTCCGTTCTGTTACGGACCATTCTGTTGAAAACAGAATTTTACTTAGAGTTCTAAGTGACAGCAAGAAACAGCTGCTTGTTTCAGTGAACCAATCCTATCGGCCCAAAATTGCCGGGTAGTCGCTGATAACTTTTTATTATGACCGACTTTACACTGCGCTATTTGGGTTTGGTTTTATGTATTTTATATGCCCATGACAGATTTTCACACATGTATAACGTAACCTTGCCTTATTTAACCCTCATCGCACCCATAAAAGACAACGAAAACATATCATTCATTTACTCAAACAACGTCCTAACTCTAATAATGCAATTTTCGAGGTAATAATACATAATAATTCTTCATATCGGCTTTATCTTGTGTAAAAAATTCATGCAAATATTTTAAAAACTCAGCTCGTAACAGCAGAATGTTTTTATTTTATTTTTCAGTTCCCCATTACTGTGATAAATTGATAACTTTTGGTATGTTTTTTTTTTTAAACTAGTTTTTTGAGTAAATGAGCCATAAAAAAATGCCATAAGCCATTAAATAATGAAGTTAATTTGTAAAATTCGAATAAAAAATATAAACAATTATTACCATGGAATTAAATACGTTAATAATTCACTGGGTCTCTTTGACGTTACTGTCATAATACATAGACCTATTAGAGCCTTATGGCTCGATTATGGATTGCAACCGAGCTGTTGTTCACTTGGCAGTTGCTAAAAATGGTAATGCAGATCGAAACTGCAGTAACTCCCGTTGCCAAAATTTCAGTGTTTTTTGGCAACCAGAAATTTTTTTGATTGGCCCCTGGCAACGCAAATAAATTTCGGTTGCAATCCATAATCGACCCACTATTGTTTTCAGTATGACGACTAAATAAAGAATATACATATATGCCTTTGAGACATATGTATGTAAAATACATAAATATGTATACGGCTGAGTTTCAAAATCTTTTTAAAAATGCAACCAAGCAATGCCATGCCTGCATAAATGCAACCGTGTATAGTTAAACAATTATTTATGATTCAAAATGTATTAAAAAAATACGCATTGAATACTAAAAAAACCAATTACGACGCACGTAGGGGCCAAAGGCGGCCATTTCCCCGATTAATTTAAACCTTGCAAAATGAAATCGTATTAATCTGAAGTAATTTTGAAAAAGTAATAAATCTACCCATCTCCCAACATCAAGGTCAGTTATTTCTTCTAATGTTTTGCTTAATTTGTAATACAAATTATTTGTGGAAGAGCTGTTGTTTTCAGTGTTTGTATTGGAAATTTTCTCTGTTTAAGAGGACATAAGGTTAAGATTAAATTAGACGCGACTTGTACTTTTGACACTGCTGTTAAGACTTATTGTTGTTGTTGTTGTCATTGTTTTATGTGTTTTATAGATGTGCAAATGTCGTGATTTGTTACGAGTGTTTCACGCGTGATCGTAGTTATATTTATATACTCGTACATATAGGTCGGCAGGTTGCTGGACGTAAATGTAAAGAAAAGTCCCAGTACACTTATGTTCAAATTATTATGGTCCCATTGCGATACATATTGTGTAAAAACTTTCATGTATTGTAGTGATACAGACCAGAATCTCTGCTAGGAATCGAACCTAAAACCCCCAACTGATAAAATAGAGCACTAATCACTAGACTACCGGGGTAGCCTATATACATACATACATACATACATCCATACATATAACAATGTTTAAAAGTATCCAGGCATTAGCTCGGCACGTAATAACCGATTTGTAAAATTATATTTAATTTTCTATTGTAAATCTCAATATGAATTTTTTTAATTATTGTTAATTTCTAGCACTTAATTTAATTTAATTTAATTTAATTTTTAGATTGCCGGTGAATGAATGTCAGGCAAGTCAACCTGCTAGAGTGACATCTAACCTTAACGCATCCAGTAGTACAATGGCGGTTAGTCGTGTACCTTCACCGCCTTTACCGGAAGTAAATACACCAGTCGCAGAAAACTGGTGTTACACACAGGTATGTTGTGAAAAATGGAAAAATAAAATTCTAACAAATAAACAAAATACGCCTTAAGAAAACATCCTCTTAATCCGAAGAGAAAAAAACAAAAACTATTAAATTACTATTCAACAATTGTAATTTAAGACTTTAGAATACTAAAAACAATTCCTTAATGCTGAATTTCTAAAAATTCTAAAAAAAAAATAAAAAAGATTTTTTGTTTTTGGTTGTTTTGTATTTGAAATACAGATTATTATAAATACATATAATGTACATACATACTACATACAGCCGAGTACAACTATTTAGAAGCGGCTTGAAATTACATAAAATGCTTTATAAACATCCCAGCAAAAAATAATTAAAACTTTGGAAGCATTATTTACTTTTTCTACCTTATAAATGTGATTTACAGTAAGCACGTGGTATTGCCTTCACAAAAAGCCGTAATGTTTTTCGTTTCTTTAAAAATACTAGAAAATAAAAAACTAGAAATATATTAGTTTTCACTACATTCCCTTACTTCAGTGCACACTAAAAAGCACTCTAGTAAGGTAATGGTACAATTGACAGCTTTACAAAGTGCAATGAACATAATGAAGCGGTCGAACGAATTCGGATGAACGCTTTTAGATTCCACGATTTTACGTGCGCTGAAAAAACCATTTAAAAGGAAATTGGAGCATGGAAAATGGTGGGGCATGGCGAACAAATATCATGCCATACGTAAGCAGGTTTGTAAGCGAATGCTACCAAAATATTCCCTTACAAAGCTACTTACTGTGGTGCAGTAGTACATACATACATTTGTATGTATATGATAATATCATATACATACATATCGAACATTTCAGCGGACAAAAATTTAGACGACGGCAATGTGTTCACTTATGGGAGCTTTAAATATATAAAGAGAGAAGCAGGCTGTGTCATCGCTAGTTGCTTAAAATCAGTGTTAGGTTAGCTGGTCGCCAAGTTGCAAGCGAATCAGATCACTTGAATCCTTCCGGGTCCCATTGTGTCAACAGTGTTGCCACAAAAAAAAAATTTCTTCTCAGCAAAAATTTTTCTTCTCTTATATAAAAACAAACTGGAAGAAAATATAGTTAATGGGCAATATGAACTAAACTTATTCTCAGATAATTATTTGGAAAATTAAAATATTTGGTTTCTTAACACGAATGAAAAATATAACATGAAAAGTCATTCCACGCACAGTCAATTTCTATTATTTAATTAGAACTGCCATTTTATGACTGAAAAAAAAAATATCAAAATTGATCGAAATGCATAAGAATCCTTGTTACGTGACATTACGCATCAAAATCACGAAGTTAAAGCAAAACTAAGTAAAATGAGGGAATGAGGGTCTGGAGACATATTTCTGTAGATATATGTATGTAATTAGCAAACAAGTTACATTTGCAAATTATATTTCATATTTGTATTGATTTATTTATATTTGTGTGTCAACATTTTCTTTATTGAGACAAAAATTCGAATTCTTTTGGCAGATAAACAATTTGAAAAGTTATTATGTATAAAAAGTGGCCCCTACGAAATAAATATTGAAGATGCAATGCATACCAATAATGATTTTTTTTACCTTTTTTCCATTGCCATATCTAAATTAATTTGCCTTTTAAATTGAGTGTTTGAGACATAATTCTACTCTGGCAACACCGAATCTTGTTCAGAAAGAGAATATATGTAACACATACAACGGAAAAACGAAATAGTATAGGTTTGCCTATCTCTGTTCTAAATACACTTTCTACAGAGACAGTAGACGCTCGCACGTTGGAAACTCTTTGTTTTACGGCAACTCGAATTTCCCAATTTTTCTAATTTCTGCGCTGTTTATACAGTGCGAAGAATAAAACAACTAAAAACGTGTTATTATAATTCATTTCAATTCTAAATTATAATTAAGTTCAATTCTGAACTAGTTGAGGTTTGGTTGAAAAGAAACCTACTCAATAAACCGGTCGAAGAAAGCAGTCTTCACTATGTGCTCCCTTAGATCCTCATGCTTCACTACACGTGACACATACAGCCGATCGTATTTGTTATTACGAAAAAATTGTTAAAACGTTTTGAATATAAATACTTTTGCAATATTGTCAAGTATGCCAAACCAAAAACCTCAATTTATAAAGAAAAATTACCAGCAAAGAAATAAAAATGCTAAAACTTGAAATTATTTTTTGAAATTTTTAAATCACTAATCAGCTTTTGTGTTTTCTTTCGTTTTGTGTGCTGCCGTATGCTGATTTTTATAAAATGACCACAAAAATGAGATGGCAATGTAGCAATATGTCAATTCCGATTCAGTGCTCTCGGGAGAACTTCAACATCGCAAAACGTCAACACTTTTGTAATAAAATTGTCTATTCTAAAACGCCAAAAAAAAAACAACAAAACTATGAAACGTCAACCATAAATAAAGCAAAATTTAAGCTTTAGTTACAATTAAAATATATGTACATGCATTTAGTTTTTAATCAGGGGATTATAATTCTTCCAAGCCATGTAAAAGTATAGAATTTATGTCCCAAGAATAATATTTTTACCACCAGCGGCTTTAATTAGTTGACGTTATCGCGAGCGCACTGTAATTTTGTTTTCTGGCAAAAGTTTTTTAAGAGTTTTAAAAATTCGCAAAATAAAACGCTAAAAATTATTTGAAATAAAGTTTCGTGTGAAATATATTTAAGAAAAACTAATTTTTTTCCAATAAAACATACATATGTAGTTTTAAATAGTTTTTTGTACTTAACGATACAGAAACTCTCAATACCGTTCAGGAATTTAAAAGTGATCCATTTTATTTTATATCGAGATGTACTACTTCTGTATGTATGTATGTATGTACATATGTATGCATTTGTGTATGTAATATTTATATGGGGACCCCCTACTTAAAAATTTTTATTTGCTTATTAATCTTCTTTTTCATTTGTATATTCCAGGTGAAAGTGGTTAAATTTAGTTATATGTGGACCATAAATAATTTTAGTTTTTGTCGTGAGGAGATGGGTGAAGTTTTAAAATCTTCCACATTCTCTGCCGGTGCTAACGACAAATTAAAATGGTTAGTTGGTATTTTATTTGAAATTTATTTACAACGATTGATTTATTTGTTGACATTTTCTTTTGAAATCCATTTCCAGGTGTTTACGTGTTAATCCGAAAGGTCTAGATGAAGAAAGTAAAGATTATTTATCCCTATATTTATTATTAGTTTCCTGCAATAAATCAGAAGTTAGAGCCAAATTTAAATTTTCTATATTAAATGCTAAAAGAGAAGAAACCAAAGCCATGGAATCACAGAGGTGAGTATTGAGCAATTATTTTGAAAATTCATATCGCCGTGGTGAGCTGAATTTTTTTTAAACCAAATTTGAGACGTCAAATTGGTCTTCTTAGCAAATTAAATTCCTTAATGGGTGGGTCTTCTTATACACACTTGTCTAAATTTGCTAAATTTGAATAGTTACTTTTTTCTGTAGTAACTTATCAGCTGTTTATGACAAACAAAGTATAAATAAAATAAAAACAGAAAAAATATAAAAAAAATTAGTCTCACTTCTATTTTTATTTGACCTTTATTAAATTTTTTTTTTTTTAATTATATTTCTTTTTTGAAATTTTTGTTAATACAAAATTATTATTTTCTGACGATGCTACCCATTTGGTAGCGAAATATTGAAAATAAATAATTAAAAAAACTTTTCATAAAAAAAACCATCGCTCAAAAAAGGAATATAATTAAAAAATAAAAAAAATTACCAATAATATCAAATCCGGAACAGATTCTGTATTTCATTAATATTCTGCAGATTCATTTATTGTAAACAGTTTTCTGTTGTTTTTTTTTAATATAATTATGATTTGTACAACCGCAATCACAAATGTCAATATGTTATTTACACACTTGTATATCGCCTGTTTTTGCTGTCACTTACAAGGACCTAACAATTTTTGATTTTCGAAAGTTGAACCGCAACAGAACAGAACAGGAAAACTGATCATTTGTACAGATTTTTTTTATTCACAAAAACCCATCATCTGATTCATGACAGAATAAAAAGTAAAGACTAAATCAAGGCGATTCATACCAGGTGGGTGCATTAGCTAAAATACTCATCAGCTGTTTTCTGTGCAGTTGTCAAAGTTGTGTTCAACTAAGCATGTTAATACATAAACTGTTTTGACAACTTGAATAAAATTGTTGTATTTGTAAACAAAAAATTCTGTTGTTGTAGAGACGCTATCAGCTGGTATGAAATCGCCTTGGACTAATTCTGTCTTAACTCAAAGTAGCGCTACCACTGTTGTTGCTTGCATACCTAAACTAAAACTGATAAATACATACATATGTATATGTATTATATATGTATGTATTTCGTTTTGTTTTCACCTTTAACCTTGTTATAAAGCGTTGTCAAAATAGAATTATGCAACCGCACAGCGTAACAAAAAGCTGACTCCAACTCTGGTTTTGTTCAAATTCGCTTCTTTTTTTTTTTTTTTCTACGTTCTTACTGTGTAATTCGAAACGAACGAAAATAATTTCGAATTGCAATGTAAATAATATACTAATTCGAACAATTTGCTTTCCGAATCGAATTACAGAGTACAGTCCTAGTGGCCATCTAGTTTTATTAATTTGTCAATTGCCAATACTATACTAAGTCCAATTGAAATCAAAGCGATATGCTTTAGAAATCGATGGCAATGCATCACATCGCTTAATAAGTTTTGTTTCAGTTTGGTCTTGTTGTGGAAACGTTTATTCATATTTGCTTTTCAATAATTTTCCTGACAAACACAAAGAGAGAGACAAAAAAAAACTGAAAATCCTTTAACTAAAAGTAGAAAAAAAAATTGTTTAATTAAATATGTACATATTTTAATTTAAATCAAATTTATTCCAGAGCATACCGTTTTGTACAAGGCAAAGATTGGGGTTTCAAAAAATTCATTAGACGAGATTTTCTATTGGATGAAGCAAATGGTTTACTGCCCGAGGACAAATTGACAATATTCTGTGAAGTTAGCGTTGTGGCCGACAGTGTTAATATATCTGGTCAATCAAATATTGTACAATTTAAAGTTCCCGAATGTAAATTAAGCGAAGATTTGGGAAATCTCTTTGACAATGAAAAATTTAGTGATGTAACGTTAGCTGTAGGTGGCCGTGAATTCCAAGCACACAAAGCTATATTGGCAGGTAAATGATACTAAATGAAAGAAAACATGTTTTCAAATGCATACACCCATACATACATACATACATACATATGCATGGATTTACAATAAAATTTTCTATCTGTTTAGCTCGCAGTGATGTCTTTGCTGCCATGTTCGAGCATGAAATGGAAGAGCGTAAATTGAATCGTGTCGCCATAACGGATGTTGATCATGAAGTTTTAAAAGAAATGTTACGTTTTATCTATACGGGCAAAGCGCCAAATTTAGATAAAATGGCCGATGATCTCTTAGCAGCTGCTGATAAGGTAAGTAATTATTAATAATTTTTTTTGGTCTCTGTGTTTTATTCACCATTTTCCCCCTCTTTCTTAATCCTTTTATTGGCTACTATAGTACGCTTTAGAAAAGCTGAAAGTAATGTGTGAGGAAGCGTTATGCGTTAATCTCTCCGTAGAAACAGCCGCTGAAACTTTAATATTAGCCGATCTCCACAGTGCGGATCAATTGAAAGCACAAACAATAGATTTTATTAACACGTAAGTTTCGCCTTATGCGTTTTATTTACATACAAGAAAAAATGTTTTTTATGGAAATTTAATTAAACCGGCTGATTGCCCATAAAGTATGTCTGAGTTTATGCAGGCGAACATTTGGAATTCTCTTTTGTTTGTTGCCGGTGGTATTTTATTTCTATTGTTAATATTGTTCCATTGTTATTGTTATTTTTGTAAGCAAAGAAAATGTAAACAAATCGTAACGCCGAGTACCGAACACAGTACCGAATTAAGGAATTCGAACGTAATTTTTGCATTTGTAATTAAAATGGGCGAATGTTCGAAAACATACATTATCACATGTGATAATGATCACTTGTAATTTGGACTGCATGTATGTTTTCGATCATTAGTCCATTTTAATTACATAATTTTATTTTTATTTAGGACCAGTGCTCAGGAGATGACTCCATGCATTGTGTTGGAACTAGAGAAAAAGGATAGGGAGAGAGAGATGACATGAGGTGAAGCTTCACTTTCTTACTGATGTCAAGGAGACGTATTCAATTTTGAAGCTTTTTAGTAGCCATTGTTTTAGCAATTATTTTACTTCACTGGTGGTGCTACAGAATACCGATGAAGGAGGGCGCTCTGATGTGGCTGTGGATTGCTATCAGCTGGAGTCGGTACCGTTCAGTGCCTCCGCTACTGAAAGCTTCCGACAACAACTGACACGAAGACACACTAATGCACATCAGAAAAATTCGAGATGTTTTTATGATTTAATCTGAAACTGCGGTCGAACCCAGTACTTTTTTATGTTTAGCCAACGTGCAGACTCTCGTGTCAACAAACCAAACGTTTCCCTTCCAAATGTTCGCTCGTTTAAACTCAGACTATGTGATTAAATACGTACATTCGGTTATAAATCCATTTTCATTTTGTAATTTGTTTACAGGCACATTTAACGTAGATTTTTTATATTGATCATTGTTGTAAAAAAAAACGTGATCCATTTCTTTTTAATTCGAAATAAAAGAATTACATGGTATCTGCCCGTTGGCTTCCAAATATTGAATCGTACCAAGTTTATCGATATAAACTGATATCACACGATCTAGACGAAGGTTGGTTGGTTGGTTCGGGTGATACCCTAATTAGAACACAATGCCGTGTTAATACTCGCGTAAACTAAGTAGCCCTTGCAAAAATTATTTTAAACAACAAACATTTTTTTATTCAATAAATTTATAAAAATTAAATCCATTAAAAAATGTTTGCTGTATAATATAACTTATGCAATGTCTAATTTTTGTACATACCTAAACCAATAAAAGTTTGACAAAAATGTATGTGCTCCTGCTGACAATTGCTCAACGAATTTAAGGAAAAACTGTCTTAAAAATAATAGCGATTAGCATACTTGACAATTTATGAATTTCTATACTTCTCCTGTATAGAAAGAAGAAAAACATTAGTTAGGGACTTTTTATATTAAAGTAACTAACTAGTATATGCCCCTATTACGGTGCTCAACTTTCGAAACAGGGTGGTTGCCATTGCTAAATTCGCATTCGTATTCTCAACTAGTAGGTGAGTTTTTTCATTTACAGTTTGGTGTGAAATAAAAAGGTTAACTGCGATAACAATTTCAACTAAAAAAAAACAGTTGTGTTTCATAATACCAAAATGCATTTTGGCCGTCTGTAATTTTGTTTGACTCTTAGCCAAACAAATTGAGTTGAGAACCCGGATAGGGACAATAATTAATGTACAGGGCGTTACTTAAGGTGTCAATCGATTCGATCGACCAGGCTATTTTTCTGTGCTTAATTTAAAAATAATTATTTTAATTTTTTAATTTATTTCAGTCATGCCACCGACGTTATGGAAACTCAAGGTTGGCAAAATATGATAACAACACATTCACATTTAATTGCGGAGGCATTTCGGGCGCTAGCAACACAACAAATCCCACCGATCGGACCACCCAGAAAGCGTGTAAAAATGAGCTGAAATTTTAGTAGTAACAATAGAAAAACCAACAACAGCAACAACAAATACATAGATAATCATCATTATTATAATAATAAAAACAACAACAATAATAATAATTATTATAAAAACAACAGCAACAGCAACAGCAACAAAAACTACTCTTACTACTACAACTATTATTATTATTATTATAATTATTACAAACATTACTATTATTACAATAATAATTACTGCAACTACTATAACTACTTTAACAACAACAACAACAACAACAACAACAACAACAACAACAATACAAACACTAATAATAGTAATATTAATAACAAAAACAGCAACACTAAACTCTCTTTGAAGCAGATAAACAAAAAGAAAACATTTCTAAGCCCCACAGAAATATGTTTTATTAAATTTATTTGCAAATTTTTGCTAAATTCTGATTATTTTCATGTTAATTTCTATCAACCTATAGTGGACAAGAAAAATCACAAAAACAATAATAAAAATAGGGCCAACTTTAACATTGTATTAGAAAACTTGAGCAATATTTTTTCAATGCTTTTATCCTTAACACATTCAATTAAATATTTAATAATTTTTGACAACTTTGCACAAGTCTAAGAGGTATTCATTCGTTTTCGCAGTGTTAATAAATAAAATCTTGAGATTTTTAGTATTGAGAGCACTGGATTTAATTTTATTTGGCCCCTCCACTCCGCCACTCCTTACCGCTTCAACTCGTTTCCTTTTTCCCTTAATGATAGTGTTTTTTTTCTTCCTTGCTAATTTTAAGCTTCTTTGTTCATTGCTTTGTATTTTAAGTTTTATTTTTTTTTCTCTTTTGCTTAATTTAAATAATTTAATTTTTTATTTTTTGCGTTTTGAGTGTATAAAATTTAATATTATGAATAATTAATAAAGTTTTTTTTAGTAATTTAAATATGTATCAATTGGTTTAACCAAAATATATGTATCTTTAATTAAATAATAATATTTTAGATTTTTACTTACCACACACAACCCGCCAATTAAGCGTAAAATCAAAAGAACTGTTTCTTGAAAAAAAAAAAATTATAAAAAACACAATATTTTCCTCTCTGTTTATTTGAAGCCTTTTTTTAATTGATGATATATTTAATCCTTTAAAAATTAAATAATTTGTTAATTTCTAATTAAGTTATAATTCAATTTGCAAACTATTTTCTTTTTAATTTTTTTTCTCTTTTAATTAAATTTACAGCTTTTTTACTATTTTTATTTCAAATTAATAATAACGTTCTAATTCTGTTGTTATTGTTTAATTAATAAGGTTTTCTCTTTTTCTTTTTACATAATTGTCTTAAAATATTAAGTAAATTTATCTACAAGAAATTAAATTTTTTATTACTGATTGATTTTAAATATTTCAAGAATATAAAAAGAAACAAAGTTTTTGTGCAAGTAAAACCCAAATTTATAATGTATGTGTGTGTGTGTTTTATTTATTTATTTTTATATTTTTTTGGGCAAAAGAAAATTGTTGAGGATTACACATGGAAAATGATTTTGAATTTGCAAACGGTTAAAAAGTGTTGTTATATGGAAATTTTTCACATTTTTGGGGCGAATGAAGCGTGACTAGCTCTAAGGACTGGTTGAAATTTAGACAAAGTTTAGTTATTAATTTCCTAAATATTCCATTAGTATTGTTTCTTAACTTCCCGCTATAGGAAGTCACTGATTTTAGCCCAATTTTCGAAAATCGAGTTTTCATCATATTTCGACGTTTTGTTGTAGTCCTGGGAGGCGATGCTGGCTATTTTCGCCATAATGTCATTACGAATGGATTTGTTTCTGAGTGCGCGTGAGCATATGCATATGTATCTAAACATCTCATAACTTAAGAATGGGCCAAAGGATCCGAACCATATTTCCTGCATTCGAAATATATTGACCTCACTGATTTCGAAAACACTATTAGAGAAATTGTTTATTTTTTTTTTTTTTTGCAAATAAATTTTAAATACTAAGACGGTCAAGTTCAAAATGTAATCAGCTTAACTTGACTTATTTTTTTGGGTGATTTGTTCGAGAGATATCGCTGACGAAGAATTTCGAAAAAATCTTGTTTTCTTTTCGAACAACTCGAAAAGTCTTCGTCACATCGATTTTAGATATTAACTGATTTTTATAGACTAAAAGTATGGCATGCAAAATTTGGAAAACGGTTAGAGATACATATAACGATGTCGAAAATTTTCGAAAAAAAAATGTTTACTTTTAATTACTACGTTAATTTCTTGTCAAATCGATTTTTGATGACCATATGTAATACATATAATTTTAATAATTGAACTTTAAACATTTTTTTTTTTAAATTTTAAGTAATTTTTTTTTTTTTCGAAAATAATCGCCTTGGATCACATATTTAAAAATAACACAATCTAATGACCACTTTGAAAAAAATGCAATAATCTACAGAAATGGAAATAATTAAATTTGTCGCAAAATACTGTAAAACAAAAATGTAAGTAAATCAACAAACCACCATTAAGTTTAAAGGAAATTAATGAAAACAAATAATACAAACAAAAAATAAATTGTTTATTATTTCTACGATTATTAATCTATGTTTGTTATACAGTTTAGCTGGTCTATACGTACACTTAATCACAAAACTCTACATACGATAAATTACAATTTTTAAATGAAATACAAAAAAGTGTTTTAACTTTTATTTCACAAGATCAACGATTTTTATAGAAAATAAAAAAATTAAAATTCACGTGGTTTAATAATTTCATGCAAGCAAAAGTCTACATACGATACATTGTTAAAACTTTGTGACCCTCCTTTTGCATTGAAAATTCCTTTAAGCCTTTTAGGCATCGGAGAAAATAAATTTTTTATTTCTGCAGAAATAATTCAATTTGCTCTTCATTATCAAGTGGTAAGTGAAGGAAGTTTCTGTTTTAAATGGGTTCATAAATGTCCCTTTGAAATGCTTGCCAGTAGTGTATGATTTGAATGCGTACGGTTAAGTCCGCAAACAGAGTAGAAATTCGATTGCTTTTAACCCTGAATGGTTACACTTCGTCGAATCGACGATCATCATATACTCTTTATCATATAACTTTTTTGTGTGTGTTCATATAACAACCACATTGTCAACGACGTTATTTGATGGGGAAAGCTTCAAGTTTTTGTTGTTTTCAAAACTTGAAAAAAAAAGTTAAAATTCGTACCGCTAAACAATTTTTATTTTTATATTTAATTTTTTTTTCTCTTTATTTTTCAATAAAAAGTTTAAAAAAAATTTTTTTTTTATATTTTTTTTTCATTCAAAATCAGTTCGCAAAAAAATTTTTTTTAAATTTTATCGATTCGACGAAGAGTAACTTTAATGTACTGAAATGAAGAGTAACCATCCAGGGTTAAGAGCAACGAATACTTGCCAGTAAGAATTTTCAAAAATTGTACTTTATATATAAAATAATGATCACATTAAATGATGGGTGGCGATGGCACGATGGATGGTAGTCTGCACATTGACTACGAATTCAAAAACAGACTCGGGTTCAACCCAAATTTCAGACAAAAATTTTAAAATAAAAATAAACATCTCGCATTTTTCTGATGTGCATTAGTGTGTCAGTTGTTGTCGGAAGGTTTCAGTGGCGAAGGCATAGTCACTGGTCACTGAACAATACCGGCTTCAGCTGATAACAATCCACAATCGTATCAGAACGCCCTCCTTCGTCGGTATTGTGTAGCACCGGCGAAGTAAAACAATAATAAAAATGGCTACTGAACCGAAGCTTCAGCACTGCTACGAGTATAAACAAAGAACGTGTGAAAGCAGAGCTGCAAAGATAATTAATTAAGCTTCACTTCCTGTCGTTTCTCCTACTATCCCTTTCCTATAGTTCCAGCACAATGCTTCGCATGTGTAGGAGTCATCTCCTGAGTGCTGGTCCCAGATAAAAAAAATAAAAAAATAAATTTCGATATCGTATATAGAGTTTTGGGACTCAGTGTACATACATTTCATTTGATGTTAATACGAATACGTTAATACACCTTTTAACAAAATTTCTGAAAACAACCCAAGAAATTGCATATGTTTATACATGAATTCCCGAAAAATTTTCGCGAATGTATTTGAAATATTCAAAAAAACTTTTGACGAAGCTGTTTTGTTTGTATATTTCGCAATGCTCGCAAATTTTTGTTTTGAGAGTTTTTTTTATAAACATATGAGATTTCCTACCTTTTTTTCAAAAATTTGGTTAAAGATCTACTTAGTAGCAAATAAAATATACATATCGTCAGCTTAAATGCAAACGGACGTAACTACCCTTTTATTTTTTTACAAGAGAAGGAAAAAACGTTATAAAATCAGTAATAATAAAGTATTATTGGCTTTTGTTTTTTATTTTTAATTTACTTATAGTGTGGATACTTTTTTATTTTTTAATAATTCATTTTCTTTTTCTATATATTTAAGTTTTTATGTTAGTTACGTCCGTTTGACTTGCTTTTTTCTGAAACAAGAGGACGTAGCTACACTTTTGGAATTTTTTTATTTACAATCAATAATGACACAAAAATTAAAACATCAATGTTATGTTAGTAAACATTCCAAGGCTTTTTTTAATAAAATTACTTATTTTTTTATTTAAATGGCTTATTTTATTTAAAAAAAAAGAAGGAAAATGAACTGCACCTTTTTAAGTTTAAATTGAGAAAATAGAAATTGATATTGAGAAATGCAATTTGACATTGAGAAAATACAAATTGATATTGAGAAATGCATATTCATATTGAGAAAAAACAAATTAATAATGATAAATCCAAATTGATATTGAGAAAAAATAAATTGATATTAAGCAAAAACCAATTCATATTAGGAAAACACAAATTAATAATGAGATATAGATTTAATATTAAACAAAATCAGCTTGAAATATTTTTCACAAAAGTAGCGTAGTAGTAGTAGTATATATCTTACAACACTGCTTTTTGCACGTTATTTATTTTTATAGCAGTGTTGTAGCGTCGCTGATGTCAAGGAGACGTATTAAATTTTTAAGCTTCGTTTTTAGTAGCCATTTTTAATAATTATTTGACTTCGCCGGTGCTACACAATACCGACGATATGTTTTAATTTTATGTAGACCATATGCCCTCAATTGGATTCAACATTGGCCTATATGGACCCGATCGAAGAAGGATAGCGGGCCAGTTTTCAAAAATTATTTCTAATTGACTATGCCAGGGTGCATTATCGCACACATCCTCTCATCGAATCATCAAGCTATTTGCCCACTCTTTGGCATCGTGCATTTTGAATGATCCACGTTTTCGTGCCATAAGGATAATACCAGAGGATGATATTCCACCGTTCAGATGTATGTTTGGACTTCTGGGAGATGGCATTTGTACTGTGGCTCTTGCGCCTCTTCTGGACCAGCCACGTGTTCTACTGCAGAACAAATTGAAATTTGTTTCGTCAATTCAAATTACTTGTTTACCACTTTGAATCAATATGAATTTGCATTTCCCAATATCCATTTGTATTTTCTCAATATGAATTTGGATTTCTCATTATTAATTTGTCCGTTTGCATTTAAGGTGACGATACAGACCAACATAGATAAATAATCGTAATTAATTTTGACTCACATTGCAGAAATGAAAACAAGAAATAGTTGAGTTTATTATTTTTAATTAATATTTGATTTCATTTGTCGTTTCAACAATCCAAATTGTAAATTCGTCGTAAAAATACATATAATTTATTTATAAAAATTAAATAAATCTTGAGATTGTAGAAAGTGAACCTAAAGTGCTGTTTGCACAATCTGAAAATTCTACACGTCTAAAAAAAAATCTTTTAATTTATTTAGTACTTCTTCGTATAAATTTTCCACACTAATTAACTGTTCGGAGATTCCATATGAAAAGCACTAAATTCTTTTAATTATTAAAAAAAAAAAATTAATTAAAAACATTTAAAATATCAAAATGTATGTAAAAATTTTTTAATCACAAACAGATTGCTAAATAGCATTGATACACGGAAGGTAAATGTTGTTAAAATTACTAATAAAACTTAATTGAAGTTCATTCTTCATTAAACGTGGTAGTATGTACTTAAAAATAAAATAAAATAAAATAAACAAATTTAATACTTAAGCACACTTGAAAAAAATATTTAAAAAATGAAAACAACAAATTAAATAAAAATATTAATTCTTATAAATTTAATTTTTCTTTTTTTTTGTTAAGAAAAGAAAAAATAACGTAAAGTTATTAGTTGGGGATTAAATGAGCGATTGATTATTTATTTACTTAAATTTCTGACTAATTGCTTAATAAGAATTACTGTCTGTTCGTAGAAGCCGAGTGAAAATAATCGGCGGCCATTTATATTGAAAACAATAGTAAAAAAACTCAAATCGTTTTTGTTTTCAATAGAAATGGCGAACTAAAGGGTGGTTAAATTTCAAGGGCCGATGTTGATTTTGAATAAAACACAAACTATTTAGGAAATTATTGTAATTTTATTTTATTATGATATATTGGTATTACTCAATTATGTATGGAACAAAATATCGGCCAAATGGGCGCCGCGATCACGGCAACAGTGGATGATCAATTTTCGAAGAAAATCATCTTCAGTGATGAGGCACATTTTCACCTCAGTGGATTCGTCAATAAACAGAATTGCCGCATTTGGGCTAATGAGAATCCAAGAGTGATTGTCGAAAAACCAATGCACCCACAAAGAGTGACTGTTTGGTGCGGTTTATGGGCTGGCGGCATCATCGGGCCGTATTTTTTCAAAATGAGGCCGGTCAGGCAGTTACTGTGAATGGTGTTCGCTATCGTGAGATGATAACGAACTTTTTATGGCCCGAATTGGAAGATATGGATGTGGACGATATGTGGTTTCAGCAGGACGGTGCCACTTGCCACACAGCTAACGAAACAATGGCTCTTTTGCGCAAGAAATTCAATGGCCGTGTTATCTCACGTAATGGCGATGTCAATTGGCCGCCAAGATCATGTGATTTGACACCGTTGGACTTTTTTCTTTGGGGTTATTTGACAGAAAAGGTGTACGTCGATAAGCCAGCAACAATTCAAGAGCTAAAGGATGAGATAATTCGGCACATTAACGGCATAGAACCTCCATTATGCTTCAGGGTCATCGAAAATTTGGACCATCGGATGGAGGTGTGCCGCCGTGGTCGCGGCGCCCATTTGGCCGATATTTTGTTCCATACATAATTGAGTAATACCAATATATCATAATAAAATAAAATTACAATAATTTCCTAAATAGTTTGTGTTTTATTCAAAATGAACATCGGCCCTTGAAATTTAACCACCCTTTATTATTTTCACCTCTGATTCTACTAACAAGTTCCTGGGTTCAACCCCAGTTTCACACTCATAAAAATATCTCGCAATTTTTATAGTGCGGCTTTAAGTCAGTTTTTGTCAGCTTGAGCTGTATCCATTCCACAGGCACATCAGAACGCCCTCCTTCGTCGGTATTTTGTAGCACCGGCGAAGTAAAATAATTACTAAAAATGGCTACTGAAACAAAGCTTCAAAATTTAATACGTCTCATTGAGTTCAGAGGCGCTACAACACTGCTATAAAACAAAGAACGTGCAAAAGCAGTGTTGTACGATAGTGAAGCTTCACCTCCTCTCATTGCTCCTACTATCCCTTTTCTCTAGTTCCAGCACAATGCATTGCATGTGTAGGGGTCATCTCCTGAGTGCTGGTCCAAGATAAAAAAAAAATATGCAAAATATTGCTTCCGATAGTTTAAGTGCTTCTAAATTTTGATAATTTTTTGCTGGGTAACTACGGAATGACGAAATATATTTATTTATCACTCAAAACATTGAGTGGTTCTCAGAAGAATTTTTTTTATACAGGATTGTAAAAAACTAAACCGGAATTTATCGTGAATATCACGTTAAATACCAATAGATAACTTTTGTTTGGTGTGATCATTCTGCTCTGGTGCTTTTATGGGAGGCTTACTCCCGTATTGTTGATTTTCTTTTTAATATGATTAAAGCATTAGAAACGTTTTTACGTTGGTACTGCTTTACGGAGTTCATTTCTTCATTATAATTCTTATTAACTTTAAATTATTTAAATTTTTTTCTGGACCAGTGCCCAAGACATGGCCCTACGTATGCAATGCATTGTACCAGATCGAAAGGAAAGGTCTAGAGAAGAAACAGGTGATGAAAGTGATATAATAATAGAGCAATAAGCATCTCTGGTGTTATGTTAACGCATTTTAATTAGTTGAAGGCAAATTTGTTTTAATTAAAATTACTTCTTGTGGAAATTAAGTTTTTTTTTTTTGCAAAATTTTCTATTTATTCTATTATTTTTTAATAGTTTTTTTCATTACACTATTACAAATATCAAGCAAATATTTAATATAAATGATTAATTTTAAATGTTTTCGTAGTGCGAACTCTACTCCTTTTTCTCTTGGTCATCCAAAAACTGTTGCAAGAGTGCTGCATCCATGGGTATGATAAGCTGTTCGGATCCATCTACAGTACGTTTTGATTTGACCAATTTGTGATCCAAAAATTCTGTTAATTGAGCTCTCAAAGCTAAATCAGAACTAACTAGAAAGGCTTCGCGACAGCGGCAATATAAATCCTTCAAGCGTATACCTATAAAAAATCTCAGTAATACTCACTGATATTTTAATTTAAATTTCATAAAAACAAAATCTACCTTGATAATTTGTATTTCCCTTATTCGTCAATTGATGTTTCACAATAACCATATATATGCCTCTGGAATTTGTCGTCAATGATAAGAAAACACTACGCATAGACGATAATGCAAGTGCGTCGGAATTTTGCACCAATAAGGAGTTTTCAAAAGCAGTTTCATCCGTATACGGTAGCATTGTAGTACAATCCCACCATGAGAAATTAAAACTATTAAGTTTTGTTTGATCCCATACTTGAAAATATAGATAAATAACTATGTTCACAATTAAAGTAAAATGACATGCATTTAGCTTTTAGAAAACCTTATTCGAATTTAATTCGCCCATTAAGGAATTAAGCTACAATGTAAATGATTAAGAATGACGTGAGTTCTTTTAGCACAAGAAATAAATAAAATAAAGAAATCTTTCAATCGCAGTCTGCTTCTTTAACATGCGAAACATAAAAATAATAATGAAAATGATAAGAGAATTTATATAATGATTAGAAATAAATAAAACATTTATTATTTAGTTTTTATTTTCACCACAAACGAAAAAAGTATAGAAAAAGAAAATGAAAATTTTGACCGTGATTGGCACAACAGTACGAAAAATGGCTACATTGGAAAGCGAAAAGTCTCAACGCCAACAATTGGAAAGTATTTTAATTGAAAATTGTATAAATAAATATATGTATGGAATGTATTACGAATATGAATGTACTTACATAAAGGCGTATTTATATGATCCACAGATGCCAACATATGAATGTTTGGTACTTTCGCCAAACGTGCCAAGACTGATTGAGCATTGGAGTTTCTTAACATGGGACCATCGAGGTTGTGCACAATTAAAAATAGGTGTGTTTGAGGAATTAAAGAAAACTCCTCTTCTATCATATCTACCGCTTCATGTGGACTGCTTGGACTAATGCCGGCATCCAAAATATCATTTGTAATACTATCAAGTATATCTTTTATCGTTAAACTGGGAAAGAAACCATTAATAACTAGTACTGCTTGTTGGGACAATACATTCCGATGAAATGTCTGTAAAAGTTGACGTTTTGAGCCTAAGCCATACAACATAATATTAAAGTTTTCATTTAAAATGTAAAGCCACTTGGTAAAATAAGAATTGTATTCCTCCATCATAGCATTTATAGAATCTTCGTGTTCATCAGATAATTTCATTTGGGCCAATAATAAGAAAACACGATCAGCAGGTAAGCGGGGATTTTTTAGACGATCTAAAGTATGATCGGATGTTTGAATTTTACTACTAGAATGTGACTGAAAATAACTTTCACATTCCGGTACATAATCAGCATTTTTCTTAACCCTAGCCGATTGCCTCAAGCGAGCAGCGGAAGGTGTTTTTGGTAAAACGGGAACCACAATGGATTTACGTCCTTTATGAGGAGTTTTAGGCTCGCCATCCGCGTCATTATCATCCTCTGAGCTTTCATTATCACTGGAAGAACTTTCGTTTTCTGAGGGCTCAAAATCGCTCTCATCCGCAGAAAAATCTGATCCAGAATCAGATTCCACTATCTTGGCAATTTCTAATTAAAAAGTGTTTTTTATTTTAATTTTAATATCTTCATCTTATATCAGCTACTTACGAATCTTCACTTTCCTTCTGATGTGCGATGGTGTTTTAGGTTCTACTGATTTTCTACACCTTTTTTCATCTGGTGTTTTTCCCAATCTGCCGGGCGTTTTTCTAAATCTACCCGGTGTTTTCGGAGTTTTTGGTGTAGCTGGTGTTTTAGGCGTATTCATAGCAGCTAAAGCCATCCCACTCTTCTTTTTTGGTGTATTAAAACCAAACATTCGTTTTCCCTCCAGTTCTGCATCTTCCTCTAATAATTTCAGATCACCCTTTTTAGGTTTTGCCACACTGTCAAACTCAAAATCGCTTTCAATCTCGGCATCTTCAATTTCTTCATATTTTTTCTCCTTCCCACGGAGATTTCTTTTGCGATTACTATTGCGTACACCGCCAATATCTACAACAAATTCTGTTCCATATCGTTTATTCGGGTTCAGCAAACGCCCGGATCTTCTACGATTGCTATATACATCCTGAGGGTAGTCATCATCAGGATCTTCTACTATTATCTCAACGAGCTCTTCAGATTCTGAATTTGCTGCATTGCTTTTGGTACAATTAATTAGATTTTCAAATGCTTTCAAATCTTTTGATCTAGAAGTTGTTGCTTTAGCAGATTTATCTTTTTTAGGAGTTTGATAATCTTGTTGGCGATTGTTTGTTTTTGTTGGTGTCGTCGACATATTTTAATTATGAACAGTTATTCTTTTTAATTTTTTATAAACTTTTTAAATATTTCCATTAAATTGATAGGTTTGTTTGTTATTGACATTTCAGCAGATGTTAGTCTGGTTTAGACATTCCGCCACAACGCTCAGGCATGCCATATCTTTTTTAAAAATCCCCTTTCAATATTTTACTCCCAATAAAATGGAAACAAAATTATTGGAATATGGCAGTACTGGTGATGTCATGAAAAAAGTCTTATTATTTAGATATACATGGATTAACTTTAAAGAGGAAAAAAAAGTGTTATCTAGTGTTTGTCTGGGAAATCTCTATATGTTTCGCGTCCATCGTTGATGGAATAACTTTAAAGAAGAGTTAAAAATGTACCAGCAATGTGTGCTGCTTCCGAAGGAAAGAAGTCGTTTGCTCTTGCTGCTGCATTTAATCTCCCGCTAGTCCCGCTTATGAAACATTTCGGGTTTTCTGCAAATAATTTCTGTTATAAAACAAACTAAACATGATGCGTTTTTTTTGCACTACTTTTTTTGAATATAAAGAGATGCCTGAAAAATTTACGTTGTTCTGGCAATGCTTTAAATAACAATACGGTTTTATTCAGGCAATGCTTTAAATAACAATACGTTTAGTTAGTCTCGACAAACACCTTACAAAGTTGCAAATATTTGTTTTGTTCAGGAAAAAAGATGTGGAGCAATTTATGACTTTAAACGATTGGTCTAACGGATACATCCAAGGTAAATTAAAGAAAATGGCAAAAGTATGCCTGCAGGTGCATAATTGTTTGGTAAAATAGACGCCGTTATATATGCATATATAACCATAGGCCCCTGTGTTTATAACCATGTAAGGCTATTTTATGCTCAGATTCGGTTTCTTTATTGATTTGAAATGTTTTTACTTTTATTTATATACGTTGTATTTGTTGTATGGTTAAGCTAGTCTATATTTCATACAACAATTATATGTATATATATAAATAATCGTAATTCATTCTGACTAGCATTGATAAAATATAAAAAATAAAAAGTAAAATATTTTACATTTAGTTATAAAAATAAGGAATATAGAATTTTAAAAACAATTTAGCCAAATTTTGTCATGGTTCGAAGTATACCTAGTTTCCGCACAAACTTACAATATAATTTATTTCGGTTTCGTTTTATTAAAGCTGGATTAAATTAACAATCTAACGTTATGTAGTGGTAAGTATGTACTTTAACAATTTATTACACAAATAACTATTAATCAAGAAAGTCAGCGGGATAAAAGAAGAAACTACTTGAAACATGACAGTTTGAAAAATTTTTTTCTTATCTTTCTTTCTACATACCATGTGAAAGAAAACGTATTATTAAATATCGCGGATGGAAATCCTGATACAATTGAATTTTTTTGGTACATTTTCAACCTTGGAAGAAAAATTTGTGAGGACATGCATTTTTCTTATATGCATCATAATCAATTAAAAAATCTATTTGGAAATTATTGTTATCTACGCGGTTTTGCATTTGAGCTAACGATATGTATGTAAGCAAATGTGACTTAAAATGGGTAGTAAAAAAAATTTTTTTACAATAAGTACACACATGCTTACGTATGTATTTTGTTTAGATAGGCTTAAGGAAGTTTTTAATCATTTCGCACTATAAGTTAACAGTGAACGTTACCACCAACAACAGTTAACCGCATACAACTGTTAGAAGCGGTTGTTCGAGTTGTTGATAAATCTAACATCGGGAGAGAAAATCAAAATTGAAACGGTAATTTTAAGTGAAAAGATGTGTGTGAAAAAGGAAATTAAAGTGTGAAAACGAAAAAATTTTTACATTAAATTTTGTTAATTACTTAGAAACTAATTGCAACAAAAATTAATAAAACACAACAAATTACTGTGAACCCTCTCATAAGCGGACACTCGTCGTCGCTGTATATTTGTACGGTTATGAGGTTCACATTTATTATTTTTTATATTTTCTTTAGTTTATAATGCTGAACTAGTTTGTCGTTAACAAAATTTATTCAGAATAAATTGCTTTAACTTGGATCGGTTCAATTTGAGCCTTTGAGTTTCAAAATGGTTTTAAATGTTTTTAAATGAGACAATTTTGTAAAATGCTGCATCTCAAGTATTTAAGGAATCAAGTATGTATAATTTTCATTTTTTCTTTAATTGATAAAATATTTTTTTTCTGTGTCATTTTGTGACTCTCAACACGAGCTAAGCAAACAATTTCTACAAATAAAAAGCAATTTCTATGCAATTCCCAACACATGAGTATGTACATTCGTGTTAACATGGGAATCACAATTTTTAAATGGCATTAACACAGATACGAATCAGAGTTGAAAAATTAAGAAATACTACTAGCGTTGGTGAGTTTCAATCAAGGCGAATTAATTAAAATTAACGCTTCTGTCCGCTTATGAGAGGCTTTTTGCGCACAATTTTTTTAAAATTTATTGGTGGGCGGCGATGCCTGGGTTCGAGCCCAGTATCCGAATAAGTCAACCTTTTTGTGACTTTGTGTCACTAAGAGATTTTCAGTGGCTGATAGTCACTGATCACTGAACAGTAGCGCATTCAACTGACATCATCAGCGCGTTCCTTCGTCGTTATTGCGTAGCATCATCGGCGAAGAAAAATAATTAATAAAAATGGCTACTAAACAGAGCTTCGCAAAAATTGAATGTGTTTCTTTGAATGTGTCAAAGGCGCTGCAACACTGCATTAAAAACAAAAACGTGCCAATAAAGAGTTCCGAAGAGAAAACAAACAAATAACCGACTGGTTTTAGTGATAAAACCGCCATTGAACAGTTTGTCATATAAAATACGCATTCTATATATGAATATTCTTGGGGTAGTAGTTAAGAAAAATATTTACTTTGTTTTTACTTTCAAACTTATTGTTTTCTATTTTTATAAGGGAGAAGCTCGATTGAAGTACACGGTATAAAAACTTCTTATGCAAAGGAATCCCTTAATTAGAAGATCCATTTCAAGCTTGTTGATTTTCTTTTCACAAGAGAAGTAGTATATTTTAAATTGCAGTATGCTTAATTTAATTTTCAAAGTGTAACTTCTTCTTCGACAATTTTTAGGTCCCCGTAATGACGCGCCAGTCTATATATTTGGCATTTTTAATATTAGAATTATGCAATTTTTATTGCTGCGTCAACACCGCCACCATTAACAACAGCTTTAATTACTACCGTCTTCCCAGCTCCATACAGCCGGAACGTTATAAATTGCGAGTTATAACTCACTTGGAAAATTTTACATTTGATGGTCGGGTATCTATACGTTTCAAGGTGCTGCACGATACCACAAATATTACTCTACATTCACGAAATTTAACTATTGATGAGTCGCGAATAAAATTAAAGAGTTACGCTGATGATCAGAAAATGGATTGGTTCTTGACCGTCACGCAGGTTCCACTACAAGATTATTTTATCTTGCAATTATGCCAGACATTATTCAAGGGTCAAAGCTACCAACTGAAATTGTATTTCTCGGGATTTTTGAATGAAAGGCTATACGGTTACTATCGCAGTGCGTATGTTGTGAGGACTACAAATGAAACCAGGTATTTGAGAATAGTGAAATTAAAAGAAAATACTATATACGAGTATATTACATAAATAAAATACGACAGATGGCTTGCGGTTACTCAATTTGAGCCTACTCATGCTCGTGCCGCTTTCCCCTGTTTCGATGAACCGGAGTATAAAGCAAAATTTATTATATGGCTGGGTCATCATAAATCCTTAACGGCCTTAAGTAATATGCGTTTAGAGAAGCAGACACCTTTGTAAGTAGTTAAACAGTTCTATATTCCCACTATATTCCGAAAGTTTCAGCTGTAGTTTTCGTACTCGCATTTTTTTTTAATTTTCTTTTATTTTGCAGAGCTGGTATCGATGATTTTATTTGGAGCATCTTTGAGGAATCTATTCCTATGTCCACTTATTTGGTGGCTTATACAGTCAATGATTTCGTACACAGGAAGTCCGTACCAAATGGCAATGTTCTTTTCCGAACTTGGGCCAGAGCCGAAGTCATTGATCAATGTAATTATGCAAGTGAAGTTGGTCCCAAAGTTTTGAAATATTACGAAGATATATTCGGCATACCGTTCCCTCTTAAGAAGGTCGACCAAATCGCTATACCCGGTTTAAGTGCAGGCGCTATGGAAAATTGGGGTTTGGTTACCTATCGTGAAATGGCTCTTCTTTTTGCTGCTACTGCTTGTGCAAATTCAAACAAATTACGTATTGCTCAAACAATAGCCCATGAATTGGCTCATCAGTGGTTTGGTAATTTGGTCACAATGAAATGGTGGTCCGATTTGTGGTTGAATGAAGGTTTTGCCACTTATATGGCAAGTTTAGGTGTTCAGCACTTAAGTCCCGAATGGGAATCCTATAACGACGATTCATTAGGTCACACGCTAGCAATATTTCGCAGAGATGCTCAACTGTCCAGTCATCCCATATCGCAATCAATTATGAACACCGTAGAAATTGGAGCACGATTTGATGTGATCTCCTATAGAAAAGGCTCCGCTGTTTTGAGAATGATGCACTCAATTTTGCATAATAAAGTTTTCTTTGAAGGTGTACGTGATTATCTGAAGCAACATGAATATACGAATGCCGAACAGGATGATTTATGGACTGTATTTACTGAGAAAGCTCATCGCTATAATCGCATAGATCAGCAATATAAAATGAAAACCATAATGGATTCTTGGACTGTACAAAGCGGTTATCCTTTGGTGAAAGTAAAACGTAATTACGAAAAGGGTTGGGTTGAAATATCTCAGCAAAGATTTTTTGAAAATAGAAGCCTTAGTGAAATAGGAACGGATAAAAAAGAATGCTGGTGGGTACCACTTAGTTACACCACTGCATCGGCAATGAATTTTAGAACTACCGGTCCAAAAAATTGGCTAGAATGCGATGAATGGGGAAAGCGTAAAAATTTACGCCTCAACAATTTGGTGAACAAAAATGACTGGATTTTGTTCAACGTGCAGTTGTCGGGTGTGTATCGCACGATGTATGATAATGAGAATTGGCGTTTATTGATAGAGACGTTGTGTAGTATGAAATACACTAGAATCCATGTTATGAATCGTGCTCAACTAATCGATGATGCTATTTGGTTGGGTTGGAGTGGTTATCATGAATATGTTATTACGTTTGAGGTTTTAAATTATTTGATACAAGAAAGAGATTATTTACCTTGGAGAGCAGCCTTGGAAGGTCTTGCAAGTGTGAACAGATTGTTAAAACCTTTTAAATCGTATTATCAATTATTTAAGGTAAGATATAATATTTAAGTAGTTAATCGCTGGAATTATCACGTTGATACGAAGATTCAGAGGGTGAAGAGCGCTTCGTGTCAGTCTAGGCGCGTGTGCGGTCGGGTGTGGGGAATCTCACCTAAGGCTGCATACTAGATTTGCACGGCGATGGTTAGACTCATACTGGGTTACGCATCGGTGATGTGGCGTCCGGCAGAGGCAGGAGGAGTGTGATCGGGAGGTCTCATCGGAATATCATGGTTGATGGTAACATGGATCATCTAGTATGACATCAATATTTTAATAGATGGGTAGGGCGGGAGCGGGAGCCTCCTATGATGAGATGTCAGTGTCTTGCGTACTATGCCTAGACCGTATGAGTCTGTATACCAGGCAGACGTGTTCTCATTGATGCACGCATTAGATCACTTGACTGAAGCCTAGGTGGAGAAGAATGGATTCTCTTCGCAGTTGACAATGCATCTGCGATTAGATGCTTCCAGTAGACGAACGTGTACTCTGGATTGGAGCTGGACTAATTAGGTGTGGCTCAATCAACGACCTTCCACATATGGGGGTCAGGAGGCACTTCGGCATTAGAGAGAACGATGCGGTGGATGGATGAAGGGATTCGTGGGGCAGTCTGTGGACCGGAGTAGAGATTTCCACCGGGTGGTGGAATAATCAGGGCTGGTGTGGTGCGGTGGTTGGATTCCGTTGGCCATAACAGGTGCAAGAGTTTGACGATCTGTAGGCAGACTCGTATGGTGATCCAGGAACCCATGGCTTAGGCGGCGCGAGAGGTACTGGGGTATGACCGAGGTACCTTGAGCTGGACCACGGCGCTAGTAACGAGGCATTAAAACTTCAGGTATCATCTGAGGTAGATTGCCGTTTTAGGGTGTGATATCTGCAGACTATGCTTAAAAGAGGCTGACACGGCGGCATATATTGTATGTTAATGTCCAGCTTTGGCTTACGCCAGACTAAGGGCCACGGCCCATTCCATGCTCGATAGGGGTGCCATGGGAGAACTTAGTCGGAGGCAGATGGTAGCGATAACTAATGCGTCGCGGAGATGAGGTGGTGGTTGAAAAACACCACTCGACTGCCAGAAGTCAATGGAGTCTAGAGCAAACACTCCGTTGACCCCGCAATCATATACGAGGTGGTCGAAAAGATACCCGATTTGGAGGTGGTCTGATTCGATGTCTCCTCATACTTTAAAAATAAAGTAGTTAAATATACTCGTACGTCGATACGGTTTATTCTGTATAGATGAGTCGAAATTTGAGAATAGGAAATATTTGCAAATAATAATGGACTATGTGCTCCATTTTAGCAGAAATGTAAATGGTTACAAACATGGTCCTATATAATTCAGCCGTAGACCATGTCACTGAAAGCAACAGCTGATTGTTATACGACAAGTGTTCGTGCAATTCTTCGTATTTACATCGTTGCAATAAAAGTATTCTCTGAGGTGCTCCATGGAGTGGTTCCAACGAGTAATTTTTGGGTTACTCCGATGGGTTATATGCTCCACCCCTAGGACATGGTAATGTCAAATAGACAAAGTTTCCCCATACATTTGGGTTAGTCTGGGACAAGTTCTAGTCCTCTGTCGACTACACTTTCCATGCATGTATGGACTAGTCACATTAGCTGCAGGGAATAATAAAATGTGAAGAATTGGCAAATTTTAACCGAGCAACATTGTAGTCGCCTAAAAGTTATACGTCAACAAAATCGTCTTTAAATTTAAATTGGTTTACAGCCTGTGTAGGAAGATTTCGTTCGCATAGAAACGCTACAACACTGTTATAAAAACAAACAACGTGCAAAGGCAGTGTTGTGTCAGTAGATAGTTAATCTTCACCTCCTATCATTTCTTCTACTATCCTTTTCCTCCAGTTGCAGCACAATCCACCGCATGTGTAGGGGTTATCTCCTGAGTGCTGGTCTCAGATAAAAAAGAAATTTGTTAATGTTGATATCAGTGAACTTTTTAGGAGATTCATTAATTCGCATATAACTTTTCAGCGTTACATGATTCATATTATCAAACCTGTTTACTACTATTTGGGTGGCATAAATGTAATATATTTCGAAGAATCATCTTCGTTGACTACAATTTTGCATAAATCACTTATTGCCAGTTGGGCGTGCCACTTGGAAATGCAAGATTGCATAGAAAATTGCATTAAATACTTTAATGCATGGAAATCATCGAAAGACCCCAGCACAGAGAATAATATACCAACTGATCTTAGACCTGTAGTTTATTGTACAGCCATACGACACGGCAATACGAATGATTGGCAATTCTTGTGGCAACGCTACAAGGAATCAAATTTAGCAACGGAGAAGCGTACCATTGCATTTTCATTGGGTTGTTCTCGTAATACGAATATCTTAAGGAATTACATCGATATGAGTTATGACAACACGGACCACATACACAAACAGTACGCTACATATGTTTTTGAATCCATGGCAGATAACGAAATTGGTTCTATCATAGCAAAACAATATTTTATGGATAATATTGATAAATTAAATGACTAGTAAGTATGACATTTTACTTGTTGGCATTTCTCTCTTTGTACATAAACTTCCAGCTATGGTCCCTACTCCAATGATTTGGTGCAGTTGCTTTCGTCTTTGGCCAACCAAATTATTAATCTTGAAGATCTAAGGAAATTGAGTGATCTCATTCAAGCGAAAAAATATTATTTCCAGAGAACTGAAAAGAGTGTACAAAGTGCTTTTGAAGTCATCAATTACAATCTGCAATGGATTGATCATAACGTGCGTAATAGAGAATCACGATTGAAATTAATTTTAAATTTAATGAAATATAACGATGAGGATTAAAAAAATGAAAGGTGTGATCTTAGTGCTACACGAAAGCGTATTGGTTAGAAAAATGCAAATGAAATTTTTCGTTTTTAGTCCAACACCAGCCCAGTTGTAAGAATAGCGAAATTACACAAATTCGTTATGATTTTTTATTCTTAAAATGCACATACTATTTTATTTAATAATAAAAGACTCTTGTATTTCCAAAACTAAAAGAACATATTTTCGTTTTCATATACCTGTCGTATAAGGTCCACAAATCATTACAAAATCGTATAAAAATCAGATGGGATTTTAAAGAAATCATAACCGCAAAAATTCAAATTTTAGAGTGACAGTTTTTATCTCTTCATTTATATATATGTACATAAGTAATATTTTTGCTCAATTTTATATATCGCCCACTTTGATTGCTCACTACTCACATCGACTTTATTTACACCGATTTTGCAAAACATTTTGATTGCTCTTATTGAAACTGGATTAAATTAGTGCGCTTCGATGCCCTCAACCATCACGTATTCAAGATCAATTCCAAAAGTCTGTAACAAAAGTTATTTAATTTTTAAATACATATTTTGCAGTTCCGCATAAAAATTAATATACGAGTATTGCGTACATACATACATACTTAAATATTCGTTTTTGTTTTTGCAAAAACACGTACACGTAAAGCAAAGTTATATTTCTTTTTGTTTTTACTTGCTCCTACTGAGAAGAGAAGTGGTTTGTTTAAGGCCGTTTTACATTGTAATACTGAGTAATACGACATGTCAAAAACTTAAATCAAATGGGAAAGTATAACAATATGTTATGAATCTAACCAGAATACGGATGGAAATTTGACGGTTTTTTAAAAATTTTCAAAAAGCTTATACTTCTCATTTTATCAGCGATGTCTTTTTTCTGTAAGCAAACAACACAGAAAATAACAAAACAACAAAAAAGCCAATGTAGAGGCAATACTAATGAAAAATGAGAACTGACATACATTGGGTCTACAAAAACAAGTTTAGAAACGAGAATGGGAGAACACAAAATGGACATCGCAAAGAAAAAAAGAGAGACAATGGCACTCGCACAGCATATGTTAAACACTTGACACTCAGCTGATATTGATAATGTTACAATACATACATACATACCACATAGCACATAGAGAATAATACCAAAAAGAGATTCCAAATTGAGAGCTTACGTATACAACAAAAAATTAACAAAACCATGAATTTAAAAGAGGACACAGACAATATTAACAACAACTATAGAGTGATGTTAAACAAATTAAGATGTGTTTAAATTAACTATAATTTTGAATGTTAACTATAATTATAATGTTTAATCTAATTTTAATTTATAATTGACTTAAATGTATAATACCTACAAACTTTGTAAGTAATGTATTCAATTTATAAAACCCAATTTTACATTAACTGTTTTGTCATTTAAATAGACAATCCCTTGAAAAAGTAGACAAAAGATCTACGAAACTGTAATAGAAATTTTTTTATTTACATTGGAATAACCCCTGGTCAATAGAAAAATAAACAAACAGACGAACAAAGTTACCATATAAAGATAACACAAAAAAGTAATTTGTTTCTAAACCGATTTTGTTTCATATTATTTATACTTTTCATTTTATTTCAAATGTGATAGTGTGAAAGCGAAATGTAATATTACTTAAGGGTGCTTTAGACAATAAGATCTGTCGTACGTAAAATGAGCGAGAAAATAAAATGAAATTGCATCCGTATTTCAAAAAAAGAGAGTAAAAATCGAATGGTTGTTTTCTGGCTTTTACACCATTGGTATGGATAAAATCAAGTAAGATGAAAACCTTCTCATTTAATTTAACTACAGCTGTTTGCTTGTGTTCCTCAGGGATGGAGTTCTTGTGCAAATGAATTTTTTTTTTAATAACCTTGAAAAATATTTTTATAACTTTCGAATATGTTATTTTCGTGGTCAAAATTTTTAGTGTACTTTTAGAAAATATACGTATATTTTTACAAAATTGTGCTGTCGTGGTCTAAAATGTACATTTTTCCAGTTTTCCCCCCCTGGCGTTCTCACATTTGGTTACATAAAAATGCATCCCTGATCTAATGGTGTGTTGGTTTTTGAAAAATTTAAAAAAATGAAGAGAGCCATACGACTGTCAAATTTTCATCCGTATTTTCTCTCAAAATCTTATGGTTTCATTACATATTACGTTTAGACGATCCGACTTGTGCTCTTCTACACAAAAATTTGACATGTCGTACGACAGATCTTATGGTCTAAAGCACCCTTTAAGATTTTTTTCCAGTCAGTTTTTCCCACAAAGCATTATTAAAGTCATAAGACATATTAAAGTGTGAAAGGACCTTTAACGGTGTGAGTAAAGTATATTTATCAAGAAGGCGCAGATCTACAACAAAACAAAAATACCAAAAACAACAGGCATTTTGTTTCTGTAAAACTAGCTAAATATGTCAAACTTGTTATTTTACTGCTCTCTCAAAAGCAAACACCCGCAGGATACATTAGCAAGAAAACCATTAATTTCATTTAAGCATACCTTAATTGCTTTTGCAGCCTCTCTCTCAAAATAAAGAAATGAGTAAAACTGTTAATGGCGCGCTCTCTCAAATTAAACAAATGAATAAAAATGATATTGGAGCGCGCACAAATGTAGTAAACAAATTTTGACATATACGACGTGTGAAACATAAACGAGCAAAAAAAATTCACCTGATGAGTTGATTTTACTTGATAAATATACTTTGATAGTGACTCACGTCAGTCAATGTAAGAACGTTGCAAGTTTTGCTAGGAACACATTTTTTTTTAAGCAACACAAACTCTACGAAGCTGCAATAGCTTGTCTGTAGAAACACGCAGAGTATAGACAGGAATGCGCTAGACCACGGAATCACCATTGGGACGAACAAGGAACTTCGTCGTGCTCAATGAATTCGTCGCTAAAAGTTCGTTGCATATATTCGCACATAAAAACCACGCAAAATTGCAGCAGTCATAATCAGCAAACTTGTTTGCTGGCTGTGTTACCGTATAAAAAATTAAAATGCAATTTTATGGTAAATAATTGTGTATATTTAACTTAAATTATTTATTTTAAAAATTAAACAACTATTAAAATAAAAATTAACTTTATTTACTAATATATTTGAAAACTAAAATGAAGAACGATAACTCTGTACTAATTTGTTCGTCGGCTTCTGAAATAGAAATACATCTATCTCAGAGTTCGTCACGCACGATGAATTTCGTTGACGGCGGTATTGTGTTTATTTTCATATGCACAAATGTGTTTTATTTCTGAGGACAAAAGTTCGCAACGAATAATTCGTCGTTCGTTCCAATTGCGTTCCCAGCATTACTAATAAAAATGAAACGATCGGAATTAATAAAAAAAGAGCTATAGTTAAGGAATACGTACCTGTTAAAATTGTTTTGAAATGAATTGGAGCGATGGAATTGAATTGAATAGTGGAATATAATGAGGTCAGAACATGTTTATTGGAGTTTTGAAGTAAAGATGATTTTTCTTTCATTCCAAATTAATATCATAAATAAATTAATAAAAAAAAACAATCTTCTTAATATTTCACTTGTCTCTTTTTCTTTGTTTAATATGCATTTATAATTAATTTATATATTTTTTTTTGTTTATTTAATGTTTTTTATTAATTAATTAATGTTTTATAATAAAACTTCCATGTGTGATTTTTTAAGAAGAATTTAGCTTTTCATTTGCTTCTTATTCATTTGCTGTTGCTCTTTTCATTTCATGTTAAGAATTTATTTATATATTTTTAAATTACTTATATTAATCGATTATCCATTTAATATTCGATAAATAAATTTAACACTTAATACGATTTTGTTTTTCTGTATGTGTCTACTTTCTTACTGTTTCTGTTTAACTTATTTATGCATATTAATAATAATATTTCTTATATTTGTTTTTAATATATAATACAGTATTTATAATGTGATAAAAAATGACGGAAATTATCGACTTAAAAAATAAAATGGCATAGTGCCCAATAATTTAGAACAGAAAATGACATATTTTTATTGCGCGTATCGGTATTGGAAAATGGTTAATATGCTTCTTGCATTTCATTTGCTTCAGATTTAAAAAAATCTTCATTGAAACAGGTTTTTATTGTAAAGTGCACCTTTGTGAATAAACTTAAATCGGTTTGCAAAATACAGGGTTTGGCGGTCGAAGTGCAACCAATTAATATGCCGATATTTTTTTTGCAATTTGCATTTGTTTTAGCTAAATAAAAACTTCAACAGTTCACAAAAGTATTTCAAATTTTAAGAATAATTTGATTTACATTCTAAATACCCTATTATTTATTCATCAGAAATTTTTAAGCTCGCCACCAATAGCTTTGCGCATGGTGAACAACCTTTTTGTGTGCCTCCAATCAGTATCATTGTACAGCATACAGGCCCGATACACAGAAATTTTGACCACACGTAAATGTGGTAGTCAATTATCAGTGGCTGTTTGCGATTTTCCAATCAACTACAAAGCAATAAATAACACTTGCGCATTCGAAGTGTATTTCGATTAAATTGTTGTTAGAGGAAACGAGAACCGATATCCTTCCATTCACAATTATCAAAAATTAGCCCTTTAGTTCCTGGTGTAACGCGAAGTTGTTTGGCAACACTTTGGGCGCCGACCCCTGTATATTTCTCCAGCAAGGGATTTAAATAAATTAAAAATGTTTAATAATAATTAAGTTTCGATTGGTTTATACTTTATAACTTTTTGCTTGCAAAATTGTTTAGTAGTGTCTGAGTAGTTCAACGAATTTTAACAACTTTTTGTTTTAAATTTAATTATTTTATTTATTTCGTTATTGTTTTTCTCTTCATAATGAAATTAATTTGTTTTAGTTATTGTTGTTAAAGCCTTGTTAGCAAATTGTTTTATAAGCATATTAATTTGATTTAATTATATTAAAAGAAAAAGAACTGTACATATACAAATATTACTTGGTAATAATTATTTTATTAAAATACGAAGAATTTAAATTTTCTGTTCAAAGATTTGTAATTAAATTAAAAATCCTTTTTTTTATTTCTAATTAAAGTCAGCATAATTTTTCTTTGTATTATTTTTGAGATAATTTTTATATACATAAATGTATTAATAAATTTGTTCTTGTATAATTCGGTTTGTTCTTATTTATATTGAATACTTTTAGGCATTTATCATTTTAGAGTTCATTGCTTATTTCGGGGTTTGTTGGTTATTTTTTTTAATCTCTTATTAGTTTTCCAATATAATTAATCAAATTTACATATTTCAATATTTTCTGTCCGTTTTTAATAAATTCGATATTAAAATGGTTGGGTCTTGTCTTATAAATATAATTGGTATGTGTGTTTTTTTTTTGTGTAAGGAAGGATGCTTTGTTAGGAATCATTATTTGCGTATATTTTGAATTTTTTATTGGGCTAGAAAAAAAAACGGTCTGGTATTTTTATACATGAATATGCATGCTTTTACATTTTACTGTTGGAGAAAAATTAATAATTAACACTATTAATCAAACTTTTTTACTTTTTAATAAAAAAAAGTACTCTATACAATTTCCCGTCAAAAATATATATATAAAACTCATTTAAATTGTTCCTATGTATGGTTTTTGAAAGTGTAAAAATTTTGTTGGGAATTATTTCTTTTTTTTTTAATAATCTGTATACTTTTGAATTTTGCATAAATTTTTATAAATCTATTCTACTTGCAAAGTCTTTACGTGCTAGCATGTTCTTTTGAATCAGAATGAAATATTCATAACAGAACGTTGACAATCTTGAAATACATATGTATGTATGTCTGCAGCAATGACAGCATTATAGCTTTCCGCTAATCAATTAGCTAGGTCTGTTATACACGCTTCCGCTATATAAACCTTTTTTGCCCAACTTCTATTGAAATCCCTTAGCCATATGTTTACACAGAGCAATTTTGAGTCGCACGTGATTTGAGACAACTCCATAGTTCCCCTCATACTCATTTAATCTTACATTTTCAGAATAGGTATGCGCATGGTAACTGTTTTAATCAGCTGATGGGTATGAAAAAACCCCAAATTTGTTAAAACTATTTTAAAATATTGCCAAATGCAGAAATGCATTATCTGTTGTTAAAACAAATAAAAATATTTAACGATATAGACAAAGAAAAAAACAATAACAAAAAATGTGAGTAATGCAATAGAACAAAATGAACATTATCTATCAACCAGTTAAAATTTAAGATTTTTATAACAATATCTAAAGACTGCAGTGAAAAAGTATGTAGTTAAAAGTTGTTTTCATTATGCATGTCACTACGCTTATTACGAACTTTTCTTATAACGAACTATTTTTGCTGGTCCCATGTAGTTTGTTATAACCGAGTTTTACTGTACACAGTTGTGAGTAGTCTCAGGATCGCTTGCTCAAGCACTCTGTAAATCGATTCGATTAGAAAATTGTTTTTAATTAGGATTTTATTCATATAAATTTCATTAAGTACGTTTTTTTTCGATTCGAATGGTACTGTACCTCTAGGAATTTTTACCTATAGATAATCCAAATTTTCCGTACTTGTTTGGGAGCATCAAAATATCGACTTTTCTAATCAAACCTAACACAGAAAACGAAATCTAATCCTTCTCTTCGAAATTCGAATACCAAATTCGTACTTTAGATTTACATTAATTTTAACAATTATTTTTGCATAAGACCATTAAACTATTGTACCTGATAACTTGATAGCATCTATACTTTGAAAGATCATTCGAATCATTAGTTCTCACAAATAAAAATAAATTAAAAATTAGGTAACAAAAATTTAATTCAAATCATTATTTTAGATTTATTAGTAATAAAATATATTTTATTTTATATCGTTAACTTTTACTCAAAACTAAAATAATTAAAGCCAAAACATTAAATTTAAAAGAAAATATAACATGATAAACAAATAAGAAATTTTAAGAGAGCTATGACTTATTTCGAACAGCTATAAATTAATTATAATTTGAAAATATTCATTGTCTGATAAAACAAACGAACAAACTCGTTAATGAAAACAAAATTAAATGTGTTTAATATTACTCAATATATGTATGTATTTTATATCTTAATGTTATATTATTAATAATTAATCAATTATTTACTAAAACTTTTTGATGTTTACAACATGTATACTTATTTGTTTCTTAGTTTTTATTTCTTAATATTTTTATATAGTTTCTATAGTTCAGTACATAACAATGTATGCATCAAATCAGTCCAATAGAGAGAAATATATGTATTCGTTATTAGATAAATAGAGATTAATGTACACATGTTTATACGAACATTTGCAGCATGTAGATTAATGCATATGGTGCAAACAGTATATACGAGTAAATTTAAATAATACTAGAAAAAAGTTTAAACTTAAACAATGATTGGAACAAATAAATAATTTTTTCTCAAAAAGATCTTTTATCAAATTTTATTTTTTAAATGGCTCCATTTTATGGGCAACATTTTTATTCTTTGTTAAAAAAATACTTTTAAAAAGACGTTCCTACAGTACAATATATATAATTGTACATACATACGTATGTACATACTTATTAAATGTAATTTTTTTTCAATAAATGCTTTTCGAAAGAATATTTTCATTTAAAAAATAAAATTTTAAATGTAAATTTTATAGTAATAACTTTTAAAGGAAACGCACTTTTTAAAAGAGTACCTTTAGTAAAAGTACCCTTTAAAAAAGTACCATATGAAAATATCTTCTCTTATGAAAAAAACATTGTTGAAGTTAAAGTAACAGTAAAGTAAACAGTAACTTAACGATCGTTTTCGCATAGGCGGGGGTTAACTTTTAAAGAAAATACCTTTAAAAAATGCATCTTTTAGCGACCATCTTCTGAAAAACGCAGCGAATTCGTTTTGCTTTTTTCGAATTTGTATTCGAACAATGAAAATATGTATATGTTTTCTCTAACAAAATATCATAATGGTTGCGTTATTGGCTTTAATGAAAGCTGTAATCAAATAATGGTTGCGATATTGGTTGAAATAGACAATTGAGAAATTCAAAGCAAATTTTTCAATTTCATATTTTTAATTAAAATTGTGAAAAATCAAAATAAAAAGATAACATTAAATTTAAAGTATGCATCATTTTATTTTCTCTTTAAAGTGCAGTTTCAATAAAATATACCAAATATCTTCAGTATACACCAGCTTATTGAAAACGCCAATTTTCTAGCGTTTTCGGTTGTCAGCACACCGCTTTAAGCGTTATGCTATTTGAAAAAGTATCTTACACTAGTTTTTATAAAAAGAAAGTTTAAAATGAGCGTTTAAAAATTGTGCCTTATAAAATTCACAACACACTCCGTATTCATGGTTAGGCAATGCTTGAAATTAATAACTTGTTACACAGTGTAGTATTAAATAATAGCGATCTTCACGCTCGGTTACTACTACATACATATGTACATACATATGTTTCTGAAAAGTTTTATACTCTTACAGGTAAGTAAGTAAGTTAAAAAGTTTTTTACTTGTCCCGTTAAATTTTCTCTTTTAAGATTTCATATGACGATATACTTTAGAAGAGAACTTCTTGTTTTTTTACATTTATACGATGTATTATATAATATGTACATGCAGATATATTAACTGGCACAGAATTACGCAGAAGAAAAACATTAATTGAAAAAAAATTATAAAACTCCCGAACAATTCTTTGAGCTTATACTGGCGAGTCGAGTTTTATTTTTGATTCTTAAAATTTTGACTTGTTGGCTATTAAAAGCATTATTCTTTTTAATATAGAAAATAAAACTCGCTCGAATTGGATATACTCGATAGATTTTTAGTAAAAATATTTTCGTAATTATTCTAATACGGTAGAAAACGAACTATAATTTTTCCACACTTGTAACTGTAAACGTACTGCCAATTTAGTTAAAATGCTTTAATAATCATGTGAATTAATTAATAATAATAATGTGAATTTAAATTATGTGGAATGGCAAATAATCGGCCTTATTGCAGTTGTAAACTTCGACCCCGACACCAAAATGTAGCCTCTGTTAAATCGATATCATCTGGGCGTTTACAGTGACTTGTTTAATTGCCTGTTTATAGAAGCCGAGATGAAAATAATCGTTCGCCATTTATATTGAAAACAAAAACAATTTGAATCTTTTTATTGAATCGAAATTTCAAACAAAATTTTATTAAAATGTACAGGAATTTTGTTCGATATCGAATGCCATAATTTGAGGCCTGGTTTTAAACTTGGCAAAAGCTAATTTATTTAATTTATTTTTAACACGTTTATTATGGTCTTTTTAAATTATAAAGAAAAGAAAAAAATACTTTTAAAAAACTATATGAACAAAACATACATAATGCTTTAAATAATTATTTTTTAATATGAACATATACAGAGTATAAAAAATATAGGTACATAAATACATATAAAGGAATTATGAATTGAATGGAATAACGAAAACTGGAGAAAGACTGTGCACGTCAGTATAAAAATATGTATAAAAGTTGAATCAAGGCGTTTTCATAAGTCGTATGCTTAGCCGAATTCAATTCATTGCTCATTTTTGATAATCTGTTTTTTTCATTTCGTAATTAACTTATATTTCTTGTCCCGTTATTAAATAAAAAATTTATTCATTTGTTTGTATAAAAAGAAAATAAATTTCTCCACACAGGCCCATATACATATATGCATTCCGTTTAAAAACAAATGCAAAAAGTTTAAGCTGAAATTCAGGCAGAGCTGCATAATAATTTGACTTTATTCAGAAAGTAATATTTTTGGTTTAGAAGATTTGAAAATCTAATTCGTATGTGTTTAAAATTTATTTTCTAGCCTTTTGACAAATCGAAAAATTTTCTACAAATAGTTTAATGCAAAACAGCTGTTATCATTTATTTTTTATATATATTTTTGCGAGCGGCAGTCAATGCGAATTGGCTAGAATTTACCAATTCATACCAGCTTATTAAGACGCCTCGGTTACGATTAAATTAAAACTGGAAATATAAATACAAAACAAAAAATATTATTGCGTAATTTTTAATTTTTTTTTTGTTGTTGCTTGTTTATTATTCGCTTTTAATTAACGTATTGTATATTTTCATTTGAATTATGTAAGTGTTAAAGTTTAACTTAAATTACCTGTTCTTTACAATTGCATTTAGTCAGGCTTTTATTGTTACTATTACTATTTTTATTATTATTAATAATATTATTACTACCGCTACAATTGTAATGATTATTATTAACATTATTACTATAACTCGTATTGCTCTTATGCTTACTTTTATTTGTTGCCGACATTTTTGTGACTGCTGTTCTTGTCGTTACTGTTGAGTCTCACATACGCATACCTGCACTATGTACAGCATTATGGCCACTACTCTGTAGACTTTCATTCGACCAAGATGTCTGTGGTGATGATGTAGCAGGGCCAGGAGACGAACTAGTGCCAGCAGCCGATTTTGGTGGTGTAGATTGTAAATTGTAACGGGCATAGAATAGCAAGTACGGCGTTATGGTTATCTTACGGGCCGGTGATAGCAATTCTTCGAATTCTCTTTGTGTCATGGCTTTGATTTTGTCATCATCACACATATACCAAATTGGTTCGCTGCAATTATTTTGTATGGTGCCATATGAGACTTTAGTCGCTCCTCTACCCATGCTGCCATAACCCGATGTATTAGCCGACGTGACAAATGAGTGATGCACGTTATTGTTATAGTTGGCTGAGGTATTATAGCCAGAACCGTTGGAATATTGAGAAGATTCTTCACTGAAATCACTAGTACTATTGTTGGCTGACTGATATTGTAATTGTTGTTGTGCTGTTAGACGCATGGCACAACAATTTATGCCTTGACACGTAACTGGACATTGTGTTGTGGTTGAACTACCACCACCAGAGTTATTCATAGTTAGTTTTCCAATGCCATTTGTTATAGATTTGCTGCTATTATTTAAGCCATTTAATTGTTTGACATTTTTACTCATATCGCCTGAGCTAGAAGCCTTACTGCGGCCAAATATTTTCATTTTCATAAAACTTGTACTCGACGCACCCAAGCTCGTTAATGAATTGGTCGTTGGCGCACTGTTCGAAGTGCCGCTACTACTGGCTGTACTATTGCCAACCGTACTCAAATTTCGTTCTTGACTAGCTCTTCTTTGTTCTTTGGGACAATTTATGTACTCATTGGCCCATTCTAAGGAACATGTGTAGGCAATGTAATGACCCACAGACATGGTTGCGCCCACATGTGTTATGACACTATATAATTTATAAATGTGTAACTTGTTGGCGTCACTTAATTCACAGCATTTAGAACAGAAACATTGTAATGTAAATGACGTTGGAATGTAACTGTTAATCTTCTCCATGCCACCTGAAAACCGGCTCAATTGTATGATCAATAAACGTGGCAACACTTCATATGATATTGACCGTATGGCTTCGGTATAACCGCAACATTGCTCACACCGATATTTGTTTTCATTGCGGAAGTACTCGCGGGTTATGCAAGAGTTCTTTACATGATAAAAAAAAGAAGATGAATGTAAAGTAACAAATATATAAGTTATTGCTGAGAACACAAAATAATTTAATAAATTTACCGGTTGTTAAATATAATCACGAATGAATTTTCAACATATTCAAAGTTTTCAAATTATATTATTTCACAAATAGGATTCTTGCAGTTGCAGTCCCAGCAAAAAATTATCGAAATTTAGAAGCACCAAAAGCTGTCGGAAACAATACATTGCATATTTAGGAACAAATGCTTACAAAAATTCTGCCGAAATGCACTAAAGTAAATGTATACACTGTTTATAGCAAAGTAAGAGTATATTTATCAAGTAGCCGCACCCCTACAATGAAACAGCAATACTAAAAACAACAGGCATTTTGTTTGTGTAAAACTACCCAAATATGTTAAACTTGTTTTTTGACTGCTCTCTCAAAAGCAAACACACACAGGCTACAATGGCAAGAACAACGGTAATTTCATTCATGTATGCCTTAATTGCTTTTGCAACCCTCTCTCATAATAATGAATGGAGTAAAACTGTTAATTGAGCGTTCTCTCTCAAATTAAACAAATGAGTAAAAATTAATATTGACGGGCATAAATGTAAACAAATTTTGACATATACGGCGTGTTTTACTTGGTTTTACTTGATAAATATAAATATACCATTGTAAATGCGTAAACAAATATATTCTTGTACGCTGGTATATTTGGTTACATAAAGTAATGCTTCGAAGCGGCTAATCGCGAATAGAAATCATGCATTATAAAAGCGCAATTGCAATTGATTCCGTTTTGTTTTCTCCCTTAAAATAGTGCTTCCAAGCAAGTACTCATATTTGCTGTGATGTTGGAAGAAATAATAGGGAAATTTTCAATATATTCTTAAATATGTTATTTGTACTTACATATATTAAATTAAGTAGACACATGCTACACTACATATAAAAAATTACAGTATTCGAAAAATTAATTAAACTCGAAAAAAACATGTCTATATAAAACTTAAGTTTTGCTTTCGAATCCAAATATGATTTTATTATTTGGTAGAAGCTCCTTTCCTTTTAATTACTTTCTGCTTTATATTGTTCATATTTTATATTTTTTTTACATAGAAAAGAACTTTTTTCGTACGCTTAAAAATTGTTTTTCGAAAGCGGAAATTGAGCAGAAATTTTCGAAATGATTTTTATTTCAATCAATCGATTTCTTTCGAAAGCTATAACTTCTTTCGCTAAAATCTTCTTTGGCCATTTAAAATTACAAAAATTTAAATTATAAAAGGTTTAGTCCGGAGACTCATGGCGTTGGATAAAATATGAACTCTAGAACATTCTTTTATAATAAAAACATTTGCTTAAATTATTCTCTATAGTTTTTCTTCTAAGC
The DNA here is from genome assembly GCA_963924685.1 of Dexiosoma caninum. Taxonomy (NCBI): domain Eukaryota; kingdom Metazoa; phylum Arthropoda; class Insecta; order Diptera; family Tachinidae; genus Dexiosoma; species Dexiosoma caninum. Next base: position 28,262,778 of record OZ004725.1, on the reverse strand, counting down.
AGTTTGATGGAATTAATTTCAATTTGGTTTTTGTTTTTCAAACATACCTGTATAAATGAACTTGGTCTATCCATGTATTCGTTGCTTTCGTAGCCCGATTGGGGCACCGGTACGGCTATATCAATCATGGTTTCCTTTTGTTCAGTTATCGTTTCACAGCTCAAACATTTTGTAGTGGATACAGTTATACCCTCGAAGTCTTCATTGAAGAAATCCAAACCTAATTCTTTTATTTTCCCTTCCAAACGTTGCTTATCCTTTAGTAATAGTGAAACAGGCGTTGGTGTACCCGTTTCATCACCCACTCCAGACATTTGTAATGATGAAGAATTTGTAGGTGGAGTAAGTGAACCGCCAGTTACTGATCCAGCTAAAGTTGCCGTGGCGGCAGGCGTTGTTGCTGTCAAACTGAGATCGTTTGTATTTAAATAGAATAGACTATTTGCTGTGGTTGTGGTCTGAGGATTGCCTGACAAGTGAGCATCTTTGAGGGGTGAGTGCAGGCGGGAATTTTTGGAATTCTTGCTTTCATCTTTTCGTTTTGATTTGCGTGAGAAGAATGATGATGTTTTTGAACTTGCCGAAGGTAAACTATTGCTACTGTTAGTATTACTGTTCCCAGTATTCATGCCACTAATACCAGGAGTATTGGGTTTAATTAAATCACGTTCAACTTCATCAGGATTAGAAATGTACCTGTGGAAAAGCAACATATTAAATAATTGTAAAATATTTGATTATCTAACTTCAAATTTACCCATTCAATATCACATCTGGACACTCAGCTATGGCTTTGAGTAACGTTTGACTTGTTTCTCTTATGCTATTCAATAGACACATCAGAAATTCATGTGCATCCTGTTGTTGGTTACCCTCGAAAATGCTGCTTACATCTTGTATAGCATGTAGTAGTGTGTCCGCATGATGTGGCTCCATAGATTCATTAATTTCATTGCGGTGTAAACTTTGATACAGTTCATGCAATTTTTCAGTCAACAGCTGATGAATACTTTTCTGTGTAACTTGTGTCAGTGCTGTTGAATTTGTTGCTGACGCTATTGGATTAGCTGACGTGCCGCTACCATACTGCTCCATTGATGCCAAATCTTTGCTACTCCAACTACGTACATTTTCCATGTGCACTGCGGTTATGCCACGACCCAAGGAAGACGATTTTGCTCTTGCTCTGGCAATATTTTGTTGCAAAGCATTCAAGTCCGTTAGTAAATGATGTAGATTATGTAAGAATTGAGGCGCAAATCGAAGAGTATATACCACGGAATTTAAATAGCAAGTGTTACCGATATTGCACAGCGTACCCATCGTGGGCGCATGATTAATAGTGCTACCATTTCCCAGCAATGGTTGATTTGAATTGCCAGTAGCAATTGAACCACTTGTTCCGGACAGATAATATTGATTTGCCATTTCTTGTGTATCGCAAGTATCATTCATTACCAAAGCGGCCGCGGCTCCTCCGCTACTAGCACTGGATCGACTCGAAGTCATATAACCATTACCGACCACACCGCTCCGGCTATCAGTGGGCGCTTGAAATGGACGCTCATAAAGCGACATTATACGCGCTCTTTTCTTTGTATTCGTATTTGTTCCTTCAGTTGGCAATGGTTTTAGCAAATCGTTTTTATTTTGTGCTGTAATTAATACACCAGCTGTATTGGGTTTATCAACTTGGGTCGATGAATTTGCTGCAACTCGTTTTGACCGCGGTTGATGTAGTGTTGCAAGTCCTAATAGCACTGCTGTCGCTGAATTACGTTTGCGTTTATTAATTGGTTTCTTAACTTCCTCACTCAATGTTTCAATAAGATTTAATGTTGCATTATCAAGTACAGGTGACACTAAGGACGATAAAAAAATGTGATAAAATACTCGTAAATAAAATTATATTAAAATACCAAATATTTAAATATCTACTACATGTGTATCTAATATTATTGTTCCTAAACCCTTTGGTGGCAAAAATATTCAATATTACGGTTTAGGTAGCGAGAGCGAGGTAAATTGACTTCGATGTTCTAAAATAATAGTAAATTTGAAGAAAGATTTCATTACATATTCACCATCGATATAAATTCTGCATCGCAAAACATAAGCTGTAATTTATTCGTTTTATGGGACTATTGCAACACAGAATAGACGTTAGTGCACCATGAGGAAAACATCATGAAAATGAAGTGACATTATTATTGGGTGTATAACTGAAAAATGTGGTATTCAGAACAGAAGAACAGAATCTTTTGAACGAACGCGCTTTTTGCTTTTAATAACTTATGTATACTCGTATGTCATTTTGAAGAGTGCGTATCTCACATTTATTTTCACTGTAAACAACAAATTTTATTTTTCTACTGCGAAAATGTCAAACTCTTGCTTTCGTATAATTAAAGTTAAACAAAATTTTACAATTAGTTTTTGTTGTAAATGTTATGTACCAAAGAATTACTTTCCTATTAGATTTGTTTACATATTTTGACATTTCATTGTGTCAACATAATAATAATAGTTGCGACATTGTCGCATTTAGCTTTCGCATCGCAATATAGAGACTAACCTCGAGGTCTAGATGTCAAGCAGTCAAAAACAAAAGAATGAATGCTTTCATGATCTTCTGAAGAAAATTGCGAAGAGAAACGAAAAACTGTCCAGTACAGAGATTCGTGTACTACACACTCTACCTCTCACACTCCTTGCCAACAAACTTTGTCTGTCTATCTTACAATGTTCCAAATATAAAAGCAGGCTTAAAGCCCCCAATTTCCATTAGAGACATTGAAAGGCAGAAATATTTTGAATTCTCTTTTGAAGCTTTTAAAATTTCGCAAGACAGATAGATTTTGTTTCACCTCGATTTTTTTGTTTGAACATTTTAATTGTCAACATGTTTAACGCGATTGATATTTGCTTCATCGCAACGAAGCACATATTTACGCTAATTGAAATAGTATTTGGTAAATTTGTAATTCACGATCGCCTACGTTATAACAAATCGTTTTAAAAACGCAAATCAGCACGTTCTGAAAACCGTGTGATTTGTTTTTTTCGAAGTTGTATTCGCACAATGAAAATATGTATATGTTTTCTATTACCAACATATAATAATGGTTGCGATATGGGCTTTAAAAAAAGCTACAAAGATATAATGGTTGCGATATTGGCTGAGACAGACAATTGAGAAATTCACAGCAAATTTTTTCAATTTCTTATTTTTAATTAAAACTGTGAAAAAAGGTTAAACATTTTCTTTAAATATGTTTTCTTTTTATTTTAAAGTGTGCATCATTTTATTTTCTCTTTAAAGTGCAGTTTCAAAAAAATTTACCAAATCATTTCAGTATACACTAGCGGTTAGAGAAGGGCAATTTTCAAACCTTTTCGGTTGTCAGAAATCCTACGAGTACTTTTTTCAATTTTAAAACGCCAATTCTAAGCGATATGTGTTTTCCAGAATATGGCCGGATCTTTATGAAATCGGTAGCGTAGAACGCTTTAATAACCAATGATAAATAATTTAAATCGAAGAAGGAAAACCCGTACAGTAGAGACTCGATACTTGCAAAACTTGCACCGATAACGGTTTTCTTTGCGAGCAAGAATCGAATTTCAATTGCAAATTGTTTAATTTTTATTCCCCTCTGCCAGTGTTTGTTGAGAAAATTGAAATTCTCGTGCCCAGATTTATTTCTTAAGCAACTACCACAGCACATGTTTCATAATTAATTCTTTATTAATAAAAAAAAAATTAAACTCAGTAAATTAAATATTATTTATTACCTTTCTTCACAAATTGTTTTCTAGCTTCAGATGAATTGATTTCTTTGCTCTCCGAACTTTGAATGTCTTTTTGAGTAGTGGATTGCGCAGAAGTTGCAACGGGGGACAATTCCTTTTTTATTGTTTGTGCTGTTTTATCAGACTGGCCCTGCAATACTTTTTTTCTTATTCTTAATGTCGCCAAACGGGCTTTAACCTCTTGACTTTGGTGTGATAATGTTGCTGGTTTAGATAAAGCTGCTACTTTTGTTGCAGTACTTGTTCTTGTTGTTGAAATTTGAGTTGATTGTTTTTGTTTATTAGTATTGTTGTAGCGTTTGTTTAATATTAATGTTGTTGTGTTGTTATTGTTATTGTTATTGCTGTTGTTGCTTTGTGACTTGTGTTGTTCTAAAGTGTCAACAGCAGTATGACAACGTGTACAAGGACTATTATTGTTATTGTTGCAGTTTCTGTTATTGCTGCTTTTACAATTGGTAGTTGAATGTAATTTCTTTTTCTTGCTACTTGTATCGTTTTCAACTCTTTTTTCTTGTAGTTGTTGTTCTTTATCTACATTATCTTGCTGAAAGGAATTTGATATTTCAATAACGATGGGATATAAGCATGATACAGATGATTTTGGCGAGGCGTGGGAGAATGAAAATGGTGACAAAAACGCTGGTTCTTCTACTGATTTTGTATCTGCTTCTGACAAGGATGTTGAAATTAAATTTTTTTCTTGTTCAGTTATACAAATAACAGTTTTTTTACTGTTACAATTATGGTTCGAAATATTTAAAGCAACTTTGTTGTTTATTAAATTGTTTTCGTTATTTAAGCCAGACTCATTGACTTCAGCTGGGTTAATACTTCTAATGTTTTGTATTGGTTTTGAAAGAATTTTTTGTTGCTCTTGGTTGTTTGCAGTATGCTCCTTAGATGTTTTCTTTATATCATTTCTTGTTGTTGGTTTATTTCCAATGGTTTTGTCAGGTATTGATACTGAAATGTTGCCATTAGCATCACAATGATGTGGTGTTTTATTAAATGAAGTCAAAGTCGCGTTTGATTTGATATATTTTTGCTTATTTTTCTGTCTTGTTTCTTTTATATATTTATTGTTTGCACTTTTGCTGTTGTTAATTCTTTTTCTATTAACGTTTTTCTTTTTACTGTTAATATTTTTATTTGTTAACTTGATTAAAACTGGAAGACGTTTTGCATTTTTATTCGTTTTCTTTGCAGCATTTCTGGGCATTTTTTGCAAACCTAGGAATAAAAAAAATTAAATATATGATTCTAATTTTAAAATTGTGCTTTTTCCCTTAAAAAATATATGTCAAATTTATTATTTTTTACTTTTGTAAAAAATACTTTATGAAAATATCATAAAGTATAAAAAAAGTTGGTGTGATATCGCAGCCATCGGGCTTACAATTTTTCGCTTACTTTTTTTGATAAATTATTATACTTTTAACAAATTGATGCCGTATTATGATCTTTACCTTTTAAATTCTATGCTGATATTAAAACGATTGTTATCTAGTTATAAATTTAGGGTTACTTTTAATGTTTTAAGAATCTATGTTTTAAATCTATTGTAATATTCTTTTGGCCAGATGAGGGCTTTTATTATTACAAAATTCTGAAATAAATAAATAATTTTTTTTTAATGTCATCCAGATCCTTTTTTAAAATTTCATGAATAATCGCTCTTGGAGGTCCCAGTGAGGCTGCTCTTTTCCGTATTGAAAGTCGCAGATTTTCACTTAAACTGCTTTCAACCAGTTCAATGTTTTCGGGACTCTTGAAGATCAATTGGGCTCTGGCCGTGGGGCATTGCAGTTGCGCGGAATCTCTGCACCCACGAACGAATTAAATGTACACTCGGTCCATCACTTATATATGAATTAGAATACATACTTGCTTGTACTCGGCAAGTTGAGAAAAGTTTTCTTATACTTGAAGTTGATTGCAAATAAAATTTTGACATTTACTTTCATTTGTATTTCGTTGTGTCTTTTTTCAACTGTAAATATTAGGTGGGTTCAAGGTGCATAACAAAATTGCCCGAACTTTTGAGAGTAAAAAAAAAATTACTCTCTGAATGTGACAGAGTTGTCCAAAATTGCTGGAACGCAAAAAACCACATACTGTGAAGCATATGCTGCAAAACTTTTGAGTTTGTTGATGAGAAGGGGAAGAGGAGTGGAAGTATGTACGCTGTTTCATGTACATGCAGTTTTTGTTGAATTTCTTATTTGCATCTTTTGAGATGAGGTGTATTTGACGTTTCATTTTATTTCTTTTCGTTTGGTATACTGTTAACTTCTATCATAATAATAGCTACCCTGTTTTATTGTTAATTTTTTGTGAAATATAATCAAAAATTTAAAAAAAAAATATAAAATTATATAAAAATTATTATATAATTTTTCTTCTTAGCGTCCATTTTGCTTCAAATTATACCTTGTGCTTCAAATGTGTATCCAAAAAAAAATATTCACACCTTCTATCACAGGGTAGTTATTTTATATTTACATTCGGTATTGAGAAATGTCAAAAAAAATTAAAAAAAGAAGATAGAGTTGGAGGAATAAAAAATACTAAACATGAAGCAAAAGATTCATGTATGGACACTGCTGCACTTTCAAAAGAGAATTCAAAAAACTTTTGCAGCATATGCTTCACAATATGGACGGGGACAATTGAACATCTTAAAATACTAATGCTGCTTACGTTCTCAAATAATTTTTACTTTAGAGATTTTAGACGCTTAAAATGCATAATATTTCAAAAGCAGAACATTCGCAACAGCTGTAAAAAGTGATTGAAAATAAACTGAAAAAAAATCAGAGCCATTTTTTATTAAAGATAGTGATAAATACTCCTATACACAAATATATGTACTTACAACCTCAAGTTTATTTGAAAAGTCTTCCATTTTGCTTTTTAAAGAATTTTAAATAAAATCTTTCTTCCTTTATTTTAAAATTTTTTGATTTTTTAATGTAAACAAAAAAAAACAGCTGATAATTTATTTCTAGTTCGAACTTACCCAAAGAAAAAGTTCCTGCAACTTTGTACACATAATGAAAAACATTACGCTCTCATTCTCTCTTATAAATTGCACAAAAATTGTTCTCTGGAACGCTTTTGGACTAATTGTTGCGAGTTCGGGCTGTTTTGTTATGCACCTTGAACAGACCAAATATTACACGCTCTTGTAATATGTATTACTTTAATAAAAAATTTTATCGATTGTTGTGAAATAAATAAAAAGAACACTTGCATTTCCTTCCACGATAAAGGTAATTTATGTATATAGTTTTCAATGAAAGCAAGTAGAAATAACACGCACAATTGTTAAATTAATAATTAAAAAGTAATTTTTTTAAATAACAAGGCCTGCCAACTTATTCTAGTAGAGGAAACTAAAAAAGAGGTATTTACGTGCTTCGGTGTTTCAAAAGTTTACGTCTGAATAACGTTTTTTTTTTCTGGGACAAGTTTTCAGTGCAAACATGCACCGGAACTAAGGAAAGGGATAGTGATAGAGATGGCAGGTGAAAAAAAAGCTTCATTATTTTTACAACTTTGCTTTTGCATGTTTTTTGTTTTTGTAGAAGTATCGCAGCGTCTCTGGTGTTAAGGAGCAGCATTCATATTTTGAAACTGTTTTTGGTAGCCGTATTATTAATTATTTTACTTCGCCAATGATGCTACACAATACCGGCGACGAAGTGCGGAACTGAAGTTACTTGTGGATTAGTAGCAGCTGTAGGCGGTACTGTTCAGTACTAGTATCTATGATTTCGGCGCTGAAACCTGCAGACAACAACTGATACTTACGTTTTTGCTCTACGATGTGTTCAGAAAATTTATTCAGAAGACTACGAAGATATTTCTGTTGGTATATATTAACCATCTACTTCCTCCGAAAATGGGTCTTTTTTTGTTCTTTTTTCAATTACCTTTAAAACAGAAATGGAATTAAATAGGCAAAAAATCATTTGCTTAAAATATTTTTCGTTTAGCTCTAGGCAGTTATCAAACAATGGCCAACATATATCAGTTAGAAGAGACTTAATATTTCTTTTATTTTATAGCGCTCTTGAATAGGTGCACATATTTGATGAACCATATCACAACAAATGTAGGTATCGCATCATTGTCTATGCCGGTTTACTATACAAGGATGAAACTTTAAAACGGCCGTAAAACGAAGTCCAAATGTAAACGCCGCTTTACTAGAATCAGTTGGCAATACCACGTTTTATCGTAATTATTGCTTAAATAATTCTGGTTAAACATATAAATATGCCTTCTTTTGAACGAGTTTTCTTTATCTCAAATACAATTATTCAAATTAGTATGCTACTCATTAAAATCATTTAAAACAGTTAGTTATTTTGGGGAACGTCATTAATAATTATATGTAAAAAATTGGACAAAATGTGAACAAAAACCAGCAATGCTACTCTAAATCAAGCTAAAAAGTTAGAGAAGAAATTAGTTGATATGAACTTCCGAAATAACTTTTCGACAACAATACTGCAATTAAAATCTAAATCTAAATTAGCATCTAAAATATTGAAAGCATATGTAACACATTAAACATAAGGAAATCTAAAATCGTTTCTATTTACAATATTTCAGTTTATTAAAGTTTTTGAATTATTTTTTGAAATATATTTATTAAGCTTGAGGTCTTTTTTTATTTTATTTTGTTTTATTATTCGATATTTCGTTAACAGCTTGTTAACATCATCAAATTTTATTTTGACGTAAAATTATTCACAGGGAATTTTTTCACAATTGCAAATTTATGGAGAAGGAAATATTTCGAAGAAAAAAATATTCACCATTGGGGTGAATATTAAACGGCAACTAGTTCTAATAACCACTACTTAACATGTGAGAAGTGCATCCGAAAAATTTCACTATGTATTCAGAAATATGCTCCCTACTGCCCAAATTATAGATATGTATTTACATATGTACATACATATAACAATGGCATTGACAATCCCAGTTCATATAGTATTTATTAAAAAAAAACTTTTTGAGACCGCAGTTTGACTTCAGATGAAAACATGTACATACATAATAGAAATACAAAATAACAACTACACCTTCTATGTTCATACACAAATGTAAGTAGTTATAGTAGTAATGCCGCAATGAAGGTCATACCATGCATATCTTGCGTTAAGGTAGGCTTAACGAGAAAATTTAATTTTGCACTCAACTTAATAAATAAACAATACACTTATGTATGTATAAAAATGGGGAGAAAATAAAAACTGACGACAACAACAATAAACTGTTATTAAAATTGAAATACAGAAACAATATCAACTCTTAAATAAAACATATGTATCTACCATCGGGCAATAAATGTTCTACAAAATTGGGAAATTGCACATGCATAACATAAAATAGCAACAACAACAGTTATCTAAGGTTAGGTAACGTACGAATGCATAAAAAATGGTAATATGCATCAACAAATCAAATACTGTTAATTTATCATAGCAGGAATACAGGAGTGAGAAAGTGTAAAGTAGCAGTGATGCCATATGAAGTCAAAATATATAATAGTGCAAATTTTATTTGATTTGATTATTGGTTGAAATAAAAATATATGCATATTATGTATTAGCATTTAATAAAGATTTATTTCATTTAATTACGAATACTTTTAAGTGACATATCGCTCGTTTATCGAAATCAAAATTGGCAAAAGGCCATTACAAGTTTCAAAATGTAGAATTATCATGTATGTAGATCATATCGATATAACTGATATAACTTCAGTTCAGCTTGAGATACAATGCTGATTGTCTTTACATATGCAAAAGATGAGAATGACACTTTGGCTGAAGTACCCAGCAAAAAAACACATGCAAAAGAAATAGTTAATGCATTAGTTATATTCCAAATGTTCACATTTAGCAAAACTGATCGTCATTTAAATGAGCGGTTAGGTTAGTTGGCGAACTCTTCCTAAAGAAGAAAGCCCCAGTTAGGCCCATTGTGATAACACAAGAAAGACACAGGATGTAGGTGTGAATCAAACATGCACCTCCAGATTGATAAGACTAATTGCTCATGCACTAGGCTATGGAGGCACCCGTAAATGAGTGGTTCGAACTATAGAATTGTCCATGATTTCCGAACATTTCTTAACCCTTGGAGGGGCGTAAAATAAATAATTAAGAAACTTTTTTTAATTTTTAGATACTACATTAATGGGACTATGTGCATATACATTGTATAATACAAACTTAAATATAATCATAAAGGTTGTTAGTTGTATATATTTTATTTATTTACTTGTTTCATTATTATTAGTATGATTTTTTTTTTCATAACAATTGCAACTAGGGACTAACTATTATAATCCATCTTCAAATCTCTCTAATAGTGAAACAATCATTCAAATCGCTCCAGCAGTTAACGAATTGGAGCGTTCTAGGTGCTTTGAAATATTTAGTGACTACAACGCGATTCTCATCATAGAATCGGAAAGAAGGGAAATAGTATAAATATATTGCAATACCATACCATGTATTCGTTTCGCAGTACAGCATGTTGCCGTGCTTTTTTTAATTGTGAATTATAGTGGGTCACTGATCATGTCTTGCACTTTTTTTTTTGGTACGTGCACGCATCTTGCGGCGATAGTCTCTCAGTAGATTCTTTTAAGAGAATTAACATGCCTACCAACGACAATGATATTATATATTTCTTCATTATTCTTCTGCTTCATTGGAAAGGAATAGTATGGGGAAGGTAGCAGTTGGTGAACTGAAAGAGTAGTTCATAAATAGTTTTTGTCAGATAATTCGCTCGTCGCAATGTTTTGGGTGAACAATTTCCAGCATTTGCGGAATTTTCATGCTGGCATTAAAGTAATGGCTTTCGCAATTATTTCAAGTTTTTAATAAATTTTTTTTTTATAAATAATTTCAAATTAATAATGTTTAAATACTCTATCGTTTCATCGTGTCACGTGGTTTTTCTACCTACGGAAATTTTTTCTCTAAGCAATGGAGAAGTTTTAATATAGAAAATTTAAGAAAGCAGTTAGTGGTTAATTGCAGCCGTGGCACAGAACAAGGCGCAAATCCAACTGTAAGATGTTGTAAAAAATTTATAATTTCTTTTATTTTTTCAATTATATGTAAGTTAATCAAATATGGCTCCATTATATACTCATTAATGTTCTTAAAGCCATTTTTTCCCCTAGAAATTTTTGAGAATTATGACAATTATAGACGACAAAAACATCTGGCAACTTTGCGCATATTTATGGCAGACAATAAATATATCGAAAATATCTGGGAAATAAACAATTAAAAACTAAAATTTTTGTTTACAAGTTCTTTATACTAATTTTAAATGAATGATGATTAGATGATTTAAATTTAAGCAAATTATATTTTATTTTTTAAATGGCATTAACTTACATATTTTGCTTGAACATCAAACATTTATAGCTTGAAATTAAATATTGGATTTCATATTTGGCAAACGACGATATTAGTACAACAAAAACGTAATTTTTATCCAGTCCATCAGATAAATTGGCAAATAAATAACACGTTAAATTATGTTTTATTTTTCGTTCTTTTATCGTCTAACACAATTTGTAACTATTCAACACCTTTGCAACAATATCTTTAAACTTTAATATACAATTTATATATTGTATGCTATTTGACTTGTTAAAAATAATCGAGATTTGAATTTTTATTTTCGAGTCTGATGTAAAAGTTTTCACTACGATTTAAAGTTTCTTTCTTAGTTTTTCTGTAATTTTCTTCGTTTTCCTCTTTCTTCCACGCAAGTCCCAAAGTATTTCTTCTTTTGGAAAAGTTTTCTCGAAAAAATTTTAGCAATTATCGTACTTATTTGAAAAATATTATATTTTATTTGTTCTTTAGTTTCTTAATTGTAAGTTAAAACACAATCTATTAAATATAATTCTATTTTATTTAGAGAAATTAATGAAAAATTGCACGGCCGGTTCTAACACGGCTGATATTCCATTTTTTCGTGTACTCGTTATGTAAAAAAATATATGAAACTCGTTACTAAAGTTTGACAACAACAAACGAGTAGATGAATGACAGCTGGAATGACAACTGGCAAAGCAAACATGAGAATTATGAAAAGCTGCCAGAAATTTTAAGTAATTAGTCTCTGTCTGCTTTTACACTTGGGAAATTGAGAGTTAACCAGAAGTTTTTTGTAGCGGAGTGGTAGAAGTAAAATATGCACTACACGACGATCTGTATGCCTATGTAAACTTTAAAAATACATAATAATATTTACATAGACAAGTTTTTATATTTAAAATTTATAAATTTTAGCTGCGAAGAAATAGTCACTTAGCAGCATCACAATGACACCAAGAGTAATATCAAACAATCGCGGACGTGGTTGTTATCAGCGAACAATACGGTCCGATGCACCGGGGGTTCTGGCTCGGGGACGAAACAGGTACGGCGGCACTCTGGCTACCTGGCGGCGGTGAACTCGCGGTTGCGCGGTACGGGATCGGGTGCGGCTACGCGTGGGCTCGGATCGGCGGTTTTGTGCTGGTGAGCTGTTACCTCACTCCTAGCGATAACGTGGCGCGATTTAGGGCGAAGATGGCCGCTATCGAGGACGCTCTGGCTGGTATGGCCGGACCCTTTGTGGTGGCCGGTGATTTCAATGCCAGGGCTGTGGAGTGGGGTGATCCGGTGACGAGCACGAGGGGGAGGTGCGTCCTGGATATGGCGGCCAGGTTGGGCCTGGTAGTCATGAACGCTGGCGGTGCGACTACCTTCAGGCGGCCGGGGTGCGAGTTCACCACTCCTGACATCACTTTGGTATCCGAGAATCTTTCTGGGATGATCGAAGGATGGAGGGTACTCGAGGAATATACTGGGAGTGATCACCAGTATATTGAATTTGGGGTAGTATTGGAGGCGGGCGTCGCGCGGTCGCACGGTGGGAGAGGCGCGCGTGGATGGAACGTCGCGAGGTTAGACCGCGGGTCGTTCTTGGCCGGTTTCGACGGTACTACGGTTTTGGACGGTGGGGGGGACGCTGACTCCCTGGCGGGTGCTATGATGCGGCGCATTGTCCGTGGATGCGACGCATCGATGCCCCGATCGTCGCGAGGGGCGGGGAGGCGACCTGTGTACTGGTGGACCCCGGAGATTGCTGGACTCAGGCGTGACTGCCTCCGCAATAGGAGGGTCTATACTAGGGCTAGGCGGGCCGGCGAGGCTCTACTGGAGGCCCAAGAGTACAAGCGGTCCCGCGGGGCGTTGCGTCGCGCGATTATGGCGAGCAAGAGGGCGAAATGGGAGGAACTTCGGAGCGACCTGAACCGTGATCCATGGGGACTCGGCTATAGGATCGTGGCGGGAAAATTGGGCGCGAGCCGCACTGGGGTGCAATTGGACGGCGCGCGGATCGAAACGATTGTGGGGGGCCTGTTCCCCACACACCCTCCGCTGGTTGGCGAACGTGGGCCCTACGATGATGAGGTTCCACCGCCCTTTACCGGGGAGGAACTGAGGATCGCTGCCGGGGCTCTTAGGACGGGGAAAGCCCCTGGCCCGGATGGGGTACCGTCGGAGGTGCTCAAGATTCTGGCTGAGAGCAGGCCGGAAGCATTGCTTCCGGTATATGATGCTTGTTTAGTCCAGGGCGTCTTCCCAAGACGCTGGAAAACACAGCGGCTCGTGCTTGTTGGCAAGGGCAGGGGCGATCCGACCCAGCCATCGGCTTATCGGCCACTTTGTATGTTGGATGGTGCCGGCAAGCTGCTGGAGAAGCTACTGCAAAGAAGGCTGGCGGAGGCCGTGAGGATGGCTGGGGGGCTGTCGGATAGACAGCATGGCTTCAGACCTGCCAGGTCAACGCTCGGGGCGATTGCTGATGTGGTTGAGTGCTTCGAGCGCGCTCAGAGCGAGAGGCGATATTATCCGAAGCGCATAGTTATCCTGGCAACACTCGACGTTCGGAATGCCTTCAACAGCCTACGATGGGCTGATGTTCTAGAGGCGCTACGGGGGAGGTTTCGTATTCCCGGATACTTGTATAGAATTCTCCGTAGTTATCTGGACGATCGGGTACTGTTGTACGATACGCCGACGGGGCGGAGGAGCAGGACGATCACGTCCGGCGCGGCCCAGGGATCTGTGCTGGGCCCGGACCTATGGAATCTGACCTACGATGGGATCTTTGGGGTGGAAATGCCCGAGGATGCTCAGCTCGTGGGATACGCGGATGATATAGCGGCGGTGATCTTGGCGCGGGATATGGATGACGCCAGGGGGAAGCTGAACCGGGTCATGATAAGGACCCGGATGTGGCTTGAGGACCACGGCTTGGAATTGGCCGGGGAGAAGACCGAGGTGATGTTGATGACGCGGGCACACATACCACTCGATGTCGGCATGCAGATAGGGGATGTGTCTCTGGTTACCCAGAGTGCCATAAGGTATTTGGGCGTCAGACTCGACTGTAGGCTGACTTACTGGGCCCAAATACGGCATGTGGCGACTAAGGCGGCGAAGATGACTGGCATGCTGAGCAGACTCATGGCGAATGTCGGAGGTCCGACACAGAGCAAGAGGAGGCTGATTATGGCGGTCACGAAGTCGATCTTGCTGCATGGGAGCGAGATTTGGGGAAATGTACTGGGTGAGAGAACCAAACGCAGGGTACTCGAGGCGGTACAGCGGACGGCGGCCCTTAGGGTTGCTTCGGCTTACCGCACGGTCTCGGGCGCTGCGGTCCTGGTGATATGTGGGGAAATACCCATAGACCTCTTGGCGCGCGAGCGGTGGGAGGCTTGGAACTCGAGGGGGGAGGACCCTGGTGTTGGTGCTATTGGTCTGAGACCCCAAACTGTCCGGCGATGGCAGGACAGGTGGACCGCGGACACGGTCGGCAGGTGGACGGCAAGGCTCATTCCCTGCGTGGAAGTATGGATTCGGAGGAAATTTGGGGAAGTTAACTACTTCCTGACACAATTCCTCTCGGGCCACGGATACTTTCGAAAGTACCTGTACCGGATGGGCAGGGCAGATGGTCCCGACTGCATTTACTGTAGTATTACGGATGATGATGCAGAACACACTTTCTTCGACTGCCCCAGGTGGCATGCTGAGAGAGCTGCAATGGCGCAGCGGGTTGGCGGGTTCGCTCCTGCCACCGTGATAGGGAGGATGCTCGATTGTGAAGACAATTGGGACGCTGTGGCACAGTACGTGGGATACGTTCTGCGGAGGAAGAAGAGGGACCTCGATGCGCTGCTGCATATCGGGGCCCCCTCTGACAGGGACCAGGCGATACGGGCCGGGGCCATGGCGCCGGCTGCAAACTTGGCGGACCCAGACGTGGGTGATTGAGAGTGGTCCTAATTGGGACGTGGCTCTGGGCCTTCCCGAAGTAATGCGGAAAGCGGTTCCGGGGAGGAATCTACCCAGAGGAGGAGGAGGGAATTTTTTAGTGGCAACACCACTCGACGCAGAAGACGACGGTCTCTGTAAGTGCGAAGGCATTTTCAACCCTACCTCACACGCCAAAAAAAAAAAAAAAAAAAAAAAAAAAAAAAAAAATATCAAACAATAATCAATGCGCTTGTCAACACTCTAAACATTATACTTCAACACCTAATCTATAAACCATAAAGAGTGAGTAACTGGTGGATTACCGCTTTCTAAGTTACAGCTTTCTAGCTAGAAAAACGCAAAAACGCCCGTGGGCGCCCAATCTTACAGAAAAGCGTTGTCTTACGCAATAATTGGGTAAATGAGAGAGATTTTGAGAGAGTAATATTCTTGTTCTTCACGTACGAGAACTCCCGTATTTTTTCTTCGGGCTAGTTTGGGTGTGAAGAACAAGCAATCAGCTGGTTTATTAAAAACATTGAAAATAACAAAGGAAGTAAAATTAAAAGTTTGCCAAAAATGCAATGAACAAAGAATACTTAATTTTATTTCATGAATTAGTTCAAAATTATTTGGGGTTTCTTTAAATGACATGTATAAGCCAAATTATTGTGTTTTTATGGATGTATGCATGTGTGAAGATTTGTAATTGTTGTGTTCTGTTCTGTTCTAGGTGCATAACATAATTTACAGAACTCTCACAAATTATTTTATTTATATGTTATGATTCTAATTTTAAAATAGTGCTTCTTCCCGAAAAAATATGTGAATGTATTATTACATACTTTATGGTATTCTCCTAAAGTATTTTTTTTATATAAAAGCAAACTCAAAAATTGAGGAGGAAATCATATTTGACTACAAATTCAAGATTCTTATGTTCAAAATGCAATTAATCTATCGAGAATTGAATTTGAATACCAAACAAAACACCAAAAATTTATAAACAAAAACATAGCAATCCATTAGTTTACTTTTTTTATAACACATACATATTTCTATTTTTAGATTTTTCTTCTCATCTATATATATATATATATACATATATAAGTTTTCCTCCTCAGTTGTTGAGTTTGTTTTTAGAAAAAACACTTTATGAGAATATCATAAAGAATGTAATAATACATTTCACATATTTCTCTCGGGAAAAGCACTATTTTAAAATTAGAATCATATATAAAGAGATATTCTATTTTATTTATTTATAACAATAATCAACCGAACCCATAGGGCCATATATAGTTGGTGGACTACAAGTGTAATATAAGAATTATTAAATATGTAGGTATCAAATAAGCTGGAAATAATGTTTATGAAAAAAGAATAGTTATAATATTATTAGAGCGCTACTATATAAATTGGAGGTTATATTGCGCATGAATTTGACTATATATATTCAGAATCTAGATCAGTTCAATTGCGAGAAATGCTTATCAACAAGTGAACTACGTGTAAGATGGAATCCTCTAAATTTACCCAAAAGCGTGCCAGCAATTATTAACAATTTTGAAATAAAATTAGAGAGTAAAATCTTAAATTTTCTGTACAAAGTTGCACAAAGTTTTTCTTTGGGTAAATTCGGTTTATATATGATACTAAGAAATTAATCAGAAAATTTGCAAAGAAACGACGAAAGTTTTTTTATTTAATTTCTTAAATAAATTGCAAAATGTAAGCGCATATATTTGTGAATATTTATCACTTTATTTAATAACAAATGGCTTTTTCTATTTTTTTTTTCAATTTATTTTTGTCCACATTTTACAGCCGTACCAACGATGCAAATGTTTTTGATATGCACGTTGAACAGACCTATTATGTGATAAATATTATGTTTTTGCGTTTTCTTACTTTTGTACATTTTGGTTTCTTATTGAGATAAATTATGGCTTACTGTCATTTTACCGAACTTTACCAGAAAAGTAAACGAACAGACCTATAAGGTGCAGCAACATCTCTGATATTGTTGCTGTCACACGAACGCATTGGCTTTTGCAACTGTCACTTTCTTTCTCTCCGGCAAAGTCAACGTTATCCTATGAAGTCAACGATGGCTACAGGAGTAAGTAAATTATTTATGGCAAAATAATTTGCAAATATCTAAAACATCACAAAATTCTACTTAGCAAATCTATATGAAATTTGTACAAGTAACAGTTTTTTTAATTGTAACTAATTTGTTTTGTCTGTTTTCATTTAGACTATTTACACATACCCGGAAAATTTCCGTGCGTATAAAGCATTAATTGCTGCTCAATATTCTGGTGCTGAAGTAAAAGTTGCCGATAACTTTGTATTTGGTGAAACCAACAAATCGGCTGAATTCTTGAAAAAGTTTCCATGCGGCAAGGTAAGTGTAAATTTTATAAACGTCAACGGTTTCAGAACGTATGCATGTGCATAAAGTATGCATTTCGAACATGTATGTGACGTTGTGCCGCATAATAACGTCATCAAATACAGTTGAGGTTAGGTTTAATACTTATCTTTTTCTTTGTTTTTATGTGGATTCAGGTTCCTGCTTTCGAATCATCGAATGGCAAATACCTTAGTGAATCAAACGCCATCGCTTTCTTTTTGGCTAGTGAACAATTGCGTGGAGGCAAATGTCCTTTCGCCCAAGCTCAGATCCAACAATGGTCGTCTTTTGCCGACAACGAAATTGTTCCTGCCTCCTGTGCCTTGGTATTTCCATTGTTAGGTATTATGCCTCCACAAAAGGGCAGTCCTGCCAAAAAAGATGTCGAAATTATATTGGATTTGTTAAACAAAAATTTCTTGGAGTCCACTTACTTGGTTGGCGAACGCATCACTTTGGCCGACATTATAATATTCTGTAGTTTACTACATCTTTATCAATACGTTTTGGATGAAGCCACACGCAAACCATATACCAATTTGAACCGCTGGTTTAAAACTATTTTGAATCAAAAGCAAGTGCAAGCTGTTATAAAGAATTACGCAATCTGCGAGAAGGCTTTGGTTTTCGATCCCAAAAAATACGCTGAATTCCAAGCTAAGATTGGTGGCAAGCAACAACAGAAAAGCAAGGAAGAGAAAAAACGTAAGCAGAAGAAATCTGAGACGAAAGAAGAACCTGAAGAAGTGCCAGATGAAGCTGATATTGCTCTGGCCATGGAACCCAAATCAAATGATCCCTTCGAGGCAATGCCAAAGGGAACCTTCAAATTTGATGATTTCAAGCGTGTCTACTCCAACGAAGAGGAGAAGGTATCAATTCCCTTCTTTTGGAAAAATTTTGATGCCGAACATTACTCTATTTGGTTCGGTGAATACAAATACAATGAGGAACTCACAAAGCCTTTTATGTCTTGTAATCTCATCTCAGGCATGTTCCAACGTCTCGACAAAATGCGGAAACAAAGTTTTGCCTCCGTCTGCTTGTTTGGTGAGGAAAATAACTCTTCCATTTCCGGTGTGTGGGTATGGCTTGGTCAAGATCTTGTCTTCAGCTTGTCGCCTGATTGGCAAGTCGATTACGAAGTTTATGACTGGCAGAAATTGGATCCTACATCCGAAGAAACAAAGAAATTAGTTGAGCAATACTTCTCCTGGACTGGTGCAGATAAACAAGGCCGCGAATTCAATCAAGGCAAAATTTTCAAATAAATTGCAACAATATTTAATAGCATTCGCTGTTATAAGTGCATAAGCAAAAGCCATAATAGTTGCTATGAACAAAAAACTGCAGAAGTGTACCAATTATTCATTATTCGATAGCGGCTTTTATATCTAATTTTGTAGTTTGCATTATACTATTTGACTTCCCCGACCTTTTTTTATATGTGTAATTAAACAGCATTTTGTAATGCATTTTACAAAAAAAAAAAAGGCAAATTGTTTTTCTTATTTTGAAATTATGCACACTTTCCAGTTGGCAATGCCGGCACCAAAATTTTTCTGCTCTACGATGCGGATTTTCTAGCAAATGTAATGTAGAATTTGCGAAAACTCAACATTTATAGTCCATACTTGGGAACAAATCAAGTCCCTCCTAGAA
The DNA here is from genome assembly GCA_963924685.1 of Dexiosoma caninum. Taxonomy (NCBI): domain Eukaryota; kingdom Metazoa; phylum Arthropoda; class Insecta; order Diptera; family Tachinidae; genus Dexiosoma; species Dexiosoma caninum. Next base: position 28,243,515 of record OZ004725.1, on the reverse strand, counting down.
AAAAAGTATGCCACCTTAAAAAATAAATAAAATGTTAACTGAATTTATTTTGGGAATATCTATATGTATGAAATGTATTATTACGTACTTTACGAGAATATAAAATATGTAATAATACATTTCTTATATTTTTTTTTCGGGAAAAAGCCAAGTTTTGAAATTATATACATATAAAAAAAATATGTGGAAAAACTCGGCTTCCGAGATATGGGTCTCATAACTCCCTGTATAAGTTTATGGAAGAAGGGCATACATTTATTCAATCGAATATAAGCTTTTGTTTAATCTTTCACAATTTTGGAATCAGGTGGCATACTTTTTAGTCTGGGAGGGGCAGCGAAACTTGAATTAAGCCACATACATGTCAATAAAGCTTTGAAGTACTGGGTGTCTGGTGGCAAATTTATATTTTTAAATACGGTTATTTCAAAAAGTAATAAACGGTGCGGAGAGAGTGTGGCGCCGTTGGAATTATCGATTGTGCGGATTTGTCAGTCACGTTGTCGCAGTGGTCGAGTGAGCATCGCGCGTTCGCTGTGGAGACATTTTTTAAGAGTAATGATTCGTACGTAATTGCTCGTCGACAATTTTGTTTCAAGTACGGTATTCGGCGAATAAGTGATGGAGCGAGTGTAAATTTAATTCGTTCGCTGGTGCAGAGAATCCGCGTAACTGCTTCAGCTATGAATGCCCCACGGCCAGGGCCCAGTCGATCCGAAAACATTGAAGCAGTTCACGTGAAAATCCGCGACTTTCAATACGGAAAAGAGCAGCCTCACTGTGACTCCCAAGAGCGATTATTCATGAAATTTTAAAAAAGGATCTGAAAGATCTGGATGACACTCTTTAAAAAATAAAATCCGCATTTCCATTCTATCGTTCAATGCTCTTAATAAAACTTTGTGTCAATTATTAAGTTTTTTATTTAAGTTTGAAAATGTACATCTGCTACCAGACACTCTTTATCTAAAAGCTGTTGCATATCAAATTGTGTAGACCATGACAACTGGAATAAGAGTGCATATCACTTTCAAACATGAATATGAAGTAAATGGGTTGTCTTAGGCGAGGTAATGCTGAAAATTAACCAATAAAATGATTTTAATTTGCCTTCTTGTTGGTCGTTTTAAAATTATTTTGGTAACATTTTGAAATAAAATCGGTCAAGAATATACACTCGTGATTTAAGATAATTTCGCGGTACGCACATCCATTTTTTTTTGTCATCGATAAAATAATGCATTGACATTTAATTTTCTGAATGGCATTTAACGTTTTGTTGCAGAAAAACAAAACAAAAAAGCATTTATTTAGCAGTTAAACACCAACTAAAACCAAAAAATTAATCAAAAACCCCTAAAAACGTAAAATAAAATATATATATATGTATATATAAACGCTTAATTTATATTTAAGAATTTCGTTTCAGCACTATAGGACCCAGATTGTCACCAGTCTGTTTATTATGTTCAGCATGGCTGCCATCACAGTAAGGCCACTTGGAAGAAAATTAGATAAGAACGGTATGACTTGCATATTAAATGTTAATTGCAACACGAAACTTACATTCTTAGTTCTCCAGCAACGGCAGAATGCTGCCTTTTCTGCAATATTCTCAATATCAATCATGTCAACTACTTTAGGTTCATGTTTACGTATGGATTGGTTGCAACGACCGGATTTCGAACAACCCTTATTAGCAGCAGGACAATAGGCTAAATAAATTGTATAACCAATACCAGCTGCAACGGCGGTAGGCGGAATGAGCGAGCACCAATCTTTAACTGAAATAAATTATAAGTAAGAAACAAGTCCAGTTTAGTAAAGCAGCTCCACAAAATAATAAAAAATAGGTTATATGATAGGAAATTACAAAAAAAGAAAATATTAAATAAAAAATTGGCGGCAACCCGTTTTCCGAGTTATGGCCCTCTGAAATTTTCGTATATGAATGCGATTTTCTACTAAATATCTGTATATAATCAATATTGGTATCATTTGGAAGGTATTTGAAATATTATTATATATATTTAAAATTTATTGAAAAAATCGCAATACTTTAATTGGTAATTTTTTTTCACAATTTTACATCGAAATGTTGCCAAAGTGCACTCACTACGTAAGTATGTATGTATCTAATTCAAAGTTCAATAAAAATGAAATTACATATAGAACACAGGCTTGGCTAACTAAAGTACTACTGCATGATCGGCCTTGGGCTGGGCGCAGGAATTTTCTACTCTATGATATGACAAACGACGGCATCGTTAACTAAAGTACTCCTACATGACCGGCCTTCTGCCGGGTGCAGAAGTTTGTTTTCTCCTCTATGCTATAACAAACGGCGGCATCGCTAACTAAAGTACTTTCTTTTCAATAGCTTAAAAATATAAGAACTTCTCAATAGCTTTAAAACGATACCCATATTGACCACATTCTATGAAAATTACATCCTTTACACACAAACTTGTACTAGAATTTCGGAATATCATAACTCCGAAAATAGGGGTTGCCGCCATTTTTGGAGCTGCTTCTCTAAACTGGACATGGCCGAAATGAATAAAATTATTCATTTTAAAAGAAACCATAAACAGGAATAATAACAAAAAAAATTAACAGAAATTACTGTAATGTAGGCCGTGTTGTGGTCTTCTTGCTTGAAATAATAAAAAATAATTAACACATTCTCCACAAATGTTAGGAATTTGTAAACAGACCATGTCATCTTTTACAAAAACAAGTGCAAGTTTTATATGAACATGCGTTGAAAAAATCGAGACAAAAATAAAATGTGCAAAACAACACAAAAAACATTCCAAAGGTGCAAAACTATTTTCATTACATAATCTTGAGGCACGTATTGCATACGTTTAATACAATAAACCAATTAAACTCAAAAGCATAATCGACAGTTCCTATGCAATTGTTCAAAGAATTTAAATGAGAACATTTTTTTATCTTAAATTGTTTATGACCTTATTTTTAAGTTAACACGACAGGGAATGAATGAGTGCTGCTACACAATTTTCTAACTACACCTCTAATCCCAACAAAATCAAAGAAACAATATGAAGTGTTTATTACTTACAAGACAATTTAAACCAGCCTGTTAAAGTGTCTGGAACTGGTAATCCGGACAAATAATTTGGCAAAGTTTCTTTAACAAGTGCTGAAATGCTATTCATAATTCTGTAAATTAAGAAATATTTTATGAAATATGTGGACAAAATTCATTACCTACATCAAAAATTTTGCAGCTACCACTCTCCTAAAAATACCGCAAGCAACTAAAAAAATTTCTATTTGTTGTTTTGTTGACATTCTCAATTAATTAAATGATGCTACCAGATCAAGGCAAATTCATTACCAGCAGTGTTGGTAACTTTTTTTTCTTATTAAAATCTCGTGAATTTTTACGAAGAAGAAACATTTTTTTTAAATAGAGTTTGTTAAACATAACATATCCTTTTTAGGCTGAAAAGTGTTAAATTAGTATGACATAAATTGAATTTAAATTAATTATTGCAAAAATCAATTTATTTTACATTTTTATTATTATAAAATTAAATTATTATAATTATCAAATTATTCACCATTTCTTAACTTTTTCACAAACTTACTTTAATGTTTGGCCTAAAATTAAGTTAAAAACTGTTGAATCAGCTGACTGGCGAAATAACTAATGATTATTATGTGGTACTTTCGGCTGGACTTAGCATGGTTTTCATTGTTTTATTACGTTTTTGGACTTATCATAATTGCTTACTCCCAGCTCACACTACGAAATTTTTATTTCAAAAATTATATATATGTAAATTCCATTTGAATTTTGGTTTTGTTTTTTTATAGCAGTGTTGCGGCGTCTGTGATATTCATATTTTGAACCTGTGTTTAGTAACCATGTTAATAATAATTTTAATAATTTTAATTCGCCGATAATGTTCTAGAATACCGACGAAGGAGGGCGCTCTGTTGTACCAGTGGATTGGTTACAGCTGAAGCCGGTAGTGTTCAGTGACCACTGACTATGCCTTCACCACAGAAACCTTCCGACAACAACTGACACAAAAATTACATTCATGACATTCGGATACTGAGTTCGGACGCAGGACATTGAGTTTTCCAATTAACGTACTAACTACATCATCCATCGCCACCCTCAATTTTTAATTAGATCCGATTAGTTGAATCAACGCTCTACTTCTGCGTCTGAATATGGCAAAACTGAAAGTGCCAACACAAATCTGGACAACTATAGGGAAGACAGCATCGTTTTTGCCTTCAGTTCTCGGCGACACGATTTGTTCTCATTTCTCGTTGCTTAGAAAAATAACAATAACAATGGAATAATATTAATAATAATAATCGAATGTCGCATTTTCGTCTGTGTGACCGCGAATGAAAAAACAAAAGAGAATTCCAGATGTTTTTCTTCCAAATGTTTTCTCGTCTAAACTCAGCCAATGCTAAATCATGAAAAAGTGTATACTCACAAGCATATACACACATATAGGCAAATTTTGATAACTTTACGATGAAAACAAAAAATCATAAGGCAACTTCTTTTTACCTGATAATTGAACCATGCAGTACAATATATAAGTATGAAATAATTATAAGTAACCAGCATTTACCCGCGGCTTCGGTCACACCAAACTTTTCTTTCCCATCCTCAAAATATTTCAACCAATATCCAAGAAAAATTATGGAAATGGATGCAGAAGTTCTAGCGTGATCCGCTTAGCAACGAACATCATTTATATATTATATTTATTATATATATATATATATTATATTTTCCCCTACGTCTTCTCCTGGTCCTATTTTTTATGGATATCCTGAGTTATTTTTGACTCAGATATATCCATGTTTTAAATTTCATGATATTACCCATACGTCCACTCATGGTACTATTTCTGAAAAATATTCTTTTTAACACTCTGTTTTGTGTGCAAAGAGTACAACCGTATTGTAATAAATGAAAACCCGTCAAATCGTCCCCTAGTGTTATCGATAAACAATGAGTAACGTTCAAAAATTTGGAAAATTTTAACTTAAAAGTGACGTTTCGAACTTAAAATCTCTTTTATGTTGTCAACTTAGCGATTTATGCACAATGTCTGCGATTTTCAGATCCGTTTATTTTTCTTTAGCATTTTCTTTTAAATGAAAATAAGGAGGCAACACTTACAAATGTAAATATTATATTGTATTTGTTTCTTTCTGGCTGTGCTGTCCCTTTCTATCAATTTTATATTAATTAATAAATTAAAAAAAATTAATAAAATAAAAAATTGTAGTGCCATATGGGCTTAAGCAGAAAAGGTTACACCACATTTGAAAGTAAAAGTCCAACAATGGCAACGTTGAAAATGTACACATTTTCACCCGATTTATATTCACTCTTGTTGTTGTTATTCATTCTTAAAATTCAACTCTGTGCTTTAAAGCATTATTTAGTGCTAGTCTTTGACGAATACTGGTTATTCATTAATTAACAGTGAGTGTAGAATGGCGTTTCGAGGAAAGTGTTTATTTAATGTGCGGTCGGTCGGTTGATTTTAATGAAGAGACTTTAAGAAATATATAAAACTATAAACAACTATACTACAATTACAATAAAATATTCAATATTAAAAAGAGATTAATTTATAATAATAAAATTGTTTATGGTTATAAAAGTAGCCTGGAAAAAAGATTTTTAACTTATGAAAAAGAACGGGGTGGCGACATAGTCGGTAAAAGAAAAGGAAAAACTGAAGTGTACATTTTACAATAAATATTACTGATACTCAATTAGTATTTAAATGTAAAAAATAATTACTTAATTTAAAATCATTTCAAATAAAGTATCAAAATTGAAAAATATAAATTATTTGAAAAAAAACAAGTGCATTTGCAAAAAAGTGGTGACGCTGGAAGAAAAGAAAACACACCTTTTAGAGCTGTGCGGTATATTCAGTTTTTTCTTTATATACAACAAAAGCAAAGCGAAGTAAATAGAGAGCCAAAAGAGTTGGCAGAAGAGAGCTGTATATAAGTGTGTTATATACATTTTAAAGCAAAAGCAATAACAACAACTCTGACTTTTTCTCATAGAGTTTATCTTACGAAAAGAAAATCATACCTACTAACAATAATATCGATGTACATATATGATTTTTTCAAGTCAATTGTTTTTTCTTCATTATATGTTTTCTGAAAAATAGTTGAAAATAAAGAAACTTGTGTTTCTTTACATGAGCTATTGTTTTTGCTTTAGCTTTGTTATTGTTTGTAGTTTAGTTTTCTGCATTTCTTATTTGATTATTGCCACTGTTGTGTAAATTTGTTTGTTGAATGCATTCATTTTGTTGGCGTAAATTTACGGAAGACAACAACAACAACGTGAAACTAAAAGCAACTACGTCAACTGCGACGATACGCAGTACATCGGCGTAGACAACGATGACGACGATTTAACAACAAAAGAAGAACAACGAAGTTTTAACTTTTATATACGACCAAGCCCAAAACCAAAAAATCCAGTCAAGCATTTCAGATGCAGCTAAGCATAAATAAAACTAAAATAAGTCAGAAAAATAAAGAAATAATATTTTAAAAATCAAATTTTGTAAAAACCGTAAGAAATAAAAGCTGGATAAGAAAAAAATCAAATGAAAATAAAGAAGTATAAAAAGTTATAACAAAAAGAAAAACGAAGAAAAACTATCAAATTGTATGTTCTCTCTTGGTTAATTTTCGTATAATAAAGAAAACGTAAAAAAATTACCTTCCAAATAATACAATCTATAACAATAATTATAACAAAATTTTAAAACATGTAAAGAAATTGTTAATTTTAGCGATAACTTTTTGTGAAAAATAATTGCAACACTTCTCCAACAAGCTATAAGTATTAGAAAAGTCAGGCGTTCGCTTAAAAATGTCAACTGAAGAGTTGAAAGTGGTTTTGCGTCGCAGTAGCGAATATTCCGGTTTTGGATTTTCTCTGTTGGGCTCCACGGGTCCCCCACACGTTATCTACGATATTGTAGAAAATTCACCGGCTGCTGATTGTGGTGTGGTAAGTTTATTTTTTAAATTTTTTCCCTTTCAGTTTTATGTTTACTTTTTTAACTTTTTAAACCATAATAGCTAATTTGCTAATAAAACTTTTGTAATTAATGTATAAGTACACATACATACATATGTACATGTTCATGCATATTGCACATTAATATCTTTCAATTAATTTAGAGTTAAGTTTTGTTTTTAATCGTTCGTTTATGTATAAATTAAGCAATATTGGCTTTGCTGGTTATTTAAGATTATTTTTTATATTGTATCTATTATTTGTATGCTTCTCTAACTACATATTGGTAAAATTTTGAAATATCAATAAGTGTGCATGTTTGCATTCGTTGTTTCGTTTCCCAGTTGGCCATGTTGCGTTGCCGGCTGGCAACCTTAAAGTTGCAGTTGCAAGAAAAGCACTAAAATGCAATTGAATTTTACAATTTTCAGTTGGCCATTGCCATTCGTAACAAATTATACTGCATAATCGTCTGTAACAAACAACTGCCCGACAAATTATATAAAAGACATTTTCGGCCATCTTGTCACGAACAGTGACTATAGTTATCAATGAACTTTGTTCAATTATAACTGAATATTTTGTAGACTTTTCCTCTTATAAAAAACGAGTATTTACATCAATGTGTGGTTGAAATAAGAATTTTGTATGGGAAACTAGTTTTAACGTACACTTTAACTTTAACAATCGTTTTTGTATAAGGTCGAATAATAATACAACATAGGTACATGCCGTCGAAAGGTTTTGTTCGTAGTCAATGTCTATATTCTTGTCATTTACAAAATTTATGTGTATGTTGACAATATTTTTTCAGTTATTTCACAACACGTATACAAAGGGACCATAATAAATTGGACCCAAGTGGGCTGGGACCTTTACATCCAGCAACCTGCCGACCTAACCTAACCTAACCTAATCCACTCAGTAATTTCAACAGCAAAAATCGATTTTCATTTCCTACTTTTTACTTTCTTCATATGAAATCTAACAACAAAGCGCATTAAAATTTTGAGAAAAAGAAGCCTATCAGAGACGGGCACTTCTTATATTAATTAATGATCAATTAGTTTTGAAAAATCATTACTTCATTCTGTGCCATTTGCCAAAAGTTACATAAATTTAATAAAATATAACAAAATTATACTATATATGTTACGTAGAGAGTTTTAAAGTTACGAAAAATGTAACAAACAGCATCACTGCAGCCCGCACTTTTTCTTCGGTCTATAATTTGAATTATTATAGTGTGCTGGTTTTATGCAAAATATATAATAAAAACAAAATAATCATTTATTTTTGTTATATAGATTTCTCTATAAATAGAAATGACATCTTGCACGCAGACGTTCTATAATTTGAAGGTTAGATTTTCTACACTCTATAATTTGAATCCTCGTAATGTGAACGTGTTTGTGTTTTTGAAGCAAACAAAAATTAAATCGTTTGTTTTAGTATCGCAATAATTTTACCAAGCGCTTTGCTTTCATTAAACTCTCGTTAATTTGAAATCTCGATTATTTTTCTTTGGTTCCTTGAATTTCATATTATCAAGCGTCGACTGTACATCATAGACCCAAGTATTTTATATAAATTTTTGCAATACTTTATTTTTATTTATTTAATTTTTTAAATTATTTAATTTTCACACTTTTGTTAATTCTTCCATTAATTTTTTTTTCGAGTATTAATTTTTATTTCATTTAGAATGAATTCAGAAAAATGCGGTGCCTCAGCGCCAATAGGCATTTTAGAGGCGAGTTGGACTAACATTAAGAAGTAATAAGAATTGAGATATATATGATATATTTATATATATATATATATATATATATATATATATATATATATATGCTTTTACATATGTATATAAATGAATAGAAAAAATAAAAAATACAATAGTGTGTGTATATGTCTAATAACTCAATATACATATTTATGTACATATGTATATATGTTTCAAACAAATTTAAATTATGTATAAAGTAGATAATTTGAATTCATTTAAGCTAAGGGTATATATATTTTAAGGCAAAATTTCTTCCTATTTTTCTAGTAAAAGTTTTTTCAAATTTATTTTAAACAATGAAATTGTATTTATTGATTTTAACGATTCTGGTAAGTTATTATATTCTCGACTATGCGTTGCTCTGTCCAGCCTACAACGAGGCACTGCTAAGTTGGTATTATTCTTCGTGTTCAAAGCATGCTGATTACCCGAGAACTTAATTTTATTTATATTTAATTAATTTGTTCAAATGCAATAATTTTATATAGGTAACGAATTCCTGAAATGGGTGCTTTGAAGCATGTAACGTGCTTCTGAAATACGTAAATAAAACATACTATTTTTAATAATTTTTAGATTTTACTTGTATGTATTTTTTTTCAATGTTTAATTTTAATGGAATACCACTGTCTTAAGCAACCATCGCACTGTCTGATTTCAATATGCAAAAGCCGTATATCGTGTCTAAAATCAAATTTGTAATTTTTTCTCTGAGCTCAGTTGAAAATAGAACGTTCTCTATACTCATCTTATATACAATGACAATATGAGTTTTAAATTTCATATTCCTAAAGTTAGCTATTAATATCAGACGAAAACTCAGGTAGTGTAAAGTCAGCTTTAGGACTGGAGAAATGTAAATAAAAACCCAGTAATTTGCATAAATTATAGGGAAATATCGTATTTGCTACCGACTATTGTTATTAGTTTTTCAATTCTTTTTTAATTCTCCATCTTCTTATTTTTAAATACAAACAAATAAACAACGACAGAAAAACTGTCATGTTTTTAATATTTTAACCATAAAAAAATAAGCAAGCGTGACTAAAATTGTCTGGCTATTGAACAGTGGCCTACAGTTGCACGATTCAATGTTGTTGCACATGCGTAATGAGTTTCCTATTTTTGTTTTACTTTTTTAATTCATTCGTACTCATTATCAGTCCATCGTTGTCGTCAGTTTCTAAAAAGACGCAAAAGAAAAAGCAAAAAAAAAAGTTGTTGTTTAAAAAAAACGTGTATTGCTGGTTAATACAAGTTTTTTTTTCCAACAATAAAAATACTTAAAATTTTTCATTATTGTATGCGGTTTTTTAATTTTCTTTAACATTCCACAAAATTATGGTTCAAAATTTCTATTTTTGCGTTGCTGGATTATAGTATGAAGCAGCACTTGCATTATTTAAAAAGTCAAATGAGTTCATTAAACAGTTTGCGTATCACGTGGGAGAATTTTGACCACTATCCGAAGAACAATTAACTGATTTTACGATAAATTTTTTAGATTTTGGAATATTCAGTTTCATCAACAATTATTTGAAATTTAATCGGTATTTTTCATTTGAGGTGTTACAAAGTAAAAGCTGCAAAATAAAGCAAAGCGTGTCATTTTAAAATGCAATATATAACGTCAAGTATTGTTATGCTTGAATCTCTAAAATGGCTAGATATTAGTCACCCTTATTCCAGTTGTCGAGATATTGCATATCGATTTGAGAGAGACTAACGTCGGCAACTGGAATAAGGCTGAAAATTAATTCCAACTATTTTTTGAAAAGATGTGATGAATTCCTATCGGTTTGGAGAATAATTTTTAATCAAACTATTGACCTTTAAAAGCTCCCTAGAAGATAAAATATAAATAATATAATAGAATTTTGTAAAAAATGTCTCAAAAATTATACAAGAAACTTTAAAAGCAAATTTGAAAATGAATGATTGTTTTGAAATCGGTTTTTTGTCTAATTCATTTTTCATCACATACCTGAATAAAAACTACATTTTAATAAACTTAATAATAATAATCGTCTACTTTTAGAACTTATTGCTTTTTTTTATGATGTCGAGAGAATTTTTTGAAACTTTGTAAAATTTTGGTTTAACTGTAATTACACGAAAAGGAATTATTTTGATATCAAGGAACAGGCATTTTGTCCACAAATTATTTGTGGCTTATTTGGCATTTGCTGACTGCAACTGTCCCTTGGCCAAGTCGCGATGTTGCACCATGAAATCCACTAAAATTTCAAACAGCCGTTATTTGTTTATATCTTTTCTTTTTTGCTTTTTCCCTAAAAGTAACAATTTAAATATCAAATACAAATACGCATTACACAGTGCGGCGATACCAGACTTACGAAAAGGAAAATAATAGATGCGCAAGGCGCATGTGCAATCGATTTCGTATAAAAATTCTTTCGCATCGCAATAGATATATTTTTCCGTAAAATTAAAATCGGAAGGGCATATGTGACGGCATGAACTAACTGCCAGTTTAACGGAGACAAGTGAAAATAATCGTCTGTCCGTTTATATTGAAAACAAGATCAATTTAAGTTTTTTTTTATTGCTGTCACTTGTCTTAATAAAACAGGCAATATTCCCCAAAACAGAAATTAACTAAGTTCCCAAATTAAAAAATTACCTAGGACCCCAAACAATTTTACTATAAGTGAAATAAGTTCCCAAAAATCTTTGTTGTTGCTCCCTAATGAAGTTGTGGGGACTTAGTTAATTTCTGTTTTGGGGACTCTGTTAATAAAACATATATATCTACCGCCTGGACGAACAATGGAACTAAGTCCCCAATGAAAAAATCTTTTTTGAAATAAGCACAAAAATTACCTATGCAAGAAATGAACTAATTCCGCAGTTTTTTCTTTATTTTTAATATAATAAATAATATATGGAAATTAATTTAAATAGAATAAATTTTGTTTTTATTACTCACATATTGTTTCCCGAACTGAAGCTGCCTACTAAAAAAAAGCTATAGTAGTTGAACACTTGCTTAAGCCCAGGTAGAGCTAACACATTGTGCATCAACTGAACTACTGAACTAAACATACTGAACAAAAAAAAATTTTATCAACAATAATGAGAACTTATTTCTAACTTAGATGTGCTATTTAATAATGGGTAATTTTGACTCACACAGTCAGTATATTTAAAAATTACTAATACTTATCGCACCGGCGTGTGTGCTTCGAAAAAATCTATCTAGAGATGTACAGCGACGGATTGTGGCAGTTTGAATGAACTAATAAATTTCTTAAAGTGCCTGCAATAGGTAAAGGCAGCTTGTACATTTCCTTATTTAGTTTCCACCATGTCAGTGGGTCGACGTCATTTGCCTCCTGTTTTTCCGCTAAATATTCCACGATAGTTTTTCGAATTAAAGGATGAGTAGCAGCTTGGAAACTAAGTTGAGAAATGTTCAACAGTGGCGAAGTTGAAAATCTCAAATTCAACTAACGGTATATGTACAATTGTTATTGACGCAAAGCGGAGATTTTTTTCAATTAAATATCAAATATCAGGTGGCGCCAAATTTCAGATTGAATATTCGTAATCGTATTCGTCGAATATTGGCGCAGAAGTTCGTTTCGCGGATATTAAAAATTGTGTATTTGTAACATCACCATTATTTAAAAAGATTTACTAAGGGTCTCTTTCACCAAACATAATTAAACACAATTTAATTTAATTAATGATCTTTATTTAAAGTATGTTTAAAAAAATCGACATTTAAATATGAATTGATATTTAAATAGAATTGCTGAAATAGGCTCTAAGTTTACACTTTCTTTGTTATAAGCAAATTAATTGCAAATAATTTCTTTGTGAAAGAAACAAATTAGCAAATAGAAAATTGGAAACAAATGATGATAGTGCATGACAAGAAAATATATCACCCGTATATTTGATTTTTATGACTTGTGCTTGTTGGCTGGGTTACTTTTGACACTGCCTTCGTGTTTCTTACTTTTGTGGGATTTTCTGTTTTATAAGTTGATTCTGTTTATTTTCGCAGTTTGTATTTTTGCTCTTTTATCAGCTGATGTCATACCAACTGTCATTGACATTTCTCAAGTGTTTACAATAATATATGAAGTTTTTTGTTATTGTTTTTAAACGCCCAAGGTGATAAAAAATATCCTTATAGATACATGGACTACATTAGAATTTTGTTATTACGACGTCTTATTTCATACATATATTTTTCCCCTTTTTGTATAATTTTAAGTACACCGAACCATCAGTCATTCTCCTCTTTCAATACAAATAGACTTACGATTGTTAAATGTGTGTTATTAATAAGAATTTTACCCACACAATTGCACATACTTCACTTTAAAATTATCAATAGAAATGGGAATGAACACGAAAATGCTTGTACAGGGTGGTACAAAAGGAGCTATATGGTTTATAAAAATTTTTTATTTATGCGATATTTTTTTTTTAAATACAGTATATTATTGGGGAATTTTTTGCAATTAGCTTTGAAAAATTATATCCTGTAAGTGATGTCCATCTTCTGCCACGCACATACGTGCTCTTTTTAGCATATTTTCCATAACTTTTCGCAAAATTTAGGGTGTAATGACCACGATTTCATTTCGAATGCTTCATAATTAATTCCCCAAGTCTTCTTCAAAAAATGCTGAAAAAAAAGAAAGAAAAAATAATAATTAAAAAAGTTATAAAGAATTCAAATAATATAGCTCATTTTGTGCCACCCTGTACAACCGCTCTTCGGTTGGAAGTCTTCACGCAATGTTTTTTTTTTTCGTAACAATTGCGATAATACCCATATATTTGACCTACTTTTTTTATTTCATTTTCAGCAGGTATTTTGCAAGTGCTTTTCTTCTGTTCGTGTTCTTTCAATAAATGCCTGATAACGTCATCATTAAAAACCTTAAAATTTTTTTCATTTTAATAAACATGTATATTTATGAATTAAATTGAGCGTTTAATTTGACAATATTAGCTTAAATGGTAATTTCTTATTAGTTGAAAAAAGTGTATTTTAGTTTTTGTTGTTTACTGTCGATATGAAGTAGTGCGCGACGCACTGCTACGCGGGAATAAACTTTGTATAACAAAAACTGCATAAAATGTTTATATGGAATAAAATCTTATTATGACAGTATTTTGACAAAAATATAGAAATGCGGCTAAGTACTGTAAAATTAATATTCAGCCAAGCTGCAAGCTTAACAAGCTTCTTTCATAATCGACAGTGCAAATTAAAGTAACACAAATACACAATTTAATTCGTGAAATCGCCAAGTTAATTCATATCTTCTTGTTGACCAGCTATGTCAATATCAAACTCATTACCAAAAAGTGACTTTCTGCCACTTTAACAGGACAGCAATGCGTCCAAAAGAAGGAACATACGTCTCTAATGTCTGCTTCGTTTTCAGAATAAAATTTAACAATTTTTTGATACGCCTTTTAGAGGGATGTAAGCGTACTTTCGAATGGCACGAAACTTAATTTGTATTATTGCTACTTGTTGCGAAATAATTGATCACACGCCTTTGTGCGCACGCTATATAAAAAATTAATTTTTAAGAGTTCAAGTATGTTTTCATAATTTGAGCAGATTTTGCACTATAAAGCACACAAAATCAAATACCTAAAGGAAAGAGATTTATAAGATTCTAAAATAACTTATTTGCCGGCAAATGTGTATATTTTTTTTTTATCAAAAGACGTAGACCCATTGCGAACATTGTACGTCACGTAAACACAATTGTATTTATTATAACAAAATAGTTCTAAAGACAATTTAGACAAGTACTATTTATATTATAGACACTACTATACATTTTATACAGCGTGGGCTAAAAGTCACCATGGGGTTAAAAAATTTAATAACTTTTTCGTTGATATATTATTATTTATTATTTTTCAAATTATATATATAACACCTGGAGAATAAATATTGGAGAGATTCACAAACTGAAAAAAGAACTACAATAATAGAATTTTATTATTTAAATCAGCGATCAATTATTTTAATGCATTTTACCGCCAGGCATTAATTTATCACTTTTGCATATTTTCTGTGCTTTTGCAATTTATTTTTTAATTTTTTTATTTATTTCAATTTACTATCAATAAAAAGAAAGCCTTCATGGCCAATTATACATGTCTTGTAGGGTTATTATCTATGTATATAATAATCTATAGATTATGATTTACATATGATTCTAATTTTAAAATTGTGCTTTTTCCCGAAAAAATATGTCAAATGTATTATTACATACTTTATGATATTCTCATATTCTCGAGAATTGATGTTGAATACCAAACACAAAACCAAAAATCTGTAAACATAAACATAACAATTCATGAGCTCACTTTTTTTTATAATACATACATACATATTTCTATTTTTAGATTTTTCTTTTCATTATAATTTACTTTATATTAGTTATAATAACAATATCACAAATATATAATATAACAATCAAAAATATTAATTATTAATGATTCATGTTTTATGACTCCCCAATCATATAAATACCGCATAAAAAATTTTAAAACAATTATATATAGTAGCTAATAATTTTTTTTAAAGATTACCTATAAACAGATCCATTCAGTGAATTAAAAAATATCAGGAGTTTTGCTCTAAAATCTGAATAAGAATATGAATAACCCAAAACGGGACAAAAATCACTCTATATGTACATACATATGTATATCAATATAAGAAATACTAAGAATGCTCATGCATTAGTTTAAATCCATATGCGCGTCTACTTCTCCTGGTTAAATATCAGTCGACCAATTTGTTAGTACCAGGTATTTGATATTGAAAATGTGATTGTAGCGTTGTGAACCACTGCAATAAGAAAAATCTTAATTAGTTTAATAAAAAGTGACAGCTTGTGTATTTTGTTTTCTTTTTGAAGAACTTTCTGCTTTCTTTTCTTTTTTTTTGCATACTTTTACTTAAGTTCAAAAATAACTTTTTTTTATATTAAGAGACAAATTTTATTTATTTATTTTTAATGGTCAATTTGTACAATAAAAACGGAACTCATTTCACCTTTTTTTATGAAAAGAATTGCAACAATGTTTTAATTTTTATAACCATGAAAATTCTGTTAAAAACATGTTTAAAATGGCATGTTTTCATTTATCATATTTGAAATATGAATGAATAAAAATAATAAACCAATAAATAAAACGCTTCTCTCGCGTCAACAACATTTTAATGGAAACATGACACCAAAAATTATTTTTTTATTTTATTTTTAATGTAAGTACTTATTGCATATGTACATACATCCATACATACATACATACATATGGATATGTATCGACATACAGAAATTGTGTGCGTACATACATCTACCTACAGCTATTGTTTATTAATTAGAAAATGCTTAAGGTTACATAAAATGCTTTACATTTTTTTTAATTTTTCATTCATTTTATCATATGTACATCAGAAAGTGTGAAGGCAAAAAATTCAAACGTAATCAAAATCCTAAAAATGTGCTTTTGTATTCAAGAAATCAAATTGCACATGTTTCAATCAGTCCAATCATTCGGTTGTTGTTAGCTCTGTGATTTCAGTCATGTGTCGTATCATTTCAATCATTGTTTGTTCGTTAAAATGCAAAGCAACAGTGTTCGTTCGCATCAACGACAAGTGATATAGTGATGATGATAAAGAGGTGACCAGTTTCCAAAAAATAACATAAAGATAATCAGGTTTGAACAAGGGCTGTAAAGAACTTGAAAATTTTATTTGAAGCTAGAAAATGGAGTTAAGTTTTTTACTACTTACTTAATACTAGTTCAAATATCACATACATACGCATGCTATATACATATCGAGCCTTTGGTGCAATACCGTCGTAATTCAAAAAATCGTGAACTGAGAAAAATGCATTTGAAGTTTTGAGCCATCTTTTTGATAGTATTTTCGTTTACTAAAGTTATTTTTTTTACAAGTTTTTAAATAAAGAGGCATGTTTTGTAATGTTTTCTGTTTGCAAATTTCTTGTCATAAAGGAAATATTTCATTATTGCACATAAATATTGTTGGAAATAGCTGGAGGCAATAAACCCATTTGTAGCTGTTCGTTTTGTTAATATATTAACATTTGATGTTTTTTTAGAACCTTTAAAAATATATTTTAAGTGCAATTTACGAGTATATATACGTATATGTTATTTATACAAAGGAAAATATCCTTAGTCAACTTTTATATTTGGGACATTGCAAGACAGATAGACGAAGTGTGTTGACAAGGAGAGTGAGAGGAAGAGTGTGTAGTACACGAACCTCTGTACTGGGCAGTTTTCGCGTTCTGTGCCCAAATCGTTGTATTCGTAATCAAATGAATTTGATCGAAATTTCAGATCAAGACATTCGATAACGGGTAGTTCATCGAGTACCTTCTCTCGAAATGTCAATTCGATAGACTAAAAGCTGTCGTAAACTAGTGTTGTGTTTGAAAAAAAGACAAATTTTTATTTTATTAATCAGTCATATTTTTTTTATTAAACACGTAAGTAAAGGGTGTCCCAACAAGAACGCAAGATTTAAATGACTGATGCAGCAATTGAATTGTTTCTCTGGCTGTATGTATGTTAGCAATTGAAATGTTTGAACACGAAAATGTAGGTGGAACAAAATCGGGCTGTCTTGCTAATGTCCGATATGTAAAGGGTTTAGAACAGTTCTAATGTGAATTGGGACTAAAGTGAAGTAATACAAAATTTAGCTCTATTTTCTAGCCTCTGGTTGCACTGTTTACAACAGGCCAAACCACATGCATTTGTCAGTTTTTTTGTGATTTTATTCAACATGGAGTTTTGTTGCAAGATATGGTATGAATAAAACAGCTTCGAACACTCAACTAACATTTACATAGATATGTAAATGAAGCGTCCACTATTACGAAGCTAATTTTATTCCACATTGATTTTTGTTGCATGATTAAATGTGAACAAACATTTTTTTGTATGATGAATGGGTCTGAATAAAACATCTTCGAACAAATACAGCGATCACAACTCTGATGCCGATTTTATTTAACGTTGACTTTTTATGTATGATGAAATCCGGAAAAATAATTATTTCTGTACATATGAAATTGAAAAGAGAGTAAATAATTTTTTTTTGTCCAAAGAGCGTTTTTTGTTTATTCGGATAGACAAATGCACCTTGCACCAAAGCGGGCTATAATTGCAAATAACAGATTTATAGCAACTTCAAAAAGTCCTAACCCGTTTTTTTTTGTTTTGCTTGATTGGTTTACACAAAACTCGAAAAAACATAAAAAAATATGCTAGCAATCAAGGCGGTTTGAAAAGTCCGATGCAAAATTATCTAGATTCACGCAAATTATGTTAATATTTGATCGGAAAATTTTGTTCAGAGTCGACGCTTATTTTTGACATAAAAGGTTTGTTAATAAACAAAAGAGCCTCATATGGAGCGAATCAAATCCACAATAGAGCGATAAGATCCAGAAAAATGCACCGTTTGCTGTGGTTTACACGCTGGTGGCATCATTAAAAAATGAAGCATGGCCTCTCCTTAATTCCAGATACATAACTAATTTTCTTCAAAACTGGGAATATTTCTGTGCTATAATTTTTTTTTGTTCTCAAAAGAATTATGCCAAATTTTCGAAAGTGGAAACAAGTTTAAAAAACTTCATAACAAATAAAATAAAGGCATTTAAAGAAGAGTAGTAATAAATGATTAACACAAGTGTTTTGAAGAAGAACATAATGAAAATATTTCGCTAAATTACTAATATTGCTGATTTAGCACATACATCAGTAAAAAGACCACATCCAATTAGTTTTCAATAGCTGTATTTGTATTTATGTCCAGTCGAACTTCTCTATAATGAATCACTAATGAGGCTAGTAGACTTCGCAGACTTCTGGCGAGGATGGATAAGTGTGTAGGGTCTATGATGGCCAATAAGTTTCACCGTTTTCCTTCTCAAAACCTTGGAAAGGATTCTAGAGAACGAAATACGGTGGTAATACTTTCCTATTCTCGTTAATAGTGCTGAGCACGTCTACACTAGGGGTCGGTCCACAGAGACCGCATTAAACTTCTTTTTTTTTCTTGGACCGCCACCCAGGGGATGACCGCTATACATGCGGTGCATTGTGCCGGAACTAGGAAATACTGTTTTGGGGGAAAGAATAGAGGGAGTAGTCTTTATTGATATTCGATTTGAATCTTCCCTCGTCAAAAGTGGCAGGAAAGACCTCTGCGGGCAGTCCATTTCACATACGTGCCGTTCGGCCAAAAAACGAATTTTCTCTGTACTGAGTAGTGCGATTCGCTGCCAAGTCGACCACAAATTGATGCGCTCTTAATGATGAACGCGTTGTGCACGTGAATGACCGGGTTTCGGGTGGTGGGGTACATTGAGAAGGCTCTGTCGAATAAGCATTTCTTGCTGGCTTATTCAACTTTCAAAAATAACAGCTCATACGGGGACAAAAAAGGGATGTGAGTAATTCAATTGAAACGATAAGACTGTGTTTCGAAATCAATTCATATTGCAAGTTCACTATAGAAAAGTTCGACTGTCTAGTGCTTTGTGGAAAGAAATACTATTTCAGTTCATTTCTTCCCCCATATAATATTTGTAAATAATAAACATATGTACTCGTATATTTAATTTCCCTCGAACTCAAAATCTACATTTGTTCATACGTTTGCGTTTTTTTTTTATACTTTTTTGCCATTTGACTTAATTGAACTGAATTTTTTTGCTTTCAATAGAAATTACTCTAATAAAACTAAATAATTAAGGGACCACCAACGACAACGCTTAACAACATACAAGCTAAAATAAAAGAAAAAATAACAAGTGCTTTGTATTTTATACCAATTTTCTTCGAAGTTTTTCTTCGATTTCATCAAAAGTAAAGTTCACAAATACAATTGCGAAATCGAAATTATAGTATGGAATAGTACAGGGTGGACCAAAGGTCACAATGGGGTTTACAAATTTGCATTGCTCAATATATTTATGGATTTGTTTATTTTTTTTTATCGTAATACAATAAGCCTTCAAGGCCAATACGTATTACTAGAAATTCAATATACAACTACATATGTATGTAGTTATAAAGAATATTTAATATTAAGTATGTATATAATTAGTATGTAATTGAAATAGTAAATATAATAGATAAAATTATTAAATTATTAAAATTATTATAAATAAATGTATCTAGGCACTTTATTTTATTTTATATTTATTATATGTATATCACATGTACACAGAAGTTTCGATAATTTTTTTCATATTGCCCTTAAGAAAATGATAAAAACTTTGTTCTACGCAATGACCGGTCATATGACCGTCATTGCTGACCAAATTATTGGTCAAATGATCGTCACTGTTCTTGTAGGACTGGTAATGAATTTGCCTTGCATTCGCTTCAGGTGTTTTCGTCGCTATCTAGTCGACGACTGAATGCAAGAGCATAACTATTCGTGTAAATTTATTTAGCACAATTGTGCTAAACGGTGGGCATCACTGTGTTACAACAACAACTATATGTAGCTGGCAATAGGGATTACTACACCATAAACATTCCTTGGTTTCGTTTCTTTTCTTTTTTTTTTTTTTTTGTAAAGAAGTCTTGAGTCAAAAGTGCAAAAAAATATTCTTCAATTTATTTTAATTGAATTATAGAATGTAGTAAAAATAAATTAAAAGTAGAAAAATTTTCCTATTATTCCTGATGATGTTAACAAGCTGTTAACGAAATATCGAATAATAAAACCAAATAAAATAAAAGAAAAAGACCTCAAGCTTAATAAATATATTGCAAAAAATATAATAAAAAAGGTCAATTAATAATATAATTAAAAAAAAGTAGAAAACATAAATAGCAAAGAATATGTCAAAATTGAACTATGGGTACATTTTGTATGTATGTATCTATGTATGCGTTTACCCATACAGATATTCATACATCCATATACATACATAATTTTTTACATTTTATTTTTACAAAAGTAAAAAGTTTGAAAAAATCTTGTTCCGTTGTTTACGGATTAATTAGTATTGGAATTGTATTCAAAACTAATTTCAAGAAAAATATGTATATAGATGTATGTATGTCTGTGTACGTTAGGAGAGAGTACACTGTATTTACATGTCGATAGGCCAGGCCTAACATATTTCAAAATTATGAAAGCTCCAAAAATGCCGATTTTTCGTAAAGCACTTAAAACACCTCATCCCTGTTTGTTTTAGTATAATTTATTTATTTGTTTTTTATGAAGTTGTATGGTTTTGCTATCAAAAAAATTGTCTTCCGCAAAGAAGTAAGAAGTAAATTTTTGCCCAATTTGGTTCAAGAGCTGCCAATGCACTCTGAGAGATGTAGTGTTTGGTGCGGTTTTTGTGCCGGTGGCATCATTGTTCAGTAATTCTTCAAGAACTCTGAAAATCGCAACGTTACATTCAATGCAACAACGTACCGTGCGATGATTTCCGACTTTTTTTTCCCCTAAAATGGAAGAAATGAACTTGGTTGACATGTGATTGGAACAAAATGATGCTACATGTCACACGGCACGCGATACCATGAACCTATTGAGAGGAGATTTTGGTGAGTAATTAATCTCAAGTTTTGAAGTAGTCCATTGGCCGCCAAGAGCATGCGATTTGAACCCGCTAGACTATTTTTTGTGGGGATACCTAAAATATCTCATGATATACCGGCCGAAATGCGGTTAAAAAAATCACTCTTTACAACAAATTATGGTACTTCCACATTCTTCCCAATTAAAACAAACCAACTGCGCCGCGATATTAAACGATAAAATGAGCCAGGCAGACAATTTCGATGTTCCCTGGAAATTTTAAATATTTTGTTTTTAAAGACAATACAAACCCTACGAAGCTCTTAAGCTTGTCTGTAGAAACACCCAGAGTCTAAGCGGGAATCGTATTGATAAGACTAATGCTCATGCACTAGACTACGGAGGCACCTAAAGTATATAATTCTTTTTTCTAAAGATTATTTAAAATTTAGTAATTCAAACTGTTTTGATGATGATATTAAAAAAGATTTAATAACAATGTCAAGCTCAAATACGCATCTATCTGGTCAACTTGCATATAACTTAAAAAAGTGATAACTGCTGATTATCATAATTTCTGCCATAATCTACCCCACAATTAAACCTCTTATGCAGAAACTATTGTTAAAGTTAATTTGTGCGTTATAAACAGTTTTGTCAAGCAGGCATTAATTTTAACAATCATTTTTGCATAACCGGTTTATGTGCTCTTTAATATTGCATTGTGGAAACGGTTTTGAGAAATTACAGCGGTAATTGAACAGTTGCAAATCTTAAACATTTAAGGACGTAGAAAGCAATAAATACAATATAACTGTTTTGAAGAAATCCATGACGCAAATTATTAATATTCCTGATTTAGGTCTCCAGTAGAAAGAGCGCTTCGGTAATCGTTAATAATTCTGTGTTCACACGATTCATGTCATATTGACAATATTCTTATTTTTTCTTCTTTGAACTCTCATTGGAATTCACACAATTCATGTCTTGTTGAAGACATGCATATCTAGTTTGTGTGTATCTTGAAATTAAAAATGAGAAAGCAAAACGTACTGACAGTACATGAACATGAGTACTCGCTACCCTTCCCTTCGTTACTCTCGCCTATAAAGTAGCAATCATGTCAATAAAACATGAATCGTGTGAACACAGACTAAGTGTATGTCTATCTAATGTCAAAAAGATCTGCTCAACTGGTCTGCTTTAAATTTAAATTATAATTATGACTTAAAGTCCTTTGAAATTATTTACACGGTTTATTTTCTATTTAACTGCAAGAAAAAAAAGACGAAACATTTTACATAATAATAATGAGAACTTTCTTTGGCATTTTTTGTACAAAGAGGTGCAATAATACCCTAAAAAAGTTTTACTTTCAAGAAATAAATTAATGCTAAAAAATTCACAGTTTCGTCCCAATTTCAAACAAAATTATTTTTTTTTATTCAGCCACTTATACATGTTCAATGCTCAAAGAAATGAAACACAATAGTTACGAGAACGAAAATGCACTTAAAAAAATTCTACTATAAAAGTCCTTCCGTACAGGGCAGCTACCACCGGCAATTTTTGTAAATGTTTTTTATTTGTTATACTCGTATTATTAAATATATGTACATATAAGAGAACAAACCAGTATGGTATAACCTTTATATTTGCTTATTTCGCTTTTCGTATTCTTACATTGCGGGTGGATGAACTTATACGAGAATTGCTACCAAAAACTAGGAAACACTCGCAACAAAATTATAGTACGATATTCTTCCTTTATGCACATTGATTTTTGTACTTTTTTTTTTCCTTTTTACTTCTGTTATAATTTGAACAAAGGATAATGCTGTGTTCACTATTGAGGTTATTGAAATTGTTGCATTGTGTTATGGATTATTGTTCCGAAACTGATTGACACTTGAGTGTTGTATGGGTGTTTTAGAAAATTCATTTATATTTTAAATAAAAGATTACTTTCTTTATGTAAGTCTGTACTTAAACTTATATACATATATATACATATACATACATGTACATATCTATACATACATATTTATATACGTATTTAAAAAAAATTAACTTATTCTTTTTTAATTTATTTTTACTGTTTCATATATAATTCACATTTAGTGGAGCATAGTTGTTCATCTATTGAAATGCAGCTTTCATACGGCACCAGGTCTTATTTCAAAAAGACGGTCAAAATTTGGATCACTTCTCGGTTTCATTTCGTAATTTTTACTGAAATGTAACATTGACTTTATTTTTTAAAATTTATTTAGATACATTCACCGCTGTCGCAAATAAGAAGTGAAATTTTTGTTCACGTGAAATTTTCATTCTTGTCGAACTGAAAATTGGTATCATGAAGTTCACGGGGAATTTTTTTCTCGTTATCATTCTCAGTGAATGTAGAAAAGAGAAGAAGATTTCAAAACCATACAAATTACTGGAAAAGCAAACCAATTTAACTTTTAATACAGAAATAAAAACTAAAAATACAAAAAAAAATTAAAAAAATACAGCGATATTTCAAAAATTCTTCTAATAATTTCAATGTAGTCATAAATGGTTTAAGTAATTGAGAACTCAGTGTTTTAGGGTGTATTAAAATATTGCTTTTAACCCACTTTGTTTCATTTAAACGTTTGCAGTAGTTTTATGAATTCATTCATGTTAGCTGTATAAGAGCAAATGACGTTTTCATAAACAAGGTATGCAAAGTATTTTTTTCTCCTTATTTCAAAAATTGACATTAAAGTAGGTGTGCAATTTTCGTTGCTCTTCCATTTGCATGCACGAATGTGTATACAAGTTTTTAAAGAAGGAAGTAAAATTTCTAAAAAAAAAAAAGTAAAACAAATAAATTCAGTGGAATCGATGTTCCTGCGAGGGTTATTACCATTTTTTTTTTGCTAAATTTAGAAAAACTTGATAATATTTTAATGAACCTTTCGAATATGTACATAAATATACGAGTAAATAAATAATTTTTTTTTTTTTAACTTGGACCAGATTAGGAAATCAACGACGACATTCACGCTGCGCTTACACCATTTTTCATTTCCATTCCATTTTTTTGTCTGTTTGTATTCTGCAGCTGTCTACTTCAGTAATGTCAAATATGATTGATGTAAACCGCCATTTGCAAAAGTTATTACATCTTACTATAGGGTGATTACTTTTGCGCCACCCAGTACTTTCCTTAGAGAAAAACTTTTCTGACTGATAGTTGTGGCTTTTGGCCCAACAAAACTGCTTGCTGAAAGCGTTACCTCCACACCTTCCGCCACCTGCTTCTTCAATGAAATTTCGAAAGGATCTGTTTCAATGTAGCATTTTTTCCATTTTCCCTCAAAATCAATTTTGTAGACGACAAAATCTTCGGAAGACTGCATAAAATCTCTGAAGTTTTAACTTTCACTAAAATTTATATCATCATTCTCACTATTTCTACTTTTATACAAAATAACATTTTATAATATTTTTTAATAAAAAATTTTGCGCGTAATAAATATCCAATAAAACTAAGCAATTAAAAAAATCCATAAAGAAGAAGCATAAGTTTTCAACTGTCAAAAGTTTCTCTACACACAAACGGCAAAGTAAAAAGTCTAGATGGTTTTTCGACAATATCACCAATTTATGCGACAAAAGTGGTGACTAAGAGAGAATACATCCCAGGCTTCTTTCAGGGTAATTTTATGAAATTCGCAACACATTCACACTTCTTCACTAACACAGTCACAATTTTTCAACTTTCTACTCGGCTTTCAACAAAAATTCCATGAAAAGATTTTTTGACACTTTCTGAAAGTAAAATGACAAACAGTGTTGCCACGCCTTCTCGTTAAATTATTAGTTTATATTTTGCATTGCTGCGGCGAGTTAAGCTGCAATTTCGTCAGTTTTCGCCTCCTTTTCTAAGCGAGTAAGTAATTAATCACTTTTTGACCACGAAAAGTATTCGAAGAAGACTCATCAAGGTGATTAAAAACAAAAAAACCAAACTACACATGCTAGCTGGGATTGGCACATAATTAGATTGCGTGCGGATGATTCATTTACATACACAGGCATATGGGCAAGGTTACTGTATTATTTTCGGTTCGACACAAACACCCAGTGTGAGATTTTCCTTTCTTATTTTTGGTTTGAGGATTTTTAAACATGTGAGCAGGTGGTGAAGAAGCAGACGACTACGACAAATTCGTAAAGAAATGAATGAATGATTTATTGCGTAGGGTCAGTTACGTCTTGCTTTTTATTTCCTTTTTTTTTTTTAGGTATTTGCCACTATAAAGTACGTGTGCAGTCACTCCCTTCCAAATACATTTAAGCACACAGACTGCATGCACAGCACAACAAGTAATACAAGCCGATAATGTAATTGAAAATCAAATGAAAAGAAATAACAAACTGTTGTTAATATTATTAACACATTTTGTTATCTTTGTTTCAGTTTCTTTTTAATTATAGTTGCTGTTGTTCCTTTTACTTACATATTAGTAGGCTTAAGAGTTAAAAAAGGTCATTTAAGTTTATTTTAAGGGAAGGTTACACAATTAAACGTTTTTAAATTGCAAAATACAATGAGCTTTATATATAGACCAACAAACCAAACTTATTAATTTTAGAGCGTGAGTTTAAATACATATTTGATTGATTTATGCTGAACCATGTCGCTTGTGACTATTCAAAAGACATTGACTGGTATACTAACATTTTTGTTACTATTTTTCTATTGTTATTTGTATACTAATAGATTAACCCGGTGCGCTTTGCTACCCCACACCAACTTATCTTTGGTTTATTTTTCGTTTTCTTCTCACAAATTTTTTTTTTTTTGATACCCATATCATGGAAGTGGTTAAAAAATAGTCGTCCGCCATATCTTGTTTTGCAGAGATTTCATTATATTTTATGCTCCCTTAGAAATCCCTTTAATTTGATACCCATATCATGTACAGTAAACAATGTACTATTTAAATGGAATAAAAGAAAAGAAAGGTGCAATTTTAATCCATATATTTTCGAATTTCACAAAAGTAAGAAAACGCACTCGAGAGTTTTTCTAGAACAAAAGATTACGGAAAAAACGATTGTTCAATGTGCAATACTGTTGGAGATATATGGTTGCAAAGAGAGATGCTAAAATTATTTTTTCTTTGGAGTTTTAGCCACTGGAAAGAGTACCAAACACATGTCCGCTTATTTTGCAGCAGCATTTATATGCTTTTGTAATTTTGATTCTATCTGGCTTAGTTTCTGAGATATTAAGTTGTCGAATTTATCCTTTTTTACATCCTTAACATTACGTTGTTAGTGAATCTAAATATGGAAAGTGGAGTCTAACTACCGAATTTCAACCGATGATGATGGGTGAGCGGAAACTTGGTTTTTTCCACTCAATTTAAAAAAAATTTTAGTGGAATTTTTTCATTTGAAAAAAGAATTTTGGAAATTGGTCCACAAACGACGAAGTTATTTGATATTCACTTTTTAACGTCGGGCAATTAGCCGCCACCTACCCAAATTTCGAAAAAAGGTGTTAGTAGATCCTTTCCATATGCAAAATGAATTTTGAAAATTGATCCACAAATGGCAACAATATTTGATAATAAATTTTTGGGCTAAGAAACTAAGAAGGTGAATTCTTTTTTTTTTTCCTTTATGTTACATACTGTTGTTGCTAAAATATGTTTACATTTTGAGCACTCCATTGTTATTTTTACACATTTGTTTATTTTTGAAAGTGGGTTTTTTTTGCTATTGTGTTAAGGTGTTTTGTTGTTGAAATATATATACCTTGTAATTGATTAGCGTGAATGGGACAAAGCTCACAAGAAACCAAGTATATAAACTTAGTTGTCAGTTGCAAAAGGCCACGGATATACCTCGGACTTAACGCGAGAAAGTCACATGATGCCAAAGATACGTTCACGAGTATTTGGTTTTTTTTTTATCTTGGACCAGCACTTAGGAAGCCAGGAAAATTTTTCGTTTTATAGTCAACGTGCAGGCTACTTGGACCATCGCCACCCTCATATTGTGATTTAAAGTTAAAATAAAACAATCAGTTGTTTTCTTGTGCTTCCGTCCAGTAAAAGTCGCACCAAACAATACAAAAATTGTTTAAAACGGCATGTGATTTGAAATTCCTCGATTTTTAGAACAGGTCTGTATAATGAAGAATAAAACAATAATAATAAGATTGATAATAATAATCAAAAGAAGTATAAAAAGAAATTTAATCGGCCTGCACTTTGTTGCTCATGCTTTGCATAGTACTATATATACACATGTAAGCCCTGAAATGGTGTTTCTCCTATGCTGTTACCATCGTTAAAAACAAGTGAAGGCGTTCGAAACTGCTCTATGCACGTTAATAATCGTTCTAATGACAATTATCGCCTTTTTTAAAAACGACGTAATTAAATATGATTACAATCTACAAACCCAATAACATACGAAGATATCGTCAGCTAAGAATCAAACGCTGCATTGTAAGATGAATTTTATTTTTTACAGTGCACTTGAGATAATATGAACGGCCCAAAATAAGAACACTTTTTTTTCCTCGCATTGACTACTCTAAAATATGAACTTTTGAGAAAGCTCTAAAATATGAACACCTTATGTTTGTATTCTTTTAAAGTGTTTCATCTATCTATACAGTGTTGAAATCTAACTCAAAACTTTAGTGGTTAAATTCTGATGCAACTGCATAATAATTTGGGGATTTCCTATTTAAATTGCCTTCAGTTGTCAATCAAAATTTCATACAATGCACACAAAAGAAACAGCAAAAGAAAATCACTGAATTTGAAAGAATTGCATTTTTTTTTCATTTAGAAAAATTAATTCTTTTTTTTTCAATCAAATCAACAATAAACAAAAGGAAAAACAAAACATCAGAACCGTTTACTTTTATGGGAAAAACATTTTTAAAGAGAAATTACACACCATTCGCAAATATGAACAATCTCGCAAAAGTGACCTTAAATTAGTTCATATTATCGCGAGTTCACTGTATTATAAAAATGAAAAATACAGCGGATTGTGTAGTTCAGTTTTAATATTTTTAATTGTGTCCCTGTTAGTTTTTAACATTCATACACCAGATTCTGGTGCCTTTTAAAATATTTTACAAATAACAGAGGCAGCTCTGTAAGGATATCGCTGAGGTAACTAAAAAACTTGTGTTACTGCCCACGCATCTGTAAAAAAAAGTTTAAGTAGTGTTTTTCCATAGAATAAGTTACGTTCTGTAATTTTACCAACTAATCAGCTGACAATAAGATTATAAAAATTTTTTAATCGCGGAGGAAAAACTTATTGAAGAAGTTAAAAAACTTATGTATGAAAAAAGAAGCCAGGACTACAAAACCCAAAAAAGGGGCAGTAGCTTGGAATGCTATAAGCAAAGTCTTACACATTAAATAAATAGTAAAGTCAAATGTTTTATATGTATGTACAAATATATAAATATGCATACATAAACATAAACAAATTTTGTAGAACAAAATCATTTCCATATTAATTTGCTGGATGTTGTTCTTAATTGTGTTGATATTGATATTTCGGAAGTATATCAAAAGTAGTTTCTAAGGAATGCCTTTTAACATTTTTCACTGGGTCACTCGTATGTGACTTACATATGTATACTTTTCGAACTTTTTAGTTCAAATCAAGAAAAGGTAATATTGTTTTCACACTAACTGGTTTTAGCAAGCAAACGTTGGTTTTACGTTAAAACCAACTATTAAAACGTGGTTTTACCATATAAAAATATTTTCTTAAAACCATCTTAAGACTTTTTTTTGAATTGGTTTCAACATGATTAAATGAAATATAACATTGATTTTCATGTACTAAAGGTAGTGCTACCAAGTTAAAAAATTGAAAACAGCTGGCAATTTAAATGGCACTCAGTGAAATAGAAAAATTAAGGAAAATTTCGTAAATAATTTAAAACAATGGACGCAGCAGTAACAACAATAAAAATGTGCAATAGATAAAGAAGCTATTGGGTAGAGCATAATGTGAATGCTTTCATCGAGTTGTGGGAGGAGAAAATAAATGAAATTTTATTACACAAACTGTGCGTTAAAACCGGATTTAATTAAACTTATAGTGAGAACGCAAAATCAGCTGTTTGGGGTTTAAAACACTGTAAGATTTGCTACAATTTCAAGAGGTTAGGTTATACAGACCAGAATCCCTCTGCTAGAAATCGAACATAGAACCCCCAACTGATAAACTAGCACACTACTCACTAGTCTACCGGGGCACCCTAGAATTTAAAGAGAGTGTTGGTATAATTTTTGTTTACTTGTACCAGCCCTGGTTGGCGTTAAATCGTTGTAGAGTGCACACGCGAAGCGACTGTATTATGATTCTTCTTGAACACACTGCAAGAAATTAATCAATATACTACATACATAAGAAATATTTTATGATGCGAAATGTTTTATGTAAACGCATTGCCTTTTATGCTATAAAATATATAAAGAGCGAAGAAATGTTATTAAAAAACATTATTATGCTTTTCATACTAATATGAATAAATTTAAAAATGATGAACGAAAAGAACTCTATTCGATATTAATATGCATACATACATGTACATATATATTTTTTTAATCTAATATCTTTTGCACAGTTTTAAAAAACATTGTATTACGTATACGTATACCCAAATATATTTATTCTTACATTCAATAAAAAAATGAAAGGCTTGTTTGATTGTTTTTACTTTTGTCCAATTTTTTTTTGGTCAAGTGCAGCAAAGGCGTCTTCAACTAGGTGGCATCGTTACGCCAGGTGACTCTTTTTTATCTCGTATCAATGTTTAGTTATGTTTTCTTTATTCATATTGTCAAAACCTACTTTTGTTTTTGTTTCTTTGCAAATACATATACTTCTTTATTTCAGTACATGTTTTTGACATAGAAAATAAATTTACACAAAGAAAAATGCGTGTGTTTATTGTATTGTAGTACAACAATACCAAACGCTACTACCTAGTTGAATCCGCCTTGAGTGCAGCTGTAAAAACTTACTATCCCAATTGCAAACATTTTTGCACATCACTGCTGTGCAGAATAAATCGAAATTTTCAAGTATCTTTTCTCGATTTTTACAAGATTCCGCTAGTGAAAACACTCTCATTGAGAGAAGGACGAACTCCTTAGTAAATTCGCATTGTATACTGCTTATTAAAGTGTCTTGCCTCCTTCTTTTTTTTAGTGAGAGAAATACTTATATTTTTCCTACTTCGCTAAATTTAAATTGTATTGCCTCTTAACCAACGATATGGCCTTTGCTTTGCATACATAGCAAGCAGTATATTTTTTATACCGTTATTTAGTTGTAATATTGCAACACTTTCATATAATTTACCCATTTATGCAGTTTCAATTACTGGTATGTTTTTTTTTATATTTCTTCTTGTTTATTTTATTTCTTTAAGTCTGTGTATTTGTTTTAATTGCTGCAATCAATTTTCTATATAAGGCAGCCGTGACGTGGTTTTAGTTTGCTTTTACCAATGCTGCCAACAGGGGAATGCCACTAAAATGTTTTTATTTTTATTTTCAATATTCTTATAATGCCACTGTGCGAACAATTTTCAACATGAGCTTAAGTTGTGAAACTCACGCATGAAAACCCCTTGAAATAAACACGATACATTTTTTGTATTCATTATTTAATAAATACAAGAAATTTAATAAATTTAATTTAAAAGATGTAATTATATTTATTTCTGTCTTGTTTTAATGCACCGTTACAATTAACCACTAAGAGCGTTTTAAAATTTTCCAGATTAAAACTCCACCGTGCTTTGTTAAAAAATTTTCATACGGTAGAAAAATACGTTCACGAACCAGCATTCAGGAGATGACTCCTGCGTAGCATTGTGCTGGAACTAAAGGGTAGTTAGAGAAATGACAGGAGGTGAAGCTTAATTAATTATTTTACAGCTCTGACTTTGCACGTTTATAGCAGTGTTGAAGCTTTGGTTTAGTAGTAATTTTTAGTGTTCTTTCACTTCCCCGGTGCTACACAATACCGACCAAGGAAGGCGTTCTGATGGCTATTTCGCCAAAATGTCAATACTTTTTTTCTCAACATATGTACACTCTGCGTGTAGACGAATTTATATCATCTCGAACTCTATTTTTTTTGGTTAAAAAATTTAAATCTGTCAAGTGAAGGATTTATTTATTCTTTTATGAAAAGAACACAAAATACTGAATAAAGAGTGATGAAATTATTCCAAACACATTTTTTTTTGCATGTGTGTGTAAGAAGAAAGAAAATGTTCAAACGTTAAAAGCATAAGCGGAGGAAATTGTCAAATACAGAACTAAGAAGAAGAGAAGATCTTTTAAAAGAAAGTGTAAGGAATCAGTAGATTACATTAAAAAACATCAACCCAAATAACCCAAAGTATATTTATAAAGCAAAATCGACTCATCGGGTGACTTTTTTTGCTCGTTTATGTTTTAGACGCCGTATATGTCAAAAGTTGTTTACATTTATGCGCGCCAATATTAATTTTAGTCATTTGTTTAATTTGAGAGAGCGCTCATTTAACAGTTTTACTCATTTCTTTATTTTGAGAGGTGGTGGCAAACGCAATTAAGGCATACATAAATGAAATTAATGTTTTTCTGGCTATTGTAGCCTGTGTGTGTTTACTTTTGAGAGAGCAGGAAAAAAACCAGTTTGACATATTTGGCTAGTTTTACACAAACAAAATGCCTGTTGTTTTTGGTATTATTGTTTTGTTGTTTTCTGGTAGCGGATTTATATTTTCAAATTTAAATAAAAAACGTAATAATTGACACAAGTTTTTAATTGACAGTTTTATTAAGAGCTTTAAACGATAGAATGGAAATGCGGATTTTATTTTTTAAAGAGTATGTCATCCAGATCCTTCAGAGCCTTTTTTAAAATTTCATGAATAATCGCTCTTGGAAGTCCCAGTGAGGCTGCTACAATAATAATTTGCATAATTTAGAAAATATAAAATTTTAAACTCTTCCGATATATGTATGTATGTCTAAGCTGTTCAAAGTTTCAAATTATTTAAAACTTTACAATACGCCAATAGGTAATTGAATTTAATTGGCTAGATAAGGTATAAGATATTGTTAATTGTTCCATTATTTTGTGTTTAAAGTATTTATTTAAATTGAATTGTTAACTGCAATGCAAGGTAAAATATTTATGATTAATTATGTATATAAATTTATGTATAAAAACAATTAATTTTTTGTATGGCGATTTTTTTATTTCCAAAATTTGACGATTTTTGGAAAAAAAAATTCTTGGCAGCCCTGACTGTGCATCACAGCTTTACATAATTGGCTCACCGGCAACCCATTCCTCCTTTGCATTCAAAGGCTACAATTGTTCTTTTTATTGCACATTTTTATTTTTATTGTTTAGAAATTTTCTATGCTCATTCTTATTATGAATTTGTTGTGGTGCTCAAATCAACATACTATTCTGCTTCTTTGTTTCTATAAGCAAAGAAAAACTAGTAAAGGAAAATATAGCAAAACATTTCTTTGTCCCTCACGGCGTATACTAATTTTTTATTTCAGATTACTATTTTTCCGTTATACTCGTGAATTTTTGTTGCTGTTGTAGGCGTTGTCGTTGTTGTTCAGTTGTGTTCCATTTTTATTGTTCACTATTATTTTAGTTTAAACGGCAATACATAGTAAAATTTCTCTTTCACACTCACTTTGTCATCATACCGAGTGGAAAATGCATTAGTAGGTGGACAGGTAAGGAAAATAACGACTTTATTTAAATGCAACTATTAACTGCCTGGCCCACGATGTCATACGACATTATTCGGTGGCTTAAATATATTCCAAACAAAAACAACATTTTAAAATTGTTTGTGCTCATAATGTAATTACGTGTATCATATATCGTGTGACATCGTGGGCCAGCCAGTTAATTGAACAGTATTTTTCATCATATACTATATATGTACATATGGCTTGATCATTGATGTTAACTTCTTGATATCGATTTTCGTACAGCACCAAAAAATTAGTTCGAATGTCTGGTAAGTTGTTTGAGTCTTTATACACTTGCGTGTAAGTCCATTTGAAATCAAATGGGAAAGTATAATAGCGTAAAAACAATATTATATTAATCAGACAAAATACGGATGGGAATTTGACAGTCGTATACCACTTAACAATTTTTAAAAATTTTCACAAAGCTTACACTTTTCATTTTATCAGGGATGTGTTCTTGTGTAAGCAACCAAAAAAAAAACAAGTCATTTGCCTCTAAACTGGTTTTGTTCTTACTACTTATACTTTTCATTTTATTTCAAGTGGGATAGTGTGAAAGCAAAATTTAATATTACTTTATATTTTTTGGCAGTCACATCAAATCTCATTAGATTTCTCTCTCACAAAGTGTTATCAAAGTCGTAAGACTTGTACTATAGTGTGAAAGGGTCTTAAGTAGACACGCAAGTTCGAAAAATGTGACTGTATTGGTGAAAAAGTTAGAGTTTATTGAGTTTTTCGGACATGTGTAAATGCCAGGTTAGAACACTAAAAGCTGTCGGAAGCAATACATTGCATATTTAAGAAAAAAATGCTGCCGAAAGCACAGTAAGTAAATACACTGTTTATAACAGTATAGATTCTTGTGCCTTTGTCAATTGGCATTATTATGCGTAGTTGTAATGTTACCGTACTTTTGGTGATTACATTTTATGAGATATATCATGTGTAGGCACATTATGAACGAAAAACTTTTGGGGTTTGACACTTAAAAATTAAAAGTTTTTAAAGTGACGTGGGAAGATTCAAATCAAATGTCCTTAAACACTACTCACTCTATCCTCCTTTCCATAACCTAATTTCCTAGTTCCAGAACAGTGTATCGCATGTGTAGTACCCTAACTACTGGCCCAAGATAGAGAAAAAAATTACCGTACAGAGTGGCGATGGCTGAAGTAGTCTACAAAACCAAAAATTTCCTGGATTCAAACCCAGTATCAGACTAAATCATAAGAACATCTCGCATTTTTTCTCATGTGCATTAGTGTGACTTTGTGCCAGTTGTTGCCGAAAGGTTTCAATGGCGAAAGCATAGTCACTGGTCACTGAACAGTGACCAGTACACAGTCACATCAGAGCGCCCTCCTTCGTCGGTGTTGTGTAGCACAGGCGAAGTAATATTATTTTTTAAAACGTCTACTAAAAACGAAGTTTAAAAAAAGTTGTAAGATAGTGAAGCTTCATCTTCTGTCATTTCTCTAGCCTTTCCTTTAGTTTCAGCACAATGCACCGCATGTGTAGTGGTCATCTCCTGAGTGGTGGTTCAATATTAAAAAGAAAATACATCCAAAGCACCGAGCACTTCAGCATTTCATGTCCAATTGTAAATAAACAGCCCGGAACTTATCAAAAAAACAGTATGCTCTCATTAGGTGTTTGATTGCTAAAGTAAAGTGAGGTTGGTAACACTTCGATGTACATATGTACGTGCATCATTTCAAAACTATTGACAATTGTTTGCCATAGTTCGCAGTTAATGCGTCATAACTAAAATAACATTTTGTGGTGCCTCGTCTTCCGATATATTCATTATGAAAACGAAAGTTATGGCGGTCTTGCTTGTGGTCATTGAAAACAACTAAACCTTGCAAATTGTGCATAGATGCTGCCTTATTGTCTTTTAATAAATGATAAATGATTTTTAGAGAAATTTATTAAAGAAAGAAAAAAGAACAACAATAAATTATTTATAAATGTGCAAAGAAGAAACCGCAAAACGAACGCGAAAAACAGTAATTTAACGTTTCAGTGTTTAAAACATTTATGAAAAAAAGTATTGAAGATGAAAACAATTCATCTGTTTATGAATATTAATTAATACGAGTGTTAAATGATCACAGACATGAATAAATGTAAATATATTCAATAAAATTTATTTTTAAAAGTGAAACAATTTTGCACAAACAGTTGCTAAGTAAAATTGCTCCACAAATCGTCAAAGTGTGAAAGAAATCGCCAAAGAAAGTTTCATTTAAAATTTTTTAATTAAGCAACATATGGCGGAAAATAGTTCCTGTCCAGACTTGCAATTTTTGTTGCTGCAATTATGAATAATTCTGCTTTGAAATTGCTTTATTGCCCACATTATGCAGTTCTATTTTTGCAATTTTGTATTTCTTTTTTCCTTTTTTTCACCTACATCATACTTCCAGTTGAATAGTGAGAATTGCAAAGCAAAAGATAATTGCAGATTATATGAATCCCGTTCCCAAGCTTCTTGGTTCTATCACCAAAAAAAACCAAAAATTGCTGCAACAAAAATCGAACTTCTGGACACGGACTAAATACATAAAGGGTGGTTAAATTTCAAGGGCCGATGTTGATTTTGAATAAAACACAAACTATTTAGGAAATTATTGTAATTTTATTTTATTATGATATATTGGTATTACTCAATTATGTATGGAACAAAATATCGGCCAAATGGGCGCCGCGACCATGGCAACAGTGGATGATCAATTTTCGAAGAAAATCATCTTCAGTGATGAGGCACATTTTCACCTCAGTGGATTCGTCAATAAACAGAATTGCCGCATTTGGGCGAATGAGAATCCAAGAGTGATTGTCGAAAAACCAATGCACCCACAAAGAGTGACTGTTTGGTGCGGTTTATGGGCTGGCGGCATCATCGGGCCGTATTTTTTCCAAAATGAGGCCGGTCAGGCAGTTACTGTGAATGGTGTTCGCTATCGTGAGATGATAACGAACTTTTTATGGCCCGAATTGGAAGATATGGATGTGGACGATATGTGGTTTCAGCAGGACGGTGCCACTTGCCACACAGCTAACGAAACAATGGCTCTTTCGCGCAACAAATTCAATGGCCGTGTTATCTCACGTAATGGCGATGTCAATTGGCCGCCAAGATCATGTGATTTGACACCGTTGGACTTTTTTCTTTGGGGTTATTTGAAAGAAAAGGTGTACGTCGATAAGCCAGCAACAATTCAAGAGCTAAAGGATGAGATAATTCGGCACATTAACGGCATAGAACCTCCATTATGCCTCAGGGTCATCGAAAATTTGGACCATCGGATGGAGGTGTGCCGCCGTGGTCGCGGCGCCCATTTGGCCGATATTTTGTTCCATACATAATTGAGTAATACCAATATATCATAATAAAATAAAATTACAATAATTTCCTAAATAGTTTGTGTTTTATTCAAAATCAACATCGGCCCTTGAAATTTAACCACCCTTTACATACATATTGTAGCCACTTATTAAAAAAATTTAATTTTGTAATAAAAAATTATTTAAGTTTATTATTCAAGTTTCTATTAACAATTGAAAATTTTTGATTACAATTTGAAAATATAAAAATAAACAGTAACTTAGATTTTAAAAAAATAACAATTGCAAGTTAAATAACAAAGTGCACATTAAAAATAAGTAGATTATTGTAACCACCTACAATATGTAGTATAATTTTTCAAATATAAAAAATAATCTTAAAATTTTCCATGAGTTTTAAATGATATACTGTGTCCAGTCAACTGAAAAATAGTTTGTATCGCTGGTGTTTAAATTTATATTCAAATACCTGCAATATGTACAAATTTGTTAAAACTTTTTGTTAATGATCAAAAAATCGTCGAAACTTCGATTTGTCAAATCTGGCAACATGATAGTATGAAATTTAGCCGTTGCTCGGTTATTCGAGAAATTTTTTTCCCATTATTTCATCGAATAATTAAAATACATTGGAGGCATGTCCGCGTTATAGGTGAAGTTCTTTATAACCGGAGTAAATAATGTGTTATTAGTAAGCCACAATATTTTTTTCAATAATTTCTTGATTTTTTAAATTGTTGACAATGTATACTTTTGAAGTTTCATATATTTTACTTGTTTTTTTGAGTTTCTTTTTAAAGCTTTATTTAGACAACTTCTTTTATATAATTTTGTGTCATTAACAATTTCAGTTGCTGTAAGTTTAAATTTATTATTTTTTAACTAATAGAACAACTGGTAGCGTTACAAATTTGTGATAAATAATTTAAAGTTTCAAAATCAGCCAGACCGTAATTTGCGATTCTTTTTGTTCGTTATAACCGTATAAAGGAAAAAACGCTATAACTGGAGTTCACTATAACCGTTACTAATTTGTATGAAATAATAATGCAAAACTGTTGGGACTGTAGAATTTTGTTATAAGCGGTTTCTATTAACGAATAATTCCAGCAATTTCTTTCAATTATGGGAGCAAATTTTATTTAAATATACAGAGCAGTATACTTAGTATACTATATTTTAATTATATTTATATTTATTTTTGTATTATTTTTTTTTTGGTTCTATATCAAAAAAAGTATCAAACTAAATACACATGTTTGTTTTTTTCATTGCATACAATTATTTGGAAAACTATTTTAATTATTCGAACAATTTTATGACATTACTCGCTTAATCGACCAATATTCAAAATCGGATACTCTAGTATTTAATCATAAAAACGAAACATCGTTATTAAAGCACTGTGTAAACATTTGCTTAAATGTGGCATAAAAATAAAAAAAAAAGCAATTAATAAATAAATAAATATAAAAATTGAATATATGTATGTGTATTAATTTCTCTGCACAAGCTTGTTTATTTAATTTTTTCAATTGTTTTGCAAAAAGTATTAGAGATAAAAATATCTACAATAGCAAATAACAACTACAAAATGAAAAATGTGTAAACCTATGTACATACATTTGTACATATGTATGTATGTGTGTATGTAATCAGTTTGTTGAAGTGCATGCTTATTTTCTGTTAGCAATATCAATCGTTATTCCGACACACTTCTTTAATAAGAACTAAATCAACTATTGCTTCATCTTCCTCTGTTTCCATATATGTAAATAAATAGGTTTAAAAAAAGTAAATCGAACCTCAGTATGTGTATTTGCAATTTTTGGCATATATCCCATTCATCTTTACATCTACACACCTACATAAATACATACATACATACATGTAATCATCATATGTCCATGTAATCATCAATAATCTATTGTAGCGGTTGTTTTATGCATACGTCACAAACATGCCATACCAGATATTGTTGTTCTTCATTCAACCGAAAAAGATATCCCTCTCCTTCAAGTCTGAGTAGAAAATAACATTATTGTTATTGTTACACATATCAATCTGTTGTGCTATCTGAAGAAAAACGATATGTACAGGGTGTGTCAGGTGAAATACGGTCATGCATATGCATTTAAAAATGTGTACGTATTAAGATCAAACTGATAGAAAATATTTTTTTTTTTTTTTTTTTTTTTTTTTTTTTTTTTTTTTTTTTTTTTTTTTTGGCGTGTGAGGTAGGGTTGAAAATGCCTTCGCACTTACAGAGACCGTCGTCTTCTGCGTCGAGTGGTGTTGCCACTAAAAAATTCCCTCCTCCTCCTCTGGGTAGATTCCTCCCCGGAACCGCTTTCCGCATTACTTCGGGAAGGCCCAGAGCCACGTCCCAATTAGGACCACTCTCAATCACCCACGTCTGGGTCCGCCAAGTTTGCAGCCGGCGCCATGGCCCCGGCCCGTATCGCCTGGTCCCTGTCAGAGGGGGCCCCGATATGCAGCAGCGCATCGAGGTCCCTCTTCTTCCTCCGCAGAACGTATCCCACGTACTGTGCCACAGCGTCCCAATTGTCTTCACAATCGAGCATCCTCCCTATCACGGTGGCAGGAGCGAACCCGCCAACCCGCTGCGCCATTGCAGCTCTCTCAGCATGCCACCTGGGGCAGTCGAAGAAAGTGTGTTCTGCATCATCATCCGTAATACTACAGTAAATGCAGTCGGGACCATCTGCCCTGCCCATCCGGTACAGGTACTTTCGAAAGTATCCGTGGCCCGAGAGGAATTGTGTCAGGAAGTAGTTAACTTCCCCAAATTTCCTCCGAATCCATACTTCCACGCAGGGAATGAGCCTTGCCGTCCACCTGCCGACCGTGTCCGCGGTCCACCTGTCCTGCCATCGCCGGACAGTTTGGGGTCTCAGACCAATAGCACCAACACCAGGGTCCTCCCCCCTCGAGTTCCAAGCCTCCCACCGCTCGCGCGCCAAGAGGTCTATGGGTATTTCCCCACATATCACCAGGACCGCAGCGCCCGAGACCGTGCGGTAAGCCGAAGCAACCCTAAGGGCCGCCGTCCGCTGTACCGCCTCGAGTACCCTGCGTTTGGTTCTCTCACCCAGTACATTTCCCCAAATCTCGCTCCCATGCAGCAAGATCGACTTCGTGACCGCCATAATCAGCCTCCTCTTGCTCTGTGTCGGACCTCCGACATTCGCCATGAGTCTGCTCAGCATGCCAGTCATCTTCGCCGCCTTAGTCGCCACATGCCGTATTTGGGCCCAGTAAGTCAGCCTACAGTCGAGTCTGACGCCCAAATACCTTATGGCACTCTGGGTAACCAGAGACACATCCCCTATCTGCATGCCGACATCGAGTGGTATGTGTGCCCGCGTCATCAACATCACCTCGGTCTTCTCCCCGGCCAATTCCAAGCCGTGGTCCTCAAGCCACATCCGGGTCCTAATCATGACCCGGTTCAGCTTCCCCCTGGCGTCATCCATATCCCGCGCCAAGATCACCGCCGCTATATCATCCGCGTATCCCACGAGCTGAGCATCCTCGGGCATTTCCACCCCAAAGATCCCATCGTAGGTCAGATTCCATAGGTCCGGGCCCAGCACAGATCCCTGGGCCGCGCCGGACGTGATCGTCCTGCTCCTCCGCCCCGTCGGCGTATCGTACAACAGTACCCGATCGTCCAGATAACTACGGAGAATTCTATACAAGTATCCGGGAATACGAAACCTCCCCCGTAGCGCCTCTAGAACATCAGCCCATCGTAGGCTGTTGAAGGCATTCCGAACGTCGAGTGTTGCCAGGATAACTATGCGCTTCGGATAATAGCGCCTCTCGCTCTGAGCGCGCTCGAAGCACTCAACCACATCAGCAATCGCCCCGAGCGTTGACCTGGCAGGTCTGAAGCCATGCTGTCTATCCGACAGCCCCCCAGCCATCCTCACGGCCTCCGCCAGCCTTCTTTGCAGTAGCTTCTCCAGCAGCTTGCCGGCACCATCCAACATACAAAGTGGCCGATAAGCCGATGGCTGGGTCGGATCGCCCCTGCCCTTGCCAACAAGCACGAGCCGCTGTGTTTTCCAGCGTCTTGGGAAGACGCCCTGGACTAAACAAGCATCATATACCGGAAGCAATGCTTCCGGCCTGCTCTCAGCCAGGATCTTGAGCACCTCCGACGGTACCCCATCCGGGCCAGGGGCTTTCCCCGTCCTAAGAGCCCCGGCAGCGATCCTCAGTTCCTCCCCGGTAAAGGGCGGTGGAACCTCATCATCGTAGGGCCCACGTTCGCCAACCAGCGGAGGGTGTGTGGGGAACAGGCCCCCCACAATCGTTTCGATCCGCGCGCCGTCCAATTGCACCCCAGTGCGGCTCGCGCCCAATTTTCCCGCCACGATCCTATAGCCGAGTCCCCATGGATCACGGTTCAGGTCGCTCCGAAGTTCCTCCCATTTCGCCCTCTTGCTCGCCATAATCGCGCGACGCAACGCCCCGCGGGACCGCTTGTACTCTTGGGCCTCCAGTAGAGCCTCGCCGGCCCGCCTAGCCCTAGTATAGACCCTCCTATTGCGGAGGCAGTCACGCCTGAGTCCAGCAATCTCCGGGGTCCACCAGTACACAGGTCGCCTCCCCGCCCCTCGCGACGATCGGGGCATCGATGCGTCGCATCCACGGACAATGCGCCGCATCATAGCACCCGCCAGGGAGTCAGCGTCCCCCCCACCGTCCAAAACCGTAGTACCGTCGAAACCGGCCAGGAACGACCCGCGGTCTAACCTCGCGACGTTCCATCCACGCGCGCCTCTCCCACCGTGCGACCGCGCGACGCCCGCCTCCAATACTACCCCAAATTCAATATACTGGTGATCACTCCCAGTATATTCCTCGAGTACCCTCCATCCTTCGATCATCCCAGAAAGATTCTCGGATACCAAAGTGATGTCAGGAGTGGTGAACTCGCACCCCGGCCGCCTGAAGGTAGTCGCACCGCCAGCGTTCATGACTACCAGGCCCAACCTGGCCGCCATATCCAGGACGCACCTCCCCCTCGTGCTCGTCACCGGATCACCCCACTCCACAGCCCTGGCATTGAAATCACCGGCCACCACAAAGGGTCCGGCCATACCAGCCAGAGCGTCCTCGATAGCGGCCATCTTCGCCCTAAATCGCGTCACGTTATCGCTAGGAGTGAGGTAACAGCTCACCAGCACAAAACCGCCGATCCGAGCCCACGCATAGCCGCACCCGATCCCGTACCGCGCAACCGCGAGTTCACCGCCGCCAGGTAGCCAGAGTGCCGCCGTACCTGTTTCGTCCCCGAGCCAGAACCCCCGGTGCATCGGACCGTATTGTTCGCTGATAACAACCACGTCCGCGCCCCTCTCGGCAACCATCTGCCATAGCAGAGCATCCGCCGTCCTGCTCCTGTGCATATTCGCTTGGAGCACCCTCATCTGCGGGATAGCGGGCAGCCCTTCGAGCCCGGCAGGTGATCAGTCCTACCGCGCCCCGCCCCCGAGCACAGAACGCACTTGGGGACCGCTGTACAGTCCCTCATCTTATGTCCTGCTCCTCCGCACCTTATGCACAGTTGCCTCCTGTCTGTCCCAGTACACCTTGCCTGGGTGTGTCCCGCTCCAAAGCATCGATAACACCTACCGACACTCTCGGAC
This sequence comes from Dexiosoma caninum, assembly GCA_963924685.1. Taxonomy (NCBI): domain Eukaryota; kingdom Metazoa; phylum Arthropoda; class Insecta; order Diptera; family Tachinidae; genus Dexiosoma; species Dexiosoma caninum. The sequence goes on along the minus strand of OZ004725.1, from coordinate 28,201,187 downwards.
ATCCGCATCGCAGCCCTGATCCAACCGACACGCACGTAGCCAATATCGATCAGTTTCGCGGCGCCCTCCACCGACAAAGTAACGTACGCCCGAACCTGTTCGCGCACGTCCGGTGCCGTCACCCTCACGCGTAGCTGCTCTTCGCGCCCGGCGAGCAGTCCACGGACCGCCATCTCTACCTCCTCCACGACCGTCAAGGAGTCAAGACCCCGCATCTCCACGGTCGCGCTCGGCCTTAATTCCGCGACCGACGCTGTCTCGCGGACAGCGTCCCTCAGACGCCGTACAAACTCCGGGTCAATCCTGTCGCCCCTCCCGAGTTCCAACAGGATGTCACCGGCCCCCGTCCTTCTGACGGACCGTACCCCCTTCTCGTCGCCCGTCACGCTGCCACGCAGATCCTTCAGCACACCCGCATAGGTGTGCCCCACCGCGGGCTTTATGAGCACCGCCTCAGGCTTCGCGCGCCTAGGTCGTAACCGACGGCCCGCGGGCGGTGCCCTCCCATCATCTACCGCCGGGGTCCCCAAACCCCGTCTCTTCCTCCTTCTCCCCGAGGTGACTGTCCTCCAATCGCCATCTCCGGTCGCAGGAGTTGCCCCGAGGGTCCCATCCGGCCCCTCCGCCCTGGCCCTCTTAGATCCGCCAGTGGCAGCCGGGCTGGCAGCCGCCCGCTTGGCAGGTGCAGCCCGTTTCGCAGGGGCAGGGGCAGCCGGACAGACAGCAGCACGCTCATCAGCGGCACCCGGGCCCCTAGGCCGTCCGGCGGGGGCACTCGGGCCGTTAGCCCGTTTGACGGGGGCACTCGGGCCGTTAGCCCGTTTGACGGGGGCACTCGGGCCGTTAGCCCGTTTGACGGGGGCAACCGGGCCTCGAGCCCGTTTGGTGGGGTCAGTCGGGCCGTTAGCCCGTTGGGGGGGGACAGCCGAACCACCCACCGACCGTCCTGTGGGAGCCGCCGCAGCAGCAGTTGCAGGAGTCGCAGCCAGCCAGTGGGGACCCGGAAGCGGCCCGTTCCCCTCAGCTGCCCTCCATGCACGCCTACAATCGAGTGCGACATCCAGAAGCTCGGCCATTTTGGCCACGCCTCCCTTCACCTCATTACTTATGTTCTTCTGCCGAACACAAGCTTCCCGCATCCCGCTCAACACAACCCTGCATTGAGCGATCGCGGCCTCTTCCTTCGCCCTCATGTCGCGGATACGTCCCAGTCGCGGCGATTCCCCCGCCCGACCAGACACACCCGCACGCGGCGCGTCACCGCCCCCGACCCCGTTGGTCGTCGGGCAGACAGTATCGCCCAGAGATCCGGCTTCCACAGGCGAGGCAGAAGCCACCCTATCCGTGGTCACCACCGTGGGCGGGGAGCATCTCACAGGAGGCGACCTTAGCACCAGGCCGCTCCTCCTGAAGATCGCATCGCCCCCCCCACCCTCGGTGGTCCCGGAAACCATCCCGCGCCGGGAAGTGGAGGAGTCCTGGGCGCCCGCAGCAACGACGTCCGCAAAAGAGTTGGGTCGCCCAACTAGTGGCGTCCCAACCGAAACTGTTGGCCCCCTTTGAGGGTCGGCCCTTGGGGTGGACCCAATAAGCCCCCCTTGTGGGTCGAGCTTTTTCTCCTTGGAGTCCGCTACAGAGTCGGGTCGGCCCACTAGTGGCGTCCCAACCGAAGCTGTAGCTGTAGGCCCCCTTTGAGGGTTGGCCTTCGGAGTGGAGTCAATAAGCCCCCCTTGTGGGTCGAGCTTCTGGTCTCCGTCCTTCTTCTTCCTATCATCGTTTTTTTTTGTTTCATTGAATTCCATATAATTCCCACGAGTGTGGGGGAAAGTACGTCGGCCGGGCCATAGCCCCCGATAACCCAGCAAGGCCAAAACATTATTCACCGAGGCGGCCAGGTATCGGTGAAGCTCCGTTTGCGACTAGACTATTTTCTGAAGGGGGCCTCTAGCCAAGCTGATCCCAGGCACGGGTCGCATCACACCATGATCCAGCCCCCAGATCGTTGCTTACTTTAGCCATGACCGAGTATTGGTCTCCAGAAAGGAAAAAACGCTTCCCACCACACATTGTAGGGTGAGCGAGGTTTCCTAGAAAGACCCAGACCCGAGCATGTTAACGGTGGCCGCCGCGTGGAGGCAGTAAGTCTTCTTGTGTGTTTCTCCATAAGGATCGTACTCTGACTTTACCCTATGGGCGCACACCTGACCACCGATAGAAAATATTTGAACTATAGTCCTTGGATATGCATAATTAAGGCATTGGCTGAATGTGAGATCATCTTTGTTTACAAGTGAGTCCATGGGCTGCATCTTTTTTAAGCTATATATTAGGGTGACCAAAAGGAATATTCGCCGTTTGTAATATTCATAAAATATTTTATGTTAAAGTGTTCATTATGAAATGTATTTCCGCAACCTTGCAAATCCTTTAAATAATATTTTATGAAACTCTTAACATCTTGACCTGAGATTTTTTTAAGCGAGATTCTGCTAAGGCGAAAAATTGCTGATATAAAAATATTCACTAAATTAAATATTCACGGAAATTTTTCTAAATATGCACATTAGCAAGAACGGAAATAAACATAAAAAATATGATTTTCATTGTTGTTTATTTACATCAGAGTAGCAAGTGCAATGATGCAAGACCTGTTGCACAAGTGTGTGAGTTCAGCTATTGTGTTGTATTAAAATAATTAATTTACAAAACTTTGCTTATTAATGGCCAAATTATCCTTTCAAAATATATATAATTCCATAGTGCTACCATACTTTTAACGTATTTAAATTAGAATCAAAATTTTTGACTGGAAAAACCATACTGTATTTAAATATAACTTAAATTTAAAAGAAACTTAACTAATTGCGTATTTCAATACGCAGTCTAAAACTGGGAACTAAACGTTTATTCTTCAAACGAAAAGAAGACGGTCAATTTTATTGCTACACACCCTGTCTTAATTGTTTTTTCAATTCCTTTTCTCTTCATTCATATTTGGTGTCAAATAGTTTAGTTTATATGTAGTATGTATGTATGCTATGTTTACATACATACATACAAATATGATGTACATGTGTACATATTTATGGCTATAACTACTATATTATATAAGTTTTTGTCTTATGAAATATTACAAACTACGGTCGCTTTTACGCTTTTTTCATAACACACTTTTTGTTATGTATAAAAATAGTCGTAGTTATTTTTTTTATTTCCTTACAAGAAATACGATGTCTGTTGAAATGAAAAGGTGAATTTTGAATTTTTTTCAAAGGTTTTTATTTATTCATCATTATCCATTTAGTCCCCTTCAAAGTAATCCCCCTCATCGTCCCATATAATGCACTTATACCAGCGCTTCCTCCAATCCTCGAAGCACTTCTGAAATGCGGTTTTCGATATGGCCATCAGCTCGTTCTTCGATTTTGACTTTATCGCATCGATTGTGGCAAAACGCTTTCCTTTCATTAGCCGCTTCTGTTTTGGGAATAGGAAAAAGTTGCAGGGAGCCAAATCTGGTGAATAAGGTGGCTGAGGCATGATTGGGGTGTTGTTTTTGGCCAAAAATCACGAACAAGCATTCATTTGTGCGCTGGTACATTATCGTGATGCAGAATCCATGACTGGTTTTTTCCACAATTTCGATCGTTTGAGCTGTATTGCTTCACGCAAACGTTGAATAACTTCCTTGTAGTATTCCTTATTAACCGTATGACCTGTTGGCAAGAACTCATGATGCGTCACGCAATTGTAACCGAAGAAAACAAAATTCACTTTTTCTTTTGAACAAACCTCGTGCAGTAAATTCTCTAAATATTAAAAAAATTGTCACGTATATGATAAAATCGTGTTATTTCCTGTTGTGAACGATTTTTTTATAAGTGCATCCGAAATTTATTTTGAAATAAACAACATAAAATTAACATGGTACCAAAAGTTCTTGCCATTTATCTCATTGATTTTTGGAACGTAACGAAAGTCAAAGTGACCGTTGGCTAACAATTAATACGAAGCACTCAACTTTTGTAGATGGAATGGTGTCTCACTTAATTGGCATGAATTGTTTTCACTCAATATTTGACTATTTTCCTTTTTAACCAAAAATGCATCTCATTGAATTTCAATAATCAAAATTTTTCATGCCTTCATTCCTGATTTAGCTGCATCTTGCATGGATGTAAGACGAAAGCTGGGCGTAATTTTCATAGTGGTGGTCGGATAACTCGCAAATTGCATAGAACAGTGGCTTATTAATAAATCGAGATATCGTCAACTTCGTCTCACAGAAGCCATTCTTTTCTCATTACCAAAGTATATTTATCAAGTAGCAGCATCGCTACAATAAAACAGCAATACTAAAAACAACATGTATTTTGTTTGTGTAAAACTAACCAAATATGTCAAACTTGTTTTTTACTGCTCTCTCAAAAGCAAACACTCGCAGGATACAATAGCAAGAAAACCATTAATTTCATACATGTATGCCTTGACTTTTTTTCAAAATAAAGAAATGAGTAAAACTGTTAATGAAGCGCTCTCTCAAATTAAACAAATGAGAAAAAATGATATTGGCGCGCATAAATGTAAACAAATTTTGACATATACGGCGTGTAAAACACAAACGAGCAAAAAAGTCACCTGATGAGTTGGTCTTATTTGATAAATATACTTTGCTCATTACCAACATTTTTTGTTTTGTGGACATGTAGTTAGTAAGAGTTAAGAAATGTTTCGATAATGTGTAGAACATCACGCTCAGAAGGACATTAAAGTGCACCTTAAATTTGACGAAATGCTGTAAAATTCATTCGACAGTTGACTGATTTTTCAAATAAATTTCCTCAATTTGTAATCGTTGCTCGTTATTTCATGGTTATTTGAGGAAACTTGCTGAAAAAGAAATTTAAAACAAATTTTCGAAAGATCGGACAAGTTTAAAAAACACCGGACATGCACATGGAAAACCGCAAACGAATGATACACATTTGATTCTTAATTCAATTAAAATAATATAAGTTCATTCAGGTTTATCCATAATAATAATCGACTTAAATCAATTCATTATGAATTAATAATTCTTGGTCTAGGCGCACTGAACATATAAACCCCAACCGCAACGTCAGTGCAATTTTTTACCGCAGCTTTATATTTCAACACGTATGCGTATGAGTATTATATCAGAGATGTGAACAATAGTGCATTTACGACATCGAGTATATTTTTTTTCTATAAAAAAAAGAGTAAATAGGCACATAATGAAGGTTTATTTTTAGACCGATACAACTTAAAATTGTAAAAAATAACACAAAGTATAAAATTTTAATTAAATTTTTTTTTATTCAAAAGCTCAATACATGAGCTATAACATTTGGAAATGATTTCGGGCATATGGCCACCGCGGCTGTTCTTGACAAGCAAATTTTTCGAGTGATATTGACTTCGAAGGTGTCAATTGTCTGTAATGACCACAGGAAACAATCGAGTGGTATCATATCACAGGGCCAAATTGGCACGTCCATTCCTCGAAACTAACTTATCGCCACATTTTGATTTCGGTTGCGGTCGCGGAAAGCCACGTAGCGCTATTATATTGAAACCATATCTTGCCCTGATCAATGTCATTCATATTTTCGAACAAATAATCATGGTACGACTAACGACTATCTTCATACAGCATAATAAGAGCTCCGAATTAATTTCTTTTTTTTATCTTGGACCAGCACTCAAGAGATGACCCCTACACATGCGGTGCATTGTGCTGAAACTAGAGGAAAATGATAGTAGGATAAATGATAGGAGGTGAAGCTTCACTATCATACAACTCTGTTTTTGCACGTTATTTGTCTTTATAGCAGTGTTGTAGCGCCTCTGATGTCAAGGAGACGTATTAAATTTTGAAGCTTCGTTTTTTAGTAGCAATTTTTAGTAATTATTCTGCTTCGCCGGTGCTACACAATACCGCCGAAGGATGGCGTTCTGATTTCTCTATGGATTGGATACAACTGAAGCCGTAACTGTTCAGTGACCAGTGACTATACTGAAACTTTCCTACAACAACTGACACAAAGCCATAGAAATGCACATCAGAAAAAATGCAAAATGTTTTTATGTGTCTGAAACTGGGGTTGAATCCAGGAAAATTCGTTTTGTAGTCAACGTGCATACTACTTCGACCATCGCCACCCACAAGTATGTTAATATTTTAGTTTTTCTGTTTTAATTTTTTTTCACAAAGATAAATAGAAAAGACATGATATCAAATATATACATATATAATAGCATTTCTATTAAATTCTAAACTAAATATGTACTTTAAAAAATTAGCAGGGAATTTCAAACCGTCGGTCATTTAGTTGACCTGTTAAGAATCACGCGACTTCAATATATTGCGTTAATTCAATTCACTTTGACAAATAGTGATTTACGGAACAGGCACATACATACATTTACTTGTATAGTATACACACATTTAGAAGAAAGTTACACCACATATGTCTACAGAAGGGCTGTACCGGTTTGGTATACAGGGCACATTTCATTTTAAAGGGTTAAATATGTTTTTGTATTTCTGCAATAACTCAATGAAATTGCGTTAACATATGGGGTACTTTTTAGGAGAAAATAGGGCTAAAGTTGGTTCCTTTTTTGTGCATATCTGCGATGACTTAAAAACGGCTCAGTAGATTTCGCTTAAATTTACTATGCAGATACCTTATGGCCTGGAATAAGATATGGCGTAATTTTTATGAGCAAAAACTGGGATAAAACTTGTACGTTTGGTAATTTTTTACGGCTTTCCGTGACGCTTGAAATAGCTTCGTGGATTTCGGTGAAATTTGGTATAGACCCGATTAACAAATGGGCTACTTTTTAAAAGAAAAGGGCTACATTTTTTACCTTTGATACTTTTTTTTTACCTCATCATGGATATGAAGACTAGTGTTACACAAAGTATTGCTCCAACTAAATTTGGCCATTGTTTTTTTTTTCATTACAGGTTGAAGCTGGCGATGTGATTTTAAAAGTAAACGGAACTGACGTACATCGATACACAACGAAAGAGGTTTTAAAATGTTTGCGCTTGTCTGAAGATTTAGTTACATTGGAACTTAAAAGAGGTAATTAATGCCTTCATAAAGTTTAGTATATTCAACTGAGCACTCATTTACTCAAACAATGCCATATTTGACTAATTACTGGAAGATTGCCTCCTACTAAAGAGGGATTAATTTTTAAATTTCCCCGAAATTCGCGCCAAATACAAAACATAATATTATTTTTTTTATCTTGCATCAGCACTAAGGAGATGACTCCTACACATGCGATGCATTGTCCTGGAACTAGGGGAAAGGGATTGTAGGAGAAATGACAGCAGGTGAAGCTTCACTATCTTACAACTCTGCTTTTGCACGTTATTTGTCTTTATAGCAGTGTTGTAGCGCCTCTGATGTCAACGAGACATATTAAATTTCGATGCTTCGTTTTAGTAGCCATTTTTATTATTATTTTACTTCGCCGATGCTACACATTACCGACGAAGGAGGCCTGAAGTGCCTGTGGATTATATACAGTTGAAGCCGGTTATGTTCTGTGACCAGTGACTATGATTTCGCCACTGATACATTCACATCACACAAAATGCCAGATGTTTTTATGATTTAATCTGAAGCTGGAGTCGAACCCAGGAAGTTGTTGGTTTTGTAAACAACGTGCAGACTACTTCAGCCATCGCGCAAAAAATCTATATCAGTTCGTGACATGTATTAAATAAGTTTATAAATGTATCAAACGCTTAAAAAATTATAAAATTTATTTTTTTTTGTAATAATAATGCAAATATAAGTGCACCAAGTCAAGTTTTGGAATTTTTACAGAAGATCGCAAAAACAAATGCTTCAATCTGTATTTGCCTTACGCCGAATATTTTATATATATATATATATATATTTTATATATATATATATATATATATATATATATATATATATAGCTAAATAAATCCTTAAGCAGCAATTTTTTACGTTTTTCAGATCCAAAGTTAAAAGCACGCATTAAAGAACAATTAGCGAATACAAAAAGTCCCCATTATATAGATATAGAACCTGCAAATAATTACGATTATCACCATTCAACAACAACCAGAACATCATCACCTCAACACTATCAACAACTACATCACGAAGCTGCCAATAAATTACATTGCGATACGACGCACAATTACACGACGTTACAACAGCAACAATCACCAACATCTAGTTCACCTGCCGCTACACGCTATAAATCAACAACATCCGCAATATCTACAACAAGCTTGCCACAACGCCAATCTAGCAATGCGACCAATCACAGTCGTAGTTCGTCAGCATCATCTGCCAAAATACAATTGGTTGAGGGTTTAGGAGGAGGAAGTGGTGCCGGTACGGGAACTTCAACAACAACAGCCACCTCTCCAACGAGTCGTCCCTCACGTATACCTCAGGCATTGAAGTGTCCATCGCAAAAATCTCAACAATCACCCCAGCATAAACGCCCAAAACCATCGCAAATACCTACGAAAGCATCAATAGCTGCTGCGGCGGCAGCAGCTAGTGCTGCAGCTGTGTCAGCAACAGCAGCAACAACAACTGTACCAACAACAAATGGTAACACTTTTATGGTTGGTTTAAATAATTTACAACACTCATATTCATATAGCGGTAATACAACGAGACAAGGAAGATCCTCTTCCTCAGCGGAAGAAAGGGAAGCAGAACCGAATTCAGCTCCGCCCCAACCAGCAAAAGCACCGCGTTTTGAGGCGTATATGATGACAGGAGATTTGATTCTAAATCTATCAAGGACACCACAAAATAGCAATCTATTGCCAGTGCAAGCAAAAAAAGTGGACTCGCTACGAGATTCGCCCAATAGAGCAGCTCTCGCTCGAGCTAATGGTGCCCTAGCACCTAAAGCTTCCGGAGAATCATCGCCTACATCATCATCATCACAAGACTCACCAACCCATAGCACTGATTCGGCGGCTGAGCTGCAAACTAAATCAAAATCACGTTTACGGAAGAGTCATCAAGCACAAGCGCAACAGGATCACGAGCAGCAAATACAACATCATCGTAATAGTATCAACAATAGCTATAACAATCGCAAGGATTCCCTCACCAATGACACGTTATTATTATGCGAAGAATTGGAAAAAGATGACGAAGATATTGCTGATGAGGCCGATGAAGCTGAAGATGAGAATGGTGTCAATCGTAATCGGACTCATCACTACCATCAACATCAAAAAACCAAGCACCAGTACTATATGCAAAAGCATAAACAGCAATTTTATCAACAACAATCGCGACAGCAGCTGCAACAAAATAAATCCTATGAGTATTATCAAAACGAAGACGAAGAAGCGGAGGAAGATTACGATCGTTACATTGGCGAGGACGAAGAGAACGAAGAGGATCAAACCAACTATGATATAACAAATTTGGAAACCTATAATAGTGGTGGAATTGCGGAACGTGAGGGTGTGGTCAGCATGGCAGTAAGTGGTCAAGCCGACGATGAGGCTAGTGATAGACAGTGTTTAATGCTGTATAATGACGACGATGATGATGATGACCAAGCTGAAGATGAGGAATACTCAAATTCCATAACTTCCGCCTCAACGAAGCAGCGTTTAAAAGCTTTAAAACAAAAAGCCGCCTTAAGATACAAACAACAGCGCAACTCACAAGATCATGTCGATTGTGCCCGCAATCAACGCAGTTCAGCATCATCGGGGTCATACACAACAGTGGGCGGTAATACAGGCGCAGCTGGCAACAATACATCACAAGATGAAACGTCATTTTCGGTACCCACGTCACCTATATCCCTCTCAACTCCCCTCATTGATAAGGAGACAGCCAATTCGGTTCCCACAAGTCCAGAACCATCAAATTTAGCAGCTGGCACTTGTGGTGCGGTAGGGGCTGATAGTTCCGGTGTAGTGCGTCGTCACAACGGTCAAATTGTGCGCAAATGCGATTCGGCTGGTTTTCGTACCAGCAAGTCGGAAGATCATTTACAGCAGATACAACGTGAAGGTATGGGTGCTGTCATACCAATTGATATTGATGAGGATGTAAATAGTTCTTTGAATACACTGTTAGATACCAGACAAGATTCGGAAGATTCACAGGTAAGTTGGTTATATATAATATAAATAAACAATACGAGTACATACATACATGTATGTGTATGCAGTTTTCACAACTTTTTCATAACAAGTATTTTTAGTCTTTTATGGAGAAAGTACTTCGGGTTTTTTTAATAGCCTTATTTAAGCTACGATGGTACGCTTCGAGGTTTGGTTTAAGTGGAAGGTATTTGTGTGATATTTCCACTTAAATAATTGAGAACTTGAAGGGTACTAAAACGACTTTTGTTAGGCCGTTTTAACAATCTTTTAGTATATGTGAGTTTTTTCCTGTGAAAATTATAGGCTAAATTTAGTAGAAAAAGCTAATTCATTAAAAAAAAACACTTTCCTTCAAAACTTAGATTAGTGACACAATCTACTCCTCTTCCACACTTTGATCCTGCATTTCTTCCACGTTAAATCCGCTTTTTACTATTAAAACAAAGTATGTAGTTAATTGTTGTGTTGTTTGTGTTGAATAATCATCCTTAAATTCCCTCAAGTAGTACAAGTTTTAATACAATCTCGATATGTTTCTTTATAACGAATTTTAAGCAATATTGTAAATTTTGGAAACAAAATAATTTTAAATTGAAATTATATATCACATTAACAAATCTATTTCAATACTGGTCTATTTTATATTATATACCTACATACATATGTATATTTATATACATTTCACTAATACTCCAAAAGAATTATATAATCGTATTTATTTTGCAAGTTTATTAAATTTTTGTACTTATTTGGAAATTTATTAAAACGAAAAGAAACATATAAAGCAAAATGTAAATATGACTACGATAAAGTTATAGTTTAACGAGTCATCAGATGAGAAAGAAAGCTTCCAATCCTTTAGTAATCAATTTCACCACGTTACTGTTTCATTACCATTTCAAATTACATTTGTAATTACAATTACTTTTTTTTAGATTTAGCGCTTTATCGTATGTACATACCCATTGTCAAATATTGACAGAAACATTGTAATAAAATGGTCAACGAGCGTGTGTACTCAAAATTTTTGTATGGCAACATTGCTACCAAATGTTTTGTCCGTGCATTGTATGATAATAATATTGTTACAATTCTGACAATCGTGAGAACACCCTTCATTTCCTTTGACACGCAATTGCCACACATTTTCTCCTCATTTGTTATTGTCACTTTTGCTTAATTTAGTGCACCGTACAATAACACCATGGCCAGATAAATATTTCTGTTGGCAACGCTGCCCATAAATATTTAGATACGATGTTCAACATCGGATCTGGCAACTTTTGCCATACAATAATCTGACAACCGTGTGAAGAGACAATTTTTGTTGAGAGTTAAATTTATTGTGTGACAATGAGATTGTACAGTTTTCTTACAATAGTCTGAACAGACAATTCCCACATCGGTGACAATTTTTTATTGTGAGTGCCACCATATTGCCATATCCTACAATATTGTAAAATCTGACAATCGTACATATGTACATAGCTTTATTGTGAACGCTGTTCGATGTTCGAATTTTTATAAAAATATCTAACAACAAAACATATTAAACAAAACAAAACATATCAAACCATCACGACAATATTGCAGTTTAAACTATTTTTACATATTACGATACGCATCGAATGCAAAATTATTTTCGACAAAAATTTTTGTGCTCAACACAAATGTCAACCCACTTGCTAACTCGTAATACCAATTTAACATTCGCTATTCGTTGATCGATAGCCAGCAATATCGAATTACAGTCGAACTTCTCTATAGCGAACTTCTCTATAACGAAATCTTCTCTATAACAAATAAAATTCGTGAACACAACATTTTTGTGAGTATTTTCATACATTTTGATCTGCCTATAACGAACTTCCCTATAGCGAAGTTCTCTCTGTAACGTACAATTTTTTAAGACCTCAATAGAATTTTTCACACGAAATAATCTCTCTATTGCGAAGTTTTTAGCAATCGATTTTTTGCATCAATTTAATCACATATGTATGTATGAATTCATAAAAAAAAAATTTATGTGTTCATGTAAAAACAATTTTTTTTGTCTTAATAAATATATTTTCTACATAAAAAAAATGTAGTCAAAATTTTCTGCAGTTTCTCTATAACTAATTTTCTCTATAACGTAGAAATTTGACGGTCCCCAACTGCTACGTTATAGAGAAGTTCGACTGTATATTCATTATAAGGGCCTTATAAAAAACTATCGATCGCAGTTCAGATTGAGGACTTTGCTCCGTTAGTTGAAGTAGTCTTTCGAATTCCTGCTTTTCCACTAACTACTTGAGACCAGCATAATTAACATTATTCATCTGTTCGATAAAAAATTCAATGCTCAACGAAAATTTTGACATAATTGCCACCTCATAATTTATTTTGAAACATATCGAAATTTGTATTAAATAGTAGTATGTATTTATTTTTATTTCTTATATATGTAAGTTACTTGATAATTTTTACACTTTTTAAATGCAAATATTTTGACAAAGCTCCATTTCTATTCTATTCTATTCTATTCTCTTTCTTTTTTTCTTTACTGTGTTTCTTGTCTTTCTTCTATTTGTTTTATCTTTGTAATTTTTACTTTCCTCTATAATAATTATATTTTTTCCACGGATTTTATATCAAACAAATTTTGTTGTTGTTTATTTTTTATTATATAAATTTCTATTTATGTAAAACTCTTTCTCTCTGTATATCTTTTAATTACTAATTACTCGTTTTTATTCTCAATGCTGTTCTGAAAATGTGTTCGTCTATCTGTGTATGACTGTGCGTGTGTATTTTAATTTCTGCCTTCAAAAAAAAAAAAAAAAAAAAAAACAAATAATATTTCAGCAATCTTCTTCATCTACTAAAACTTGTATACAATTAACAATTAATAAAAATAATAACAATAATACAATTACGGATACAACAATAACAACGAACTTGTCTACAACAACCACAACAACAACATCCACTAACATACTGTGTGCTTCTCCGGAAGCTCATAGTCAACGCGATATATTCAATAAACGTCGTCGTAAAGTGAGAATTATTATCACACCAACTTCTCACTCTCAGCCTACTTTTTCTCCTCCTTTGTGTTCTTTTTCTTCTTCTTCTTCAATGACTGCTACTCCTCCCACATCTCCAAAGAATTTGTTAGCAGCAGCTACTAGCACAGCAGAAACAACGCCAACAACATCAACGACAATAACAGCAACAACAACACCAGTAACAATAAATTGTATTACAACTACAACTTTCCAACAAACACATATAAAAAGCTCTAATTTAACAGTACAAAAGGTTGTTGTAACATGTTACAAATTTTACAAAAACATCACAGAAAAAAAATAAAATTTTCTCGTAAATATTTAAGTCTAGAGGTCTACTGCTACAACAAACCATTTCATTCTTTTTAATTTTTATTAATTAATCTATTGTATCTTTATTGCTTTTTACTATTCGACTCTAGAATGCTATTTTTTCGCTTTTTCCCTATCTTTAAATGTCTTTGGAATGTGTTTTTCTGCACTCACTAAGAAGCACAAAAAGGTCATCATCATCGCCACACTCAGACAAGACACTTTCAATTCATAGAATGACATTCGTAGACATCTTGTTTGACATTTACGAAAAAGTGAATGACCAGTTGTTATGAGTGCGCAAAATACAAAACATCAATAAAATTCTCGCCGTTATAAAGAGTGGCAATTCTGCTGAATTATTAAACAGTGATTTTTGTTGATTTATTTATAGTTTTGATTGTGTTAGAACGTTGAGATTGATCAAACATTTTGGAAAATAAATGTAACCAATATATCTGGCAAAGGGGCTGCTGTTGACTGAGTAGTTAGCGTGTTGATTATGCAACCAAAAGATCTGCGGTTCAAATTCCCGAAAAATTTTTTCCCGAAATAAATTTTTTCAATTGAGTCTGCGGTAACAGCAGCCTCCTTCGTCGGTGTTTGAGCAATAAAAATGTCGGCGAAGTAATATAATAAATGTGAGTCTCTTTTTGATTTTATTCATGACACTAACCTCCGTATATGTAACAGAGGCAGCACACCAACATTGGTCTTCCCGTGGTCGGTAGGGTCGAATAGGTGGGCAGAGGTTCTTGATTTAACACTGACATCCTCTTTATATCCGTTTAATGTTAGGAACTGGAGGGTTTCTACGGAGGATTCTTTCTCGGATCGCAGGATGATCCTGTTTGATGTCTACTTTACTGTAGATGTTCCTTCTCCTCGGAGAAATCCAACGAGGACGAACTGGGCTCTGTTCAGTAGGGTCGTTAGTCGTAGGTTGAGGGATTGTTCTGGTCACATACCATCCGTTACGGCACTGTAGGAGCGGGTCGGGTCCGATAGGTTTCCTACTTAGGAAGACTTATCCCGAATGGTGGAATGAAGATCTTACCAGCCTACGGAGGAGGCTCAGGAGGATCTTCAACGAATGTTTTGTGTACCAGGGATTTCCGAGACTATAGGGTAGCTCTGGGAGAATATAAGAGGCCAACAGAGGTGCTAAGCGCGGCTCCTAGAAGTTTTTCTGTGAATCCATTAAGAGAGTGAGGGACTCCGCGAGGTTGGGTAGGATTTTGTCCAAGGACCACCTCAACAGGACTTTGGTGAAGAGGCTGAGAAGGCGGGGAGTGGAGGGTACTGTTGCTATTCTTTCCGATAGTTAGGCGGGGTTGAGGGCATTGGTGTCACCGGGTGTCTGCTCTTGTGTTAGTGAGTGTAGGGATGAACTGGCTATCCTCCTGGATTTCTGCGCCGATTACATTGTGTGGGTTCCGGGGCATAGGAACATCAGGGATAATGAGATGGCTGATGAGTTGGCGGGACTGGGTTCGGCCGGTTCGCCATCTGCTGCTATTATTTCTGACATAGGGGTCCTTTTTTCTGTTGCAAGGGGACGGATGGAGGAGTTCTTCAGGGGGAATACTCAGGAGAGGTGGGGATCTATCTCCAGCTGTGCCATAGCAAGAGCTCCGTGGTCGCGGTATGATTTACGTAGAACTCGGCAACTCTTAAGCTTTTCCAGATTGTCCATTTGTAGACTCACGCCCTCTGCACGTGCCATTGGTCCATCGTCACGGATGCTGAGAAGAAGGGCATTCCGTTCAATGCACGGTGTAGGAGCTCTGCGGAGAGAGAGACTGTTGTGCACTTTCTCTGTGAGTGCCCTGGTCTGGCTAAATAGAGGCTGAGATGCCTTGGGGCACCTTTCTTTGACAACTTGGATCTGCCGGACTTTGTGAGGTACGTGAACGGCAGAGGGTGGCTGTGAAGTCATCTGGTCTCTACAGGCCAACGGTATGTAAACGGCACCTACGGTGCTATTTGTGTCGACCAATCTTGGTCGACTGGCCTCTAACCTAACCTAAAATAATAAATAAAATAACTCTTCTTCAGCTTATACAATAAAGTGTGAACGTGACATAAAGAGTCAACTGAGACGCAGCAACTCTGCTTTACAAATACTTAAAACATGCAACTGCGGAGTTGCGCCAGAATTAAGCTATTTATCCTTCTATCTCTTCACGACCTGTCTCTTGTCTACACTGTACCTTTTCAACTAGGCCCGGTGCTTGCATTGCAGAAGTAGGGGACATCTCCTGAGAACTGGTCCAAGAAAAAAAAATCTTATTAAATCTTTAAGACACCGAAGGATACGTGACGTTTTTTCTTGTCTTAGACCGGCTTACCTTCGTCCCCAGCAACGTCAATGAGCTGCGTCGATTCGATGAAGAGTCTCCATCCAATAGTTCGATGCAGTAAGTTTGAATGATTCGAAAATTGTTAAATTTGGCGAGATTTCAATGGCACTAACCATTGTGCGATTCTGTAACTTGATTGAAATTTTACTGAATTGCAAATTCGAGTCGATACGATTATCGTAATAAAAGTTACTGAATCGCACTACAGGATTAATAATAACAGTCTACGCGAGATATTGGGCATTATGAAATGACAACTCTTATCACTAAATATTTTTACAGCTGTTACCATTGTCAACTTTGACAACTGAAGATTTATAATAAAAGATTTTAATTCATGTTTGAAATTATGAAACTTTTTTGAAAATTATTATGTCATAATACTTATTTTAGAATCCCTAATTGTCGCCTCTAAATATAAAATAAACGTTGAAAATCTGCGTCTTACTAATGACTGACCTAATGAGAACTATAAAACCACATGTTTTTTTTATCTTCACAAATAGCATTCTATGAAATCGATAAGTTGGCTTTGGCACGAAGAATGTATTGCTTGCATTTTTAACATTTTCTTTCATTTCAACTCGCGTAAAATCATTTACTCCAAATGGAATGCCATTCTTGATGCACGCTTATGATTTATTAAATATTTTAGCTTTTTTTTTTGCAATAAAAGATTTTGTTTTCTCTTTTTATGCTTTTATTTTATAACACAAATACACAGCACCAGTAACACAACAATGCTACACAATAATTAAATAAAATGCATATACAGTGGCTCAAAAAAGTGAATAGAACTTCTAGGATATATTAAATAAAAAAAAATTAAGCCATTGTATAATAATATAAAGTTCAGTACAATTAAATTTTGTTAGAAATTTCCATCGATAACGGAGGACGTAATTTGTTTTCAGATTTGTATAGAAAAGTTAGCGTTAAATTAATTATGTAAAAACTTCATGTTATAATTTTTTATTTTGCTAAAATCTATTTATTTATTTAATTTAATTGAAAATAGATCTTCGGTGCCATGAGACTAAACATGGAACATGTCATTTAATTACACTTAAATCGTTTGCCATTTTATAATTACAGTGGTTTTGCAAAGAAAGCCATAATTTTTGCAAGAAATTTAGTAATAATAAAAAATTTAAGTAGTAAATATGATTAAATAAAAGTCACCGAAAGTAAAATTTTATATTGTTTGATGCAGCACTGGAGCAATAGCCTGCCACTTACATTTTATATCACTGACTAACCAGCATTAACAATGTAATATTTTCTTATGTTTATTCCATAAAACAATAGGAAAATAAGTGCAATTATTCTTATTTTATAACAACCTATTTTATATTTAACTCTCCCTATGCTAAGCGATTTTTTAAACTTTGTCTGGTAGCACTGTGAATACACAAAAAAAAAACACATTATTATTTGGTAATAATACAATAACACTGTAGATTTATATGCGGTATAAAGTGTATTTCATTGCACCATTAATACGTGTCATTTTGTTAAATAAAACATACTACCCTTTCTGAGAGCAAAGAATTTTTAAGAAACAAACTGCACTTTAAAAAAAAAATGTATGTATTTTTTTCTTGAAAAGAAAACACCATAAGTCATGACAACACTTCGCATTCTTCTGATGTGCATTATTGTGGTGCCTTTGTGTCAGTAGATGTTGGAAAGTTTCATTAGCAAAGGCATAGTCACTGGTTACTGAACGGTACCGTCTTCAGCTCATCTTATCCACAAGTTGCATCAGAGCGCCCTCGTTGTCGGCATTGTGTGGCATCATCGGCAAAGTAAAACTTTTACTACCTGGCCGACGGTCACTCGTAATTGTTCGACTGCTTAATTACATTTAAAACAAAAACCAGCTTTAAAAAGGCTACTAAACAGAGCTAAAAAGTATTAAATGCGTTGACATCAGAGGCACTGCAACACTGCTATAAAAACAAAGACGTGCAAAAGTAGAGTTGTAAAAAAATAATGAAGCTTTACTCAGTCTGTCCATTCATCACTTGTCATCTCTATCAATTTCCCTTTTTTATAGAAGGTAACAGTAGTAGGCAATCAAAAATAAGATAAAAATTGGGATAATCGAGAACTCAAGAACAAGATCGAAAGATTGAAATTTAATTTAATAATTAACATTTCTGTCAAAAATCTAAATAAAGTTTTAATCCTCAAGTTACAAAATGATCCTAAAAGCACGCTTTAGTTCGTTAATTAATAATTAAATTAAATTTTTTTATTAATCTATATATTAATAACACTAATTATTTTAAGCTTTGTGAAGCTACACAAAGGAGTAGCGAAATATTGAAATAAATATAAAATATATAAAAAGACCTTAGGCTTAAAATAATTAGTGTTATTAATATAAAAAAAAAGGTCAAAAAACTAGAAAAATTATTAATCTATATATATAAAACAGGATGTGTGTATGTACATATGTAAAGTATGGACTCCAAAACGGCTGGGCCTATTTTGATGAAATTTTCAGGGAATCTTCAGAATATTCAGCCGGGTGACACTGTGAAGTCTGATTTTTGATTTTCGGTATGCAGGCGGAGGGGCGTGTCAAAATCCAATTTTCATATTGCACCACCAATGACATATACATATATTTATTTTTTTTCTTTTTTTTATTTTTTTTATTTTTTTTATTTTAAATAAATAAATCGTGTGGTAATACAACACTAATGTTTGTTAAGGGACAGCAACGCGGACCGGGTCAGCTAGTAATGAAATAAAAT
Source organism: Dexiosoma caninum (assembly GCA_963924685.1). Classification (NCBI taxonomy): domain Eukaryota; kingdom Metazoa; phylum Arthropoda; class Insecta; order Diptera; family Tachinidae; genus Dexiosoma; species Dexiosoma caninum. The sequence continues at coordinate 28,182,523 of OZ004725.1, read as the reverse complement.
TCTATTTTCTTGGAATATGTCGCCCAATTTTTAGAAGTTTCTCTCATTTATTCTATCTACTACATTGCAAAAGCTGCAGCATATATAATTTTTTTTATTCTACATTTTTTAGTTTAACTAAATTTAAAAAGAGGAATATATTATTTATATAATAATTGCAAATTGTTTTAGTTTAGAAAATATTTAGGTATAGCTTATTGATAGAAATGTGTTCTGTTTATTTGACGAGGTTTGTAATAACAAGGGTTCTTTTTCTAATAATTCGATTAATTGTTTGATATACTCGTACTAGAGAAAAAAGAATCACTAATATAAAATCTTCATGTAATTACGTACATACTATTAGTATTTAATTAGTTGATTATTTATATGAGAGCGATTATTTTAGTGTGTTTTTCTAAATATTTTTTAAAATAAACACATAATAGAACACTTAGTATTAAAGCTTTAATAAAGCAAATAAAAAGCTTTTAATATTTACATTAAATGCAGCAAAAAATATGTTTTCTTTATTTAATACTAACATTGCTTTTTCTACTTCCATATAATATAGGCTTCGGATCGCGATCGTATTGTGTGGACGTATAATGCCCCCCTACAACCACATCAATTGGCAGCTTTACAGCAACAACAACAACAACAGCAGTATTCTACAAATTATGGTTCAAACAATTTACACAATCATTCACACTCTAGTTCGATAAGTTCATCACCTCACAATTCAACCGGTAGTCCTGCATCTCCAACATCTGTATCGAGTTCGGTCATGTCGTCGTCGGGTTCGAAGGGCATTGGTGGTAATATTACAAATAATAATGGTCATAATTATCAACAACAACAACAGCAGCAACAATATAATGTCGTTGTTACTAACGGTAGTATAAATAATTCTTGTGGTACTAATAGCATAACAACCAATATGGGTTTACTGCACTGTGCTAATGGTGGTAGTGGCGGTGGTGGTGGTGGTGGTAACAGTAGTGGTGGTAATAATAGTTGTACTAACACAAATAATACATTAGGCTGTGGGGGTACAATAGGTGGAGGCGGCGGAGGAGACCAAAGTGTTTCCGAAGCTATATCCAATATTTCTAGTCCTGACTATCAAGATGATGATAATTTACTCAGTTCTCGCGATCTTTTAGGCGGTATGATACTTAGCGATCCCAGCGATTCGGATTCGACAATATTGGTTTCTGATGCTGCCGTGCAGCGTCAGCAACATCAGCAGCAAAGGCTTCATCAAAAACAGCAAAAATCATCCGAACATAAAGTGGTTATACAAGTGCGTGGTGCCGATAGCAACGCGAACTCTAATAATTCTCATAATAACAATGGTTCCTCAATGAGATCTCTTGGTTCCGATCTTAAAAATTCCGAAGATGAACTTGCCACACTCGCCGAAGATGCTGCAACTCATATGCATCAACAATCGACATCACCAAATAGTAATTCAGCGAATTTGAGCGAAGGTCGCGAATCATCGCCCCCCATTTCCGATGATGGCAGCGATGTTGAGTCGCTGCATTCGTATCATTATTCTCCTAAGGCTGTGGATATGCCATCGGCAATACGTTTGGCTAAAAGACTGTATACTCTTGATGGTTTCAAGAAAAGTGATGTGTCCCGTCATTTAAGTAAAAAGTAAGTATGAAGATGTTATGGAAAGCGGAAGTGCTGCTGTTGTATAAATGTTGAAAATTTAATATTTACACCAACCATTCCATTCAAATGTATTTATTATTATTTGAAAGAATATGAGTTAAGAATGTAGCACCTTGATGGTGTAAAAAGTTGGGCAAAAAAAAAGTTTTAAATATTAAAATAAGCTTTATTGGTACCAAATAACATAACGTAGATATATATGGGAGTTTGTTTTTTATTTTTTTTATTGATATGAAACCCAGTGGCAAAATATGGGAAACTCTTAAAATGTTCACGAGAAGTTTTCTTCAAGTAATTCCTCCAATTCTATCGGAGTTTTTGATTACAATCTTCGTTCTTATGTCATGATCTTAAAATTTTCCCCTTCTATGCTTCGGTATAGAGAATCAGAATAAGAAGCATAATCTTTCTATTTTAGGTTTAGGGAATTTTCAGTTCTCATATCGCACTGGTTGCTCTAAAGGCAGCCAACTCAAAATTTAAAAATTTTCACTTGAGGCAAAAAACAATTTTTTTTTTTTTTTGCTATTTTCTATGGGTCTTTTTTATTATTTCTTGAAAAGGCCAAATATATCTCTTTAAATGCATATAGTAGGCTAAAATGTTGGTTTAAATATCGACATATTTAAATAACTCCAACTTGTTATAATTTTCTTTACAAAAGTAACTTTTTGTTAAATTTTAAAAATTTCTAAAACTTTGGGAAGTTTTTTCACATTTTTTGTTTGCATGAAAGCTGAGCTTTTATGAAATTTAAAAACATTCGAATTTTTTTTGGAAATGAGGAAGAAGTTCGAAATTTTAAAAATTATTACAAATGACACAACCACTTCAAAGGCGACACAACTCAAAATTTTCTTTTTTCGGTTTTATGTGCTAATACTGTTCAGAATGCACATCTATCTCTACCAATATGCAAAATTTTAATTTATATTGACGTTAACTGTTTTCGAAAAAGTTGCTCCCAATGTTTCAATGGTTATTAACGTCGAAAGCAGTTGTTTGCGTTTTATGAAACATTTTAATTTTTAGAGGTGAAACAACCTTTGAAGCGGATGTGCGAAATTTGAATTGTACTCAAATTAGTTCGATTTTGATATTATATTATATATAAAAAATTGAGTTATATTTTTTAATAATAATAAAACTTGCATAAAAACTAAGATTTCTATGATTTTTCTTTTTTATTTTCTTTTAATATGTAAAATTTCTTGTTATAAAAGTATATGAATTATATTTAGAGAAGTCGAAACTATTAAAAAAAAATTACCAAATAAAATTGTTTGTAATTGCACTTTGTTTCTGCCAACAATATTTTGAACAAATCATTTAATAGGAAATTTGCTTTTTTGATCATTTTAATCGATGTAATACGATCATTATTAGAAAGAATTTATGGTGGATAAGAAGAAAATCGTATTACAATTTTTATTTATGAATTTAAACGTTTTTTGCATTGCTTTTTCGCATTTAGAGAGCTGGCCTCGATATTATTTTTCTAATTTTTATCACATTTTTTGGATTTTTATGTTTTAGATTTTTATGCATAAAATTTTTGTTTTTCAAAAATTTTTCATCTTTTTCTTCTTAGCAAAATAAACTTTGAACCATTTATAATTATTATGCTTGTTTGCAGCAATGATTTCAATCGTGCCGTGGCTGATGAATATTTAAAATATTTCAGTTTTGAAACTAAAACATTAGATCAATCATTAAGGGAATTTTTGCAGCAATTCTCGTTATCGGGTGAAACTCAGGAACGAGAACGCGTTTTAGTGCATTTTTCCAAACGTTATTTAGACTGTAATCCCGGGACATTTAATTCTCAGGGTAAGTCGATTTTATATTAATTTTGAGACTGAGTATTAATGTCTTAACATTTTCTAATCATTTTTAGATGCTGTACATACTTTAACTTGTGCTATTATGTTATTAAATACTGATTTACATGGCCAAAATATTGGACGCAAAATGACTTGTAATGAATTTATAGAAAATTTGGCCGAATTAAATGATGGCGAAAACTTTCCCAAAGATGTTCTCAAGTTTTTGTATCAAGCCATTAAATCGCAACCTTTGGAATGGGCGCTGTTAGTAGATATGAAAATTAAAATATTAATGAAATTATCTTATAAGCTTTTGTTATTTTCTAGTGATGACGAACTTGGTGATTCACAAAAGCTTCAAGGTGATAATAAAGTTCTACAGCAAAATACTACTGGTCAATTGGGACAAAATCCCTTTTTGGATATACCTGAAGCGGCCAATGCTGTGGAATACAAAAAGGGCTATGTTATGCGCAAGTGCTGTTATGATGTTAATTATAAGAAAAGTTAGTTGAAAAGATTGTATTGTTGAGATTTTTATTTAAAAGTTTCGCTTTCTTTTTCTCAGCTCCTTTTGGAAAACGGTCTTGGAAAATGTTTTATTGTACTCTTAGAGATTTAGTATTATATTTACATAAAGATGAGCATGGATTTCGTAAAAGTCAAGTAAGTTAAATTGGAAAAATTATACATATATATGAAATACATATTTACATTATACTTATTCTGTCTAATTCATAAAGACATACAAGAACTTTCAAGAAAAAAATCCAAAAAATATTCTTGATTCAAATACATACAGTGCTTTATTATATGGAACTGTAAGTTTAATTATTTAATGATGTTATATCACCTAATCTAGAATGACAATTCTTATCACCGAAGCGCAAGAGTAGCGAGTAGAAAATGTTTCATTAAATTGTCGTACTCAGTGTCTATCTGCAATGTTTTTCCGTAATCACATATGGCATCTTCTTGGCGATTATCAAAAGAATTAAGATGAAAATGTTTTGGAATGGTTGGGGTGATTTTGCTAATCCGGGGGCATTATTGTTCAATGATAATTTATTGTTATAGTAAAATTACTTTCTGCTTATCTTTTTTTAAAGTGCAATCCCATTTGGAATAAAAGCTTAACTGCCTGTTCATAGAAGACGACGACTAAAGAAATTCATTCGGACATTTATATTGAAAACAACAATAAAAAAACTCAATTGTTTTTGTTTTCAATATAAATGGCCGAACGATTATTTTCACTCGGCTCCTATAAACAGGCAGTAAAAACCTATAAGATATTTTTCCAAGTCACAAAATCTTCTTCGTGATAAGTGTCCGACTTTAAAAAGTGAATATCACATAACTTCATTGTCTGTGGACCAATTACCTAAATTCAATTTTCATATGGAAAAATTCTGCAAAATTTTTTTTTATAAATTATGAGGAGAAAGCCAAAGTGCCCGCCCACCCATGATCCATGTTTAGGTACACTAAGGAGGAATTTTTGCATATTTTAATGTTAAGGGGTTAAAAACGGGCAAAATCGATAACGTAATATATCAGAAATTAAGCCAGATAGAATCAAAATTATAAAAGCACATAAAGACTGCTGAAGTATAAGCGGACATGTGTTTGGTACTCTTTCCAATGGCTAAAACTCCAAAGAAACATTAATTTTGGTATCTCTCTTTGCAACCATAAGTATTAACCAAAATATTGCACATAGAACAAAGCTTTTTCCGTGATGTTTTCTTTTAGAAAAATCTTTATTTTCGAATTCGAAATATATGTAGTAAAATTTTACCTTTATACTTTTATTCCCTTTTACCCTCTCATGCACCACACTTCGTTGGGACAGCCTTTTTTTAAACTTTGTTTTGTAATATATTAAGGCCAACAAAGATGAAAGTGAGAAAAATATATATTTTTTTATCGAAATGTATATATCGCACCCTAAATACAAAAGTGACACAACTCAAAATTTTCCAAAATGTACTTTTTTCCGTAAAATAATTCACAGTACACATCTCTAACTACTTCAAAAATTTCTTTCTCATCACTGTTTTCTTTAACTGGAAAAATACCGTTATGTCTGTTTTTATGTTAATTGCATTGCTTACGCACGATCGACTAAAAAGACCTATTTTTAATTAAAAATATATAATAATTTAAAATTATACTTTATTTCCACAAATATAATATAAAATTAAAAAAATTTTAGCAAAACCTTCTTCGAAATAGACTTCTTTCATAATGGAACCAATTTTATTTTAAATATTACAATCATTTTTGCATAAACAGTTTTTTGCCTCTCCTGAAAATTTGAGAATTTTGAGTTGTGCCGCTTTTGTATTTAGGGTGCGATATGAGAAAATATTGTACACATACAACACGGTGCATATAAAGCGTAAAAAATTCAAACTTTTTTCCAAAAACAATTAAATATCAAACACAAAAACCGTTCACTTATGTATATTCAAGTACAAAGCAAAAAAAAATTTAATTACCACAAACTTAATTGTAAAATTTTGTTTCGTAAAAATTTAAAGATAGAAATGATAATGAGCTTTGAAAAACATACTCGTACAACAAGTGCATGAAAGGGCTAAATGTTTACTGTTTTATACACCCCCCTAATATGTGTATCAAATTAAAGGGATTTTTAAAGGGAGCATAAAATATAATGAAATCTCTGCAAACACAAATGGCGGACGAATATTTTTTATCTACTTCAATGATATGGGTACCAAATGAAAAAAAATGTTTGAGAAGAAAATCAAAAATAAAGTGAAATGGGCAATTTACGGCAAAACTGCGTTGTGAAAAGGGTAGCTTTTTTATTTTTTGGAAAATGAACTGTTGATATAACAATAAATGCATCCAGCAATATCTATACAAAAGTGGGCGCAACAGGGTAATCTAGTTTTAACTAATAAAACTGTCAGCTCGTTTTGTTAGCCTTAAAATTTTTACTTTAGTATTTTATGCTTTAAATTTGAAATAATTTTGGTTATGGATTGGACCGATTGTATATAAATTTCGTCAATTGAATGGTTTGCTTAAGTTTTTTTGTTTCACTACAAGCAAACATTTATTTTCATATTTTTAGATGTCGGACAATCTGCACAATGCAATACGAATACATCACGCCTTGGCCACTAAGGCTATTGACTATACCAAAAAACAACATGTATTTCGCTTACAAACAGCCGATCAGGCTGAATATTTATTCCAAACTAGTGATTCGAAGGAATTACAGTCCTGGGTAGAAACTATAAATTTTGTATGTGCCGCCTACTCAGCGCCTCCTTTGGAAGGAGGAGTGGGTAGTCAAAAAAGATTCCAAAGACCTCTACTACCCAGTTCGCATACCAAATTGTTATTGGTAAGTATAAAAAAAAACAGCTAATACTAAAACTATAAAATACAAATAAGTTTAGCTGAAAGCGGCAATGAAAATTGGATGAGAAATATTCAGAGTATATAGAATTTTATTTGGTAACAATGTTATTACTGTAATTTCTTCTTTTACTTATCCACAGAAAGAACAATTGGAGTCACATGAACAACAATTAAACAAATTAGAGAATACATTGTTAGAGCACAAAAAAGGTGCCGTACCATCTAAAGGCTTAGCTTTACAAAATTACAAAGAAAAGGAGTTATTTTTACAATACGAGGTAAATATAACACAAAATTAAACGATAAAAAAAAAACTAAAAACTATTAGTTAAATAGAAATTTCATTCCGACCACGAAGTTATCCGTAGAAACCGAACTCAAATTTTAAATGTGTGGAACATTTGTAGGAAAACAGTTATTGAGATCTTTACGAATAATTCATACATTTATTTTATGTCAATATATGGTCAGATATACATACATAGTTTTAACTCCGAATAGCCTATCAATCTCGAGGTTCCGGGTTCGATTCCCGTCTAGACCCTGGGTGTTTTTGCAGACAAGCAAAGAATTTTGTTTCAACAAAAAAAAAAAAAACATACATATCTCCATCATATCCACACATATTTTATTTATTTATTTATTTAAAACAAATTTATGGACATAATAATAGATTATGTAAATAAAAGAAAAGGAGAGGTGTGAGCTAACAACAAAGTTTTTCATCCTATATATTTGTGTTTTAGATATATTTTTATATATTGTGTGTTTCAGTAGAGTAGAGTTGCAACTTTTATGTTGATGTTGTTGACTGTCTTAAGTATTTCAGGTAAATATGTTTTTCCGAATAGTTGGTATTGGGCTTGTTTCATATAGCGGCAGTTGAAAGTTATGTGGGGTGGCGAGATGGTCGAAGTAGTCTGCACGTTGACTTCAAAACGAAGAATTTTCTGTGTTCAATCCCAGTTTCAGACTTATAAAAACATTTTTTCTGATGTGCATTGTGTGTTTTGTGTCAGTTGTTGTCGCAAGGTTTCAGTGGTGAAGGCACAGTCACTGGTTACTGAACAATAACGGCTTTAACTGTATTCAATCCACAGGCACATCAGAACACCCTCTTTCGTCGGTATGGTGTAGCACCGGTGAAGTAAAATAATTAATAAAAATGGCTACTAAAACGAAACTTCAAAATTTAATATGTCTCATTGACATCAGAGGCGCTACAACACTGCTATAAAACAAAGAACTTGCAAACAGCATACTTGTAAGACAGTGAAGCTTCACCTCCTGTCATTTCTCCTACTAATCCTTTCCTCTAGTTCCAGCACAATGCGTTGCATGGGTAGGGGTTATCTCCTGAGTGCTGGTCCCAGATAAAAAAAAATATGTTCTGTATTTAAGGATGTGTTGCTGATGCATGGGTGGCAATTCTTAATATGTGTTGAGGTGATTGCAGTATGTCCCATTCTAAGCCGGCTATTGACTTGAATGTCACGTCGGGAAGATTCGTTGGGATAGAGTGGAGGGAATATCAACTCGTATTAAACTACTGTTCCAAATAAACTGTCGATAATTTTCTATGGATAACTAACTTTAAACAAAAAATAATTTTTTTTTCAGTTACGTCGGTACAAGGCGTATGTGTCAATTTTAACAGCAAAAATTTTAGCTGATCAACAACAATACGAATTGCAACAGTGTAACCAATTGAACGAGGAGGATTCCGATAAATTTTTTAAAACTCAGGTTGTCGCACAACAACCTATACGATTACAGCCAATGCCAATGTCTTCAGCAGCACCAAATAGTATTAATCTTAGCGAACAGCAGGAGCAATCACAACCTCAATTACAACAACAGCAACTGCAGCAACAACAGCAACAAGCATCATCTGGAAACAGGTACAGTAGTAATAATCGTACAAACATTTATCGCTCAGATCGTAATGATCAACAACAAGATCTTGGCTGACGCGTAATGGGAGTTTTCTCAGCTTGTGTGGTCTAAATATTATGCTTTATACATTCGTTTACAATATTTTCGTTGCTTTAAAAATCTGGTTTAAAAAATCATTTATTTAATTTTTTTAATTTTTTATTTTGCTAAATATCATACAGAGTTGGGTGTAGTGCAATGTATATTATTTCATAAGTCGTACGATATATAAATTTTTGGTGTAGAAAATCACAGGTGGTAAGAGTAAACATAATATATGTATAACGAAACCATTTATTCTTCTCTGAGGTTTTCAAAATAGTAGAATTTAATATTAAATTTATTTACGTCACTATTTTTAGTTTGCGAAATTTAACTGAAATGAGCACTACTATCCCGTCATTTCATTTATTTATTTGCTGTTAAAGAAAATAAGCATTTTTAGTTTGCGTTGATATTTACCTTAATAGCTGCTACATTTGGTCAAAGATGGTGCTGGTGCTTAATTTATCGATGACAGTACGTCTACTGCCACTTTGATAAAAGAAAATTACAGAAAGAGAAATAGAGAGAGAGATATATATAATTTATTATTCTCAAAGAAACTCATATCTTCATATCTCAACAATTCATTCATGTTTGTATGCAAACGTGTGTGCATCTCCATATCGAGCCTTTGGTGCAATACCGTCGGAATTCAAAAAATCGTGAACTGAGAACTGCATTTGAAGTTTTGAGCCATCTTTTTGATAGTATTTTCGTTAATTAAAGTTATTTTTTTATACGTTTTTAAATAAAGAGGCATGTTTTGTAATGTTTTCTGTTTGTAAATTTCTTGTCATAAAGGGATTATTTCATTATTGCAAATAAATATTGTTGGAAATAGCTGGAGGCAATAAAGACATTTGTAGCTGTAGAATCTGAACAGTTAGAGATATAACCATAACCTTTTTCCTTTAGATATATATTTCCCCAAAGATCATTTCTGCATACTCAGCTCAAAATATTCAAATTTTGAGTTACTGCGGTATTGCACCTTTGCAAAGGCTCGATATGTACTTTTCGAAATCAAATGATATTAAAAAGCAAAAAAAATCGTGTTTTCATGCAATTGATCTGAAAATAAGTTACGCATAATTTTTCTGTAAACTTTAAAAATATAAAATCATAAAAATATTTTTTTTCTTGAACCAGTGCTCAATAGATATCCCCTATATATGCAAATCATTGCACTAGAATAGATAGAGAAAGGGATAGTGTAGAGAATAGTCAGGCGGTGAAAGTGGTATGAAGGTAGAGCTTGCACAACTCTGCAGTTGCGTGTTAATTATGATGCAAAATTGTCACGTCTCCGATATTAATTGTGACGCATTATTTTTAAGCTAAGGGAGTCATTTTATTTATTATTTTACTTCTATTTTACAAATAATAGCGCAAGCCCCATTAGACGACATGTTTTTTACGTCTGACTAGTTATGTTTTCCACCGTAAAGCACACGTACGTGTCGTACTCTAAAAACATTTCAATTAGAGCGGTTTCTATTGTGATCTGACATACCAACTGACATCAGACTGCACACTGCAATTGTGTTAGTTTGTAAATTCATTTCACAAACAAAAATTTCACAAAAACCAAATTTAATAAAATTTAATTTAGTAAACGACAATAACTATGTTAGACGTAATAAACACATGTACGTTTGCAAGCAAATATTATAAATCTTCTATAAAATAACAATTTTGAAAGACATCTTATTCACAAAGTTTTTGTTTAGTGCACTAACCCCAACTCTGAAGTAATATAAAGAGGAAATAACAAACTAAAAAAAATGTGCCTTCGTTTATCGTCCCTTGTTTTCATTTTAACGGGTTGCTTATTAACATTGCATTTCTTTTTATTTTTATTTATTTTTTGTCTTACATTAACATCCAAACCTAAATCAGCGCATTAACCTAACCGTATTGTTTTCTAGCTCTTACCTTTAACGCTCCAGTGACAGTTAAATTAGAGCATCAAAGTTCTGCCATGAACAGTAATGTTATCTTGTAAGTTTAATACAAGCTACTAAATAGAAAAATAAAATATAGATAAATCGATGGGTTAACCAGAAAATAACTAAATTGCCATTACTTTTCAACAATATCATTTTTTTGCACACAAATTCGCCACGTAACGCGTTGACAAAATGGTATTTTCCGTTTGCAAATCGTTGACGTCGCGGTATTTTGGTTTGTTGAACACATTTTGTACGAGCATGAGATTATTTGAAGGATAGTCTGATTTAGGTTTGGCTTTAAAATAATACCGCAGGTTGTTATTAAAATTTGCAATTTGCATATTTCATTTTTTCAAAAAGCGGGTAATTTTCTGTAGGTCAGAAAAAACTATGACAACACTGGTCGCAGCAAATCAATTGGCATTTCTTTTCAACCAAAACTGCGTTGCACTTCTATCCAAATTTTGCCCTATTCAACTAAAATATTTACACTAGGGTTCCGCTTTATAGCCCTTTTATGCAGAACTTTAAGAGAAAACAGTTACAGTGGAAATATTTTTAATAATTAGATTGATAGGTGTAATGCACTTTTCGATAATCGAAGTCACTATAAATGTTCTGTTCTTAAATTATTTATTTTATTGATTTTTAATTAGCCTAAAGAGTGAAAATTCTAAGAAGCTAATTACAAGTGATAATAATGAAGAACAAGTGACATCAAAGAAAGTTGAAAATTACACTGACAAACACTAGCAGAACGGAAATAACATGCTGTTTTAGAAGTTCACTATACCGTTCTTGTGTATGGTGCACAATTACAATGATATATGTGTATATTTTCAATCTACATATACATACATATAAAAAGAACACGGGCATTTTTTTCTTCGTATTATATTTTGTTAAAATTTTTTATTTAGAATAACCAATTTTTTCAACACTCTTGTCAGCTATTTATTGCGTATTAATCATACACATGTGTGTTGATTTTCTTACTTTTGTTTTACTTAAGACAATCACTCATAATTTTAAAAACTAGCGGGAACTTGCTTTAAAATCCACTCTGAAGTTCTTCTTTCAATTTGCAAACAAAAAAAAGCTGACTAATATTCTTATGAACAACTTTGTTGTTGTTTTCTTGACGATAACATTTTCTGCCTGGCCCACTATAGCTGCATTCGTTTACCCCAAAATTTGTGCAAATTTGCACAATTTCTACTGAAAACCATTCGTTTACACAAAAATTTACAAAAGAGAACACCATTTGAGAAAGTAAAATGACAGTTCTTTTCTGAGAGTCTGCCAGTAGAATTCACGGGAAAAGAGAGACATATGGTTAAAAAATAAATAAGCAAAATTAAGCAAACTAAACCTAAAAATTTTTCATAAAAATATTTAATAAAAGGAAAAGCTGAATTAAAACTGTAACAAGAACTAAAAATGATAGTTTTCAGCGTGAAACAAATTAAAGATGACCATAAAATACCCACTTTTCCTTTTTTATCATCAATAGCTAAACTTCTTATAATTGTTTTATTTACATTAATTTCTTAGAGAAGTAAAACTAGTATATATTTGAGTACTTATTATAGCATATTATTTATGGTATCGTATACCAAAAATTTAGTATTGATATATTTTAGTATGACATTTAAACAGAAATAAATTAAAAAAATCATACAGCGAATTAAAAAGTTTAAAACCTTATGCAGTACTTCTATTTAAATAGATTTATCTACAAATTTATGATTACAAAAACGGATTGTATCAAATACCCAAAACTTGAGTAGTCAACACAGCTCATATTTTTACAACAGTATGATTTTTAGTCATCAACTGTTTTGAATAATCTGCAAATTTTTGGCAATTTTTCCCATTCGTTTACTTTTTTGTGTTAGATACATTATTGAGGGTAATTTGTTTAAATTAAACAAAATTTGCTCAACTACAGGATTTCACTGGGAAAGCAAACAAATGGACCTTATGTCACACGATATCGATGGGTCGCTTAATTACATTGGAAACAAGAACAACATTTGGTTTTTGTTTTTAATGGAATTAAGCGACCGATTTCAAACTTCGTCTATTGTGTTCATTCATTTTGTTTTTGTGTTTGTATGATTTAGGTTTCATAAGTTATGCGGCACGATTGGTTCCGTGTAATACACACACTGTGTGCAAACGTCGTTATTTGTTCCCTGATGAAATCTATCTAGGTCAAAAAATGATGCATTTAATGCGTGGATATGAGAATTAAAATTTTTCTTATCGTCTTTGAAAATGTTTTCATTAAATAAAATTTTTTTTTCGTGGTCAACTTCAAAAGTAAATAAAGTGAAAAAAAAAAGTTTAGGAAAAGTATCGGTTTTTACAAAACTTTGTTAAAATTTAACTGTCGTTAATATTATTATCATTATTAAGGCTCATTTCTTAAAAACAGTATCATAATTTTCTTTAAAATATTTTATTAATTATTTGTTTTTTTTTCTAAATTGCAGCCCCTCCTTAAATAAACGAAATTCGTAAAATCAAATTGAAAATTAATCTGAAAATTTTTAACAAAAAGCCACTTAATACTGTGAAAACTCTATATTATGTTATATACCTACATACTTTAAAAATATTTTAGAAATAATAACTTTCCCTTAAGTCAAAATATATACATATATACATACATATTAAAAAAAAACCGGCAATAAAATCATTCCACTGCAAAACGATTAAAAAAAATTATTTTAAAAAGGGACTTTTAGGCTACTATAACAAACTTCAGAAGTCTCCATTTTTATGAAGCATTTTATCAAGGTTTTACTGTAATTTATTTAGCATGTAAAGAAAAAAAAGTTAATCGTTAAACATAAATCACAAAAATATTTCATATATTTTTTTTAATAGCTTTAGGTTGGTTGTTCAAGAAGTTGAAACAAAAACAAAAATTATTTATAAAATTTACAAGTAGCTATTTTTATGTAAAACAATTAAATTGAAACAAATAACCCTTAAAATCCTTTAGTGTAGAATTAATTAGAGAACAATACAAAATGCTAGAAATTTAAGCAGTCATAGTTTTTGAAGTTTTCATAATCACAAGAAAAAGTAAAAAATTATTATTGGTTCTTTTATCGATTAAAAAAAAGAGGAAAAAACATTTAACACTGTAGTATTACTAAAACACAATGTTTAAAGGTAACTCTACATGAAATACCTCTCGTTGCAATTTATTTTCTTTAATTCCTTAAAGATTTTTTTTGGCTTAACATTAAAACCTGTTCTTTTTATATTTCAAATTCAAATGCTTTCTCTTCGTTTCTGTAAGTTTTTTTTAGCATGTTTTGCCTCTCCCTAAATATGTATTTGGCGTGCCACAGAGGATCAATATATTAAACACCATACACAATACAAAGTTTTCAGAATTCTAACTTTTAAACTTGAATTTTCTATTCATGTTTCATTAACTCATTTATTAAGTTGGTAGATTGTCGAAAGTTTTCTACATTATTAAAAGGCAGATGTAAAGGATGGTTCTGCATTCCACATTAAATTCGGAGTTGTCATAGATTTGCTATGCAGGCAAGTTTAGATTAACGCGCTTTTCAATTGCAAAGAGTGGACGGACGCGTTACTATTTAAGTTTGTTTCATATTTTTATCACTTTCTATAGCCACCAACATTTTTGATGTTTTGACAACGCTTTATACATTAGAATGGCTCAAAAATGTATGTGGATTTACAGATTTAATTTGTTTAACTCCACAAGGCCTCCTCTGTTTCATTCACCCAAAAAAAGTATGCGTACCAAAAATTTAAACAATCGACCATATTTAGAGGTCACTACAAAGTTCGACTTTGAGCTTTTGTATATGAACTTGCCCTCTGAATATTTTGTCGATTGGAATAGAGGCAGCCTGGGGGGCACAAGATTTTAAAGTATTTGCATTTTGAGCCAGTCTATTGAGGCATTGTATTCTTAACCTATTGTGTCCGATTTTCTAATGGAATTTTTTTTTTGACAACTTCATCAAATAAAATTTTGGTAATACAGTACACGAGTCGAAAATTAGAAACTCCTTGTTTTTACGGCGAATGAAATTCCCAATTTTTATAATTTCTGAACATTTGATTTTTTGTTGAATCTTGCCATAAAAAATAAAATAAAATCGTTTTTTGTTTTAATTTTAAATAAAACTTAAAAAAAAAAACGAAGCATATGATTCATATTACGACACATGTATTTTCATAGCTCCATTTCAGGACTAGGACTTTTAATCGATTTTCTAAAATTTTGTTCTATTAACATAGAAGAGTTCATTAACATTTATAAACAAAAAATAGAAGAAATTAAAATTCATGTTATTAAAATTGTAATGCAAATAAGTTTTTTTAGGTTTCCGTAATGCTGACAAAACAATATCGTTACGGAGCTTTAAAAGATTTGTAGAAAATAAATCACTGTTTTAGCACCATATTACTAAGTTATTGACGCTTTTACTTTGACTTCTCTCATATCCAAATACATGCATCTGTAGGTCCATTCTCAAACGGTATAAGATATTACTAATTTTACCCCAATTTTCGAAAATATAGTTTTCATGATATTTCGACGTTTTGAAGTCCTGGGATTTTTTTTTTTCTTTTTTTTTTTCTCACTATTTTCGCATTGATGGCAGTGTGAATGTACATATAGTATGTGTTTGTGCGCATGTATGTAAACGTGTCCACAGATCGGAACGATCTCACTTTTTTTTGTTTTTTTTTTATCTTGGACCACCACAATGCGGTGCATTGTGCTGGAACTAGAGGAAAGGGATAGTGAGAGAAATGAGAGTAGGTGAAGCTTCACTATCTTACAACTCTGATATTTGCATGTTCTTTTTTTTATAACAGTGTTCGTCTCTGATGGCAAGGAGACGTATTAAATTTTGAAGCTTCGTTTTTAGTAGCCTTTTTTTAGTAATTATTTTACTTCTCCGGTGCTACACAATACTGACGGAGGAGGGCGTTCTGATGTGCCTGTGGATTGGATACAGATGAAGCCGTTACTGTTCAGTGAACAGTGACTATGCCTTCGCCACTGAAACCTTGCGACAACAACTGACACAAAGCCACACAAATGCATATCAGAAAAAATGCGACATGTTTTTATGAGTCTGAAACTGGGGTGGAACCCACAAAAATTTTTCGTTTTGTAGTCAACGTGCAGACTAATTCGACAATCGCCACCCTCATTTACATGTGGTGAGATGATGAATCGGTTCGGTTCGGTAAATTTCGAAAAATGTATAATTTTTTTTATAAATTTTGAACTAATAAGACGATCAAGTTCAAAATCTTAACCTCAAAAGTTGTACTAAAATCGGGTGATGCGATCGAGATCATTTTTTTTTCTAATAAAACGAATTGTTTTTTTCAAATCGAGTTAAGATATTCACAAAATTTTATAGAAAAAATTTTTTGGAATATCGAATTACTGATAGTACATATTTTTAATCGTCTACTGTATTTTCTTTTTCATGTACAATGTACATTGGCTCTCTTCTATGTAAAACAATCATAGTATTCTGTATTCGGAGATCATCTAAAGACAAACCTTTCGACCATTCATAACAATTTTGCTCTCAACCATCCACAAAATACATATACTTATTTCCAGTTACTAACGCAATAGTTGAAAAAAAATAAGGTAATGCGCTCTGTATGTTACGCAACATGTCTTTATTTTATCTTTTTTTTATAATTTTACGTAAATGTTCTCTAATTTGTTTTTCCACAATTTATGTTGTTTTTTCTCGCTTAATTATTAGTGTGGCTTAAAATGTCTTGTGTTGTCTAATTTTCTTTCTGTATGCCATTCCATTAATTATCGTTAAATTTTCTTTAAAAATGCCAAATTTTCTTACAAAATTATGTTTATTTCTCTTATATTTTCCTTCGTTTAACTTTGCAGATGGTATGGCTGTGGTAGTTTTGACTGGTGGTCGTGTTTATTTTCCTAAATTACAATAATTTTATCACTTTTATGAAACACGAGAGGAAAAAATAAATACCTATAAAATATTAAATTAAAATAAATAATATAATTTTTCAAACTACACTTTAGTTGTAGAAATTTTTGAATTTCGTAATTTGAAATAACATCGAACAATTTATTTATTAATCTTTAAGGTAAATGCAGCAGCACTTAAAACTCATATTATTAAAGTCATATTAAACAACAATCTTATTCATTTAATTTTTTATTTATTATTTTTTTTTTCATACTTACTACACATCCACACATGCAATTACTAAGATGGCAGCATTGAAAGTTTTACAGGCGTTCGTGTGTTTGTGTTTTGCGACATAAAATGTCAGAAAAAAATTTTCACTTGCAATATTTCAGCACAAATAATATATATTTTTTTAAACAAAATATCGATTGCAATAAAATTACGCAAATTAAATTGGTTATTACTATTTGTTAATAATAAGAAAAAGTGTTGGTATAGAATTTTGACATTTGATGTCGCAAACTTAAGCAGAGAAAAAAAATAATCACCTGACGTAGCGATGCCACCTGGTTTAACTACATTATGCTTACTACATATACATATTGGCCCCTAACCATATTCGCAAAGTAAAGCAGACTTTTTTAAAAAATGAGTCTAAATTAATAACCCTCTTATTAATTATTTGAATCCTATATTAAAAAAAATAAGTATGTTTTATTTCAAATCGACTTTAACTGGGTGACGTCTCAAAAGTAGGAAATGTATACATACAATCGGGAAGTGGCATCGCAGAGCAGCTGACACACAACACAAGCAAACAAGTACTTTTTTACAATTGATATTTCACTCTGTTACTTTGCTGTTTATTTATACATACAAACATATATGCACAAAATGACTTCATTTACTAATAGTTCACTCGTTCGTATAGAAATCCACACAAAAAAAATTCCGAAAATTATTTTTTTTTTTAATATTTAGTTGGAAAAAGGTCTGATTTCGACAGCTGTTAATTGTTTAAAAACAACTTCAGCTAGTTTTAAATTTAAAGTTGGTTTTCACTCTAAACATATATGTACTTTTACTCGTCTATAGCTGACCAAAAGTGGAGTTTTGACAAAAGTATAGTTTAGAATTCTTAAAATACACTTTATTGTTGACTATGGTTAAGGGCCATTGTTAAGGTTTTTACAAATCATTAAATTAAATTGTATTCTTTTTAGCTTTCCAATTCTTGCATTTGCATATGCATAAAAATGTCGGAGTTTCTGTCATAGCACTACATGTATTTTAATGGCTCTATTATGGAATGAAATTCACCGATCTCAGTTGCCAGTTGCAATCCGTAACACCATATTCGGCAACTGATAACTCAACTGTGGTTCGTTCGAAATAATCATCAAGCATGGTGATGGAAAATACAGCAAGTGTAAGGTGAAACATCCAGCACACGTACACGAATTTGGTGTCAAGCACCGTGAACGTGTGTATAGGAGACATTAATTATTTGTATTATTATTACATTTTTTTTAATCTGCTAGGGCACGTAATATTTATCGCAGATGTAGAAAAACTTGATTTTTACTTAAATTACTCAAAAACATACATAACTCACCAGATTACGTGTTAGTTTAGAATTTTTGCTTGTGTTGAATATCGGAAAGAAAATTTTTCAGAAAGATCGAATCCTTCAAGACATTTTTCATAAGAACTATTTATGTTGCTCCTTTTATCTAGAAAGGCAAGTGCAATGACAAAGAAATTGAAGTTTATACATCTTGAAATTATTACAGCGAACTGTGCTTGTTCTATCACCGATTTCAAACCGTCTGACAATGTCCAAATTGTTTTCAAAATTTGTATAGTTTACGGTTTTTCTCTCTAAATACGTACAAAATTGTTCGAAAGAGAAATGTATTGTTTTCAATATGTATTTGAAAAAATTTTCCATCGCATCAGTGGTGTTAAAATTATTTTTCAAATTACTGTATAATCTTCAAAAACAATTATCCTATTTAAGATAAAATTACTGTGTGCAAATAATATCAAATTATATATCATATTGTGTTTAGTAATAAACACTAACACCATTTTGGTTTTTTTTTTAAGTCGTGATCATGGTGATTTGTAACTATCCACAACCATTCTCATCATAGATCCAATATAAGGTGCTAGCATTTGAGTTTCTCCATCGTAATTCAGAATTCACATTGAAAATGTGTGGACACTAGCACATAACGAAAGCTGCTTCAGATCATAATTAAAGAATAGACACAATCATTTGATAAACTGTTTTATATTTATATTTAAAATCGTGACAAGGCGATAGAAATTTTTCGTCAGATAAAAATAAAACGTATAGAATTTAAATTGTCTCCTTAAAGTGCTGGTTACAGGAAATATACCTTATTGTTTCATTATACACTAGCGTTTTCCTTTTTTCGTTTGTTAGAACATCTATTTGATGTTTTTAAATCGAAAATGCGAATTTTAAGCGTAATGCGTTTTTTTTTTTTTTGCAACATTTATTGTCCCCCTCAAAATGTTGCAAACGATTCCAGCACGTTTATCTGCTGCTTCGTTTACCGTTATGCCAACAAGTCCATTAGCCCTCATCAGTTGTAGGTCGTTCACATAGGCACACCTATTTAACTTAAAGTGCCCTGTAGACGATCAAACCCAGGCAGCATTTTTCGCAATTATTAATCAAATTCGAGTCCCTTTCGTCGGTAGAATATGGTACGCTACCCGCGACTCTTGGTGATTCCTTTTTTGGTTAGTTTAGAATCATTTTCGACTCTTTTCTAATAGTATGTAAGTATAGTCTTTACTATACAATTTGTTATTGCATTTAAAATCAAACGCTTAAATCATAAGTGCGAGACATGTTTAAGTCTTTTTTTTAACCGTGTAGGTGATTAATCAGTTTTTGATCACTATAAGTACTCGAGAGAAGACTCATTAAGGTGATTTTTGAAAAAAGTATGCTAGTTGGGAATAAACACGTCGAACAGTGCATATGTGTTAGTGTTAGGCAGAAAATGAACAAATCAACATTTTCTGATTTTTCATCAAACAGAGATGACAACACGTACGTGCCTGTCTATCAGCTGATACAAATCCTATCATAAACGGTCACGTACTCTTCATTTATTTATTTATTTTTATTATTAATTCATTAGAATTCCGGGCCATTTAATTTAAAGTCTACCGCACTATTTAAGCCCAAACGAAATCTCGTTTTTTTTTGTTTGTTGTATTATTTAATAAAAAACTTATTGAAAAAAGTAAATTTGCTTGAAAAGTGCCAATATAAAACAAACGAGTTAAGATTAATTAAATTTAGTCTCTTTAAATTCCATAAAGCCATACATACACAATACAATTTTGTTATTAATTTTTTTCTAATTATCAATTATCAATAATTTGACTAAAATTTATTTTTAATTTTTTATGTTTTCTTTATTTTACAGGAAGAAAGAGAAAAAGAAGTAAATCTTTTGTTGAAAAAAATAACCCCATATTTAATTTTTGGTTGTTTTCATACAATTCATATCACCAACATAATAAATTCGCATTATTTATTTAATAAAAACAAAAAAACACGAACGAAACAATAATTGGTAAGTTTATTTTCTTTATAAGTTTTTCTTTATATTCGAGATTAAAAAACGAAAGTTCGTATGCATGTATAATATACAAATTTAGATGCAATAACAAATTGAAAATGAATTGAAACAAAAAAAAATAATAATGATTTCCACTGAATTTATGCAATTTAAGTTTTTAATTGTTGTAACTTTTCTTGAGACTTTTGCCCAATCTTTACTATATATTCCAAATAATTTAAGAAATATTTTTTTTTTCACAAAGCTTTTAAGAAATGCATATTTATGTATATGACTTTAATGGAAATCAACCAGAATTATTTTAAAAAATGATAATTATTCGTGATACTACTTATGACTATTTTGTGTGTAAAAATTTTAATTTTTTGTTTATAAGAAATAAAAATAAAGCAAATAATTCTCGTTTAAACGAAATGTATGTATGTGTTAGTTTAACAACAAACAGATGTCTCATTTTAATAGTTATTAAAAATATAAATAAAACAATGATTAGGCTTTATAAATTATTTAAATAAAAATATAAAAAAAAATTAACAAGCAGAAAAAATATGTATTTTAAAAACACATATAATAAACCTTTTTAATAACGAAACTAAAATGTAATTAAAAAGTATTTAGTATACATACTTAAACATTACTTAAACATTACCTAAACTATCATTTTAAATGATAAAAATTTAACAAATATTAAAAGCACACACATTTTAATTATTTTATAGACATGCAAACCTTTTCCTCCCAAACTATATCATTCATACTAATACATACTATTCATATAAGAACTTTAAAATGTATTTTTATTTTGTCAAGTTATCTTCGTTAAAAAAAATAATATAAAAAAATTTCTAAAGAAAAACTAATTAATTGACTGTTTATCTAAATTTACTGCCCAAGAAAATATTTTATTCCGCATTTTATATTGATTTTTTTCATTTTATTATTGTTTTCGATATACATAAATTCTCGAATGAAATGTGGTAGTCTATTAAAAATAATAAAATTAGCTTTTCTTTTTAATGCAATTTTAATCGAAAACAATTTTCCGTCTTCGAATTTAAATAAACATACAAACATTGTGAAATTGCTAAATTCTTGAAATACATCAATTATAATTTCCTTCAAATTAATGAATTATTTTTAAGGCCAACTCTTCTAGAAAAAACGAAAATTTCTAACGGATTTGCGTTCTTCGAATTTAATTGTTTGGCTGTTCTTTTCAATATATGTGTTCTTTTTATTGGCAAGCAGTTTTGTGGTGCAAAAGAGTTTTTTCTTTAATTTATTTATAAAAATGATATCTCAAACCGAATAAGTATTATTTTGTTTTTTTTTTTATTGTTATCCAAGACACTCGTTATTAGAATATTTTTTCTTTGGGTTGTCATAATTTTTTAGAAAATTGCCGGGGAATTCGTCTATATTCCCTTACATATATAGAGAATTAAAACGAGTTGCTCAAAATGATTTAAATATTATGGCACTGGCGCGAAGAGCGCCCAGAAGAGGGAATTTAAGAAATATTATCGTAAAAGATTCCAAATTTTAATTTCAAATTTTTCTT
Source organism: Dexiosoma caninum (assembly GCA_963924685.1). NCBI lineage: Eukaryota > Metazoa > Arthropoda > Insecta > Diptera > Tachinidae > Dexiosoma > Dexiosoma caninum. The sequence continues at coordinate 28,160,524 of OZ004725.1, read as the reverse complement.
ATAGAAAATTATTAATTTAACATTTTTAACCATTTCCATGAGAAATAAAGATTTTTTGTAAAATATTGTTTTTGTTTTTAATATGTATAACAAATATTTGATATTTAGTGGAGTTTCAAGTATTTTTTAAACTTCCATTTCGAACATATTTAAAGTGAAATGTTTTTTGTTATCGTATAAAGTTGAAAACTTTAATGAACTCGATAGAGAGAGAGAGAGATGGAGAGGGGCGAGAATTGGAAAGAAGCTTTTAAATATTTTCGTATCGATTATTGCAAAAACGGACTTTAAATTTTTCATAAATCCTTGACTTTCGTTAAATAAGAATAAACATTTACAGATATTCGGGTGGGAATCGATTCCACACAGTTAGTTATGTACATACACATATGTATATCATAGTGTTCGTTTTGTACATGTTTTATGGTAATATTGGAGGTGTTTCCTAAATCTTTTAAAAATTTCTTTGAGGTTTTTTTAGCTTATCGTATTTTTTCCCCCAATTCCAGACTACGCACTACTTCAACAATCGTTCGAAATTCATTATAACTTCACAAAACATTTCGTTTTCTAATCGTTCGATTCGCATAATATATCTACCCAGTAATTTGCTTAGCAGCAAATTCATCATTGACATTAGAAGTTTTGCAGGAAGTTTGATTGAAATTTTTAATTTTATTAAAATGAAATTCGTTAAAATAAGTTTTGTAACGTGTTACTTGCCAAAAACCCACGGCAACTGTGTGAGGCATGTATCGGGGTTATAACTAAAGTTGATTTTTTGGAAAAATTTTACAAATTTTGTACTTTTCACGATTATTCGGATTATGAAAATTTCTATACGATTAAAAAACTAACGTCGAATTACGCGAAAAAACTAAAAGCTTTTTTCAGATAACGTCGAATATTATCGTTAATTTTTAAAAATTAAATCGAAATCGTGATTTCAAATGTAACTGGAATGAATTTGTATTCTTTCTGGCATACGGACTACAAGAATATGATCCTTCAACCCTCAGTTTGCCAATATCTTCTAATTCTCGTGTTGGGAAAAGAAAACATAAATAGATAGATTCATTAAATATTAGTCCAGACCGTTTTCTTGCTTTTTTCTTATTACGTTTCAACAATTTTTTGGCCGTTCAAGGTCCTTAATTTCAATTAATGCAAATAAATAATTCTGCGAATATTTGTTGTATCAGCCTGATGAAAAATGTGATTTTTTTTTTATAAAAATCAATTTCAGGTATTTTGTTATTATCCATAATATCCTAAATAAAATGTGAAACAAGCAAACTTTAAGAAAAAAATTTTTCGTGTGTGAAACATACATACATATCAGAGAAATGCAAAAAATCATATATTTTTTGATTTCTGCAAGCACAAAAAAATTTAGTTACAATTGTTGAATCCACTTAAACAAAGAATTGCGGACAACATCATGCACAAGTCAGCAAAAAATAACATGCAAAGGAAATAGTTAAAATAAGGGTTCTATTGCAAATGAACTAAGCTGAAGAATGCCTGATTTAATTTTTTTTCTTCGGAATAATTGATTTAATAACGACGAGTATTAATCAACCATCCAACCGTGCATGTTCAACACTTGTTTCAAACCTGAACATATTTTTGCGTTGGTTTTTTATGATTAAAACTGAAAACACAAAATGCAAACATTAAACAATACAATTATGCAAAAAGCAAAACAATCATCGGCTACACATTTATGAATATTCTAGTGCGTAAAAGTAAAACCATATGTACAAAAAATCTTCCATCACAAAAAATATGTACGTCTGTTTAAATTTAGAGGTGATTCATTCTTATCTATTCTATTCTTAACCTGATCAGTTTTTGTTAAATTTTCTTATGAACCTGCATTTACGTTCATACACGAAAACATTTTGCCGTCAAGTTTCGTTTGTTTTACAATACTACGGTTAAGAAAAGAGGAGAAAAGAAAAGAAACTTGACGGTATCGTCAAGTCTGTACCCCTTTCCATGCTCTTTTCCCCGCTCTTCCATAAACTCAGGACTTGACGAGTCAAATGGCTTTTTTGCATTTACTGCTTTATTATTAAACAAAACTTAATACAGTTTCTTTGATCCATTTTTTTGAATAGTAAAAAATCGAAGAGCACACCACAACACGACTAACCTTTTTATCTGTCAAAAACAAACTGACAATCCAAAATGGCTGATATTACCAACATATATAACAGACATGTGTAGCAACATAACAGAAAAAAAATGCGATAATCGAACATACGTAACTCACGAAATTTGAAAAAAACGGTTATTTTTTGATCAAACCTCGTATAATGGCTGCTTTATAGGGGGAGCAATCAAACTTTAGTTGATTGCCCAATTATAGAATGGCGTATAACGGTTAGCAAGTGCGCTAGTGATGTCAATGAAATTTAATTGCTTTTCTGGCAATTAAAAATTTTTGGTTGCTGATTGTTTGTTGAATCTGTTTATTTATTACTGCATAATGACCATGAGAAAGGTTACCTCAAGTCGCCATGTGATTTTGGGTATTTCCGCCCACCTATTCTCAAAATGTGTTTCAAATTATACATTTGTTTACTTTATTATAGAAACATGAAAGCCTCCTTATTAATTCCTCAATTAAAAAGTAAAAATGGAAAAGAGATACATTTTGTAAAAAATAATTTTATGATGAAACTTTTATGGACTTACCCACAGTTTAAAATTTACAAAACTTTAAAGATTTTATCGTAAGTTATCTTTAGTAATCAGAAAAAATCGTCTCCTGTGAAATGTATGTGTTTGGTGCTTAGCGGTCGATATGATAAGTTTTACAAATACCTTGTATTTGAAGCGTTGTTTTAAAGCGGCCTAGCCACGATCAAGCAGCTTGACAGCAAGGTCGCGGACGTGTGCCAAAAATCAAAATTTGTTGATTTTCCATCCAGACTACATAAAAATTTCAGTAATACCACCACGATTCTTGATGATTATTTTGATCGTGTCTAGGCAGCTTAAAAATATTTAAAATTTTATCTATTAAATTAAATTTTTAATAAGAATGATTTTGTTATTATATTTAAATATAAGAATTTGGCAATTTCTTTTCTAACACGATTAAATTCTTTTTCTTTAGAAACTTTTCTCTTTTATGTTGGAAATACTTTTTCCTTGATATCCTCCCTCTCATTTTCTTCCATTAGTTTAGAAAATATGTTTTTTTTGCGTAGTTTATAATTTAATTCAAATCTTTGTGTTACACAAACTGAATTTATTATTATTTATTTTTGTTCTGTATTAATGTTTATTATATTAAATAATATTATTACTTTTATTAAAACTTTTTTTGTAAATCAGTTTTTTTTTAAATTTTAATTATAAAAAAATAAACATACACACTCACTTAATCACTTTAATAGGACTTAAAAATTATAGTAGTTATGAATACATATAAAAAAGTATACAAGAAATATAGTTATAATTTGTTTAATTAAACATTTATTTTGTAAGGCTTTACAATAAAATATGAAAAAGAAAATATGAATAGAATATAAATATAAGAATATAAGTTTTTAATAAAAAACAAGATTTATGCTTATACAAGAAATAAACATTTCATATATGATTTTAATATTTAATAATATGTATGAAATATACTAATTAATGGGCTATATTAATTAAAAGGAAAGAAAATAAAACGAGTTATGAAAAAAACCAATACAAATAATAATTTATTAGAGATGTATTCAAAATACAAAGACACACTTATGAAAAAAGAAAATTTTATAAAAGAAGAAAGCATTTAGAAGAAATTGATTTGTTTCGAAAACGGAAACCAAAATTCAAATGAAAATTCCCGACATAACATCATCTCAATTTTAATATCTTTGAAAGAAAAATAAATAAATTCTTAATTTCAAAACAGAAATTATCTTTACAAAGAACAGCAAAAATATATAAAAACATAAAAAAAAATACTCTTTAAAATTATAAACAAAAGAAATTTAAAACTGTTATATTATCAATAAAACAATAACATTAAACAAAGAAAACAAAACCATGTGAAAAGAGAAAATAGTTAAACAAAATAAATAAAATACTTCCAAAACAATAAAATTTGTTTGATTTTTAACCGACTTCAAAAAAGGAGAAGGTTTTGAATTCGACTCTAAAGTTTTTTATGTGCGTTAGCTTAGAACTATTTACTGGGTGGGCCGATTACGATGATTCTTTTTATAGGGTGGACCGATTTTGATGTTGTTTTTCTCTTTGGAAAGCTCGTGCTGGCAGATCAGGAAAGTAAAGCTCCACCCCCTTACGAATTTTTCCAGATTCTTTTTTTATTGGCAACCTCTTCAACCAGAAGGATCCGGCTTCGATTCTTACGCTATTCTTCAAGCCAAAAACAGTTTTTTCGAGTTTTCTGTGCTACAGCAGCCTCCTTCGTTAGTATTACAGCAATAAAACGTTGTCAAAGTGAAATAATAAATAAAATGGCTCCCTTTGGGCTAAATATAATACGTCAAAATTAACATCAGAGACGCCGCAACTTTGCTTTATAATTAACACGCAACGCATAGCTGTGGATTAAGCTCTATCTTCCTACCACTTTTACCACCTGCCTTTTCTCTAATCCATCTCTCTCTCTATCTACAAAATTTTTCTTTGAAATTGAGAACTTTATGGCTACTATTGAGAAAATTTCAAGCTGAAATTGGGAAAATTCGAAATGAAATTGAGAATTCCAATTTCAAGCTGAGAAAATTCCATATTAAATTGAGAATTATCTTCGAAAAGGCACGTTGGGCTGAGCTGAACGATTTCTTCCGGTATATAAATTGGAAGCTTTGCTTTCTTCGCAATAACGTCGATGCCATGGCAAAAATGGTAGAGAACATAATATTGCTTGGTATGAAAACGTTCATACCATCGAAGGAAATTTCGATTAAGCCTAGAACAAAGTCAAGGTTTAATCAGACGTGCAGACTTGCAGTCAGTCCAGAGAAGAAGCATTTAGTATTTGGCGGAATAAAAAAAACGCAGATACTGATTTGATGCGCAAAAAGGAGAGATCTTCATGTGCCAGTGCTAAGATGCGAAAAAGCTATGTACGAGCAGCGTGTTCACGCTAAAATTGTTCCATCCCCACGGGGTAGTAAAAACTTTTGGTCATTCGTTAAAAGAGTAAAGGAAAATGATAGTTCTTCTATTCCGCATCTTTTAAAAGATGATCAAATATTCACTGACCCGTAGAGAAAATTCGGTCTTTGGCCGAATATCGCGCATGTGGAATGGACTACCCGCAGAAGTCTTTCCTGTCTCTTGACGTGGGAATTCTTTTACTTCGCCGGTGCTACACAATACCGACGAAGGAGGGCGTTCTGATTTGATTGTGGATTGCTATCAGCTGAAGCCGGTACTGTTCAGTGACCAGTGACTTTGTCTTCGCCACTGAAACCTTCCAACAACAAGTGACACACTAATGCACAACAGAAAAATGCGAGATGTTTTTTTTTATTTTTTTATAACAGCATCTAATCGTTTTGGCATATTGCAGTAATTAATTTACTAGGGCTTATTGAGTTTCATATTTGCTGGATTTTGGTTCTCAAACAGCCATAGTCACTAATATTTTCTAAAATATGTATTTTTAAATGTTGATTTGTCCAAAAAATGCTTGGTGTATGAATTAATAATTTTTTAAACCTATAGAATAATAAGACTTATTAATTGTAATTGTATTTAATATTCCATTTAGATGAATTTTCTATAACCCAAAAGCACAACAACAACAACAGCATCTTTAAATTAGGTACAGAAATGTCTGAAAAAATTTAATATTTTTCTTATAAATTTCTAGACGAATTGTTGTTTGATTTCAAGCAAATGTAAATGATGTATCTGTTTCCATTAACATTTCTTCTAAACGTAATCCTATACGTTTCCGTTTGACATCAATTTGTACTATGGAAACGGTGACACGGTCTCCAATATTTAACTTCATGCTACCCATTTTACTGGTATGGATTAGTCCATCACATTCTACGCCAATGTCAACAAAAGCACCAAAGTGTGTGATATTAGTTACAGCTCCAGTTAAAACATCACCTTGTGATAAGTCGGTAATTTTTGTTAAACCCTGCTTGAAAAGTGGTCTTTTATCAAAGTCACTGCGATAATCTTTAAAGAGTTCACGTTGTAGAGCTTGGAAAACAACTTCCAACTGAAAAGTATAAAAATTTTAATTTTTTTAGAGATATTCCAGTGACCAATAAATACGTATGCTCGTATGTAGATGATGTGGACTTTTGACAAAAGATCATAAGTCGAGATATGAAAATTTCTTAGTACATACTATAATTTCTATATTATCTTTTAAGCTTAAAGCTTTGTTTTTATTTATAATTTTTCTATTTCAATATTTCGTCAACCATCGGTTAACATCTTCAGAAAATGTTTAATTTAATTTAATTTTTTGTTATTAAAAGAAACAAGTTGAAAAAATAAGGATTAAAAACATACTATAATCGTAAAGAAAGCTTCGCCAGACGCTTTATAGTCGGAATTTTAGAATTTTTTTTTTGTTGATTTAATTTGTAAGCTTGAATTTAGTAGAAAGTAAAATTACAAAAAAGTTAGCTTAGTTACATTTACTAAATTTATAAATTTTTTAAACAATAACGTAAAAAAGACGAAATACAAATGTCTAATTAAGTAGTTTTTTCGCTCTCCTATAGAATTTAAAATTTAACTTATGATATTTTGTCAAATGTGCACAGTTATGTACATATGTATGTATGTATATTTATGTAAATTTAAAAACTTACTCTTTCTTTAGGCGTCTTAAAATCTTTCGCCAAGTCTTCCATATTCGATAAGTTTTTGAAGTTTCCTATCTTTTGTATAAAGTCCTGGGTTCCAATGTTTTTTAATTCCACCTTGCATTTTGAAATTATTCTTGGAGAAAAATAAAATACTTTTTTTACATATTTTAATAACAGATCTTATTTTTTTTTACATACGAGTCAGTACGTTTTACAAAACAACTAGTAATTTAGAAAAAAAAATTTTTTATATAAAAGAAAACTACATACTTTTTAGCCACATCGTAACTCTCCGGATGTACCCAAGTGCAATCTAATAAATTCTCGATAGTACCGCCTAAGCTACGAGGATCTATGCGTATAAAACCGGCACATTGTACAAATGTTTTTTCACCAATCGATTTCACTTGTAATATATCTTTACGAGTACGAAATACACCATTTTTCAAACGATGTTGAATAATTTTCTCTGCTTTTTTTTCCGTTAAACCGGCAACGTGTCTTGAGAAAAAATAAATATTTTTAACATACTTATTTTAATTGTCAAAAAAAAGCTTACTTGAGCACTGTTATACTAGCGCTATTGATATCAACTCCAACGTAACTTACGCATTCCGAAACAACTTCATTTAAGGAATCTGTAAGTTGCTTTTCGTTAATGTCATGCTGATACATGCCTACGCCAATGTGTCGTGCCTCTATTTTAACATATTCACTTAAAGGATCATTTAACCGTCGCGCTATCGAAACGGCGCTTATTTCATTCATATCCATATTAGGAAATTCCTTTTTAGCCACATCACTGCAAGAATATATGGAAGCACCATGTTCAGAAACTATACTATAACGTACTAAAGTCGAATCCAAAACACCCAATTGAAATAGTTTAGAAAGCCAAAATTCTGTTTCACGGCAAGCAGTGCCATTGCCTAAAGCAATAATGTGAATTCTGTGAATAGAAAATGTAATTAAAAATTTCTACCGTATATAATACATACGTATAAAAAGCTTACTTGTGCTTGAGTAATATTTTAAACAATTGTTCACCCCATTTATCTGGATCAGTGTTGCGTTTATGTGGATATAGTACTCCCGTTTCCAAGACATCAGCTGTTTCTGATATCGCTGCAAATTTACAACCGTTTGTAAAACCGGGGTCTATACCTAAAATAGGTTCTCCTTTTAAAGGGGACATTAGCAAAAGCTGTTTCAGATTTTTTGCAAATACATCAATTGCTGCCTTCTTTGCTGATTCATTCAAATGGGATCGTAGTTGTCGACTCATCAAGGGTTGCACTAAAAGAACACATTTATAGGAAAATATTTGTAAACGATAAAAAAAAATCGTCTTACATTTTTTGGTATAACATTCCTCAAATGCTTTATTAAACACCTCATACCTCAATGGATATTTTTCTCCCTCTTCCATAATTAAATTACGAACATAATGTTCAATGTCCTTACGGACATACTCTGCTATAATAATTTTAACCGAAAGAAATTTCAATTTTTCAGCACGATTTATGGCCAGAATTTGATGTGGTTTCAAATAGCGTACATCATTTTGAAAATCATAATATGTTTCATATTTCGAGGCATCACTTTTATTATTGCTATGTAGCGAACTGGATGCTGCAGCAGAATCTTTCTCTTTGCTGGTGGAATTTTTAGCTTTAGAAGTTTTCAAAACTATGCGATGTACTTTTTGTCTGTAAATTAAATGATTTTACTGTATGTTCGAATAAATAAGAAAATTTAATTACATACAATCTTCTTAATTCTTCCAACACTCCTGTATGTTTGCTTATATTTTGTGATATAATATGGCAAATTCCATTAATCACTTTTTCCTCTGTATCTAAGTCAGGATTTTTTTGATCAACCAAACTTCGTGTGGAAACTATTGGCAGTTCACCATAAAGTAAACGATCGGCAAACTGTTCTAAACCCAAAGCTTTAGCTCTTTCGGCAAGTGAGCCTTTATTAGCTGGTTTATATGGTGCATACTAACATACACATAATTAAAATTTCAATAATAAACAAAAATAAAATCGTAATTAGGCACATTTACCAAATACTCCAATTCTTCTGTAGTTTTGGCACATAACATTTCTGTACGTATCTCTTTATCAATTGAATTTTCCTTTTCCAATTGTGTCACTATGGTTTCAGCCTTTTTACGTAAATTAACTATTTCTGTATAGCTTGTCTTAATGTCGCGCAACTTTTCCGGCTCTATATGATCTACCAAATCGCGACGGTAGCGGCAAATGAACGGAATAGTGTTTTCATTTTCAAAAAGTTTTACGATATTTCTGGCAGCTCTTGGCTCAATGTTAGCCGTCTCAGCCAGGAGTTCATCAATGGTCCATACTTTGCGACGGCCTTAACAAAACGTATAAATTTTTCTATATTGTACATATTTGCGTAAACTTACCCCAAAAACTATTTCTACCCTGAATTCTATGTCCTGCATGCTCGCCATACATACTTTCGTTAATTAAACCATTTATATTTTCTGATTCTGGCTGCAAGCACTGACCATCGGTTTCGTCATCAATTACTTCCTGAACATTATCATCATTTATTTCTATATTTGGTGGAATATTCTCATCACTTTGCTTAGTTTTGCTTGAACTTTTGTCTGCTCTAGGCTTACGAGGCTTGGGTTCTTTCTTATCTTTAGAGCTTAATGTCTTTTCATTATCATCAGTAGGCTCTTTTGTAATTACTCGTACGGTACGTTGTCTTTTCTGGGGAGTAGGGCCGTCATATTTATCGTCATCGCTATCTGATAATTCTATTATAATAGCCGCTTTAATAGCAGCCTTTCTTCTTGGCCTGGTCGTTAAGGACATTATATGCCGACTTAATTGGTCTATGCTGCTGAAATAAAGCGCAAAATAAAGAAAATGTGGCATAAATCCTAAATTTACAGAGATGTTTTCCTTGAATTTACTCTAATTACACATTTAATTTTTACTGGGGTATTAAAATAAAAGCACATTATATTCAACTTATAATTGAAATTTTATAGATTTTTTAAATTATAATTTAAATACCTTTATTTTAAATTAAAAACTATTTGCAAAAAAATTTTCAATTTATTACAATTACAGGGTGTAGTGCAAAACTATTTAAGATGCTACTAAAAAAAATGTAAACAAAAGTCAACTGTTTTCTGTTATTGTTACTAAACACAGTTACCTCTATTTGTTATGCACTTGACAAAAATGTTGTAAATAAATTAGCTTTATCTCTTTAATAAAATATATGATGACTTTAATAAGGGCAATTTTGTTACCCGTACGTGCAAAGTGCTTAATAAATAATAGACGTTGTTTAAGTATTAAGGACATACGTAATATTGGAATATTGGCCCACATAGACGCCGGTAAGATTTTAAACAATTAAACACTAAATGTAATTTAAATTCAAACTTTCTATAATGACTGCAGGAAAAACAACCACTACTGAAAGAATGTTGTTCTACTCTGGTAAAACGAGGTTTCTAGGTGAAGTACACCGAGGAAACACAGTTACTGATTACCTCTCCCAAGAACGGGACCGTGGTATAACAATATGCAGTTCAGCGGTAACCTTTCCCTGGAAAGATAAAAAGTAACTATACAAAAAAAAATATTTTTATATTTCAAACAATTATAATTTCCTATTATTCCTGATGATGTTAACAAGCTGTTAACGAAATATCGAATAATAAAACCAAATAAAATAAAAAAAGACCTCAAGCTTAATAAATATATTTCAAAAAATATAATAAAAAAAAGGTCAATTAATAATATAATTATACAAAAAAAAAAATAAACGAAATATCAAATATACATATCTTCTGAATTTATATGCAGAATTAATTTGTTGGACACTCCTGGTCATATCGATTTCACCATGGAAGTGGAGCAATCGCTTTCTGCTGTAGATGGAGTTGTTGTTGTGTTAGATGGTACGGCTGGCGTAGAAGCTCAAACTGTTACGGTGTGGTCACAAGCTGAAAAACATCGCTTACCAAAAATAAGTTTTGTTAATAAAATGGATCGTCCTGATGCCGATTTTGATAAATGTATAAATGACCTATCAACGAAATTGGACGCTAGACCGATATGTCTACAAATCCCTTATAAAGATGAGAATGGAAATTTGTGTAAGTATTGTAATGTTTTTTTCGATAATTAATTTTTTATTTATAAATTATAAAATATATCAGCTATTTTTGATATCATAAAGTTGGAACATATAACATGGAATTCTGAAAGTTTAGGACGACGTTATAAGTCCAGTCCAGTAACAGATGAAAATTTATTGCTTGAATTACATGATAAACGTAATGCTTTAATTGACCAACTATCAGGTATAGACGATAATTTAGCCGATATCATTATCAGTAGCGAAGACTTCAGTAAGATTACAAATGATATGATTTATGCAGCTTTAAGACAGGGTACATGCCAACAAAAAATTGTTCCAGTCTTATTGGGTTCTGCTTATAAAAATGTTGGTATACAAAAATTGATAGACGCTGTAATAGAATATTTGCCTCATCCTGAGGAACGAAATCACTTATACGATTGCTTTGAGTAAGTAAAGAGAAAAAATTCCTATAAAACTAAACGATTTAAATAAACGTATTTCTACAGGAAAGATTTTGCTGGTAAAGTATTTAAAATAGTTCATGACACACAAAGAGGTGCTTTAACTTTGGTGCGAGTTTTAAATGGTTCTATGAACAAAAGTATGCGTATAACTTCCTCCAGAGGTAATTCGGAACAGTTAGGTAGAATATATGAACCCTTAGCTGATGAATATAGGGAGATTTCAACAGTTGAAGCAGGAGATGTGGCCATTTGTTCCGGCTTAAAGGTAATAACTGAAAGTATTTGATTAAAAGAATATTAATAAAAGGTTGATATTCACAGCACACAGTAACTGGTGATTTACTGGTGAGCAGTGCTACTTCATTAAAAAATGCCCAGAAACGTTTACGAAAGCAGTTGGGCACTCAAGAGGCTGAACCAAGTAACAGTGAAGATGTTGAAACGGATTTAATAAATGAGATATTTGCTTTAGAACCCAAAGTACCTGATGCTGTATATTTCTGTTCCGTAGAACCACCCAGTATATCATATCAAAGTGCCATGGACGTAGCATTAAAACAGTTACAAAGAGAAGATCCCAGCTTAAGAGTTTCATATGACGACGTAACGGGACAAACTGTTCTTGGCGGTATGGGAGAACTACACATGGATATTATAAAATCACGTATTTTAACTGAATATAACGTTGAGGTAGATTTAGGTCCGCTGCAAATAGCTTACAAGGAGACAATAGAAGAACCTGCTCTTAAAACGTTTAGCATTGAAAAACAAATTTCAGGTTCTAAACAAAGCGTTGCTATTACCTTAGAATTGGTAAAAAACAAGAAAGAACTATTTAGTTTGCATAGAACACCAGAAAATATGGAAAATTTACAATCCTTAAGACCGCGCACCTTGCAAGTGATACGCAAAAGTTGCATTGCCGCTCTAGAAAGAGGACCGAAAGTTGGTGGAAAAGTTGTGGATACACAAATACTATTGCACAATATGACTATGGGGCGAGGTACGGCAGATTCATTTTTAATGGCAGCAGCATCACAATGCGTGCAAAAGGTATATTGTCTGATTTAAATACTTTTGGAAACGTGTTACATGTTTGTAACTAAAATCCGTTTCAAACCAGCATTATGAATTAAACTTTTCATTAGGACAATACTTAATTATTTCCTCAATAAAACTATTTATTATAAAATTAGACAAAAAATAAAACAAAAATTGCAAAAAAAAAAACCTTTTCCATTTAATATATTTATTATCTTTTAGATCCTGGCGGAAAATGAAACCCGTCTATTAGAACCTATAATGGCCTTAGAAATAGTAGTGCCAAGTGAAAGAACATCTCCTATAATTTCGGATTTAGGACGACGAAGAGCAGTTATTAAAAACGTTTTACCAAGGGGCGATAAAAACAAAATAATTTTAGTGAATGCACCTTTAGCCGAATTATCAAATTATTCGACTTTTTTAAGAAAAATAAGTTCTGGCACAGCCAGTGTGTCCATGGAGCCTTATGGTTTCGCAGGAATGCTAAGTATGGATGAAGATCAAGCAATCAGGAAGGCACAAGGATTTGAGTAATAAAAATGAAAATAACATAGATATAACACTAATAATTCACTTGCTTTTCGAACTTAAATATAAGGAAAATTTTTCAAAATTATACAAAACCTTTATTGTCATTAAAGTGATTTTATTTATTTGAATTGAAAAAAAAAATTGTTTTTTTTTATTTTGCGAATTTCAAATAAAATCTATTTAAATTTCAAGTTCCTTGAAAAGGCAAACGAAATTCGCATAATTTCATCCCTTATTATGGCATTTTCAACACAAAAACAGTTCTTTAATGTACCATTCATGAACGAAGCCTTCAAGCTGGATTGTAAAAAAGCGTGTGTTAAACTAAAAAGATATGAATCCACAGCTGATGCTCGTTCGTGGGCGCATGACGAAAGAAAACAGTCAAAATTTTTAAGCGATTTAGTTACATGTTCGGTAAGTGAAATTTTTTTAGGTATAGATATCCCCATATGTCCATATTACATACCATTTCATATATTTCAATTACATTTTCATATTTCTTTTTTATAGGTTGAGAATGTTACTACCCAAGATAGTCAGCCGGGCAAAACTCAAAGTACCGAACACGGCACCGCTACTGAATGTGCGAGTTCAAGTAAATATACCGGGCTAACTAAAGAAATGCAACAAAGTGATTACGATCATACTACAATTGCTAAAAACGAAGCAGTAAGTATATTATTTAACTGGTTCATAACTAATTAATCAAAATCAAAAGAAAATATTTGGCATTTCGTAGAGGCATATATGGTATATATGGGAATCGGTTTAACTTAAAGGGCTTCCCTGAAGTTTCCAGCTAAGTTTAACTTATTCAAAGCGAATTTGCAGCACTCGGCAAGATTTCTGAGTCCAGAAAAATTAATACGTTTAGAAAATGAATTTGACAAGAAATTACGGAGTAATAACATCAAAAAAATTTTTTTCGAAATCTATCGAAACACTACAGATTTTTTTAAAATTTGCGCCATCCGATCCAATCGATGGCCCTTTCTGAGGTTAATTTTGAACTTGATCGGTTTAGTGGATTAAAATTTATTTTATAAATTTTATATTTATAAAATCGATCCGTTGCCACATTCTTAAGTTTTGAGATTTGTATGTACATACACACATAATCACGAGTACATCCATATTAAAATCATCGCGTAAATAGTCAGAATCGATCCCAGGACCTCGAAACGTCGAAATATAATAAAAACCCGAATTTCGAAAATTGGGGTAAAATCAGTAACTTCCTATAACGGGATGTTAAAACAATGTATAGTTTATGTGTCTTTTTAGGCCCAGATGTATTTATATTTTAAAAAGGTTTGGAAAAATTAAATAGATTTAAATCGAATAATAAAATGTTTGTTGTATAAAGAAAATTTTTAAAGAAGATATTTGGTTTGTTTTGTTTGTATATTTAGAAATTCTCAAAGATATTTGGGGAGTTATTGTATAAACATATGCAACTTTTCTCAAGAATTTGGTTAAAGGTCAACTGAAGATTTTGGTATTGGTAACATTAGAGGACCAAGAGGCTTTTTTTATAAAATTGCTAATAAATTGAAAAATAACGTTTACTTTTCCTGCAATAAAAGATTTCGATTTTATGTGATTGAATTATCTAAATTGAGTTTCGTACTTCCTCAAGGGATTAACTCTTCAAGCGGGTGGCGATAGCCTTCTAGAATGTGCCAACGTTCATTTGGCAGAATATCAAAAAGTTTTAAAGATGAAAGTCAGTCTCGAAAAACAATTAGAAGTCTCTAATGAACGTCTTAAAACCGCTGATGACGAAAATGAAAAGATTCGTGAAATCCTAGCAAGTAAATTAGACAATAATACAACAAAAAATTTCTATAACAAGATACAGAAATTTAGCGCTAGCGCTAAATTTAACAGAAATGAAGAAAATGAAATGCTGCAAATCTATCAGCAAATGGAAAATATCAATAGAGCATATGAAGTACTGCAAGCGGAAAATAACTATCTGAAACGTTTGATTGAGAAATTAACGGCTCGCGTAACGTTGGAAAATATAACGGTAAATGCCGAACAATCTACAGATGTTGGTTATTTACGAAGAGAAATAAATAGTTTGCGTACAGAGTGTCTTTTGCTGAGACAAATAGAAGATGATTATCACAGATTGAAACAACAACAGATATCGACAAATAAATTGCCTCGTCTATCTGAACAAGATGCTGAAAATATTAAAGCGATTATTAAAGAACGTAATAGTTTAAGGGAAAAATGTAAATCCTTAAAAGCTTTAGAGCAAGAGGTAAAAGAGTTCGAGCATAAAACACAAGAAGCCAAAAGAGAAGCAGTTGATTTTAATAGCACATTAACTAAACAAACAAAATATATTAAAGAAATAGAATGGGAAATGCAAAATATGCAAAAACATTATGAAGAAAAAATGCATTGCGCCTGTTTGAGGGAGGAGTGCTTAAAGGTACTTTGAAGTTTCTAAAGTTTCAAATAATGATACTCGTATTGTGTAGCACATCCAATATTTGTAATATTTACAGGCTCAGCTGGAAGATTTGAAGGATGAAATTATTAAAGCGAAATGTGAAGTCCAGAAAGCAGATATATTGTCCAGGGAAGTTTCGTGTCTGCGGAATGAAGTTCTTAAAAGGGATGTATCATTAAACGATTATGACTGCCAATATAAACAGTTGATGGTGAGTTACAAATATTTGACACAACGGGAAGATTTTTTGATTTTTCTTTTAAAAATTTCTTAAAAGTTCAAAACTAAAGCCTTCAAAAATAATGGCTATCGCTTGCAACCTGATTCATAACTTTCAAATGCTAAATTAAAGGATAAAAAGTTTAAACCCCTTAGTTTCGGAAAAAATGTTATTTGCTTACCTGAAACTTTTGTGATTTGGTCTTTAAATTTTATGTGTAAATTAGAAAATAATGTACATACATATATTAATAAATTTATTTCTTAGAGGGGCAGAAGTTTCATATGGGGCCAAATTACGGCATTCGATTCGAAACGAAATTTCTAATGAAATTCTATTAAAATGTAGCAATTTTGATCGATGTCTTATGCGGCAATTTATCTCCTAAATTATTTTGTTTATGCAGGAGTAGGTGCGGGTATGCAACATTAATTTTAAAAATTTTTATCTGAAAACTTCGGTTAATAGTTTTTTTAAATAAAATATTTTAATTTGCATCGAGTCTGCACCAATGTGGCCTGATGGTATTTTGCTCATTCGATGCAATGCATTGCGTACCAATTTCTACATCGTTAAACGTCCTACCCGCTAGGTATGGACTATATGAAAAAGAACTTTGGGTTTACTGTTATGGCCTTTCAATTACCATTATATTACTTTCATTCACATTCATATGTATGTCACGTTTACAAAATGTTTACATTTCATTTACATATTGTTTAGACGAAGAAGTTTTTTTCAAACTTTAAATTTTAAAACCTTCAGATTTTTTTTATTTTTGTATATGGTGTTCTGTAATTTTTAATTCAGGGGTAATTCCCTCTAAAGGAAATGTTTTCGCATAGCGATCGGAATTTTTTTTTTCGTTCCAACTGACGTGTAAAGTGTTTTCTTAGTACATATTTTTTTCTGTTTCCATACTCAAAATTGGCCACCCGCGTGATTCTAAAAGAATATCAAGCCATAACAGCTAGATAGACGTAAACGACAAAAGGAAATATTAAAGGAGAATGTTTTTTCTTTGATTC
Organism: Dexiosoma caninum; assembly: GCA_963924685.1. Classification (NCBI taxonomy): domain Eukaryota; kingdom Metazoa; phylum Arthropoda; class Insecta; order Diptera; family Tachinidae; genus Dexiosoma; species Dexiosoma caninum. Next base: position 28,143,806 of record OZ004725.1, on the reverse strand, counting down.
TTAACATACATAATCTGTAGATACATCACAGCCATTGTAGGTATGTTTATTTACTCTAAATTGGGCACACGCGGGATTTCAATCTTACCAGAAAGCGTTTCCGTACACAAAAATTGGTTAAATGAGATCGTTTTGAGAGAGTAATGTTCTTGTTCTTCTTGCACGAAACAGCCCGCACTATTTCTTCGGGCTAGTTTAGGCAAGTAAATATGCAATCAACTGTTTCAAAAATAAACAATTAACAAAATACCCAAATTACATTGCACTCGCGATGTCGTGAACTAATTAAAACCAGCCGTGTTTACGTTTGTAAATTTTTCATCTATTCGTATTATGAAAATAGAACAAAGTTGTGTTGTATTTTTAATGAGAATCCATATTTATGAAATTGGCTCATATTAAAATATTTATTTTTACGGTGGTAAATCACACAAAATTATATAATAATTTTGAAATTATTTACAATATGTAACTATATAGTACATACATATGTATATTTTTTATTGGTTTAAAATATTTCTTTATTGAATTCAAATCGAAATATTTTCAATAAACAATCCAACAATTTTGTTTATATATAAGAATATTTTTTAAATACAAAATAAATAAATAAATAGATAAAAAAAATAAAATAAAATAAAATGAATGTGATTGTGGTATTTTTTCCTAAAGGATGTTATTACTGAATTACAATCAGTCAAGTTGCAATCGCTGAACGATAATCAAACACAAACTTGTAAAGCTGAAATTGATGAACTAAGCTTCTATACCTGTGCCACTTTGAATGAAATTATGAAGGAATTAAGAAGGAGAGGTTGTTTTGGTGCTCAATTCATGTCTAAAAATGGGCAGGAACCAGCACTTCAAGTTAGTAATATCGAATATGATAAACAATGCTACCAGGATTTGAAACGTTTACAACGGGAAGTCGAAGTAATGAAAAGTAAAATGCAGGAAGCTGATGATTGTGAATTTTTCTGCGCAGAATCTCACGGCTTAGAACCAGTTTCTAGAGCAGCTAATAATGAATATGACAGGGAATGCCGCCAAGAACTACAACGCCTACAGCAGCAAGTCGAAGAAATGAGAAAGAAATTTTTAGACGCAGGACCCTATGACACAGGACCAGCTTCTGGAGCCAATAGGAGCGCACATGTTAAAGAAATGAGGAATGGTGAATTTAAATTTACACAAGAGAAAGTCGATGCCACAGAAAAAGAAACTCAGGAGAGAGTGAACTATGAAGTTTTCTGCGCAGATGCTCTTCAACGTTTGAAGGTCCTGGAAACTGAAAATGCAGAACTTTTACAAGATAAAGAAAATTTAATGGAAAAGTTCAAAGAAGGAGAAAGAAAAATGGCCAATATGTTAATGAAAATAGAAAACTTAGGCAAAGAAATCGAAAGAAATGCCCAAGAAGCCAACGAAGTTGGCAAAGACTTACATGGCACTATTAATTTGGTGAAAGATATAAGTGAAGTACAGTTGAAAAATCAAGAATTAGTTAATGCTGTTAGTGCTATAAATTCTCGAGATGATGAAAAAATTATAGAAGATTTGCGACGTCAACTAGAGGAAGAAATGATCAAGCTAAAGAAATGCCAACAAGATAATGCTGACCTCCTAAAAGATGCCAAAGGACATGAAATGAATTTGAAAGCACTTCAAGATATTAATAATAAATTAGAGACGGACCGAAGAAAACTCGAGGCCGACAATAATAAACTGCTGAATGATAATATCAGTCTCAAACAGAAATTAATTTTTACTCCAGAGGACAACGAAGCACACACAGTTAATACGACAGATATGATCTATATGGGAACAAATAATACAATTGAATATGGTGGTAATGAAATCCCATTCGAAAGCGACGAAGATCAGGATATTGTGAAGCATTCTTCTAAATTGCAACAATGTGGTACTGAAATTAGGCAGCATTCTAGAACAACGTCGGAAAATAATTTTAAAGCAGATAATCTTGAAAGAAAAGATAGGAGTGAAGGTAAAGAATATCCATCTCGATACAAATCAAATGATGCGGATTTAGACGAATTTCGATATCCATCTATAGAATCTCTAAATCAAAACAAACAACAACTCTCGGGTTTAGATGATTTTGCATTATCTCCCGCTAATAACGTTTCTAAGCAACAGCCGAGCAAAGCCCAGCAAAGAACAGTAGATACTGTCAGAAAACAGCCAAAACGCTCACAGGAAAAAGACAAAGACGATCATAAAATTTCTACAACCTTATATACCGCCAATAAGAAACCAAAGGCTAAAAACGTAGACGAACATGAGACTTATCCCCGCAAAAATTCAAACCATAAGGAGTTAAGTCATGACCAACAAAAAAATGTTGCTTTAGATGATTTTGTAGCCAAAAAATGTGATACTTTAAAATTTAATATTCAAAAGGGTCGCTGCTTTGAAAAAGAGTTTCGCAAGATATTAGAAGAATTCATATTAGACTGCAGTTTTTGTTTTTGTCGTTTGTTCAATACAAAATCAAAATTGTATGTGATTTGCCACAGACTTTGTCATAAAGGCATTGATATGCTAAACTTCCGCGACTTGGCTTATTTACATAGAAAAATTTATGCGCAAGCTGATAAATTACTTCCTGGATGTCTGTTGGACATGATATTATCAGATCATAAAGAAGAGGTTGACCGAATGTTGACATCGATTCAAATGCCACATTTGGTTGATAACAATAAACTTGATACCAATGCAGATCTTAAGTGCTGTTCTTGTAAGAGCGAATTATGTTGCAACTATTCGGAAGAGTTGCTCAAAGAAAAAGGTATTTATTAAAAATAAATAATACTAAATAAATCTCTAGTTAACTTTAAGGTTTATTAAGAAAATCGTGTTATAATAAAATAAATAAAATGCATCAGCTACATTTCGAAGCGACGTTCAATATCACAAAAAAAAATATGGATTGAGGTTGAGGTTGACATAGACGTTGCATGCCATCCCTGAAACTTCTTCTTTTTTTTAATATTCAGCTCAATATCTTTCGAATGCAAAATTGGTTCTGGTCCGTTTACGCGATTTTAATTTATGAGACGTTTCCACACACACATCCATACTAGCATCATCGCTAACATAGTCAGACTTCACTCTCGGTAACTCGAAATGTCGAAATATGACGAAAGCTCAATTTTCGAAAGTTAAAAATATGTAATTCATAAATTGCTTTTTAAAATTTTAACTTTTATTGAATGAAATTAAGAAATTAAATAAATCTGCACTCTCTCGTATGGTCTGAAAGGATTTGAACTCGGACAAGTTCAAATGAGTTGCATTTGGAATTCATTGAAGAAGTGAGGTTACATTTTATCGTAATTCAGTACAGTTATCATATTACTACACATCAAAATATATATAAAAAAATATATTTAACATTAGATTTTTTTAATTTTGCAATAAGCACATCGATTACTATTGAACATCTCTGTCTTTTTATTATACTTTCTAAATAGTGAATAAACTAGAGAAAGACATTGAAATTGCTCGCGAATATTTGGAGAGTTTAAGAAATATTCCTCTTGCATCCAATGCATCTACCGACAATGGAAATTCTACCGACACAAATAAGTAAGATTTATATAATTGCACTGTATATATTTTAATAAATATTAAAGTTTTTATTAATTTTACAGCTCAACGTATAGAGCCTCTTCACCAGTAGTGATACAACAAAAGTCACGTTGTTTAAAATATTTTAAAAAGCTGAAAAATAACACCACAAAATATCCTGCTTTTAGCGAATTTTAATTATTTGTTTATTTCTAATGCAGTTTTGTTATTACAAATATTTTGTATGTATAAATTTTTATTATATTATATTATATAGATGTTTTTTATTTAGCAATTCAATGTAATTTTAGCATTCGCAAACTTCAATTATGTGGGGGAAATCCGTGTTATTATTTTGTAAAATGCGAAACAAAATATTAGTATTATATATGTACATATATACGATAGAAAGAACTAGTCTGTATTTAATAATAATTGAAATACATACTTCTCTAAATCGGTCAAAAAGCATTACATTATGGTTGGTTTCCATCACATAACTTCAGCCAAATTACGTCATTCGATTTGATTCGAAATTTCAAACCAAATTATATTAAAATGTATAGGAATTTCGTTCGTTATCGAATGCCGTAATTTAGATTAATTGAAAAATATATTGGCTAATAACATGTGATTATATTTCTAGTGTGTTTTCTAAAATAATATAGACATGTTATTATATAAAATATCTCGAATTTCTTTAATAAATGCGTTTAATAAATTAAAAAAAATTGCAATTGCAATTCATATTATATTTATGCTTCAGATAATCAGGTATGTGAAATTTTAAAATCACTTCTTAAATCGCTTGTATAATTTGTATAATGTGTATAATTTGTGTGATAAAATTTTTTAAATAGTTAATTGTATAATATTTGTTATATAATTCTTTTAAATAAAGAAATAAAACATTAAAATTTCTTCGACTTCAAAATTTAGCTAAATATGTACTTCCCAACCGAAATTAATAGGTCTGTTCGTTTACTTTAAATTGGGCGTCAGCAATTGTTAACAATTTTGAAATAAAATTAGAGAGTAAAATTTTTAATTTTCTGTATACGAACTTTTTCTTTGGGTAAGTTCGGTCTAGAATTAAATTATCGGCTGTTTTTTATTTATATATGATACTAAGAAATTAATTAGAAAATTTGCAAAGAAACGACAAAAGTTTTGAATTTAAAAAAGATTTTTTAAATAAATTACAAAATGTAAGTACATATATTTGTGCATATTTATCACTTTACTTAATAAAAAAAAAGGCTTACTTTTTTTTCAATTTATTTTTGTCCACATTTTACAGCCGTTTCCAACGATGCAAATGTTTTTGTTATGCACGTTGAACAGACCTTTTATGTGGTATATATTATGGTTTTTCCGTTTTCTTACTTTTGTACATTTTAGTCTCTTATTGAGATAAATTATGGCTTACTCTCATTTTACCGAACTTCACCAGAAAAGTAAACGAACAGACATAATACCAATTTAAAGATTTACCGGCATTAATAGAACTAGCAGGGTTGCATTTCCAATATTCAAACTAAACACATCTTTATTTGACAATAAAATTTAAAAAAAATTCCCTTCACATGATGGGATATTTTCAACCACCAATCATATGATAGAAAAAAGTTGGTCAGATTTTTTTGTACAAGACCAACGTAACCAGAAGTGGGCACATATCTACAATTTTCCACAAGTGAATTTTCAACATTTCATTAGTAAAGAATTGTTAAATTTAATAAAAGTTTTTAAAACTTACTGTGAAATAAAAATAATTTCAATAATTTTCAGGAATCGTGAAGCGGTTTTTGTTAAAATTTTTACTTGATTTGTGTGTGAAAGTGAAAAAAACAGCAAAATGGCTCTAAGCGATGCAGATGTGCAAAAGCAGGTAAAATTAAAGTAGAGAATTTTTATTCGCTGTAAGTAAAAGGAATACTACTGGCCATTGATCAAAGGGTTTCTTAACAAATATAAAGTTATTAAAGTATTAAAATTCATTGATGAAAACAGACAAGCCAAGATGGCGTAGTAAATTGTAGGAACAGAGTCATGGGGTGTTATGAGAATGGATATGTAGTTTATTACTAAAACCACATTAATGTTTATTATATCAAGACATTCTATAATGATTTGTTTCATAAAGAACATAACTTTATTATTTTCAAAATTCTTTAATAAAATTAATTTTTACTTCTTTTTTAATTTGAAGAGAAGTAAAATATATCCAAAGAAAAAGTCTAGCCAGTCATGTGACTTACCTTTGTTAAGTTTTTTTTTATTAGTAAGAGAAAGACAGTTCGATGCTGCATTGTATTGCTCGTCTTGTCCATCCCTTTCATGAAAATGTAATCATTTGCACTTTTAGTTTGTGTATAAAAAAAAGGAAAATAAAATAAGTTGGGGGGGGGTAATATTGAAGATGTTTGTCAAACTCATATAAAAAAAAAGTAAAAAATTTATGACAACAATAATTCCTCCTGTAATTGTTGTGTAGGATTGGAGTAAAATTATATAATTTAATAGTTTTCAAATTTATATAATTTTCTCATGAAATGAATGAGTTCTTGAATTTTTTTTTAGAAATTTTCATTTTGTTTCACTAACTTGTATTTGGAGAAGCATTTTATTTAAAAATTAGCTAAAATTTTTTTGTATCCTATTTTTCATTGCTAAATTATGGTTATTTAATTTTTCAAAGTTCAAATTCTAAACTTTGTTTCAGTCCTTTTTTTAATAAAAAAGAATGGATTACAATGACTCTCAGCATTAAAGCATTTTTAGAAATCTATAACATGTTTTATATAAAATTCTCAAGTTTTAATTGAAATAATGATAAGTCCAACATAATTGAATATATTATGGCCAACAGTTTAGGTAATTTAATTTGAAACTAATGACCTCAATTTGTTTGAAAATAATAAATTATTTGAAAACACATTTTTTAGATCAAACATATGATGGCTTTCATCGAACAAGAGGCCAATGAAAAGGCTGAAGAAATCGATGCTAAAGCAGAAGAAGAATTCAACATTGAAAAGGGTCGTTTGGTACAACAACAACGTCTCAAGATCATGGAATATTATGAAAAGAAAGAAAAACAAGTTGAGCTACAAAAGAAAATTCAATCATCCAATATGCTTAATCAAGCTCGTTTAAAGGTAAATATTCTACGTTACATAAGTATATAGATAAATATATGCATGTATATATTTATGTATTTCTTTTTTCGTTCAGGTTCTTAAAATTCGTGAGGATCATGTTGCCAATGTCTTGGAAGATGCACGTCGTCGTCTTGGTGAAGTCACCAAAAATCCAAGCTTATACAAGGACGTTTTGGAAAAACTTATTTTGCAAGCTTTATTCCAGACCATGGAACCCAAAGTCATCTTACGCTGCCGTCTAGTTGACGTTGGTCTTGTCAATGAGGTATTGCCCGCGGCCATTGACAAGTATAGGGAGCAACTTAAACAAGATGTCGTTGTGAATGTTGACAGTGAAAATTGTTTGCCTGCCGAAACATGTGGTGGTGTCGAATTGATTGCTTTAAATGGACGTGTTAAGGTGAGGTTTTATAAATAATTAAGACGAAAAACCTAATAGTTTTTATTTTGACTACTGTACTTTATATTTTTGTTTTTACAAATTGGTAAAGAATATTCTTTATTTGATCTTTAAAATACAAAATTAATAGGATTATCTATAAAATTAGTTATAATGAAAAGTTTGTTTTTGCCTGACGTCATTAACAATTGACTTTGATTATATTCATATGTAACAGTGTTGTCTGCTCACTTCCCATGATGTTCACGCTCATTCACAATGTGATGCACTCACCATTATATATCAGCAAATGGCGCTTCAGGAGTAGGTTTCGTCATAATCTGCGGCAAACAACTTCTCTAACACGTCTCTTTGTTTTTCATAGGCCATTTTCAAAAACAATATGGAATAGAATATAATTTCAGCGAAGTAATATTTTGTAAACTATGGCCCCTATTATTGAATTCGATTTTCGACTGTGGTCGAATGAGCTGATCGAATAATAAGGCCAAATACCCGCCCCAAAAAATTATCAAATAACTTATTGCATTGGTGAACCAATTTTCTAAATTATTTTTGCATATGGAAAACATCCGCCTACCCATCATTATCGGTTGAAATTCGGTATGCAGACTTCTCTTTTCTTGTTTAGATCCACTACGAACAGATTTTTGGATATTCTAATTTTAAAGGGGTAAAAAATGGTAAAACCGGGTAAAATCGATAACTTAATATCTCAGAAACTAAGAAGACAAATAGAATAGAAATTACAAAAGTATATAAATGCTGCCTAAAAATAAGCAGATACGTGTTTCGTACTTTTTCCATAAATGGAAGTACTTTTAGTAGACAAAACAAAAAAAAATTTACGTATATCTCCCAAAGTATTGAAAATAGTACAAAGCTTTTTTCCGTAATCTTTTTTCTAGAAAAAATTTCGAGTGTACCAGGTTAGTTTTCCGAAATTCGAAAATATATGGAGTAAAATTGTACCTTTGTACTTTTATTCCATTTAAATAGTGCTTATGGTGCACATTTTTTTTACTATTTTTGATATGGGTAAAGGGATTTTTGAAGAGATCATAAAATATAATGAAATCTCTGCAAACACAATAATGGCGGACGAATATTTTTCATCCACTTCAATGATAATGGGTACCAAATAAAAAAAATGGTTGAGATGAAAACCTAAAATAAAGTGAAATGGGTACTTTTCAGCAAAACTGTGTTTTGTAACTTGTTACTTTTTTTTTGGAAAAGGGACTATGACAATAAAAGTATCAAAATTTGATGCAGATGGCTTACCGTAACAATAAAGGGTGTCTGGTAGCAGATTTATATTTTCAAACTTAAATAAAACACGTAATAATTGACACAAAGTTTTATTAAGAGCATTGAACGATAGAATGGAAATACGGATTTTATTTTTTTAAGAGTATGTCATCCAGATTCTTCAGATCCTTTTTTAAAATTTCATGAATAATTGCTCTTGGAAGTCCCAGTGAGGCTGCGCTTTTCCGTATTGAAAGTCGCAGATTTTCACGTAAACTGCTTTCAACCATTTCAATGTTTCCGGATCGACTGCGCTCTGGCCGTGGGGCATTCATAGCCGAAGCAGATGCGCGGAATCTCTGCACCCACAAACGAATTAAATTTTCACTCGGTCCATCACTTATTCGCCGAATACCGAACTTTGAACAAAATTGTCGACGAGCAATTACGTAAGAATCGTTACTCTTAAAAAATGTCTCCACAGCGAATGCGCGATGCTCACTCGACCACTGCGACATCGTGACTGACAAAACCGCACAATCGATAATTCCAACGGCGCCACCCTCCATCCGCACCGTTTATTACTTTTTGAAATAATCGTATTTAAAAATATAAATTTCCCACCAGACACCCTGTATATATGCAAAAGTGGGCGAGATTAGATAAGTTTTTGTGTGGGTTAGATGAGAAAAGAAAATATTGTACATAGAACCAATAAGAAATGTAAATTGTACTTACTTAAAAATCATTATTCAAGGGATAGACAATTCCCTATTTATTCCTCAATTGCATTTGAAATTATATGTTAAATTTAGATTTAAACATAAATTACTTAATCTACTAGATAAGGAAATATTGATTTATTATTTATTTATGAAAAAAGGAGATTTATATAAATATTAAATTATATAAATAAAGATGCACAGAAATTAATATAAATAACTGGAAACAAAGTTATTCAACAATAGTGAAAACTTATCTCTTGGTTTTGGCAATTGTTTGTGTGGCCTTTTAAACAAACTGCTGGTGTTATTAATGTTCGAAAAATGCCTGCTACTAGTGATGGAAATTTAGTATGCATATACACAAGTATGCTTGGTCTGGAATGTACAGTGGATTGGAATAATCCTTCAGTGTATGCATGTATGTTTCCGTTGATTAATGACAAACTTCGAAAATGTTCTTTTGTTAGAACATAGGCGAATGTTTACACGCATATGATGTTATGTGCAACCGATTTACATATGATTTCTTTTTGGATTCCATATTATGTTATATCGTATATGTAACTTACTACTTTTTTTTCTATTTGAATTAATCATTAGGTTCCCAACACTTTGGAATCCCGCCTGGAATTGATTTCACAGCAATTGGTGCCCGAAATACGTAATGCCCTCTTCGGTCGTAACGTCAACCGTAAATTTGCCGATTAAGTATCTTTTTTTTTCTTCTTTCTACTTGTGTGCATAAAGTTATTTAGCTACAATAATCATATAATAATAATTACGAAAAGAAAATGCAAACAAATTATCAATTAGTAACAACAGCAACAAATAACAAACAAAAGCAAGCATACTATTAATAAAATGTTCAATCACCTCCTAAACAACCAAATAAAAAAATTAACTAACAAACGTAAAGTTTTCTAGTTTTGTGTTGATATTTACTGAGAGCATGTTCGAAAACAGTTTAATTTGCGTTTATAATAAATCTTTTGTGAATGTTTAAAATATCAAATTAAAATCATGACATAAAAAATAACACACAAAAAATATATCATATAAAACACAATATTAGATTGGTTTTTTTTTTTATAAAAAATAACGAAAATAGTTTAAACATGAAAAATTAAAGTTATATACATATATTTAAATATATTTAATTATACAAAACAAAAAAAAATATACTAACTAAACTACCTACTATGTCATAATGTAACATATAAAAACAAATACAAAAATTAATCACTATATAATCAAACAAATTCAAACATTCCTGTACAAAAAAAAAAAAAAAAAAAACTGTTAACATGTGTAAAATATTAAAACATCACCCCCACTAATTGTTTTGCAAAGTTGTACTTTTTTCATTGAATTCTGGTTTAAAATTTTTTTTCTCAGCCTTTCTGAATATTTTAAAGTTTTGTAGTTTTTGAAATGCAATTTTCTTATCACTCGTAAAGATTTGTCGTATTAAAACAGGAAAGAACAGTTCTATATTCTACAAAATAAACAAGTGCCAGATATAACTAAAGAAACTGAAATTTCTTTTACTTTTTTTCACTATAGATTTCTTGTGTTAATACTTTGGGAAAATTCAGCATCCTTTATATTTTATCTATTGAAATAAAAGAAAAATATTTCTCTATTTAAAATGTAATGTTTCCTAAAGCCAACATGATAAATCTATAAATTTCATTCTGTTGTGTCAAAAAAGACATATTATTACACAGTGTGTGTGGATGTGTGTATGTGTGCTCGTATGCGTTTGGAGGAGTAAAAACTTCTTTTCTCTGTTACGCAACTCCCTTTAAATGTTTGCCTTAAAGCTCTAAACTCTTTGTCGTCAAGAAGTCATAACATCTATTTTAATTTCTTTCTGTTTATGAATTTTTAAATAAATTATCTACAAATTATCTAAATGTTTAATATTAAAAAAAAAATTTTGCAAAAAAAACGTTGGAAATTAGAATTTTTTTTTTTAATATTGAAGAAGAAATTTCAGTAACCAGTTTTAATCAACACAGCTGTTCTTCCTCTCTTTACCGTTCTTAAATACCACGTAATGAAAAAAGTGCATCTTTATTTTCGTCTCCATAAAAATCTTATGCAAACTTGTTTACAAAGCGATTGTTTTATGACTGCCTCAGTTAAATTTTTATTTATTGAGAAATAAGTTTTCTTTTAATATAGCTTTTTAACATATTTAAATGTTGCTGCTGTTTCTGTTAAAATTAAATTAAAAATATTTTTATTGTAAATTTTGTATTACTTTTTAGTACTCCTTTCTTGATCTGTTATTGTTTTGTTTCCTTGTTTAAGTATTAATAAAATTTACCCTCATGCTTCTTGCGTTTTATTGAAAAAAAAAGTAAATACACTTTATCGAAAATATATATACATAAATAAAATATAAAAAACCTATTTGGACACAAACTATTAATACGGCTTTAATTCAGTCTTGCTGCTACCATTTGCATTTTCCATTATGCTAAATATTAATACAATTTAAATTTCTTTTTCTTTTCGATCAGCGTAGGCATTATTGAGTACTTCTGTAGGCGTATGCATTTTGAACAATTTGTACATGCTTTTTTGTATTCCCGAAAATTGGTTTTATCAAAATATGTGTGCTACACCATTTAAGACTCACAGTAAACCTGGACAATATATGTAAACGTTTTTTAATGAATTTTAATTTAAAACAATTTTGTTTCTATGTATTTTTAAACAAAATAAAACCAATTACATTAGAAAATAAAATATTACTTTATTGAAATTACATTATACAACATAAATATTTTATTTCTATAGAATATGAATTAGTGGCAGGCCGCAAATTATGGCAGACTTCCTAATCGTATATTTACAATGTATCAATACAGTATTAAGACCAAGTTGACGCATTGTGTGGTTACTTTTTTAATACGTATTGTACTAATACTTTGTGTCCATTTTTTAGTGTAATAAAATTAAGTGAATGTAGAAATATGATAAATTGTAAGAACTTTTACTTATTGTACTGCTCTAAATTTATTTATTTACAACAGTGTTGCAAAGAGGAACAAAATACATTGTCAAAATTTTCAGGGTTGCATTTACGAACACACTGTATTCTAGTACTACAAAGCAACATGCGTTTAGGAACTCGGCCTATTTTAAAATATGTAGTAGAATATTCATTATAACCAGAATTTATAACCGAACCCAAATATTTTAAATACAAAAAACCGTCACCTTAGCCGGAACGAACTTTCATTTCGTTTTTTTTCGTTCCTTAAATAAGAAAAAAAATTATAATTTTTATATGGTTTAGCTGGTGTATGTGTACATTTCATTTGGTGCCACTATCAAATTCGTCAGTAGATTTTTAATCAAATTCTTGAAACAGCTATGAAATTCCATTACAAGAACTGCCAAAAAATCTTTGAGAATTACGCAATTTACAAAGAAACAAAAAAATTTAAAAATTTTCTTAATACAACAAACATTTTCTTATTCGATTTAAATCTATTTAATTTTTCTAGACCTTTTTACAAGTAGTCAACTTTTGGTTGACAATGAAAAATTAAATTTTTTTTAATACAAATTATGTAACTATTTTTTCATTTATTGAACATAAGTCAAAATTAATTACGATTATTTATCTATATTTGTTGTATGGTAACACCAAACTCGTCAGTAGACCTTTAACCAAATTCTTGAAATTCCATATATTTATACAAGAACTCCCAAAAAATACCTGAGAACAACGAAATATAGAAACAAAATATTTTTTGGAAGTTCTACTCAGAAAAAACTTTGAACTGAAAAAAAAAATCAAAACCGAAACGTAACCGAGGATAAAAATTTAAGAACGAAACAGGACGAAAAAAAATTGCGGTTCGAAGATCTGATTATTAACATGTTTATTTTGTCCGCTCGATGTTTTAGGTCTATATTGTCAGTTAAAACGCTTCTTTCTTTTTTAGTAGCTAACAAATATCTTTAGAACGAAAAGAAATTAAGTTTTATCTATCAGGAAGTGAGAAACTGGGTGAGTTCCAAAATGTCGCTTGCAAAGCAACTATACAAAATATAGCATTCCAAAATGTAACTGTGGAGATTTTTACAATGTCAGCTCCAAAATGTAAAACAAGTAACCGATGGATTAAGTTTGTTTTCAATAATGGCCGACAGTGGTTGTTTTTCATAAAATATGAATTTTGAAAATTACTGAGTTGGTTATTCACTGCGCTGCATCTGATGCTCAGTACGTTCTAGAAAGCAAAAGTTTGCAACTATGTCTTGTGTTCTAAAATGCCACAAATAGCTGATGCACAAATAAACATCAACAGCTTCACAAAAATACCTGATGCAAAGGAAGAGTAATTCACTATTCAAACGTTGCGCTTTGTCCCTGCAACAATTTTTGTACTTTCTTTTGGTGTTCCTTCGTAACCCCTCATGAGTTTACATCTTGCGCTTTTTGCTGCAACAATCACGGAACTTTTCGATGTTTAATGGGTGTTGCAACATATGTATATATTTGATTACAATTCTGCAGTGTATATTAGTCAGGGTTTTGAAGAATATTTCTACAATGAATGAAAACTTCTTTAACTATTCCTTGTGCTGGAAATTCGTTACATTTCAGGTATGTGATGGAAATCGGCCAATTTTAAAAGGAAATCGTCTTTTGAAATCGACAGTAGTGTGATGAATTTCGATCGATTTAAAATTCTATAAAATGCCTTTTTTTGCTGCGGTTTCGCTAATTCTCTGGGAAGAAAATAATAGGATGAATAGCGAAAATATTCTAAGAAAACGTTTAAGATTTAAATCGGATCCCTTAAATTTGCCAGATGAAATGTGGGTATTTAAATTTCGGTTCTATATTCTAGTATTTATTTAAATAGATTTGTTGAAGATTTTCGTTTAAATAAGGACGGATTTATAATCATTTATATTTATTTTTTGTATATTTCCTTACAAAACTGTATTCAAGTAAAATTAAACGATTTGAAAACGAATTTAAACTGGCATTATCGAAATCACATGTTAAAAACGTCTTTTTTTCAATGAAACAAGATGGAATATGAAATCGTCACATACAAATTCATCACACTATTTGTCGATTTCAAAATGTTTTAACGTCGAAAACGATTTTCATCACATACATATATTGTTGTTATTTCTAATGGAGAGTTGCTCTAAATATAAATACTCATCAATTTGAAAAGGATAAAAAATATTCAAACTGGGCAACACCGTTTATGAACAATATGAGAGGTAGAGAAACGAAAGAGAAATGTCAAAACTGCCCCATCTAATCTTGTTTCATGACAAGGTTTACCCCTCCAGCTTCTCTTCACCCTGATAATAAACCCGTGTCGCTGCATCAAGCGCAGTGTGTGAATTGGGAAAAAGTATAAAATTTTTCTTTCATACTGTTTAGAATAGAAAGTGCTGTAAAAATCACTAGTTTTTCCTCCGCGCATCAGTATCGCATACTAGTCGCAGCGCAGTTATGCATTTCTGAACAGGCCTTATTTTAAAGTTTTGGAATTCACCCTCTTTAGTCAAAAAAGGGTCCGATTTGTAAATGAGCGAAAAACTCTTTAAAGTAATAAAACAATTTAGCTGTATATAGGTTTAATTTATTTACTTTTAATTTTTTGTAAATATGTTTTTTTTCTTTTTGTATACAATTATTTTAAAATAATCATTCTTAATCAAATATAATTAGGCGAAATATTAATGAATCATAATACAATTTCTTTAAGTATGTTGGTAGATTTCAATTTTTTTTTAATTTTTCTCTCACTTGTTTTATATATCTATGTATATTGCAATAAAATAAATATGTATGTCTGTATGTTCATGGTGTTGTTAGTTTTATTACTGTCGTCAAGTTTTACATTCATGTATAAATTTAATTGAATTATTTTATTTGTTTTACATAATGATGTTATTCCTGTATGTCACCTTTCCAACTCTTTCTTGTTGTTGTGATTAAAATTCCGTTTACAAGTTTTATTCAAACATATTACTAATAACGTTATTTTGTTGTTGTTATCATTGCTAGCATTAGAGAGCTAGATAGATAGATTCGATGATTCCTAAATTGAATATGAATTTAATAAAATTTATTTAAATGTTTTAAACTGAAAATTTTTTGCTATTCTCCATTTTTTTGTTCATCCTCAGATTCTGATTCTGAAATAGAATAAAAAAGAACCAAATTTCGAAATTAATTTGAAAGTCGTAAAATTAAAACAAGATGGGGAGCAATATATTTATTTACAATTGTGATTTGTTACAAATCAAATACAAATACACCAAATTTATTTAAAGTTTACAATTTTTTTTTCAATTTGAAGATTAGATTAGTTAATTAATATTGGCATTTTAGGACCAGTTTTTAGTGATTCAGTGTTTTGTTAAGTTCTCTTTTTAACTATGTTAAACTTTAAGTTAAAATTATAAAGATTGTAATAATTATCATAGACTTCATTGGCCTAAAGAATCTATATTGAATTTAGCAGACAATTAGGCAAGCAAAATCTATATTTTAATCTAGCAAACTTATACAATGAAAATATTAGAATTATTTTAATAAATTCATATAAATTTTAAAGTTGCCCTCCTTTTTTTCTGCATCGCTACAAGAATTAATTGACACAAATGTACCAGTAACTATTGGCCATTATACACATGGAAATATGATAAATGGACACCCAAGCACTAGCCGAGCATTGTTTCTCTCGCAACTTGAAAAACGAAAAAGGTTTGGCAAAAAAAACCAAATCCCAATGTTAATCAATTGCGAAAATTTTATTTTAATAAATTCGTTGAATTTTAATTTTGCCCCTACTTTTTTCGTATCGCTACAATAACTAATTGACATTCATAAATGTACCAGTGACTATTGGCCATTATACACATGGAAATATGATAAATGGACACCCAAGCACTAGCCGAGCATTGTTCATCTCGGCAACTTGAAAAAACGGAAAGTTTTGGCAAATAAAACCAAATCTCAATGTTAATGAGTTGCCAACCAAAGGCAAAGGAACTTATTCAATACATATGTAAGTAACACGCACAACAAAATTCTTAACTAAGGTCCAATTCATATCGTGAATTTTTATTCTTGAAGTTTTTCTATATTGCTTTGGAAATAACTTCCAGAAACTTCTTACATTTTTTACTTGAATTATAATTCATGGATATTTTTATTTAAGTGTTAACGTCCGTCCTGTCGCCTAATATTTATCATTTGCGGAAATGTACAATTAAAAAAAAAGTTAAAAACAGAAATCGTGCATTTTTTCAACCCCTCCCCTCTTCTTCCGTAACCCACTGGAAGACAGGAAAAAATTCATGAATTTTATTCATCGTTTAAATTGGGCACTCAAAGCAACAAAAAACATATTACCGCAAATTGTATGTACATATTTATTATACATAATCGTATTCATAATTATTTTTTATAAATATGTGGAACGTTGGTAGGGAACGCTTATTTTTGTTTAATTTGAATTAGGAATAGTGGTTTGTATGGAACAATAAATAAAAAAAAAAAAGAATGATTATTTGTTTACTGCAGGAATACCGATTATGTATTCTATTTCTTAGTAAATGCAATTTTAAGTTTATATATTACACAATTCTTGAACAATTTAGTACAGGCAAAAAAGAAAATCTTCCTCGCCGTGTAATTGTACCAATTTATTCGCATTCTCTCTTTGTGCAGACCACTGATATAGATCGAAAATCTTCGTACTATCTCTCCACATACTAGTAGTATTCAAAACTTATTTTCGAAATCGTTGGCAATTCATCACACCTTTACAAAACGAATCGTCGTAAAATTTATCAAATTTATGCATCACTAGAGTACGCCAAAATTATTTTATTAAATAAAGGTGGTGGCAGCGGCTTCCGTGAGAAAAAAAATGCAGATAAATTTCCTTTTTTTTACTTGAGAGAAAAAGTGCAGACACTTTATTGCCTGACCCACGATGTATATATTTGTTTTGACAACTCGATATCGTGTGATATTGTGGCTCACAGCCAGTAAAAACTTTCAGTTGATAAAAAATTTTTTTTGTTCAGTTGATGAAAAAAAAAATGTTTTTTAGAGCGTATTGCTTTTTCGTACTGATTTATGTTCTAATTTCTCATTTGGAAGTGGGTATTCATTTAATTTCATTGTCTAAATAAGGAATTATTTTTCATTTATTAATTCAAAACATTAAAAACAAAGAAGAAGAATGAAAAAAATTTGTTGCAATAGTTATTGGCCTAATAAAACTATAATACAGTAGCTTAGGACACCCAACTAGTACAATTAATTTAATATAGCACACTAAGTACAACGACAATGATAATTAATTAATCAATGTCATGCTTAAAAGTGCGCAAACATTTAAATTTTACTAAAAACCAATTAAATTAACAATACTTGATGTTGACTATGCCATCATCAACTTTATTTATAATACACATTCTAACTAATCTATTTATTCGGCGCAATTCAAAATGAAAATTCGGCTATTTTTTTCCGACTCTAATCGAAGTTTCACATAAAACTCTGTTAAAATGTATAATAACTTGCTCCGATATCGAATGCCGTAATTTGTACCCAGATATTTTGTTCCAGTTAAGCAATAAAAAATAAGTATCTATTCCATACAATGAAATCTAGCAATTTTATTAGAATTTGCTTTCGCCGTAGCAAGCAAATACGAAACAGCCAGACAAGTAAATGTATGGTTTTAATTTAGCAACTTTTCGACACTATTTAAGCTTAAGAAAAACAGCAAAATTAGTTCTAATAAGCTGCATATTCGAATACGATAGATAAATTTTTAACTTGGGAATATTTAAATCAAATGTCAATAAACACTACTCCCTCTATCCTCCTTCCCATAACCTAATTTCCTAGTTCCAGTACAATGCATCGCATGTGTAGGGGTCATCCCCTGAGTGCCGGTCCAAGTAAAAAAAATAAAAAATTAGGCATGTTGCTGGATGGAAATGGAAAGGCTTGCATCCCAGCCCACTAGGGTCCAATTCGTTATGGTACTATTGTGATATCTGTAGTGAAAAAATTTTCACTTGTATTAACACAATAATTAAATCATTAAAAACAAATATCGCCACAATACACATGTACTTATGTACATATGGATAATGTGCAATTCAAGGGACAAAAAAATTCCAATTCTCAAGACTTCATATTGAGAAGAGTCGACTGACTAGGATTTACTACAGGTGGTAGCAAATTTATATTTTTAAATACGATTATTTCAAAAATTAATAAACGTACCGTTGGAAATATCGATTGTGCGGATTTGTCAGTCACGAAGTCGCAGTTGTCGAGTGAGCATCACGCGTTCGCTGTGAAAACATCTTTTAAGTGTAACGATTATTACGTAATTGCTCGTCGACAATTTTGTTCAAAGTTCGGTATTCGGCGAATAAGTGATGAACCGAGTGTAAATTTAATTCGTTCGGAGGTGCAGAGATTCCGCGCAACTGCTTCGGCTATGAATGCCCCACGGCCAGGACCCAGTCGATCTTCAAGAACTCCCGAAAACATTGAACTGGTTAAAAGCAGTTTACGTGCAAATCCGCGAATTTCAACACGGAAAAGAACAGCCTCACTGGGACTTCCAAGAGCGATTATTCATGAAATTTTAAAAAAGGATCTGGATGACATACTCTTTAAAAAATAAAATCAGCATTTTCATTCTATCGTTCAATGCTCTTAATAAAACTTTGTGTCAATTATTACGTTTTTTATTTAAGTTTGAAACTATAAATCTGCTACCAGACACCCTTTATAATTTATTTATTTGTTCATTTCACTGTATGAGAAGCCCCAAAGGCTAATAATGCATGTTTTGTTAGATTAATTGCTAAGTCGATAAAGATTTTTGTAAAATAAATTGCGGAATTTCCTTAAAAAAACAATGCTTTAAGTAATGCAATTGGTTGCGCGGTTACAAAATTTACCGATATATATTTTAAAACAACTTTTAAGTGTTCGTTTGAGAGTATAAGGTTAAAAAAACAATATCAAATGTGTAAACTCACCTTCCTCGGCATTTTGTAGCCATTCCACAAACTTCTTCATCTGCTCCAAGAAATGCATTTTACCCTTGCTGGAATGAGCATCTTTGTACCACCGCAAGATAACCACTTCCGATAGTATTTCAGCTGAGGGAAAGAAAAATGCAGAGGATAGATATTTAAACAAATGTCTTTTAACTGGGTTTGTTTTTATTACTTTAAACTGTACAAGATGGTGTGTTTAGGAAAACTTACTTTTATAAAACAATAATATAATCTTTTGGAAAGCTTTCATGAAGTTCATATTCTCATAACAGAATTCTTGAACCTTCAAAATCAAGGCCAGTTCAGCGCGATCGCTGCTTGTGAAGGCCTGGAATAGAGGACAATAGTTTTTCAAATGACGAACAGCCTGATCCGTCACTAATTCCTCTTTTTTATTCCATTCACCTAACGACATTATGGTCGACCATATAATAACGATAATTTCGTTTTCGGGAATGTTGGCTTTGGCGGCAAATTCTTTAATGTCCGCATTTATTTCTGAATGCGGTTTCTCGTCGTTAATATCATCCATTAGTGTTTGTTGCAATTCACGTTTGGCTTCTTGACTGGCTTGGGCTTTATGCAATTTTATAATTTCAGTCAGTTCCTTGTCAAGAAATACCTGCTTGAAATTTTCTTCAGTTCTTTTGTTTGGTGGGAAAAAGTCCATAAGTCTGGAAGTTGCACAAAAATTATGAAAGAAAACAAATTACTACATAAAGAGAGCAAAAGAAAATCTTAAGACAAGATCAGATGTAGCAAATATTTAACGAATATTCTAATTGTTCTCGCAAACAAAATCAGGCATGTTCCACAAAAGTAGTGGAATGAAAAATACGTTTTGAAAAGTAAACTTTTCATTTTTGGTGTTCTGCAAAAGAAGTGGTTTGGTGTTACATTTTCTCATTTGAAATGAAGTTCGAAAACAGAAATAGTAACAGCTGATTTTAAAAATAAAATTTTACTTTATACATAATTAAATTATTGAATGTTTTTTCGCATAAAAGTTAAAGAATTCGTAAAAAAATATTCAGGAATAATTAATAATTAAACAATGAATGTGATATTAGTGTCCATGGTGCTCAAAACAATGAATTCGCGGCAGCAAAAGCGCAGAGGAGGATTCTGCGAGACCACTCACATCCTGTGGATATAAATGACGCCATGTAAGTACACATGCATACATGATGTGTATATTTTCAATGAAAATTTTAAATTATAATTATATACAGTGCCTCAATGTTATAATGGGACAAGCTGTTTATCCAATAACTTTCGAATTTATTGGTTTAAGAAGAAAATAAAATTATATTTATACTTTTATTTTTATTATTTATTAGGAACATAAATAAAAAATACATTGACTACCGTCACTGGGATATAAAAACAAAAAAACTAAAACAACACAGAAAATCCTGTCAAAGTAATAATGGGACAATGTAATAAAGTAACAAGTTAAGTATTAAATATATAATGTTTAATATTTAGTTGGAAGGCCTTTTTTCTCTATTACAGCCTTCAATCGATACGGCATAGATTTCACAAGTTTTTGACAGAATTATGGGGTTATTCTACCCCATTCCTCTTTCAGAGCACTAATTAGGTCCGATTTGCAACTTATTTGGTAATTTCTTAATTTTTCTTCTAAATAGGCCCATACGTGCTCTATCGGATTGAGATCGGGTGATTGCGGAGGCGTTTCGAGCACATGTGGGCAATTGTAAAGCAACCAACACCTTACATTGTGAGCCTTATGCTTGGGGTCATTGTCTTGGTAGAAGTAATAATCATTCGCCAGTCCCAATTTCTCTGCTGTTTCTGCAAGATTAGCACGCAGGATGTTGATATAATATTTATGATCCATAATTCCTTCAATAATGTGAAGGTAACCGGGACCAGCTGCTGATATTGCACCCCACACCATAACTGACCCCAAGCCATGTTTAACAGTAGGTCTCAAATTTTTTTCTGACAGTTCTTCATTTGGTCTTCTCCAAACGAATGACCTTCCATCCGATCTGAATATGTTATATTTGCTTTCGTCAGTGAATATTACCTTATTCCAGAATGATAAATCCTTGTTTCTGTGGTCTTTAGCAAAGCGCACTCGTTTAAGCTTATTAACCTTATTAATAAAAGGTTTTCTCCTAGCTACCCGGCCATTATAATTGTGTTTCCTTAACACATTTCTTACCGTTTCGGGATTAGCTTTCTTTGCTAGATGTATTTCCGCTTCAGCAGCAAGTCTGGGAGCGCTTAAGTAGGGTTTTTGTTTGATTTGTCGCATAAGCCATCGTTCATCCGCGTCGGAAAATATTTTTCTTTTGCTTGGTTTTGCTACATTTTGAAAAGTTTCTGTACCTCCATATCGCTTTATGATGTTAAACACTGTAGATTTTGGTTTATTTACTATTTCCGCAATATTTCTCACGGTTTTTCCTGATTTCGAATGTTCTAATATCAGTTTTCTGATTTGAGGCAATGTTTGTGAACCCAGTGGCGCCATATTTTAATTTTCTTTAAAAACTTATCAAAAATTAATCTGTAATACACTCTAGCAACTTTTAAACAAAAAATTTTTGCAAAATGTTCCGTTATAAAGCCTAGATAGTATAGTGATGGCAGCTGTCCCATTATTACTTTGTACTGCATTTTTAACTTATTGTGAATAATTATTTATAAATTAATTTTGACAAACTTAAGAATCATAATCTTTTGAGATGGCAATTAGCACAGTGTTAGCTACACAAAAGCATGAAAATTTTGCATTAAAATCAGTTAACATAGTGCTTAATTATCTCCACATAAATCATTTTAGCTTTGTCCCAATATTACTTTGATTCACTGTATGTATTTAGGTTTTTACAGTATTACCGCATTAACAAGGATGCTTCTCATCTTCTTTTAAATTCTATAAAATGTAGGCTGCCTGTTTCTTCCATACCGGCACAAATACAGCTTGCTGCTACATTAAGATTTTTAGCAGAAGGCGGATTTCAACGAGGTGTTGGAGAAGACAGCGATGTGGCTTTAGCCCGAAGTACCACGTGCTAAATTTTAAATCGCGTGCTTATTATTTTAGAAAGGCACATTTTGTGCTAGATGGATCACATTGATCATGAGCGACGATGAGCTTAATTTGTCCAAGCGTCATTTTATGCAAAAGTTTGGTATATATATTAAGAAATGAAATTCATGACAATGATTGGAATGAATTAATAACTGATTCCGTAGCCACTTCAATAAGAGATGATATCGCCAACCGACTTTAGTTAATAAGATATACATCTTTGATTTTTTTATATGAATTTTATTATTTCATAAATCTTAAAGTATGTTTTTTATAAAAAAAAATAAAAATTTAAACTAAAAATATAGCGAGATCAATGAAAATTCAGTGCTGATATTAAAAAAGGAACCGTCTCAAAAAAATATTTTTAAACCACTTCTTTTCAAATTAAAGTAGTTTATAGAACATGGCAATTCACTACGAATCGGCATATATATACAACAATGAAATGTAAAAAACAGATGATCACAAGAACACATTCAATCAGTAATAGAGTTCATGTGTTGATGGTATGAAAAAACTTTTGCTCACTGACATCGCAGTTGAATCAAACGTATGGTCAGTAAGTTACATTGTGTTCGAACATAGGCAATTTATAATGAACACATAACCTTGAAAAATATTTTTAATACTGGTAAAAATTTTTAGTGTACTATTGGAAAATATACGTATATTTTTATAAAATTGTGCGGTCGTGCTCTAAAATGTACATTTTGATTTTATAATTGGTATAAATTTATGAAACCAGTTTTCCCTCCCTGGCTTTCTCACATTTGTTTACATAAAAATGCATCCCTGATCTAATGGTGTTGGTTTTTGAAAAATTTAAAAAAAATCAATAGACTGTCAAATTTTCATCCGTATTTTCTCTCAAAATCGTAGTTTCATTACATATTACGTTTAGACGATCCGACTTGTGCTCTTCGATACAAAAATTTGGCATGTCGTACGACTTGTGGGACAATGTAAAGCACCCTTAAAGGGCCATTCAGACTATTATACTTTGTATTAATACTTGTCAAAAATTCAAATAATACGTGCAAGTGTTATAGTGTGAAAATGTTATGAAAACCACAAGTATTACGATAAAAAATTGACATCCCATAATACATTCTAATTTTTTTAAAATTTTCTAAACGATAATACTTTTCATCTGATTAAAATTCACAAGCCAACTGTTCCGCCGCCGGTGGCGTGCCGTCCATTTTCTGTTATTTTTTTCTTAATATAAAGGCCCAACATTTTTAAAATTTTAATCGCATAGAAATATATTTCGTCTTAAAAGCTTTTTTAATATTATTCATTTGATTTATTTCCTTTATCTAAATCGAATATTTTAACTGCTGCATACTTTCAAGAGCCGGCACGTTTGCCATCTACGTAAAAAACCTGCCGCCGTTAGCTAATAATAATAATTCAATATGCGCATGCTGCTTGTGCTTCTTTATTATAGCTAAAGCCATCAAAACTCCCACAAATTTACATTTATTTCTTTTTTGAAATAACATGACTTTTCCTTTTTTTAATTTTAAAACACTTTTGTTTATTAAAAATTGTTTTCTCAACTTCCTTTTTTTTTTTTTTTTTTTTTTTTGTATTTTCTCTCTATTTCAAGTGTGATGGCGTGAATAGAAAATGTCAGTTTACGTTAGATTTTTTGACAGTCGCAATAAATGTATTTAGATTTCTGTATCGTAAAATGTTCTGAAAGTCTTAATACTTGTATAATAGTCTGAACGGGCCTTAAGCGGCATCTTAATTCAATTCGATTACAATGTAATTTCAATAAATTTATTTTTGCATTATTTCATTATATTACATAGTTGAGAGTTCTTGTTAGACTCTAAATTCAACACACAAAAACTCAAATTCAAGTATTTGCTAATTAAAATCAGAATCTACTTATTCTTGGACAGTTAATTAAAGAAATTGATATGACAAATGTTTAAAACACCAAATTTCTTCCTGAAACTTTCCGTAATTCTTGCAAAAAAAAAAAGAAATTGAAAATAGAAGCTATTATTATAACAAAAAGAGTATACTTACTTGCTTTCAAGACCACCCTTCTTAAGTGTTTGTACTAGGGAAGTAATACCCTTCTCTTGCTTAAAGGTGACAAATAGTTCAACCAAAAAATCAAGAGCAATACCATCCTTAATTAAATGTTCATTATTGAGTACCAATAAAACATTGGGTGGCACAGAACCATTTACTGAAAACAAAAACAAGAAAATAATAATTAATTGATATTATGTATATATGCGCTAATATTAGATTGTTTAACAGTCATATTATTAAGCGGTTAAATGTAATTCGACTCGTGTCTTTTAACTCTGGAATGAAGGTAAAAGTCAGTACGCAAAAAATGTTTTAATATACCATTCATATAGTAATCCTTATCTTAGGGAAAGCGAGATAAAAATCAAATTTGGATAAAATGGTTTGGTATGTGTATCGTCCAATGTTCGGATTGCTGCATTCTGTGCGGCGCATGCCCTGGTGCACATTTTGTATACCGCTCCTCTAATGTGCGGCAGATAATGGCACACATGTACAATGTTCATATTGAACTGTGGTGAAATGAGTTTATCGAATAAATTTTTATTTCGCATTATGATGCGCATAGATAGAGATAGCGTTATTTTGCATTTGTGTACATTTTTAGTTTAGTTTCTTTTTTAAAGAGCTAATATTATAAATGTGAAACCAAAAACAAATTTGCCAACAAGGTGCATTAGCAATACTGACTGACATATGTTGATGTTAACACGCTTTTCGTTTATTACATACAAAATACAATACTTTACAAGAAACAACATCCAAACGGCACTCATAATAGCACAAGTTTTTTTTTCTGTATGTTTTACACATTCAACTCTCTGTTAATAAATGTCATATTATAGCAAATATATTAGTTTAATACATACTAAAGAGCTGTACAAAATGTATTGAAAGTTTTGCATTCTAAAGCATACTACTTCCAAGCCGTGTATTCCAGTGTAAACATTCTCAACAAAACAAACATAACAAAACATGACTCTCATTGAAACAAAACAAGCACCATTTGAAAAGTTTCTCTCTATAGTTTTGTTTGTGCTTGTGAGTTCAAAACAAAAACATACAATGAAATAAAAAAAACGGTAAATTACACCAAAAGCATCGAGTACACAAGAACAAACACAAAAAAGCGTAAAAAGCACGTATATAATTTTTTTCATAATTTCAACTTTCTGATTTTCGTGATTTTTCTAAATTTTAGTAATCGTAAATATATATTGAAATGGATGCATTAAATGTAGGTGAAATTATAAATTTTTAAAATTTTTTTTTTTGCGAAATTTTAAATATTTTTCTTTAAAAAACCTTACAAACGAACCTCAAAACCTAATATGAATTGTGATATTTTTATTTTATTTGTATATATTCGATTTTTTATGTTCATAAAAAATGCAAAAGTTTCTTTGCAAGTTTGTCTACGAGTTATTCAAACATGTTTTGAATGTTCCAAAATAGTTTTGATCTTCTACTTCAGCGTTGTTTTATTTTAACATTGTTTTGTTGTACTTGTGTTCTCTTCTTCAATGTTTTGATCGTGGAACAAAAGAAATATTTTTGGAAGTATGTGTTTTGCAATGAGCAAGTAATACATACACACTAATTGCAATTTCATGAAATGCTTGTAAGATATTTTTGTGGTGTTTGTGCCACACTTTAATACATACCTAACCATAGCGCTGTCATACGCGCAAGTTTAGTCCGTTCACTTGGAGTAAAACCTTTAATGAAGACTAATACTTTCTTCATTTCCTCCTCGAACATCTTCTCCAAGTACTTATATCTACGCATGAGCTTGATGAATACCTAACAAAAATGAAATTAAAAATAAGTATTCGAAAAATATAAATAAATAAAACGCAATTTTTTAATTATATTTATTTTTGAGCGATGGTCTTTTTTATGAAATGTTTTTTAATAATTATTTATTTCTCAATATTTCGCTACCAAATAGGTAGGTAGCATCGTCAGGAAATAATAATTTGTATTAACAAAAATATTTTTTTAATAATAAAAATTAATTTGTTTCACTTTTAGAAATCTAAGAATTTCATGTGTATAAAGAAATAATTAGTCAAGTAACATGATGATTTTGATTTAGCATTCATTCGACACTATTAAAGCTTTGGAATATACAGCAAAATTAGTTCTAATTAGATGCATATGTGTATAAAGTAAATTTCAATTGATTTTGCACATTAATAAAAACTTTACGATCGTTTAAGAGATTAAACTTCTGCAGTTAATATTGTTTTCTCTAAATAAGTAAGTGCGATAAATTTTATTTTTCATATTGAGTTATAATTTCTGCATTTTGCAATGGCTACACACCAGCAATTAGTCGTTGTGTGTCACCAACCAGTTCCAGTATATAAACACAAACAGGTTGTTTTATTACAGACAAATCAATAACAATAAATAAGGCCGTCAATTTTATTTTGCTGGAGTTAAAAAAACACACTTAGAAAGGATCAAGGTTGTTTTACACATATACTTATGAGTGTGACTATTTTTTTTTATAAAATAACGCTTAAAATGACAAATATTGAAGCTGAACATTGATCGTGTAGCATTAGCTTTATACACATATAGTTTTTCAATCGCTTTTGAAAAAAATGGTTGTTAAATTTACCTGTTCTTGGTTGCGCATTGCTTCCATATCTTCGGCGGCTTCAAATATACAATAATTTGTACGTGGCTTCTCGCCATCCTGAGAGATTGAACCACCAGGAACTGTTAAATTAAAATAATTTAAGAAATTTATTTGCAGGTAAATTTATGACCATTATTTTTTTATGTCTGGCAATAAATTCCCCAAATTGCGGTTTGGGTCGTAATTGGAACAACTCAACTTTTTTTTGGTATTACGAATTAAACAGTTGAAATTATATAAAGGTTGCCAACCCAAAAAGGGTAAATTTGACATTTGTAGCAAAAACGTAAAATAATAAGTCCCGTCCATACTGTGGAGTTTTTGCTGCAAAAGTTTTTTCAATTCTCTTTTGAAACTGCTCCATACATGAATCTTTTGCTTAATGTTTAGTATTTTTTATTCCTCCATTCTATCTTCTTTGTTAAATTTTTTTTGACATTTCTCAATACCGAATGTAAATATAAAATAACTACCCTGTGATAGGTGCGAATATTTTTTTTTGGATAGACATTTGAAGCACAAGGTATAATTTGAAGCAAAATGGACGCTAAGAAAAATTATATAATTTTATAAATTTTTGATTATATTTCACAAAAAATTAACAATAAAACAGGGTAGCTATTATTATGATAGATGTTAACAGTATACCAAACGAAAAGAAATAAAATGAAACGTCAAATACACCGCATGTCAAAAGATGCAAATAAGAAATTCAACAAAAACTGCATGTACATGAAACAGCGTCCATACTTCCACTCCTCTTCCCCTTCCCATCAACAAACTCAAAAGTTTTGCAGCATATGCTTCACAGTATGGACGGGGACTAAGTAGTATTTAAGCTGTATGACAACTTGTTTCTTTTCAACAAACAAAAAATTTACTTAGTCCCCGTCCATATTGTGAAACATTTGCTGCAAAACTTTTTTGAATTCTCTTTTGAAGCTTCTGCAGTGTCCATACATGAAACTTATGCTTCATGTTTCGTATTTTTTATTCCTCCCTTCTATCTTCTTTCTTTAATTTTTTTTGACATTTCTCAATACCGAATGTAAATATAAAATAACTACCCTGTGATAGGTGTGAATATTTTTTTTTGGATACACATTTGAAGCACAAGGTATAATTTGAAGCAAAATGGACGCTAAGAAGAAAAATTATATAATAATTTTTATATAATTTTATATTTTTTTTTTAAATTTTTGATTATATTTCACAAAAAATTAACAATAAAACAGGGTAGCTATTATTATGATGATCTTAACAGTATACCAAACGAAAAGAAATAAAATGAAACGTCAAATACACCTCATCTCAAAAGATGTAAATAAGAAATTCAACAAAAGCTGCATGTACATGAAACAGCGTACATACTTCCACTCCTCTTCCCCTTCTCGTCGACAAACTCAAAAGTTTTGCAGCAAATGTTTCACAATATGGACGGGGACTTATGTACTACATAAGCACGAGTTAATTTACGACGACGAAAGAATTTTTAAAATTTCAACAAGAAAGTACAACCACAGGTTGAGTTGCAGTCGATAATACAAATTTTTAAATTACAACTCAACTCTAGGGGAAAAATTTTTTTTTTATAAAATTAAAACTACTTACCTAAGAGACCACCAGCAATTAATATATCAAATAATACTTCGCCGTAACGACGATAGTCAAGTTTATTACCAGCAATATCTAAATATTTAGAGATTTGTTCTAAGTCACCTTCAGTTTTTTCGAAACCAGCAATGACCGCATCACGGAATCCCGTTGGGTCATATTTTTCTCTTTCATCTCTTTTTCTGGTCTTGATGCGCTGACCTGATAGTACTGGTCTTTCAATTTTCTGACTCATACAATAAATTGCTGGAAAATATAAAATAAAAATACTAAGATTGTATTCATAACAGAATAAAATTTATTTTGAGAAAACTTTGTATAATTTATAAACAAACTACATTTTAAAATCGTTTTAAGTTTTATGATTATGATAAATATTGCTATGCATTAGAATAAATTAATGTGAGATTATTACTGGCAAGCAAATCTATTTTTGAGATGCTTGGACAACAGAATTAATCATACATTTTATAGCATTTCCATATTACAGGTAAGCCTCTGGTAAAAAAATAAAGGCTACGAGTCTAGTAAAAATGCATTCTGGCGGCCACAGGGATTTTATCTGATTTATATCCTATGCTATAACAAAGACCGGCCTTTTATCTTGGAACCGAAAGTGAGTAGTTATTTTTATTATATTTTCAATTAATGTACTCGTTAAAAAAAGCCGGCACTTACCTTTTTCTCCTCCCGAAACAGAGCTACTTACTAACGATTTTCCACATAGCAAGACTTAGGCCTCGATTAAGAATTTTGTTCGTCATTATGTCTTCTAAATTTTAGCTTTAAGATTTAAGATCTTTTCAACAGCTTTAAAATGATACCCATATTGACAACATTCTATGCAAACTGTACACTCTATACGCAAACTTGTACTAAAACTTCAGAGGCCCATAACTCAGAAAATATGGGTAGCCGCCAACTTTTTTATTTTCTTTTTATTTTTCAATTTTACATAAGCTATTTTTCTTTTTTTTCGCGTTGCTTCCCTAAAATGGACATAAGCTCAACTAAGTATTGAAGTGATGTTAAATTAAATAAAATTTTTTTTGGAACATTTCTATTGAACTAGTGGTTACAATTCACTGTGACTCACTGTTTATACAAAGCTAAATTGCATATTCCAAATTTATTACTTTATTTGAAAATTTCACTGTAACCTCAATAAAAAAAAAATATTGAAACAAATTTCTCATATTGTCGGGATACACATGAGACTCTTCACGATAGCTTTAATAAATTAAGAGATCAATTAGAAGCAAGCAGGCAAAAGAAAATATAAGAAACAAGAGCAAACAAACCCGTTTATCTCAAGAAAAAAAGAAATTCATTTAAAATATTCTAGAAAAAAAACGAGGTCAATGATATGTTTAACTTTTTTCTTGATATATAAAAATTTTGAAATATAACAACTTAGAAATAAACCAATGTTTTTAATAACGACTTACATAAAAACAAAATAAGACAATGAAATCAGGAAATTTTAGTATTTACTTCAATTTGCCAAAGCTTAAAATTTATAAAGGCTTCCTTGAATGAGTAATTTATTTAACCTTGTGGCAATTATTTGATGTCTTTTTGGTGCAATTAAACCAATTCCAACTGTTGAATTTAAGTTTATTAGAACAAGCGGC
Source organism: Dexiosoma caninum (assembly GCA_963924685.1). Lineage (NCBI taxonomy): Eukaryota > Metazoa > Arthropoda > Insecta > Diptera > Tachinidae > Dexiosoma > Dexiosoma caninum. The sequence goes on along the minus strand of OZ004725.1, from coordinate 28,113,548 downwards.
AAAATCTTTCACACAAGATTTGATAAAATAAATATTTATATTTAAACTATAGTTTTAGTTTTAAAATGAAATTTTGTATCACAAGAAGTTATATAAATTAAAATAACTTAACTAAAAAATTAAAAATTATTTGAGTAAAGAAAACCACTTGATTTCGCGAATTCCACGTATAAAATGAGAAAGCAAAAACAAAATGACATGTGGTGACCGAAAAAAATGTACAGGAAATACACGCCATATTGGCAGCGTTGCAACAAAAAGGTATCAGAAAGAAAGAGCACATGAAGCGCAGGGTAATCACCGAATTTATATGTAATAAAATAAAGTTACCCAATTATTTCTCATTAAAACGTGCAATTAATATAATTTATAGAATAATTACAAATTCCTATGAAGAAAAGAAAGTCCTATTGCTTAACAAAATCGATTTATTAACACATTTCGATTTTGCGTACCCTTCGATGCTACTTTAATTTAATTTACGTATGCATGTCCATTAAATCTTCGAAGTTTTAATTCATGTTTTACATATTAATGGAATTTTTACACATGCTATATATATACTTACGATTAAAACAAAAAAAATTTAGCACTGCCGACAGAAATTTATATAGAAAACTTGTCTCTATGACACACTTCACTTTTGTGAAACAAATGCGATAACGGGAAATGACAATGGAAAAAAGCACAATGTTGCATTTTGCTTCATTAATTAACAGAGTTGCAAAAATGAGCCAATAAAAGGTGATGTCAATGGAATGTCAACACATGTAGCGATTTTCCCAAATATTATTTAAAATACTTTAGTACTTCATCCACATTTACAATTTGGTTTAATTGATGAGAAAATTGGCGTTGTATGTGTGTTTTCATGTGTTCTGCAATATTCATTTGCTTTACAATTGCCAATATTCAACTTGAAGCATTATTGGTATTTTAGGTGAAAAAAGCAGAAGAAATATAAATTCAATAATATTTCCGACTATGTGTGACTATTTTTTATAAAATAACGCACACAATAACAAATATTGAAGCTGAACATTGATCGTGTAACATTCGCTTAATGCAATTTCAAAGCAGAAGTTTTAAAATTGAAACAGCATAATTACAAGTTTGGAGGCGGCTTAGCGTTTACACATGCTACTAACAGTACAAATAATTCAACCGCATCATAATTTACTAAACACACAAATTTTTCGCAATGTCAGTTTCTGTGGCAGTAACACGTACATGCGCAAGGTATATTTAAGGCTCTTTTACATTGTTATACTGAGTAATACGAAATGTCAAAAACTTAAATCAAATGGGGACAGCCGTACGGCTTTCACCATTTTTTAAACATTTTCAAAAAGCTTATACTTTTCATTTTATCAGCAATATGTTTTTGTGTAATCAACCATGTCATTTTGTCTTTTAAATACAATCATTGTTAACCAAAGTGTTGACTAATTGTAAGAAAGGTTTAGACAAATTTTTAAAAAAGCTATTTGGTTTGCTTTGTTTATATATTACGTTATTCTCAATTATTCTTTGGAAATTCTTGTATAAACATGTAGAATTTATTAACTTTTTCAAGAATTTGGTTAAAGGTCTACTGAAGATTTCGAGATTAGCACAAAATGAAATGCTGCATATAGATCAGCTAAACCATATAACAAACATATATAAATATTATTGACTGTTTGTATAATAAAAAAATAAATAGCAAAATTGTGAACCACTTTTGTTTGGTTAACAAACATTGACAACGCAGTCAAGGTTTTTATTGTGTTATACAGCTTTTGCTCAGGTTGCTTTCAGAACACAGAAATTTGAAAGGCAGAAATTTTTCTTATTCTCTTTTGAACATGCTTAAATTTACAATAGCGAAATTTTTTTTGGACTACCGCTCAGGAAATGTCCCCTACATATGTATGTAATGTGTGCATCGGAACTAGTTGGAAACGGATAGTGTAGAGAATAACAGCTGGTCAAGTGATGAGGATAGATACAGGATGTGTCAAAAGTGACCATGGGGTTTAAAACTTTACTAACTTTTTCGATATATCGTGCTTTCAGATTACATAAATAACACCTAGAAAATAAATAATGACGAGATTCACAACTGAAGAATGAACCAGAATAATCGAAATTTGTTATTTAAATCAGCTATCAATTATTTTAAAATTTGATTATGAGTGATGAAGCTCATTTTTATTTGAATGACTTTGTAAATAAGTAGAACTGTGGCTTCTGACAATCGAGGAGGTATTCTTTGCTGTATAGTATGGTGTGGCATTACATCTGGAAATACTGTTGGGCCTTACTTCTTCGCAAATGAAGATGAAAGTGCTGTAACCGTTAATGGAGGGTGGTATTGGTTTTTGATATAACATTTTTTCCATTCTGCTTTTGAAAACACACTTGAGGTGTGGTTTCAGTAGGTTGGAGTCATTGCACACACTGCCCGAGACAACATGTCACTTTTAAGTAAAATTATTGGATAGCGAATAATTTCCAGATATTCGGAAATTAATTGACAGACACATTCGTCAGATTTGTTAGCACCCGACTATTTTCTTTGGGGTTATTTGAATGAACGAGTGTATGTGAGCAAGCTCGAGACAATCGTTGAAGTCCAGGGAAACATTGTTGCAGAAATTCAAACGCTACAGCCACGAATTTTTAAAGATGTTATGGAAAATGCTCTGAAACGAACCCATATGTAATTGGGAAGCAGAAAACGGAGGACATTTAAGTGATATTATTTTAATTGAAACAGCTGGCACGATTTTTAGCACAGTTCCAACAATTTGTTGGAAAAAGCGAATACTTTCAGAATATATAAGTATGTAGGTGTGTATCATGTAGAGCCTGTGTTGGGCGGTAAAAATCAGCAAACGTTTTTGGCCAATTTATAGAAGTCCACTTTACGTAGAAACCGCTAGAACGATTTTTATGACGGTTCCATCATTTTGTAGATTAAGGTTTCTACTTTTCAAAAATATAGGTGTGTACCCATGCAAAAGCCATTGCATATGTAGGGGATTTCCCTTGAGTACTGGTCCAAGATAAAAAAATAATAAAATGCAAATATTTTCAATTATATGATGCACGTTTAAACAATGCAATTCATCATTAGTTTAAATAAATCTTTCAGCTCAAAATGTTTCATTATTATTCAAAGCACATAAGCTATATGTATGTACATATGTATGTATGTACTAAAAGTAATTTTCATGTTTTTGAATATATTAGTAATAGAATTTAATCGAACTGTAGTTATTATATATCTAATACCTTTACTACATACCTTTATTCAAATTAGGAATGTAAATTCTTCACAATATTGTGATAAATTAACTTTGAACTTGAACATGACAAAATTTCTCTAGTATTTTTGAATATTTTTGATAACAAGGTCATTGACCATTTCTTTCAAATTGGAAGCAATAATGAAGTCAAGATGGCTAAAGCTTTTTTCAGGAACAAGATAATTTCCAGCCAAATGTAGAGTATTAGCTAAAGTATCAACATCTTTAGGAACACACAGAATATCATTGGCAGCGGAATAGAAATATGTAGCGGCATTAATATTATCCAATTCATAGTCAGGAGGTGTTTTTTTGTGGTATATTTTCGAATTTTGTTTTTCGCCATAGTCCATTTTGCAAAAACGGCCCTTGTTGCAGTTATTCAATTGAACGTAGTGAATAGCCTGATTACTAGATATACCCGCAGGATGAGTTTCCACCAATACTTGCATTGCAGTAAGATTGGTGTTTTTGTAATTATCACCAGCAAAAAGTAGCCATAAGTTTTTACATACTATTTTTAAAGCAGGATCTGTGCCACAAGCAGTATTACCAATACCAATAATCAAGTCATTATGGGGCATAAGTTCGGTATCACTTAGAATCATATTCCAAAGGCCACCTGGTTTACCAACTAGAGGACTTAAAACTTTGAAAACATCTGCAGTGCTGTGCTCAAAGAATGCACAAGGTGCTAACATATGAGCTGATTTGATTTTTCTGTTGTATTCTGGTCGCTCTGACATCATAACAAAATAAACAGTGGTACCTTGGGAATGTCCAACATAATGAATTTGCTCTTCACCAGTAACATCAATGATTAAATCGATCATGGTAGGAACATCAATTGTACCAATTTCATGCCAACCGAATTTCCAGAACTTCGGACTATTGTTGGAAATTCCGGTATTGTAACGAGAATAAATATTGCCGCGTGCATTTCCTAACCACACATCGAACCCAGCATCAGCCAAGAGATAAGCTAAGGCATAATCTTTACCGACCGCCAACCAACAGTCAGAATTGCTAAAAAGACCATGCTGCAAAAGTATAGCAGGACGTTTCCCATTTCTATTTTGTGATTTAAAAGAATATGGTATGCGATATAGATTTAACACATATCCATCTATTGTTTCAACTAAATGCGATTCAGCTGGATAACCATCTAATCTTATGTGCTCGTCCTGTTGGTTAAAATGTATTAAATAGAAATCTTTTGAGATAACACTTTATTTTAAGAAACAAACCGTTGGGATGAATTCCTTCAACATACAACTGACATTTAGGGAAGTAGCCGAGGCAGTACCTAAGATGGCAAAGCCTACTATTAGACAAAAACTTTGCATATTACGTCCTCCTTCGAAAGTTTTGTCTATTCTATTGTATTGGCAAAATAACAACGTCGTCTATTTGTGCCTGATTAGCTATCTCGAAAATGTACTTATACTATATGTTAATGTATTTGCCAGTATAACATTTAAAAATAATTCGCTTGGCCATTTGTATATTTATATGTACAGTAGAATACCCCTTAACGGATATACCTTTAGGTGGACACTGTTGCTTGGTGTTCACTGAAGTGGCGGTGGCATTGGGTGAAGTAGTCTGCACGTTGACTACAAAAGGAAAAAATTTTCCTGGGTTCAACCCCAGTTTCAGACTCATAAAAACATCTCGCGTTTTTTCTATATGGGTGGCTTTATGTGAGTTGTCGTCGGAAAGTTTCAATGGCGAAGGCATAATTACTGGTCACTCAACAGTAACGGTTTCAGCTGTATGCAATCCACAGGGACATCAGAAGCCCCTCTTTCATGTAACACCGGCGAATTAAAATAATTATTGAAAATGGCTACTAAACACCAAGCTTCAGAAATATTTAATACGTCTCCGTGTCATCAGAAGCGCTACATCACTGCTATAAAACAAAGAAAGTGAAAAAAGCAGTGTTGTAAGATAGTGAAGCTTCACCCGCTATCATTTCTCCCATTATCCCTTTCCTCTAGTTACAGCACAATGCACCTCGCGGTGGCATGTGTGGGGATCATCTCCTTAGTGCTGGTCCAAGGTAAAAATAAACTCGCTATTTATCTTGTTATCCCCCTTGCACGTACACATTTCTTGGGTCTCTTCGGTGCCGGGTCATGAGGGATGCCATTGTACACGAATTTTTATCTGCTTTTGAAGATCAATTATCAGATTTTTTTTTGTTTTTAATTTTTGATAAGTATGATGAATTTATGACTATTGGAAACAATTTTTATTGATAGCTTCTATTGATAGCTGAAAATTGACTTTCATACATACATACATATGTACATATATGTAAATATGTATACATATTATGTACAGTCAAATCCCGATAATTCGTACACCGATAAATCGTAATTCCCGATAATTCGTAATTAACTGTCGGTCCCTTGAAAAAATCTCGTTAATTCGTAAAATTTCCATACATTTTGGTCCCCTCGCTAATTCGCAATTTTTTTTTTCAAATAAAATATTTACCTCTTATAAATTGTAATTGTTTGCTAACTACAACAGAAAGTTGGAAAGAATGATTTTTTGTTTACCGCTATTTTTTTAGCGTGGGTTTTTGCTTTTGCTTGTGTGTGTGTTTATTTTCTTAAGATCAGTTTGTTACATGAATAATAAAGAAAAACGTCAAAGCGCATGCATACAATTCTGTCGGTGTTACAAAAGCAAAATATTTTTGTTTGCTATTAAAATTACACGTAGTATATTACGCTAAGTAAATGAAGTTGCTATTTTATTTTATGTATTTATTTTGTATTTTATTTTTAACAATTGTTTTTTATGTTTTTTTTATCGTTTTAGTAAATAAATTGAAAAATCCCGTTAATTCGTATTTATTTTATTTTAACCCCGTTAAATCGAAACCCCGCTAAATCGAAAACCCCTATAATTCGTAAGAAATGGCCGGTCCCTTAAGAATAGATCTGATTTCCCTGATGCATTGAAAAGTGTGATTTATTATACTCTTGGGTTATTGAGTGATTGGATGTCTGATAATAGTCTTACTATTAATTCTAACAAAACTAAGGCTATGTTTTTTGGTGATATGTGAATGAGGATTTTTCTATTGTATTGATTGGTGACACTTTACAATTCGTGGAGATGATTAAATGTCTCGACCTTATTATTGATTCAGGATTGAGCCTTGAAGGTCATATTCGTTCTATTGTATTGAAGATTTGTTTTAGTTTATGTAAACTTTATAATGTGGATTTGATGGTACCATTGCATGTCAGGTTGACTTTTGTTGATTTTGTTGGGTTTAGAAACTTTTTACAATTATAGGTCTTTTAGATTGCATGTGTCATTATATTTTGTTGAATTGTTTGAATTTGGTAGGTCTGTAAGGAGTAGACAGTTAATGCTTCCGCGGTATTGATATTTATATTGGAGCACTCTATTAGCGTTATTAATAGATTACCACCCTCTATGAGGGTATTTGATTTGTCAGTTGGTGTTTTTGCAGGAAGTCTTCTTCAGTTGTTAAGGTCTGTATAGGGTGTTGTTAGTTATGGGCCTATTGTATTAGAGAGTATTTGTGTATCATGGCTTTTGGGTTTTCGTAAATATATTTTTATTGTAAAAATACTTGTGCAATTTAACACCCGTGTTCGTGAAGGTATTGGCTGTTTATTCGGAACTTGTTTGACATATTTATATGAAAAATATTTAATATTTCGTTCTGGAAGTCTGTTATTTTTATTTTAAATGAAACCAAATTTAGATTTTCTGATCATGTAGGGAGGAAAGACTAAATACTATAATATTTGTTTAAATTAAAGAAGAAGCCCAAGAAGCCAATTGCTTAACAGCTTGTTTATTTAAAATAAAGCCGATAATATTTTTATTGCCAAGTTATCAGTTGTGTTAACAAACCTTTTGTTCACAAAAATTATGATAATTATACCGATAACGAGTTTAAAATTCCAAATCGTAATAAAGGAAAATTAACTTAACTTTTCACAACTTCTTGTACAGTTAAGTAAAAAATATTGTTATAATAAACCTATTTACACATCTCTTGTAATCTGCTCGTAAAAATATTTTCCATGAGTGTATTATAATTGGGACAGGAACCACCGAGAACAAGAATATCTGATTTGATTTTTTGTGCGAAAATATTTATGTGTTTATTTATTAAATATTAGATGATCATAGTAACGAAAACTTTTACTCGTTGAAATGCAGTAGACGAGAGTTTCAGGCATAAATCGAACCTAGAACTCCAGACTGATTAACTAGCGGACTACTTACCAGGCCAGTATGACTGTCGGAAGGTAAAGACAAAGCCACTGGTCACTGAACAGCGTGGGCTTCAGCTGATACTAGGCCACAAGTAACATCAGAACGTCTTTCTTCGTCAATATTGTGTAGTGAATCATCGGCGAAGTAAAATAAAAAATTGTAAAATAATTTCATGATTTCAATTTGAAATCAATAAAATATGATTCTTTAATTATAATATAATCCAGTACTTGGAATCAAAATTATATCCGAATCAAAATCTTTGTTCTCTTCAAATGAAACTCCTTCTTGTAGAAATAAAACTGACTGATAGTTTTGATATTATTATTATACATGTTATTTAAAGAAACCCAAAATAATTTTTAACTAAATCATGAAATAAAATAACCTATTTTAGAGTAAACGAACACACCTAATGTAAATTTTTGTTTACAAAGTATTCTATATGAAAATATATAACACATTATGTCACTGGTTTAGATTTTAGGGAAAATTTATTGAAATCGCATAATTTTAACAAAAATTTGGTTGCAATCGTATGATTTCATAAAAATTTTTACTGCAATTAAATTAATTGCATTTTAAAATTACTGCAATTACAAAAGATTTCAATTTAGACAAGACTTCACTTTGAAATCTGAAATAATTTTGCATTCAAAGATTACAGTTTTTTACAGCTCTGTTCAATATACATATGTATGTACATACATACATATGTATGTATAAATCAGAATTTAATTTATGTATAATTTATTCATTTGATTTTTCAAAATATCATATTTTTTTCCATATTTGCTTAAAATACCACCTAATTAGTTTCTCATTTTTTTCATATTGATATTGCTTGTGAAAAAGTGTTTGTTTGTAGTTATCAATTGCCATATTGCAGAAGCAAGTACTCAAATTGCCAGGGTATCCCACACAATATACTATGTATATTTAAACGACCTATGCCTTCACATAGGAAGTTAAATTATATATAAAATTCTTGAGTATGATGGTCTGCACCAGTAACAGCAACGTGATTAATAATGAAAAGCCACAACATCCGTAAATGATACAGTTTGCAGTGGCAAATCCATTAACCAGTGCGAGTGAGACGCAAAACTCTCGAAGGCCAAACAACAAAAACAGGCCGGAGCGCACTTAAATAATAATTACGATGACGCGTGAGTTGTTCTTCAACCCAGAGCTGCATTACGACTGGTGAAAAAAAATTTTTTCAACGCAAGCTGTTCCCATTGAGCCAATTTACACTCCCATAATTTTTAAGCCGTGCAATTTTTGTTCTTACCAAAACACACTAGGCTAATTCATCTGGCATAAAATGTATACGTATACATAACTTTGTGCGGGTTAGTATTTTATATATTCATTTCGTATGTGTATATAAATTAGTTTTGTGCTGCTATTGTGGGGTTGTAGCTGGTTGAAAAATTATGACAACCAAAAAACCTTCCCTTCACCGAATTTGCCAACAAGGTACCATGTTATGCCAGCATAGTCAATTGTCATGTTTATGGGTTAAATTTGTGTTGCATTCGAAGTCTCAAAAACATCAAAATATTTTGTAATTTTATGGGTACATTGTGGTGGTGTATAGTGTAAACAGTTGTTTAATGTTTTTACTGTTTAATTAAAGTGGAAACATGCAAGCTGTAAAGTTGTATTTTTTTCAACCGTGTATCTTAACGACATTCAATCTATGGTCTGTAGCCGGCATAAAGAACCAAATAAACCGCTGTTATTCATGTTCAACATTACGTAAAACATATATGGGGTTTTACAGCTGTAGAAAACTAATCATATGGTAAAAATCCAAAATTCGTGAATAATAATTCCTTCGCATTATACTACATTTTTATTAAACATTAAAAATGGCCTTATATATAATTGCAGGCAGCAAATTATGGCAAACAAGTATTGTTTGCACAAGACCTCTTGTTACAACAGCAGTGAATAACATTAAAGAAAGTAAGTGGTGATAGAGTAGTAATGGCACGTTGAGTTAAAATTTATAAAACTTATTATATTTTTTTCCTTTTTATAGTACAATTGAAAACTGAGAATAATGTTCTCATAATTGAGGGTACTAATAAACCTTCCCCGCGCCATAATAAATTGTTAGCGGAAGCATGCAATGAAAAATTCTGTCCGGAATGTACTTTAGGTTTGGATATTAAACATACAGATGTAATGATTCTGTCCCAATATTTAAGATCAGATGGTTGTATGTTGCCGAAACGTATAACGGGTTTATGCAGTAGACAGCAATATAGGATGGGTAAATTGGTCACCATGGCACAAAAAGCAGGCTTGATGCCCAACATTAATCCAGCACGGAGTCATAAGGATCCCAAGAAACGTTACGCTCATAAAAAGTTTAATATATACTTTGACGAAAAAACTATTAAATATTAAAATCTTCAAACTGATAAGAACGAAAGAGTAAAATAAAATATAATATGCAGTTAACACAGCTCTGTTTTATACATTTCTATTTGTATATACCGTTAGCTTCAAGGCAGCTAACAAGGTAAATACACTACTCGGTAGTCGCAATTCACTATTGAACAAGATGTATTTATTTATGCAGCAACTTTAGAATTTGTTTTTGAGCTAGTCTTGATGATTGGGGAGAAGTACGCGGTTCCATGTGCTCTGCAATTCTCACTTTGTTGCTATATTCACTATTCAGCTTGAAGTTTGATGTAGGTGGGATTGGTTAGTACGTGAAAGAGACGTAAGAAATATAAAAATGCCAAACCCAAAATTTCATAATATGGACGCTAATGGAATTTCAAAGAATTTTTAAAAATTGTAGAAAATGTGGACGGTGACTAACAATGACAGCAAGACAAGGTGTGAATTCGTCTTGTATGACAGCTTATTTCAAGCCAATTTGCCATAGCTTAGTTTCTAATTAATGCAATCAAACAACATGAAAAAAAGTTGCTAGTATTGAAGTTATTCAATTCCTTGATAATTTGTTTTGTTTTGATATAAATCAACTAAAGTGATAAAATTCTGTTAGTGTTAAAAAAATTGTAAATTGAAAAATAAATACTTCTTAATATAAGAACAAAGTGAGTAGATTATTATATCCAGATATTCTATAATTTTTTTAAGATTCAAATACAAAGTAATTTTATCGTATTTGCCTTGATGGTCATAATTGATAGTTATATGTAGTATAAATATCTGTAGAACAGTAAGTTCGGTTTCAGCGATGGTGATATCACTATAATTCGTGTCTGACGTGAATAGCGAATTGAAGTCTGAAGTAGGTTACCGATTATCCAATGATGATGAAAGTAAGAATTCATTCTAATCGCTTCTATCCAAACAGCGTAACTGAAAGTCGTACAATTATAGTGCTGAAGTTTCTATTAAAAAAAATTATTTTCATTGTGAATAGATTTCTGTATTTATTACCATTTTAACATACACACTTAATTAGTTCTTAGTTCTACTGAGTTGCAAATAAAAAAATATAACCAAAGGAGTTGATTAAAAAGTCATAAAATTGTGCTGGTCAAATACAGCAGCTGCATTTGCAGTATTTCTACCAACATTTGATTGTTTCTCCATGCTGTGCACTTTCTGCACATGTATTCGTAGGGTAGAGCGTTGTGAGAATTCTTTGGAGCAATGTTTGCATTTAAAGGGTGTTGGATCCTTATGAGTTTTCATATGTTCTTGACATGCTGTCTGTTGGCGGTAGGCTTTTCCGCAAAATTCACAACGAAATGGCTGTTCCTTGGTATGGGTCCTTTCATGATTAATCAAATGTATCTTCTGATGAAATGCTTTGTCACAATATGAGCAGGAAAAACGTTTCTCACCATGCTGCCGCACATGATATTGGAAACGCATTTGTGTATAATTTTCAAATTGTTGGTTACAAATGTGACATGTATAAGTAGATTTCAGATGGAAATTTTTAAAGTGTCTTTGCAAATGCAATTGGCTTCGGAAATATTTTTGGCATTCATCGCACTGCATAGTATCAGGACGATTGTGTTTTAGTTTATGTTGGGCTAAAAGAAATCTTGATTTAAAAGTGCTAGTGCAAATGTCACATTCAAATGGTTTCTCCTGGGGATGATAACGCAAATGGTGCAATTTGAGCTGTTGACGATTTTGACAAGAATTTCCACATATTTTACAATTTAAATAAGAGTGTATCTTTTTCTTTTGTTTTAATTTGAAGTCTTGCAAAGATTCTTCATCCGACGATGATGCGTCTTCAGTTTCCACTTCTTCATCAGACGTAGGTGTAGACGACTCTTCATCTGACAAATTAATAGAAGTTCTAAGGGTGTACTCTTTTTTTAAAGGTTCTTGAAACTGCAGCTCAGATTCAGGCTTCATCACCTCCATGGTTTCCATATCTATTGGTTCGGTTTTAATCTCCTCAAACAAAGGTGGAGGAGTGCCTATTGAAGACAAACTATCCAGGCAATTTCCAAAATCTGCTAAACGTGGACTTAGTCGTAATCTTGGACTACTAAACGGTGAAATTAACTCTTGTGTAGGCGAGGATCTTACAGATTCTTTACATAAAGCCACATCTTCCTGGTTATCTGCTTCCAATTTATTAATATCTGTTGTAGGCGACAGTTTGCCAGTTTCTAATAAATGATCGAAATCTAGGAAATAACTTTGTAGTACTTTTTGACTATCTACACATTCTTCTCTAAAAGCCCTAACTTGCTTGAAGCGTTGAAAACATTCCTCGCACAACTGTTGAGGCAAACCATCAAAAGGTTTAATCTAATAATTCATGGAATAGATAAAATATAAATAAACTTCAGTTTTTCAACCACACCCTACTTACGTTCAATTTCCATATATTTAAGTCTTCAAATATCTCCCTAATTTCTTCGCATGTCTCGAATATTCTGTTGCCTTTTAGGTCACCTGCTTGCAAGTTATTATCCAATGTACCACCGCCCTCAATTGATGATGCCTTAAATTTCTCAACAAAAATTTTGTAAAACTTAACATCTTTGCTAAAAAATCGACTACATGTCCGGCATGTAGTATCCAGAAATAAATTTTTATCAAAGCATAAATCGAAATCCATTATTGAGATTTATTTTTCTAAGACAATTTCTTTTCGTACTGGGACAAAACCACTTTTTCATATGTAATTGCAAGTTATATTTATAAGGTATATGCAGCTGTACAACAATGAACAACAACAAAAACAACAGGCATTTTGTTTGTGACATTAACTTCGGGATGTTAAAAAAGATGCTACTACTCTCTCAAAAGGGTGGCGATGGCACGATGGATGGTAATCTGCACGTTGACTACACAACCAAAAAACAGACCTGGGTTCAACCCCAGTTTCAGACAAAAAAAAAAATTTTTAAATAAAAATAGACATCTCGCATTTTTCTGATGTGCATTAGTGTGGCTTGGTGTGTGAGTTGTTGTCGGAAGGTTTCAGTGGCGAAGGCATAGTCACTGGTCACTGAACAATACCGGCATCAGCTGATAGCAATCCACAATCACATCAGAACCCCCTCCTTCGTCGGTATTGTGTGTAGCACCGGCGAAGTAAAATAATAATAAAAATAGCTACTAAACCGAAGCTTCAGCACTGTGCCACGAGTATAAAAACAAAAGAACGTGCGAAAGCAGAGCTGCAAAATAATTAATTAAGCTTCACCTCCTGTCGTTTCTCCTACTATCCCTTTCCTATAGTTCCCAGCACAATGCTTCCATGCGTAGGAGTCATCTCCTGAGTGCTGGTCCTAGATAAAAAAAAAAAAAGAGTAAACACACACAGGCTACAATAGCAAGAAAAACATTAATTTCATTTATGTATCCCTTAATTGCTTTTGCAACGCTCTTACAAGATAAAGAAATGAGTAAAATTGTTAGTTGCGCGCTCTCTCAAATGAAATAATGAGTAAAATGTAAACAAATTTTGACAGTCAAGTATAAAAACTTGTAAAACACATGGCGAGTTGCACGGACCTAATAAATATACCTTGTGTAATTGGTATCATATGAATGAACATTTTCTTTTGGTTTCTTTTTGGTAGTGTCAACTTAGCGCTTATGGATCAAATTTTGAAAATCGCTAAATTGGTTTAAATATCATACCAAGGCGTCTTCATATTAATTATATTCGAAACAAAAGTAAAAATGTTAATTTTAAAAATTAATTTTTTCATTTGAAAATATTTTAATCAAAAGTGGTATAAGGTATAATGAGTTTCCATTAGAATGAATAAGTAATGAAAACGAGGAGTTACTTACCAAAGCAAAAATTCAAGAATTGGGAAAATATGAGTATCCAATTTTGTTAGGGGCGTACTACGGTATTTTTTAAAGTCAAATATTATACAAAAGTACGATAGTATTGACTTTTCCATCACGCTTACAAATTGCGTTTATCAAATTATGAAACCTAAGTTCAGTTTAAAAGATATGAAGCGTTTTAATACATATCAAAAGAACGAAATGACAGTACTAAATGGCGCAACGAGCTAAGTTCCCAATGAACTAAGGCCCCAAAACAGAAATTTGAAACTGCAAGTGAAATAAATCGCGCAAAATCTTTTTTGTTATTCCCTTTTTAAATATTTATGAACTTAGATCATTTCTGTTTTGCGTTGTATTTATGTTGTACCATCAGTTGTCCATTGCAAGGGAAATTTACAGGATTATTACTTATAAGATTTGAATTTCAGTAGTTAGACGTTTTTTTTTTAATTTTAAAATATTATTTATTTTATAATTAGCAACACTGTTCACAGCTTTTTTATAACCCTAGGTTTTAAAAACTGGCAACATTGTGAACTACAGCTGGAGTTCACGGAATTGGTCAGAAAATGTGGAAACGCACATTGCATAATAAAAAAAAGTCGTGAAAGCCGTTTTCGAGAAAATAGATATCGGCTTAAAAATAATTTTAGTCTTCATTGCTGAAAATAATAAATATATACTACACACATAAGTACATATACTCCAATTTTCTTGGAAACGGCTCTAATGATTTTGAGCAAGGTTCCACCATTTTCTAAGTGTCTGCTTTCAGAATACATATATGTATATAGGTGTATATGCGTGCGAAAGCCTCGTTTGGCCAGGAGAATGTAGCGTCGCATAGAATTATCATTTCCCCACTTTTAAATTCCCAATTTTAAACATATTAAAATACACTACAGGGTGGCGATGGTAGTCTGCACGTTGAATACAAAACTAAAAACAGACCTGGGTTGAACTCTAGTTTCAGACTAAAATTATAAAAAAAAACGTTCGCATTTTTCTGATGTGCATTAATATGCCTTTGTGTGTCAGTTGTTGTCGGAAGGTTTCAGTGTCGAAGGCATAGTCACTGAACAACACCGGCTTCAGCTGAAATCAATCCACAATCACATCAGAACGCTCTCCTTCGTCGGTATAGTGTAGGAGAAGTAAAAATAATAATAAAAAATGGCTACTAAACCGAAGCACTGCTACGAGTATAAAAACAAAGAACGTGCGAAAGCAGAGCTGTAAAATAATTAATTAAGCTTCACCTCCTGTCGTTTCTCCTACGATCCCTTTCTTATAGTTCCAGCACAATGCTTCGCATGTGTAGGAGTCATCTCCTGAGTGCTGGTCCCAGATAAAAGAAAAAATGTTGCCGTCCAATTATTCTCGGATTTTCAATTCCAATTTCCACTATATTTTGTCGACGCTTTCTTGGTGCACATGCAGCTGTTGATATATTTTCAAAGTTGCCATTCTGCCTATATGCTAGCCTATGGTTTGCATAGCCTGTCCTAGAAAAGAAATACTTCTTTTTTATAAAGAAAAGAAGTAGTATGTTTGCCTGTACATATGTGTATGGGTGACACTGCATAGTTTGTTGTAATTTTTGGAAACATCGGTGTAACCGTAATAAGAGGACATATTAGTAGTAATAGGCATATTCAAACTTCAAGAAGAAGAATAAAATATGAAATGAAATCACTGTGTCAAATTCGATATATGTATGTAACTTTATTGTAATAAAATTTATGCCTTCATACACCTTACGATTTATGAGCTGTTTCTATAATCCAAACAGCGAATTTGGTTAGATATATATGGAAACAACCAAGTTCTTCAAGTGATTTAAATTCAAAATTTGAATTATGGAAACAACTTTGGAGCTTCCATAAGTTTATGGTATACCATCAATACTTTCATAATATTTTTAAATTTCAAATTTTTGTAAATTATCACTATCGCAATTTTTGTACTGCTTTGCTAATTCATCATCATTAAGAGGCATCAATACTGAGGAATCAGTTTGTGTTACGTTTCTTAGATAATTTTGTGATTCTAAAAATGAAGTTTTAAAAGAAGAAATTTTTTCAGGCCGCACTGTTTCACTTCTCTTCAAGATCAAGTAAAACTTCAAAACCATTCTAATGCAAGCAATATGAAAACCTAAAATGTATATAATTTTTTAAATTATTTCTTAACTGGTTCATTAAATCTTATTAAGGAAATCTCACCAAATAAAACACTAAGTCCCAAAACTACAAAAGGTGAATACACTGTGTGCCCGTACGCTAAGAAGAATAGAAGTTGATCCACCAAAAATATAGCTTGATAAACAAAAATGCAAAACGAGAACACTAGCCACGAGTGAATTAAAGAAGAGGATTTCTAAAAATGACGAAATGGTTATATTCTCATGTTATCAATATTTCTTGTTTGATAGCTTACCTTAATAATACCTCGAAGTAGGTTAATTGATGTGATTACCATTATTAAGGAGAGTATTAAAAATACACTTTTATAAAGTGTCAAATAAAAGCTATATCGATGATCAACATTAAGATCGGAATTTTCTCGATCTGAAATAAATTCCAAAACAAATGTTGCAAATATATTTAAAAATGCAATGGAATATACAAGTATATTCAAAGCGGCTATAAATATATCAAAATTTAAATTCTTTAATGTTCCCATTTTTTATTTTTTGATAGTAATTAAATTTTACTTGTATTAGGCGGTTGTGAATAAGTTTGCTATAACTTAACAACTAATTCGAAAAAAATTTCCATGTAAAGCTGCTGCTGCTTTGTTTAATTTTTTTGCGGTTATGAAATTACGTCGATAATTAAAACAGTTATCCCTTCTTCATCACCAATGAAATTAAAATGTCATTATAAAATGAAAAACGATCAAAATAGAAATTAAAGAAAGTAACTATTTCTTTTATACATGTTGAACCTTTTGGGGTTAAACATTTACCGATAAAATTTTAATTAACTGTCGATTATTTTTCCATACAAATTGACAGTTATCTTCAGAGCCTTTTGTACTTAAGTCGTTTCCATTTTTTTATTGTGTTATGGGAAGGACATAGAGAATAGAGTTTATGGACATTCGATTTGAAACGTCACAGTCAACGTGACAGAGTTCTGCGTGTTCATTCCACATATGAGCCATGTGTGCAGAAAAGTCAAAGATAGATAAAAAATTATTTAAAAAGCGATTTTCGGAAAGACGTTGCCGTGCTTAATTTTTTTCCATTTATTTTTGTCGCCTTTTATTAAAATTTTGAATATAAAGGGTGTCGGGTGGCAAATTTATATTTTTAAATACGATTATTGCAAAAAGTAATAAGCGGTGCGGAGGGAGGGTGCCGCTGTTGGAATTATCAATTGTGCGGATTTGTTAGTCACGACGTCACAGTGGTCGAATGAGCATCGCGCGTTCGCTGTTCATTTTAGGAGTAATGACTCTTAAGTAATTGCTCGTCGACAATTTTGTTAAAAATTCGGTATTCGGCGAATAGGTGATGGACTGAGTGTAAATTTAATTCGTTCGTGAGTGCAGAGATTCCGCGCAACTGCTTCTGCTATGAATGCCCCACGGCCAGAGCCCAGTAGATTTTCAAGGATTCCCGAAAACATTGAACTGGTTGAAAGCAGTTTACGTGAAAATCCGCGATTTCCAATACGGAAAAGAGCAGCCGCATTGGGACTTTCAAGAGCGATTATTCATGAAATTTTAAAAAATTATCTGGATGACATATTCTTTAAAAAATAAAATCCGCAGTTCCATTCCATCGTTCAATGCTCTTAATAAAACTTTGTGTCAATTATTACGTTTTTTACTTAAGTTTAAAATTATAAATCTGCTACCAGACACCCTGTACATACACATGCATACATAGATACATGGATTTTACAGATAATTTTTTTAGATGTTGCCCTTGTTATTGATTTTGTGTAGTAAATTCTTTATTTTTGTATTAAAACAAACATCCATATTTTTGAAGGGATGCCTATATTAATTTAAGCAGAGAACCTTTTTCAGAGAAAGAAATCAAAGCTGCAGTCATGAGTTAATATAAGAGAGGGAGGGCTAAGGGCAAGTAGTTGATATTAATTCTAAGAAATTTAAATTTTTTTCTTACATGTGCAATGTCGCAAAAACAACTTCTCAGCAAAAATTAGTTTAAGTAGAATTTTCCAATTGTATAAATGTGTGCTACAGAGGGTTTATAAATAAAAAACAATAATAATAATATGTAATAATAAAGAATTTCTTGCATTATCGATAAGAGGATTTTATGCAAAATAAATTTATTTAAATAATTTACGTAAGAATAAGCATTTATTTTTAGGTGGGTATCGGTCACTTAAAGTCGTAATTGAAGAAATGCAACTTGAGTAGAACATTTTAGAAATATGTACATACATATATAAGTATATATCGTCATAGAAAACGTAAAACCATGTTTTAGATTTTAAAGGAGAGGGGAAAAACTTGATAACAGGGTTAAGTAACCAACCTGAAAAAAGTTTCTTCAAAACTCGCATGAAATTAAAAGAATTACTTATATTTTGATAAAATAGTTTATTTTACATTGACAGGCATTTTTACATGGTACCCAATATTCAGTAGAGAAAACAATTCATGGTTTTACGTTTTATATGACGATATGTACCTTGTATACTGACTAGGTTGTAAACTCAATTTTTACGAAATAATTTTTTTTAACTATTTGACGTTGTTTAAATAAATGTACAAATATTAAATTTTTTTATTTTTATTTTTATTTTTTTTCTTTATATTTATATTTTTTTTTCATTTTCTTATAGTTATATTTTTATAATCCCTTCTTACTCAACATGGAAAACAAATCAATGATACAGAGTAATCAATTATGTGGATATATATTTTAAGAATATCGTATAAAAAGTAAAAAGTTATAAAACTACATATATATGTATATACATATATTCTAATTATAATATAAAATAGGACAACTTCTTGATTCTAGACATACATATGTATTATGTATGCATATTTGCTACATGTTATATACATACCAATTCTCTATTTAATATGGGAACTGATTCTTTCGTCTTTATTGTGCTTATGTTTTTCATTCGCGCGTGTGTGTTTCGTAGTTTAAACACGGAAACAAGTTTATAATATGCCTTATTATGAGTGCCGGTCATTGTCGTGAGGAAAACGATAAAATGTGGCAACAGGCGCCAAATTGGCTTATTGTAAATTCGACTGCGACAACGACACTCATAATAAGCCCCAATATCTTAACATGAATATGTTATAAAAAAGGATTGCTTGCATACACATTATTAATCTGGCTGGGGAACAGTAACATTTTAGAAATTTAATTTAAATTTAGTTATTAACACAAATAGTACACATCAAGTTTATTGCAAAAATGTATTCCTGGTATAATTATGAGGAGTCGGTTCATAATTTGGGGGTACACTGAAACCCAATACCTCTTGCGAAGGGTTAACGTCAGTTCTAGTCTTTAATTGATAACGGTATTTAGATGGATCAGGTACAACCATGGAGGGGTGAGGCATTTCGACAACTGATGTTGGAGGAGCAGACGGATTTGGGACAGATATCGATGCAGTTCGAATTAACTCGTCGTTATATGGTACATTAGCTTGGGGGGGACTCGAAGGGCCAATTACATTATTTGTAGACAAATTACTATTATTCAGGTATACTGGATATCGAGGTTTAAATGTATTATTTTCAAATTGTCCCGAACGTATATCTTCTTCAAACATAGGCGGAGCTGTAATTCAGAAAAAAAACACATTTTGAATGAACAAAACAAAAAAAAATTAATTAGATAAAATTTACATATTGGTTTATATTTCATGGCTCGTACAACCGGGTTTGTTGCCATGTCCTCTTCATAGGCTATACTAGCATATAAAGGTACTGTTCCAATGGTAAAAGGTATATCTATCACTAGGTCACTATGTAAAAATGAAACTTTTGCTATAAATTTCAAAGTATAGGAAACTTTTATAATAGAGCAATTTTCCAATGATGACGGTGTGGTCGGTGGAATTTGCAAAACTTCATTAAATTCGGCTTTATTATGCTTCACAACTTCTCCACAGTGAACTTCGGCTACTTTAGTTTCAATTTGTTTAATTTTTATAAATGGACTACTGCTTGTGTATACAACTTTTTTCATCAATTGAACATTAACATCTTTACAATGTACATTGGATTGGTTGTCTAATACAATATTGAAGTGTACTTTTTGTCCTGGCGCGTAAGCTATGAACGGCATTTTTGTAGTCATAACCATAGGATCATTTGGGCTGCAACATAAACTGCAGAAGAATGTCTCTTCAATTATATGAAACGATTTCTGAAAATTTTATTGAGAATTATTTTAATTGTTAATCATTTAAGCTTAAGCTAACGAAGAATAAAAAAATGTCAGTGATCAAAAATTCACAAAAAAATTATAATTTATAAAAATCCAAAATTTTCATAATATACTTGCATTTGAAAATAACTTTTACTCCAATATACTCAAATTGCAGATTATATGTAATAATCGTTTTGACATCACTGTTGTGATTAATTAGCACAGTAGGCAATTTTCTATGTTATAGGCTTTCTAACATTAATATTGTTCGAAGGATAATTTCGATACGCTAAATTTTTCAGTTTCATTAAATTTAAAGCAACTATCTCTCTGAAGGAAGGCAGTTTTAAAAACATTTTGGTAAAAGATACCAATTTCCTTTGAGCTGCGCAATTCTAACGCGTACGAATAACAATAATAAACCAAAATGCACAATGCACGTAGTAGTACATTTGCATTTTTAAAAATTGTTAGTGATATAGTAAATGTTCAGTTAAATTGGGTTTATATAACGCTTTGAAATAATTAGTAATTACTAGGCGCTTCTCATAATATACAAGTGAAATAATATAAATGTATCGCAATAACATGCCATGTACTCAGTTCACTTAATAGCAAAGTCGGGAGGAGCTAAGCATGTTGTCATGCTCGCTGATCTCGTCTTGAACCGTACCAAAAAAATACACGCACTTTGTTCCGATATCGTCTAAAAGGCATTTCAGTTATTTTTTAATAGAAGGATCTCTCAGGCATACAATTAAATAAGGTTTATCCGTCCCTATTTGAAATCTTTGAACTCCTCAACCAGCGATCCAATCTTCCCCAAATTTTCACTGTATGTTAACGGTGTTCTACAAGCAACAATAGGATATACATATGCTTATTAAATATTTCTCATGGCACCTCCCGTACAATGTATGTGTTTGTAATCGCCAAAAGTGATGTAGCGACTTAACCGATCTTCCTGAAATTTACGGAGTGTATTGCAATATGTAAATGGGCATCAATATTAAATTTTGTATATCTGGAGAATGATAACTTGTGGGCGGGATTGGATAAATATATGTCACCCGTTTAATCTAGTATAACATCAAATTGCGGAATAAATTAACATAAATTAATTTGCCACAATGCCTTAATATACATACATAAGTAAATATGTATACTACATACAACATATTCTATTTGACATGATTTGGTAAATTCTTTAATTCGCCTGTAATAAAAAACTAATAATTTTTTAAAATATATCTTCACTTACTGCATGGTTTGGATTTAAATTCAAATCGTATGGCGACAGCACCGTATACGTTTGCTTGAATATATTATTGTAACGCATAACTCGGTCCACAACTAATGAAACCTCATGCTGTATATGACCCCAGGCACCATTCATCGATGTGGGGACATTGGGTGGTATGATAGCTTTGAATGGAAAAACATATTTACCGGCCGGTAAATTCAACTGATCGTCAATTCTTCCATATACATACTGTTCATTGCTATAATACACTTCAGAGGATGAGAAAGTTTCAGGAACCTGTACACGCTTGCCGTGTGTATCTTCTTTCACAATATTCTCTGTCCAGCGTGCTTCAGCGAAACCACTGATGTTTATAGAAATAGCTGTAAGGAGAAAATGCAATGTAGTATATTCAATATTTTTTTAAGTTAAAAAACTTTGTGAATAAGACATAACAACAAAGTGCTTGATTTATTTTGTACATGATATGAAATATAATAATATTAATATGTTTATGTGAACAATTTATTGTGCTTTGTTAAAAAAAATACTTGTCTCAATTCGTTGAATTGGTGAAAATAATAAATGAGAGAAACTTGAAAAAATTAAATACAATTAAAAGTTGTTGACTTGTTTGTGATGCTTAAGTGTCTATATCAAATAAAAGGGTGATCTTATTGATGTATTAAAATTTTTAATTAAATAATTATTTAATTGTATTAAAAAGACCAAGCGGCATTGAAAAAGTTCAAATAGACATACATATCGTCAGCTTATTATGGGTTTGGTGCACCACCCATTTAAAAAAATTGTGTTAAGAATGCGGTATATCTATTTGAGACGTCCTCTTTCTGCATAAAAAATCAGTTTTGTATAGTTTTTGAAATATCAACCAACGACTTTGCTTCACAAGCCACCATTTGGGGTATGTAGAAAATTTTTCATACAAAATGTGAAAAAAGTGAATGCGTTCACTATGAATTGGTACTTTCATGATTTTTTGAGCGCTTCTTTATCTGAATTAATTTTTAATCCCATATTAAATATTAATGAGATTTTCACTTTTGAACTCATCCAAAACGCATTCAACTTCTGCCGATGAATTCATCTGAACAATTGGGCAGTTCTAATTAAAATTTAAATAAATTTTTCAATGTGTTACAGAAACTCATTAACACATTCCAAAACGTATCCAATTCATGGAACATTGGTTCTAAGTACTCATTTAAATGACGAATTACTTTGTTAAATGTGAACACATGACACTCCTATGTTAAAATCTTGCGTTCTTCAGTTAAGTTGAATGAGTTCTTTTGTATGTCTTTTTTGTTGGGCATACTTGTATATACCTACATACATACATATCTACACATATATATATATATACATACCTATTTGTACATTACTATGTATGGATGTATGTATGTATATCTTTGCCTCATGTCTTATAAATGTGAAAGTTGTGTGAATGGATGTTTGTTACTCGAGGGTGGCGATGGCACGATGGATGGTAGTCTGCACGTTGACTACAAATCCAAAAACAGACCTGGGTTCAAGCCCAGTTTCTGACTAAAATTTTAAAATAAAAAAAATAAACATCTCGCATTTTTCTGATGTGCATTAGTGTGGCTTTGTGTGTCAGTTGTTGTCGGAAGGTTTCAGTGGCGAAGGCATAGTCACTGGTCACTGAACAATATCGGCTTCAGCTGATAGCAATCCACAATCGCATCAGAACGCCCTCCTTCGTCGGTATTGTGTAGCACCGGCGAAGTAAAATAATAATAAAAATAGCTACTGAATCGAAGCTTCAGCACTGCTACGAGTATAAACAAAGAACGTGCAAAAGCAGAGCTCCAAAATAATTAATTAAACTTCACCTCCTATCATTTTCTCCTGCTATCCCTTTCCTATAGTTCCAGCACAATGCTTCGCATGTGTAGGAGTCATCTCCTGAGTGCTGGTCCCAGATAAAAAAAAAAACTAAACGACTTGGTATAGAGTACTTTTAGCGAGTAAAAATTTTTTACTTTTGGTACTTTTTGGAATTTCTCTGAATATATTACCTCAGAACTCGGTCATTTATGAACCGATTTGAAAATTTTTTCCATTCGACTGGGTTTGAATCAACTTTATTAATATAAATTTTTATTTTTCGAAAATTAGCAGTGCCACGCTTCTAAAAATCAATAGCTTGTTGTTATTTATTTATTTTTCACCGTTTTTTGCATAAAAAAATTTAGAAAAGTGGACACCAGTGTTGACATAAATGGACAAAATATTTGTCAGTTTTAGCCAATCCATTGAAATTTCTCACAGACATTGACTGCCTTACTACATCCAGGTAAAATTATGTTTAAAAAGTACACCAGTGTTGTCAAACTTCTTTTCCTTGATATATACAGCCAAGGGAATCATTGTGAGAGCAAAATTTTAAAAATAACTGATTTAAAACTGAAAATATAATTTTTACTAGCTGGCAACACTGATGTCCAGTTTTAAAATTTATTTTCTGCTAAAGGTAGTCAAGAGGAGCCGGTAGGGGCGTGGTACTGCCCATATTCCAAAAATAAAATAATGGAACACAAGTTGAGCCAAACCCAGTCGAATTTAAAAAATATGTTTTCTTACACATCTGTTTCTTGGGATATGGAGCAAGAAAAACAACTTTTGAACAAAATTTTGATATGCAGATCAAAATAAGATTTTTCATTTTCAAAAACAAGATATTAACCTTTTGTTAAATGCATGAAATTTCATAAAAATTGACACTATAGAGCATAGCCAGAGGCAGTGGCGTAAATACAAAAAAATTTCGGTCGGGTGTATTTTCTGAAAATTTTAAATAAAACTTCTTTGCCGTTTTTCTCCATCCAGAATTGATGGCATATTCGTCAAATCAATAATAAGCTGACGATATGTATGTAGTGTAGGAAATATACATACATACATATGTATGTATATTGTATTACACACACACGTGCCCAAAAAAGGTCAAAATAATTCAGTTTTTGTAAGTAGCAGAATTTCGTTTAATTTCGTTAAAAGAAATTTAATTTCAAAGAAAACTGACTTGGAGAAACGCGAAAACAAAATGGTATATACATATGTATGTATATGTACTATGTATTTACTTATGTAACAGTGATGTTATGAATACTAAATTATAATATTCGCGAATATGAATATCTGCGCAAATATTCGCTGAATAGATTTCAGTATTTATTTGTAAAAGTAACAAGATTCCTTGACATATTGGGGATACAAGTTTATATTTTTGTGAAGGGGATTGGATAAACTACTTGCTCCTTTAATTTGTATCCATTTGGTCCAAAAATGTAAGCACAGTTCCGGTTGGAATAGGTACATCTCGATTTTTCATGTTTAACAGAGCTCTGTTAAGGCCGTTGGTTTGTGTCTAGGGTTTAAATTTCAAAATTTATCTTCACACAGGTTTAAAAATTGAAAACAACTAAATTGCCATTGCTCTCAAACAATGTACATTTTTTGCAGACATCTTCACCGCATTGCGCTTTGTCAAATTGCTAAGCGTTCACGTTGCTCTATTTCTGTTTGTTTCTTATATTTTGTAAGATCATGAGAATATTGAACAGATAGACCACGCTTGGCGAACTGATTTAGTTTTGTCTTTTATGCGTAAAGTATCCGCTGACGTAATCTCATACCTTGTATGTATATAATTTGAATACCTTGTATGTATATGAACTAACTATTCACTTTTTACAATAAGGGAGTATTTAGTTACAGTGAAACCTCTCATAAGTGGATATACACCGTCGCAGTATTTTTGTCCGGTTATGAGGTGTCCGCTTATAAGATGTAGACATTTATTATTTTAAACATTTCATTTATGTTGTAATGCTAGACTAGTGATTTGTGGTTAAAAAAATTTATTCAGATTGGATTGCTCTAACTTATATCAGTTCAATTTGAGCTGTTCAGTTTGAAAATGATTGTGATGTGCTGCAATGCGACGCAGTCGTCCTATCAAAATGTTTCAAACGGACAATTTGTTTTAATGCTTTATCACAAGTACATATAATATTGATTTCTTCTTTAATTGACAACATATTTTCGTGTGGCACTTTATGGCTGACAACACGAGCTAAGCAAACAATTACTTAAAATACAGGCCTGTTCTGCAAACCACGTGATTTGAAATCACGAATCGTTTTGAAACCACGCCGACGATTTGAAGCTGTTCTGTAAAACACGGGTTTTTATATTTTCGGCGTGGTTTTAATTTTTCAAAAACACGACAAAACAGCTGATATTTTATATTTGCTTATATTTTTGCACTGTGAATTAAAATATTAGAGGAAATAAAGAATATAAAAATGCCAGGAGCTACTTTATTATCAATAATTGCTTTAAGAAAGCATAATTTAAAAAAAGAGCGTGTTAAAAAACGACATTTGCGGGACAAACCATAAATTTTTTTATTAGCACAACAAAATACCTACATATGTATAATGTATGTATAATTTGCACAAAAATTATTTAATTATTGACCATATTAATTTTTTGTACAACAATATATAAAGTATGTCTTCAATAAAGAACGGGTATCCGTAACTATGCCAAAGATATACTTTCGAGCTCGTGCAGTTAAAAGGGTTCTAACGAACCTCAACATATACAAGTCTCCTGGGCCGGATGGAATTCCTGCACTGGTCCTGAAATGAAATATTTAGAGTCCAACAATTTACTGAACGACCGTCAATACGGCTTCCGTAGAGGACGCTCTACGGGCGACTTACTAGCCTTCCTCTCGGAAAAATGGTGTGATTCTATTCACCAGTTCGGCGAAAGTAAAGTCGTGGCTCTGGATATTTCTAAAGCATTTGATAGAGTGTGGCATGGGGCACTTTTGTCCAAACTTATTGCTTTTGGTGTCGGTGAGATCTTCTCCCGATTTATATCGAGTTTTCTCAGGGATCGCACTATAAGAGTAGTTATAGACGGGATCTCATCTAATGAGTATAAGATAAATTCAGGGGTACCGCAAGGCTCCACTCTTTCTCCTACCCTATTTCTAGTGTTTCTAAATGACCTCCTATGTCAAACTTCCAACCCTATCCACTCTTTCGCAGATGACAGCAGCCTTTCTCACTCATATTCATTTAGTCGTAGACCAACATCGACTATGATCACTTCGCTGAGGCAAAATATGAGTGACTCATTGAATTGTGACCTCATGAAAATATCGCAATGGAGTCAGGCAAACAGGGTCGATTTCAATGCTCCAAAGACCCAATGCAGCATGCTTACACATCGACGCATGCCCCATGACGCTGCATCATCTGTAATTATGGGCGGTATAAACATCGAGGAATCAGAAGCTCTTGATGTTCTTGAAAATTCAGTGCGATGTTCGATGGACTCAGCACATTTTTCAGGTCTCAAAAGAAGCATTCAAGTGCCTCGGTTTTTTAAGACGGTGCAAGACATACTTCACCCCATCTGATCTCCTCACTATTTATACCGCCTACATCAGACAGAAAATGGAATACAACTATCATGTTTTGGCCGGTGCTTCAAAGACTATTTTGAAGTTACTCGACCGGGTCCAGGAGAGAGCGAAGAAACTCATAGGAGGCAGTAGGGTAGCCAACTCTATTAACTCTCTTGAGCATCGTCGCAACGTGGGGTGTGTTTCGTTGTTCTATTGTTACTATAATGGGATGTGTTCTGATGAAATCAGGGAACTTGTTCCCGAAACCCGATCATTCACGCGCACGACGCGTTCATCATTAAGAGCACATCCATTTGTAGTCAACTTGGCAGCGAACCGCACTACGCATTACAGGGAGAACTCATTTTTCGGCCGAACATCGCGTATGTGGAACAAACTCCCTGCCGAGGTCTTTCCTGTCACTTATGACGTAGGAAGTATATATATATATATATATATATATATATATATATATATATATATATATATATATATAAACAAGGGAATCACAAATTTCAAAGCTGTTGCCAAACATGGGAGAAATATGTGTTTGTACAATCCTGTTGTGTCGTCTATTCCGCATGCTTGGACAAAAATCAAAAACTTTAGATATTTCGGCTGACATCAATTCAATTTATATTTCAATTTCTTTCATTTATTACAAAATTTTCATAGAGTTTGTTCATTGTGGGAAATAATGAAGAACAATAAAAGATAATGAAAACTCTATGGTTGCACAAAATTTTTGTAGACTGTGGGCAAATGAAAAAAGTGTATTTGTAACACTTCATGTGTAGTATATTTTGCTCTTAACACAAATCTGTTTCAGAGTTCAAAAATTAAGAAATACAACTATTGTTGGTGAGTTTCAATCAAGATTAAGACTTACACCGTATAACTTTGGGACGTGTTGTAATTAATTCAGCTGTTCCGGATATCACTTGACCGGCATAATAAACACCAAGTGGATTGTTATCAAATTCAATTTTGCATTTACTTGACATTTTAACAAACGTTACTTTACAAAAATAAACAAAAATTATATAAAAAAGGTAGTTAAAGGCACTTTTGTGTTGTTCCAAATATACTTATGTATGTATTTAACGATTATAAAATAATTTCTTTATTATGACTTGTTTATTCAATACACAATCAAGGTCATTGTCTCTATTTTGTTGTAAATTTTAGTGTGTTTATTTATTCTTTGTGGATTTTTAGTTAACTACTACACATGAGCGAATGCACGCAATATTCAAAGCATCATTTCTCTTTTAGTTCATAAATTTTTCTTTGTCTTCTTAAGGTATTTCAAGAATTAAACGACTCCAAACACCGTTCACAGATAAATCGGTCCGTACACTACAAACTTCACTTTGAAACTAAATTGTTGAACTTGATATAGAAGACCTCGTTTTTGTGGGCGCTCTCTGTCACATAACAGACTGCAAAGATATATTTTCATAAGTATGCGTTCGTATTTGTGTGAATATGTTGAGTTTATATTTGAAAAAAATATATATGTATGTATATACACGTGCACATATTTAGTTATGCATGTACATTTAACTAACACCATACAATTTAATGTGCAAATTAGAATCATAAACATAAAAATTACAACAATACATTTAATTATTTTAAATGAAAAGTTGTACGAATATTGAATACGTTGATAGCTCTGGTATTATTAACATTTGTATAGTATTTTTTTTAATGCTCGTGAGGTTGAAGTTTAGCAAATGTGTTGAAAACATACAATAATAATAAAACCTACAAGCATTGTAATGGGATTTAAATCAGTTTCCTCTTCATTTGAAACTGTGTATTGCTTTATTTTATTAAAAAATGTGTTTTAAAATTACACCGAAATATGTTATGTTCATTTGAACAAAAGGAAATCGTTACAAATAAAAAGCATGCATAAACATGTAAATAAAATGTATATTGCATATGGCTATATGTATATACAGTAAACTAGCGATAATATGAACTAATTAAAATTTAGCCAGTTTTCTTTTGCGACATTGTTCATATTCATTTGTTCACTCACGTATTTCTCATAAAAGTAAAAGTTTCTTATCGTTTTTTTCTATTTATTGAATTAAAAAAAGAACAATTGATTTATTAAAAAGAAAAAAAAAACCTAAATTCATTCAAATTCAAATATTTTCTTTGCTGTTATTTGTGCGCATGAAAGAAATTTTGATGGACAGCTGAAAGCAATTTAATTAGGAAATTAATTGTAGTTAAATCAGAATGTAATCAATATCCTCTTGAATTAGATTTCAACACTATTTAGATAAAACCTAATATTTTAGAATAGTCAATGGAAGGAAAGAAGTGTTCATATTTTGGGGGTTCATATTATCGCGAGTTCACTGTTAGCTCTGTTTCTTTACTTATATTGGATACCCGTTGCATCCCAATCTATTAATACATACCACCGCTATAGCAAGTATGAAAGAAGACGAAACAGCTGCATTGTATATAAAAAACCAAAGGAGTTGAAAAAAAACTTCTTCAGGTATAATCGCAAGTATGCATTATTAGGCGATTGTATACCTAAAACTATGACGAACAGCTGGTGTGTAAGAACAACATATCTATATGTAGATGTATTTGTATTTCTACACGAAATTCGAAAATACTAGCAACATTTACGTAAACAATTGCTCTTCACTTCAATATTCTGTGAAAAAAACAAATATTTTCCAATACAGTGAGGGGTAGTGAAATTTTAAATGCATTCACAATTTCATACATATAGACATGTTACTTGTGTCTGATATAAAAAAAATTTCACAAAGAAAAGTTGTAACTGCAGTAACAAGCATATTAAAGACATGTCAGACACATCAATATTCAGTTTCAATATTTGTATTTGTGTGCGTAGCATACATTTCGTATTCGTGTGACTTTTTTTGTAAACAAACGCACCCAAATACGTTAAGGGCATGGCAGACACATCAATATTCAGCTTCAATATTTGTATAAGTGTGCGTTTCTGTACAGAAAATAGCCGCACCAAGGCGTCTTTAAGAGTATGGTGTTGAATGGAATTGTTGTCCTACCACACACGTTGTTTGTTCGAGATATGTCAAAAACAACTAATGCAAATATTACAAAAACAAAGTGTTTTTGACGTTTTTTGTACAGCAAAAAATTGTTGCGTGTTTTAACAACCCCACCTTCCTTGATACGCCTCGAGACGCAGTTTACATATAAGTGTTGTTGAAGTCTACACGCAACATAATTCTCTCTGTGATTTCATTTGAAGTTCTCATCTCAAATATTATGTTACGAGTAGACCCAAAGTATATTTATCAAGTAGCCGCAACTCTACAACAAAACAACAATATTCACATCAGATGATTTTTGTTCAAGTATCAAAATTGTGTTCAACCCTAAGTATGTTAATACGTAAATGGTTTTGACAATTCTAATAAAATTGTTGTATTTCTAAACAAAAAATGCTGTTGCTGTAGGTACGAGATCACCTGTTATGATTTCGCCTTGAGTACAAGTGTTAATGACGGGCTCTTTCAAACTAAACTAATGAGTAAAAATTGTCTTGGTGTACATAAAATGTAAAAATATTTCGACATTTACGTTGTATGAAACATACAAAGGAACAAAAACGTCACCTGATTAATCGATTTTACTGGATTCTACTTTGTGTAGACACTATGTTAAGAACCTACATATGTAAATTAACAATACCGGTTTTTTTTGATATAGTTAGGGCCTTGATGAAATAAATAATATGTATTACTATTTATTTCCTCTGATGAAAATTTAATTTTTTTAATATAATTTAATTTTAATAATTAGATTCATATTTTAGTGATATGTGTTATACAATAGAAAAAAGTATATAAAGACTTTGACAAGTAAAACGTTAATTTAATTAATTCGTAAACAAAAATCATCTGGTATCATTTGTTCTGTAATTATTTCATGACATTATCACCGTGTTTTATCATCGTCTTCTTATTCTCTTGTTCCAATTGGAAACCAAAACTATTGTGATTGACTGTGTATTCTTTCCCAAGGGAAAAACATACAAAACAGTCACAATTCTATGTTGGGGTTTTTAGTTGCAAGAAGTTTCAGTAAATTAATAAATACATATATATACATATATATAAATAATTGTTAATTAACAGAATATAAACTTGTGCAAATAATTAACTGACTTGCTTGATTAAAAAGCAATGACCAATTTAGAATATATATCTATAAAACATCCAACAAGTTGAATACCATTTTCTGTGGTCATTGAACAAAAAGAAAATCGACGAAAAGAAATATTCTAATTTATTTTTGGATAATATCGAAAAGTCAAAAATCTAGAGCACTTATTTCCTAAGGTGAAAGTGAAACAAAATCATTTTGTTTGTATTTTTGTTAAGTGGCACAAAGGCGGAGAATTGTGTATTTGTGTCTAGTGAAACGTGAATATTTAAAAAGGTTTATTCATTGTTATAACAATCTATAATATGGAAAACGAACGTTTGCGTATAACTTTAGATAATCCCAACAAATTATACCTAGCCGGGCAAACCATAAAGGGTGACGTTTGTTTTAATTTAACCAAGCGTACAAAAATACGTGGTAAGTAAGAATTTAATAACGAAAACTCGAGATTGAATCATTCATTCATCATCACTTTATTTCCATCACCTACATACATTGGGATTTGCGGTTTGTCTTCAATTTCTTCTTTAGTTCAGCTTTAATGACATTTTACAAAACAAACTTTACAAAACTTGCTCTCTTTTGTCAGTTTAATAAAACCGTTTAAATGTTTGGCCTTTTGATTATTATGTTGTGGCTTGTGAGTAGTATTTTCATTTCTCACTTTTCGTAAACAAAACTTGGATTGTTTTCTGAATCTGAAAATTTATGTGCTGGGATCAATGATGGGAAAGTCTGGCTAAATACGTTCAGAAATATAGTGAAAAATCGAAGTTTTATATGAATATGCGTTGCCCAGATTTTTTTTCATTTGGTATTTTCTTCCTTATTTTCAATTTTCTGTCACTATATAAATTTTTTTTATTTGGAGAATCATAAGCACATTCTAAGCAGAAGCATCTACACACAGACAAAATTAAATTTAAATAAGAATTTGAAGTGAAAACTGCTGCTATTTACAACATATAATTATAATCGGTAAGACTGCCTTAAGCTAAAACAACTTAGTATTTTTGTATCAGAAAGAAAAAATATTACTTTGACACAAACAACCTCGTTAAATAATTATTCCTTCACAAATTGTTCAGAACTTATTTATTCAAAGGTTTTAAATGGACTGTACTTAATGATAACAAAAATTCATTTCAACTCTTAATATATTTTAAGTATTGTTGGGTACTCAGTTTTACGTTTTTTATGCATAGGTTTTCAATTATTGTCTTATTAAGCGGTTAATATTGATAGCTGTAAAGTTTTGTTCCAAAATTCTTGATTTTTTCTACATTGATTTACAATGACTGTCTCGAGTAGCAGTAACTTGCATTATATTTATGTATTTGTTGTTATTATTTTAATGCACGAAACTAGTGCATTGACCGCTGCATAAGAATTTGACTAATTGAGACAAGTAGTAAAAAGTATACCCAGTTGGAAATTCAACACAGCCCTTCAGACAAATTGCACATCCTATTCCAATATTTGATATGATATGCGTTATGCATACATATTTTTCTGCATATATTTTTTTACGCATGCATATTTTGAAACACACTTTTAACCTCTTTTCCAATTTATGCCATTAAAACACATGAGAATTTCATTTCATAAATTATTTTAAAATTAAATACACCCGAGAAATATTTCGTACTGGCGACACTCAAATTGAGAAGTATTTCGTACTGGTAATATCAATCTGTTAAATATTTCGTACTAGCACCACTCAAACTGATAAGTATTTCGTACTAGTAACATCTGTTAGATATTTCGTACTGGTATGATGAAGGAAACAGCTGATTTATAAAGGTAAATAGTCTTAGATCAGCAGTTCATTAAAAAAAATAGTTTTAGTACATATGGGGACGAAAAACCACTATTTGAAAAGCTTGGTGGTACAAAATTAGTTTTCTAATTTATCATCTCTGTGTGGGATATTTTGATCTGATATTTTTCCATGTGTTACTTTTAATCAACCAAAATAAATTTCTAAAAAAATACTAATTCTTATATTTGGAATGTAATTAAATCTTTAAATTGATCGTGAGACAAACTGAACTGAATTCCCCATTCCTGTGTTTCTCTATAATTATTTTGTTTTAACCCTACACTCTTGCATCAATAATCATAAATATATCACATTCTCTTGTTTCATATAGAAGTTAATTAATAAAATATTCTTATTTATTACAATGGATTGACGACCAATTTGAATTATCATTTGTAAATGTGGTAACTGAAATTTTCCTTTTAATTGAAAAAAAACCTTATCAATGCTTATATACACACATTCATACGTATGCACTACTCCGCAAAAGATACTCGTAAAAAGAAGATTACAAATTTATCTAGTTTTTTTTTATCATACTAATGTAATGGGTATATAAAATTATTGTAATATCATTGTCATAAAATTGACTTTTATTGAAAATCCTTTTTATGGTTATTATTATTACATCATTTGAGCTTTGAACTTTAAAATTTTGGTACATATAAAAATATTTCTTTTTTGGAATACTACAGCCGACTAATTTTTAGAGCTTTCGTTTTTTCATTTAAAAATTCTTCTACTTTTGGCCAAATTTTCGCCGTTGTATTCCCTTTAAAATTCGTCACTAAACCATGTTTTTGATAATAATCCAAAACTGGTCGCATCATTTTTTCATAAATCTTTAAACGTTCCGCTACAATTTCTGGTTTATCATCTTCTCGTTGAACTAAATCTTCACCCGTTTCGTCATCTTTGCCGGGTACTTTAGGTTCATTAAATCCAATATTGTACACTCGTCCAGACGGTAAATGTATCCATCTTCCCCTTACTCTTTCTATAATTACATCATGGGGAACTTCCAAGTTAATGACTGCATTTAAATGCTCTGCTTTGGATAAACGCTCAGCTTGTATAACTGTACGTGGGAAGCCATCTAACATCCACGATTTATTGCTTACTTCGTTTAAACAGCCCATAACACATTTAATAATAAGATCGTCGGGTACTAGTTGCCCTTGATCAACAAATTTTTTGGCCTTTATTCCCAATTCCGTATTATTAATAACATTCAAACGTAATATATCACCAGGCGAAATGTGTGCAAAACCAAACTTATCAACAATACGCTTTGATATAGTGCCTTTCCCTGAAGCGGGAGCTCCCAAAATAACAGCACGAAATATTTTTGATAACATACCTTATTATTGAATTTATATTTATCGTACAAAGACTACACTGAAAAGAAGAAGAGAAGACAAGTAATTTTAAAACTATCTCAAATAATGTATAGGGATATGTATACATATTATATAAAAAATATATTTTGATTAGCGGATAATCCGAATCTGAAACTTACCGAAACTTTTTAAGCGTTATCTTTGAAATTTTATAAGAATTTAGAAAGGTGCTAATTTATTTCATTAAGAGCATATTACAACATATATGTATTTTTATACGCGGTAACAAAGTTATAGTTTAATTTTAAAACCTATTCATTATATATTATTTTGGAATTAAATTTAAAAAAACAATTACATTTAAAACTAATTGTGGTTGAAAAAACTCTCGTTTAAAATTACATGTAACTGAAGTTAAATGCAATTGAAATTGGCCAAGTCTGATTGTCATATTGATGATATTTAATGTTTTCTATACTTAGAATATTTTATTAAAAGTTGAATCGAATTCCAGTATTCGTTTTACAAAGATGTGCGCTTTAAATTCGATCAATTTCCATCAAATGTCAGATTTTTAATACAAATTAATAATCAAAATTATAGTTGAAAAACTAGAAGTTTCTTCTACATTGATTTCCTTAAGTTTCGGTACTTTGTCCGAATCCGAAATTGCTCGGCCGGACTTTGGAAAACAATGCTAAATATTAAGCACCTTCGTCTGAATATTTAATCAGTTTGTAGTTTTGTATAAATTCTTTACAGAAATGTTTGTAATGATATACAAGAGAGAGCTACCCAAACTTGGGAGAATTCATTTCTAAACGGTTGGAAGCATCCCTCAATTATTGTCTACTTCTGACTAAATGAAGTACGCTGTCATCTTCATCTGATGGGTCGCGCCAAATCATAACTTTGTTGTGGTAAAATTTTTTTTCTGTTTTTTCATAATATCAAAAAGGGCCATTATATTTTATTTATTTTATACGACCTAGGAAGTTTTTTTTATCAATCTGCGAAGCTCTAAGCCTGTCCGCAGACATGCTCTACATGGGAATCGAACCTTCAGATTAATATACTAATACTCATGTACACACGCTACGGAAGTACCCGATATTTGTATGTGCAGTAGTAAATATGACTTGGTCAGATTTAAATTAAACGTTAACTGCTTTTCACCTCATTTCTTGGAAATTTAATGCAAAATATTTTCATTATATGTAGGTATTTTAATTTCCCCATTTTCTTATAAAATTTTTTTTCAATTGCTGTTTTCCTTATATGCTTAAAAGACATTTTGTGCCACTTTCCATTTTGTTGAGCTCTATGGTCGTAATATTGTTTAATCAGTGTAAGACTCAAAGTTCATTTCATTTATTTGTTTACATGTCCAAAGTTGACTTCGATGCGAGAAATTTATACATCACAAAAACACAACAAAGCAGAGCAGCCGAATAGTCAGTTACCATGAATTGATGTAACGAAATTTATAGATTTTTAAATTAAAACAAATCACTTAAACGATTTTCTTATGAAGACAAGTGTACTTTTTTATTAGCACAAAAAAAAAATAATTTAACATATTGCTTATGTAAAACTGCACAATCACACGTCAGCAATATTTTTTATTATAGTACATAAAGTGCATCTACAATGTCTTCTGTCTTTAAGATACATATTATGTCTGAATTCCATATATGTAGTTTAATCCCATTTCTTTGTTTACCTTTTCGTGTTTCTTTTTATTGTTTTGAGACCTAAGTTAACAAGTTTTTTCAGGTTGTAAAGAATACAGAACGCTTACAACTTGAACTTTACATGAAATATATGAAAAATTATTTTTATTAAACATGCTATTTCTAATAATGGCAATATTACCAGCAGCAGGCGTAATACACTATTGTGTACGGTATTTGTGTAAATACTAGTCTTCTTTCGGTATATTTGTTGATACGCTTTGATTTGGCTTTTTGTAATTATTTGAGACCAAGAGTTGCCAGTTTAGCACTCTTTTTTTCTATTACATAACCCTTTTAGCATTTTTTATTTAGTTCATAAAATTACTTTAAAAGTTGATATACTTAATATCAAGTCTTATCTCATTATACATAAAGAAAAATTCACATATGTAAAATATTTTGGTGATCAGTAAATAAAAATCTTGTCTTCGCCAAAAATATTACTATTTGGACAAAAATTTCAACATTTTAATAGATTGAAACAAATCAATGATAAAATTTTTTAATATATGTACAGATATATGAAATGTAAACTGTGTCTTTTATTTACAGTAATAAAAACCAATGGTACAAAAACGAACACTTTTTAAAAAACTAGAACATTTAGCACTTTGCTTCTGGCAACCCTGTTGAGAGCAGAAATAAACACTCTTTTTAACATCCTCACTGAGCACAGTTGCCAGACCTTGTACATAGTCATATACATTGGCGATTTAATTTTATGGTTTTTTGCGTTTTCTTTTGTTTCTTAGGGTGTCTTTCACCAAACATATTTAAACACAATCTAATTTAATTAATGATCTTTATTTAAAGTATGTTTAAAAAAATTTCTTTTCACCAACTGAAATAATGAAACACAAGAAAGTATGGTAACGCTCTGATATTTAATATGATAGCGTCAACTTACAGCTTTTTAAAAAGCTGTCATGCTGCTGCAAAATCAATATTTCAATGTAGTGCTGGCTACTTAAACAGTATTTAAATATTCTAGATGAAAATCGACATTTAAATATGAATTGATATTTAAATAGAATTGGTGAAATAGGCTCTTATTGAGATAAATTATAGTTTAAGCGAATGCTACACGATCAATGTTCAGCTTCAATATTTGCCATTGTGTGCGCTATTTTATAAACAATAGTCACATTTATACGTAAATGTGCATAAAGCATACTCTTTATAAGTTTGACCGTTTTGATAAATTTGCAAAATATAACTGCACTGATAAGGGCAGATTGACTAAACCATATGTCCAAGAAGTAATTAACTGTAAGCGACCTATGCCTTCGCATAGGAAGTAGGAAAGTGCGTAACAAAGAAAATACCAAAAAAAACCGTAAGGCGATACAGTTAATTGTGTCGGATCAGTTAACCAATGAGAGTGAGACGCAGAACTCTGGAAGACCAAACAACAAAATCAGGACTGACTGCCCTTAAATAATAATTACGATGACGCGTGAGTTGTTCTTCAACCCAGAGCTGCTTTGTGACTGAAAAATGTGTTTATATTATTAAAATCTCAAAAAACTGTCACCCTCACCTCTGTTATTAAGAATTTTCCGGCGAATTAATTTATTCGAGTAAAAAATGTGCGCAAACGTACAAATTTGAAGTCTAATTAATTGATGTTGCAACAAAAACTTAAAATTTTCATTTAGAAAGACAAATGTTGCGTCGTCATAAAAAAATTTTATTTCAAAACATTTCGTTTATTTAAAACATATCCCATACCGCAAAATCTTTATAATTTTATCGTTCTTATTTTCGTAATGGTTCCCACGGCAATAATAATAAAACACAGTAATTTAATTTAATAAATTTATTAAAATTCATTAAGTGTACATGATGCTGTAGTCTGTATTTTAATTGCTATCGAAATAGGACAAAATTTGGAAATTGTAGGAATAACTTAGGTAATAAAAATTCAAGCCGTTTGTTCACTTTCATATCATTCTTACCAAATTTTATTTTTTCTTGAGTATATTTTTGTCACGACTTATAATATCTTGTTTGCGTTCTTTTTGTGCCTTACTAATGATTTCGTCAATTTCCTCAATTGATGGTCCATCATTTTTATCTTCGAATTTATCGTGTAACCATTTCCCATCCGAAGTTGTAGATGGTGTTTGAACTACGCGCGGTTTAAAATCAGGGCGTTGCCAACACCGATTTCCAAATTTGGGAGCTGGATTTCTACGTTTCGGGCTGCGCGAAAATCGACGATCGCGTGGTGAACGCTTATAGCGTGGAGAACGTGAACGACGATAACGGGAGTTTGGCGACGGAGTGCCACGTGGAACAAATGGAGATGGTGTACGACGACTTGAACGTGGTCCTGAAGATTTGTCACGCGAATCGAATCTACTACCTCGATACAGAGAATTTGATGTGGAACGTGAACGGGAGAGCGATGATGAACTGCGGTGACGCCTGTATTTGGCCTTACCACCATAAGCTCGATTACGAGAGCGTGATCGAGAACGGGAAATATGCCTTCTTGTTTTGCCGTCACCATTTGAGCGATTTTTACTGCGACTGCGTGGTGAGCGAGAATTTCGCTTTCTAGGTGGCGAAGGGGTAGGGCTATTTTGCAGAGCAGGAGTCGCCAAACGTATAAGACCGAATTTATCTACCTTAACAGGCCTCTTAATCTGAAAAGAAAATTTGGGCTGCTCAACAACAGGAGTTGGTTTAGTTGTTGGCATATAGTTGCTTTTGCTAAAATTAATTGATTTGTAGACATATGTAGACGGTGTAGGCAAAGCTGTCTTTATAGGTGGTGGGGGTGGTGTTACTGTTCTTTGACGCTCTTCTCGAGCGTGAACACCGACTAATGTTGATGATGCTCCCGTTGATGTTGATTGCTGCAGCAATTCCTGACGCTTGCGTATTTCTTGTATGGTTTGCTCATACATTTTAAGATTGCTGTGTAATGTATTTTCGATTTTTAAGCCACCGCCCAATAAGCTTAAAAGTTAATTGAAATTAAAAAATCATAATCAATTACATATTTATTATTTCTTACTTGTAGGCTTCTTGAAAGTTGAGTTTATCTAGTATAGATGCATGATTCTTAGGTGATTTCTTCCCTTTTTTAGATTTTATAGATTTTTTTGATTTTTTCGATTTCTTTTTTTCCTTTTTATGTTTCATAGCCTTTTGCAAAAGTTTTTGAACTCTTGATTCGGTATCATCATCATCCAACTTTATAGTATTATTAAAATTGTATCCATATATTTTTAAAAATTGAAATTAATCGTAAACTTACCTTAAATTCATTCGGTATTACTGGGTAGTCTGCCGCTGGCTTCTGATTATTCTGAAAAACTGTTTTTTTATATTGTCCTTGTGGTTTTTGGGATTTCTCTAAACTAGCTCTATGCAAAGCCATTTTTTTACTTAGCGGCGATAGTGAAGGATCTTTAGTGGGACGGTCATCTAAAATTGTGGTTTTGTTATATGTGTACAGATAAAATTCCCATGATCATTACTTACCCGAACCTTCTGTTTGCGATTCCGAAGATCCTTCTGAGGATTCTCCTTCATTGCTAGAATCCTGCAGTGCAGTAATTTGATTTTCAAAATCTAAGATACGTTTAAAAGTATTTTCATAAAGAGAATTTAATACCAAAAATATTTAAATTTATGTTAAACGTTTAAACTGTAATTAAAAACATACGAGAGATTATTAATATTCATGTTATTGAATTTTACCGTGCAATTGTTGTTGTAAAACATTATCAGATGACATCGGCAGACTTGGCGGTACTTTAGCTGGAACTTCAGACTCAACTGTAGCTCCGGTACGTTGCTGTATGGCTTCTAAAGAAAATCGAGCCTGTTCATGATTTGGTATAATATTCAAACAATTCCTATAAGCTTTAGCGGCATCTTGTATACGATTGTCATCTTCATAGCTGCGCCCTAAAGCTACTAATGTTTCTCCCATGTATTTGCGTGCGTTGACATGATAGGCATTGAGTTTTAGAGCTTTTTCAAAATCTTCTACGGCTTTTAAAAAGTGACCCTTATTGGCGTATAACGCGCCTCTAGCTACTAAACCTTCAACGTTACGCGGATCAATATTTAGAGCCTTATTTAGACATTGGAAAGCCTCTACATGCTGGCCTACTTTGAAATATTCTATACCTTCGGCAACAGACCTGAAATGTTAAATAATATATACTCGTATATATATATATATACATACATATATTAATTTAGTCAATTGATTTTAAAATCTTACCTAAATGCCCACTTACTAGCTTGCACTTGTCTCAGCTCCTTGGCATATTCCTGAGGTGCAAAGTTTTGCTTTAAATTCGTCATCAAAGAAAAATTATCATTGACTTCTAAACAATTTAGAGAATACAATACTTCATAGTTTGGATTTTCAAACTCTTTTGATTTCCTTAAGCAAATATCATATTTCTCCAAATTTTTTTCCGCTAATTTACTACGATTTAAATTTTGGTAACAGTTCTAAAATGTTATTTATGTTCATTTTCAAACTTACATATATAGTGTTGGCATATCCTCATACGCTATCAAGCCTAATTTAATATTTTTATTTTTCGATAATGTATTCATTAGACTTAAGGTTAAACGTTCTGCGTCTATGGAGCATTCCACTACCTCACAACACAAATATTCCAGGCCATCGCTGTTACGTCCTTTATTGGTCTTATCTATTGCAATTGAATCGCATAGATGAGGTGGTATTTGCGCCTAACAAACATAATAATTATTTGGTTGGCACATTTAAATTAATTTAAAATATAGCTTCACACCTTTAATTTGTAATCGTTCAATAGTTTGAAATTCGGCGCGCCCAAACATACTGGTGTAACCGTAAGTTTTATTGTCGTCTTTGGTGCCGTAGGCAATTTTGCACGTCCTATCGATGCGTATATAATATCGCCGGGTTTAATAGATTCCAGTATGCGACGTTTTACTTTTTCCATATTTTTTCCAATATAAAGTTCATATGGTGGCATTTCTGCTACAAATTGCTTGGCTACGATAAATAAATAAATTAAAAATCAGATAACACTTAAACATAAATCATATAATTATTTCTTATACGTTACCGTTTATATTAAAAAAAGAAACATAAGTATCGTTAAGAAGTTAATATACAAATGCAACAGAAAGCT
Source organism: Dexiosoma caninum (assembly GCA_963924685.1). Lineage (NCBI taxonomy): Eukaryota > Metazoa > Arthropoda > Insecta > Diptera > Tachinidae > Dexiosoma > Dexiosoma caninum. Next base: position 28,072,340 of record OZ004725.1, on the reverse strand, counting down.
CTTATAAAATTTTTTTCTCGCGCAACTTCAATATAATTTCGAATTCTTTATGAAAAACTTGTTCATGTGTATAGCACTCAGTCAACTGAAAATTGGTTTTTGTTTTTCTTACCCTTTTCTAAATCTTCCAAAGGTTTCATAGACTGAATCAGAGATTTACTTAAATCTTTGTCATAAAGGTCAGCGGCTTTGCGGGCCAAAAACTGGTGTAACTTGAGACGCTTGGCCCTATCCTGAAATGTAAAATATTTTTGTCTATCCATGTAAACATTGTAGTTTCCATCGTCCGGCACTCCCATTTTTTGTAAATTTCCAGCTCCTCTCTCATCATCCCATATTTTTTGCATGGGTTTGCCATGGAAGCACAGGGCGCTTTTAATCAGTTGACTATCCATTTTGTTTTTTTTTTTGTTAAACTAAAAAAGTAATTATTAAATTATATTATAATAGAGGAAAAAATTATACAAAAGTTAATTTGCGAGACAAGTGTTCTAACCCCACAAATTTTATTGCTTACCCCATGGCTCCTTTATCAACTTGAACTAAGTACTACTTTTAATAACCATCTTATTAATTAAAATTTTTAGAGATAATTATACTTACATAAATATATTACATTACATATTTACCTTACCTTTGAATAATATTTCGTCTTGGATATTTTTCATATAATTTTTCACTTTTTCTGTCTACTGCATTTCCACTTTGCTTTTTTTGTATGACGTCTTTTCTGCTTCTCCCATATGTATTACCAATATGGCAGTTTGCGGCAGTCCATTCACAATTATATTTTTTTTAATCTCATTCACAATATGATTAAAAAATGATAGAGCCAATTCAGACGAGAACACTTTCTAAGCCGCACAATTTTTGTTCTTTCCAAAACACACGAGACTAATTCATCTGACATAGAATGTATACGTATACATAACTTTGTGTGGGTTAGTATTTTATTTATTCATTTCCTATTTCGTATGTGTATATGCATTAGTTTTGTTATAAGTTTATAAACGAGTAAAATTATCATTTCTGTAAAATGGATGAATTTGCGAAAATTCAAGAATACTTTTGTAATGAACTGCATTAATTTTTAACTATTCAACAACACGTTGATTGTCTCGCAACGAGTTGGTCTCTCGAGTAATAGGAACTCCTTCAGTATTACTTTAATTTGATTGATTTCGAAACAAATTCTCAATATTCAAGAACTCATTTTATTTTATCCTTCTGTTACTAATAGTTAATAATAGTAAAACTTAACACAACTTTTATGTTTCTAGTACATTTGGGGTCAAAAAAGTACAATTTTAAAATTGTCAATTATTATCTCCGATATAAACAGAGCTGTAAAAAATTGACATTTCTTTTTTTCTGGTAAATCTTATGGTTTTTTGCGTTTTCTTACTTTTGTACATTTTGCTCTCTTATTGAGAGTAATTATAGCTTACTCTCATTTTACCGAACTTTCCCAGAAAGTAAACGTACAAACCTATTGATAGCAATTTAGAGATAATCTTGCAGAGAATAAACAAATTCTAGTAAGAACGTGTAGGCAGAAATATTCCTTTAACACTAAACCTCGCCTCTCAGGCAACACAAAGTAGTATATCTCCGTAAGTCCCCGTCCATACTGTTGAGTTTTTGCTGCAAAAGTTTTTTGAATTCTCTTTTGAAACTGCAGCCGTGTCCATACATGAATCTTTTGCTTCATGTTTAGTATTTTTTATTCCTCCCTTCTATCTTCTTTTTTTAATTTTTTTTGACATTTCTCAATACCGAATGTAAATATAAAATAACTACCCTGTGATAGAAGGTGTGAATATTTTTTTTGGATAGACATTTGAAGCACAAGGTATAATTTGAAGCAAAATGGACGTCATAAGTCCCCGTCCATACTGTGAAGCATATGCTGCAAAACTTTTGAGTTTGTTGATGAGAAGGGGAAGAAGAGTGGAAGTATGTACGCTGTTTCATGTACATGCAGTTTTTGTTGAATTTCTTATTTGCATCTTTTGACATGAGGTGTATTTGACGTTTCATTTTATTTCTTTTCGTTTGGTATACTGTTAACATCTATCATAATAACAGCTTCCCTGTTTTATTATTAATTTTTTGTGAAATATAATCAAAAATTTAAAAAAAAATATAAAATTATATAAAAATTATTATATAATTTTTCTTCTTAGCGTCCATTTTGCTCCAAATTATACCTTGTGCTTCAAATGTCTATCAAAAAAAAAATATTCACACCTTCTCTCACAGGGTAGTTATTTCATATTTACATTCGGTATTGAGAAATGTCAAAAAAAATTAAAAAAAGAAGATAGAAGGGAGGAATAATAAATACTAAACATGAAGCAAAAGATTCATGTATGGACACTGCTGCAGTTTCAAAAGAGAATTCAAAAAACTTTTGCAGCATATGCTTCACAGTATGGACCGGAACTAAAAAAAACAATTTGTGCAACGAAGGTCCGCTCACATGTTCACACGATAAATTACTGCGTTGGTTTGAAAGCTCGTCTTGCAACTTGCAAGAACTCATAAAGTATTTTTCAAAAAATAATATTTGCATACATACATAATTACACGTGAAATGAAAAACCCCCCCTAACAAATAGTTTCATGTCCGAGGAAGTTCGATTTTTCTCTTGTACTGATTTATCTGAATTTATCATAAGCCGATTTCCAGTTTATGACTTAGACGTTAGACGTTTTGCGTTTATCTTTAACGTAATATCTTATTTAATTATAAAAAAAGTAATTACATAAATTTTCTGTAATACCTTGATTAAGTTATTAGTTTTGAAATACATATGTAAATGCAATCACATGTGGTGGAAAAAATTCAATTACAATGAATGTTTGCACAATTATTTTTAAATGTAATTGTTATATTTACAAATTTACATATGTAAGTATGTGCAATTAATTACAAAATGTAATCATTACTGCCCAAGTGTGGCTCATACTATAATGTTGATAAGAGAAGACTGAATAACTGCAATATTCCTTATAGAAAATTAAAATTCCTGATTGTCTTTTAGGAACGGACAAGAATCAATCTCCAGCTCGCTTAAATCTGTATACAATTTATTAATGTAGTTAATAAAAAATTTTTTTTTAATATTTCTTGTGTTCTGATATTTTTCTTACAGGTGTTCATATCCAAATTACCGGCAAGGGTAAATGTAAATGGATGGAAATTTTACGCAAAAATTCGAATGCAAATAATGAAGCCACTCGCAGCCTTTTCTATTCAAGCAAAGAAATTTACGCGCACAATGAAATACCACTATCGATATTCGAACCACGTGGCATCGAATTAAGTCCTGGCGAACATTCTTTCGATTTCTCGATGCCATTGGAATGTTTTCTTCCATCGAGCTTTAAAGGTAGTCATGGCTCAATTAAATATAAATTGCGAATACTTATACAAAGGCCTTGGTCGTTCGATGAACGTCACTCGATTCCGATAACGGTAATGAAATATATGCCATTACCACCTACGTACAGACTTAATCCTATGCCTACAGAAAAACAAATTACCAAAACTATAAGTCTCTTTGGTACCAGACCTATAAGCATGTTAGCCATATTACCCGAAAATTTTGCGGTACGGGGGCAGCCGCTACGTATTTGCGTAACTGTCATTAATCACAGTACGACTAACGTAGAGAAGCTACGTTTTTCTATTTTACAATATATATCATATTATAGCCATGTTCCTTTAAGGGTGCAAAAAGTGGAAATAATTCCCATAGCCCATAAGGAAACGGGGTCAGTGCCGAAGAAGAGTGAACGATTATTCGCCCATGAGCTGGTCGTGCCCGAAACAGCGCAACCGACCGATGATGAGCTATCCGGTGTTATAAATATAACGTATGAACTACGTGTGGAAGCTGTTTTAAGGGGGTTCTTCAAAAATCTCGTCGTAAATCTACCTTTCAAAATATATACAAATGAGACGGAAACTGCTGCCCGTTTAGACTCTACTCCACCACATCCTCCTATGGCACCTGAAGTATCCAGTGGTTCTGGAAATCCTTTCGAAGAGTCATCAAATTCTCTAACAATGTATCCACCCTTAGTTGCAACTACTGGATCGCCGTCACATTCTTCACAGTATAGTAGTGAATCGAGTTCTTTGAATTCTAATACTTCCGATTCATCGGCTACTACGTTGAGCCCTGCAGTAGGTGGTATTGCTCTCTCTTATACTTCCGGGTCATCATTCAATAGCCCCTCTTATCATGCTCGACTGGGCAGTAATGTACCATATATGCCTTATTCAAATAGTCCATTAATGATGAATTCATTTCCACCATTGCCAAATATGCCATCACATTTCTTACCAGATTCCCCGCAATACTCACAGATGGCACAAGAGTCTCTTCCACGACAGCATTTACCAAGCCCGCCACCAACTATGAGATCGTCTTCAAATTATACCCCGATGTCATCATCGATGCATTTGCCCATGCGAGCACATGAATTGCGTAAGTATGGTTTATATTTATTTTGTGTTCGAAATTAATGTTTTTGTGTGTATGTATGTGTGTAAACATCTCATAACTTAAGAATGCGTCAACGTATCGTAACGAAATGTGGCGCATTCATTAGAATGTTATTGAGCCCACTTAGGTGTCGTGACATAATAAATCGATTCGGTTAGGTAGATTTCGAAAATAAAATTTTTGAAAAATTGTACCAATTACTAAGCCGATCAAGTTCAAAATCTAATTGTCAAATATTGAAAAAAATCTTTTTTTTCCAATAACTCCAAAATAACTCCGCAAATTTAACAAAAATCAGTTTGAGGAATATCGGTGTCGAAAATTTACAAAAAAAAGTGTTTGTTTTCTATTACACCGTAATTTCTTGCCGAATCGATTTTCGATACGCTTTTTTCTAGAGTCGAATTCATATAATTTTCTTTGAATGAGTTAAACTTGGCGAGAAATAACTAGAGCAAGGTGCACGCATTCCCATATTTTTCATATACATACACGTACGTTGGAAAAAATCGAAAAATTTAAAACATACATATAATAATTCCAAAAATTATTTCTACTGCAAGACTGTTGAAACCATATTCTTTAATTATAATCATTCGAGTATTTAATTAATTCTTTATAAGATGACTCAAAATGCATTTCTAATTTTCTAAATTTTAAAAAGTTGGAATTTTGTTTCAAAAAATTTATGTAACATGGAGGAATAAATTGTAGTTATTAAAGTTTTTCCATTTTTTTATTTTCAGCTCCTTCTTACGAAGAATTATTTGGCAATGCAAGCGCTCCTCCTCAAACGCTGAAATGAGATAGTTTTACTAATTATGCATTTTTATAGGCAGAATTAGAAGAAAACACAAAACAAAAAGTATGGAACAAAGTTACTAAACCCACCCCCTTTTAAAAGAAATTCGATAAAATGAAATAAATGTGAACTGAACTGATTATAGAAGGGATTAAAAATAATACGTAATAATAATAACAATTTAGAAGCAAATTATAGGCACAAGTAATGCAATTAAATAAGTTTAAAACGAATGAAACCCCAGGAAAAACTATACACATATGTGTGTCTGTAAGTTCGACAACTAGTTTTAGAATAAATAAATGCATATAGATTAGCTCGGCAGGTTGCTGGATGTGAAGGTGAACAAAGGACCCAGCCCACTTCGGCCCAATTTATTGTGGTCTCATTGTTATGAAATACTCTCACGTGTTGTAATGATACAGACCAGAGCCTCTGCTAAGAACCGAACCATTTGATAAACTAGCACACTACTCACTAGACTACCGCGGCACCCTATAAATGCATATAAGATATCTTTGATAAAATAAATTGTCCCAGTAGTCTTGTTCAAAGTTATTCTCGGCGATTAGAAAGCCTTTACGAATTCCTGTAGAGTTAGCTTTTGGTTTTTTCTCACTCGGAACCAGTAGTTGAAATTCTATATAATCTATGCTAAAAATATCGCAAAAAAAAAGAATTCTTTGCATTTCAGACAAATGAATTTTAAAAGAAGGCGTTACGTTGGCCACAACTACAATATCAAAGATAACAGCTATAAAAAGTAATGAATTTTTGGCTTTCTACGCACAACTACACTGGAGCCAATAATTATATGCTTTTAAACACTTTTCCTACAATCAACGCGAATTCATACCGGATGATCTCGTCCTTACAACAACAGCATTTTTTGTTTACAAATACGAATATTTTATTCATGTTGTCGAAACAGTTTTCGTATTAACATGCTTTGAGTTGAACACAACATTGACAACTAAACAGAAATCAGCTGATGAGAGTTTTAGCTTATGCAGTCACGTGGTATGAATTCGTCTTGCCTACAATTATTCATTTTAACCTACTGGTGAGAGAGAGAGAGTGAGATAAAGAGAGTGACAATTTTATGGTTTATGCATTCTATAACTAGAAATTCTTGAAATTTTCCTGGGATGATAAATAATGCGTCTCTAAAGCACATAAAGCTTAATATTTTATTACACTTATTAAGCCTTACTATTAAAAAAATTAAAAAAAGCAACACTTTGATAATTATGCAAGTTGAAAATGCCACTTAGTAAAAAAAAACAAACATGAAGTTAAATTTTTTCCAATTATAGGATTCAAAATAACCCATAAATAGAAGTATAAACGCTTTTCATATGCCATATATTACATACATATATATGTACATATATTTTATTTTATCACTTATCAGCAATATGCTTGGCAAAAGTTTATTCACCGTTTAAATACTCCGTAGAACGGGGCTGCTAATATTTCACATTTCAATTAGGATACCATATTATGCGGTATCTAAACTAAATCATTGTTCATAGATTAGAAATCGTATTATGAATAATGAAATAGATTTGCAATGTACTCACTCGTATAAATCAAGTGTTTGATAGCTCTGGCAATAATTTTTTTTATTAATATCTAGAAATGACTGCTATATTAAGTTACTTTGGATTGCCTTGAACATACAATAATTAAATTTACATTTTTCATTCAATAACAATGAAAGATTAACTTCGCAACAATATACATATGTATATAACCAAGAGGTATAAAATTAGGTAAATAATTGAGATTTCACATTGATTATGAAGATATACATACATTTTAATGTGAAACTTTTGCTATGTACAAGTTTTCTTCCCAGACGTATGCATCTGTAATATAATAAAAAACGCAAGTCCTAAGCTATTCTCAAGTTAAAATTTTTTTAAACTTCTTAATTTTGTAAGTGTTTTAATTAGGTGCGATTTCTAGAATATTTAAGAACGACAAAACTACCGTAGTCTAGTGCATAGGCATTAGCCTTCTCAATATGGAGGTACGGGTTCGATTCCCGTTTAAACCCGTTTAGACAAGCTGTAAGAGCTTCATAGAGTTTGTATTGTCTTAAAAAAATATATATGTATATATATGTACTCGTATATATGTATGTATTATTACACACTTTGTGATATTCTCATAAAGTATTTTTTTATATAAGAAGAAATCTAATGAGAAGAAAAATCTGAAAATAATAATAAACATTTTTAATGTGTAAATGCAATTTTGATTTATAAGTTACACCAATATCGCGCTTTGCGTTGTTAATTGGGACCGGAGATAGCGACGCAAAACGAATCACGATTTTGCACACATTTGTATTGATTTTAATTTAATTGGTTTTGCGGTTCATAATTTAGCTGAAAAATTGGATTTTTCAATACGAAGCACAATTCGTTTTTAAAACAGTTTTTATTAAAATAAAAATATAACAATTCGTGAGAAAAATGTAAAAAAAAAACAAAAAAAAAATATTAAATCGCCTATTAGACAGACGGTCATACTTTGCATGAGAGTTTGGCATGATGAGAGAGAGAAAGAGTAGAAAATCCAAATTATTTGATGTGCAACATGCTAAACTGACATAAACGCTCTGACACGAGTATGATGGCATGATGGCATACCATTCTCACATGCCAAGTATGACTGTCTAATAGCCGCTTTAATATTTTTGTTATGTTTAAGATTAAAATTAAAAATAAGAAATTCATAGTACATAGTACATAGTATAAAAGGAAAAGTCTATGTCGATAAGTTAATACATGAACCAGACAACCTTCACATACATATTTGCATTAGATCTTTGTACAAACATTTTCATATTAACGACGCAAATCGAAGGCACTAACGACGCAACTTCGAAGACATGCGAAGCAAACAGAAAAAAAACGATGGAACTTTGAAATCAAAGATATTTTAGAAAGACTCAACTTCGAAATAACGCAAAACGGGGTATTCTTGTATTTTAATCTTCAATAATTAAAATACACTATTAATAATTTTGACGCTACGTGTGCTACAGTTTAAACATACTCTTAGCGAATATACAAGTTTTCCATTATTTATATTTTTAGTCGTTAAGCGATTGAATTTCTGTTTATAAGAGTAATGTTTTTATTGGCGAAATTAATTGGGAAAATTTAAAATTTTTATAGGCATTTTTTTATTGAATATTTTCAAATACTTTTTTTTTATGTAAAGTATAACTGGTTTGTAAATGTAGAAGAAAATATCTCGAAGATTTACATTTAAAACGATGAATAAATTTTAGTTATTTTTTTTCTTATTTGATTTACAGAAATCTGAACAAACAAATTAAAAATAAAATTAGTTTTAATTATAATTGAAAATTCCAAATTATTTTTAAACTTAAAAAATATGCAAATGAACAAAAGAATGAACAACAAAGTATGAGGCATTGTTAGATTTAGCTTAACTTTTTATTCGATAAGACAAAGTCTGTGAAATTATTAGAAGGAACAAAATATTAGCAAATCTTGTAATGAAAGTGTTTTAATTTTACGACTGGGAAGCAAATTTGTACATCAGCAATTGTGATTTGTTTTTTTTTTTTTTTATTTTTATAATACTTTTTTTTTATAATAATTTTGCAACTAAAGAATTTAAACTGTTTATACTAACTGCCGTCTTTATATAAATATTAACATTTACACTCGTATACTATATGTTTCAAATGTTTATTTATAACACGCAATTTTGTTTGAAATATTCTAGTTAATTTAACTTAAGCGCACATATTACACTTAACTAACAAAAAGCAATGTTTGAGACTTATCGCGTAAAAAAATCAACTTAATAAAAGCTTTTTCTCAATCCGTTCACTTATGTTAAATCACAAATTATATTTTATTCACTGCATTATTGTATTTATATACACATATTTATATATATTTATGATATTTATATATTTTTATTTACTTATGTATACATTTTATACATATAACTCCTTTTTAAGAAAATCATATTTATTTTGCCAATTTGTTTACAACTAACCTGTAGATTTATTTAAGTTAGATTTTAGCCTAAAAATTAAGAGAATCACACACAATATTTGATTCGATTCGAAATTAAAAAAAATATAGTATATACATACATACAAAATGATTTGTAGTTTTTTTCGATAGCGAGTGCCATAATTTGGACTCTGTACTTTTTTTTTATATTAAATTATGATTCAAAGAAAGTTTTCCGTTTGAACACTGTTTTGGCACTAATTTTAAATTAATTTTTCTTTTTAAATACATATACAAATCTCAGCATCGTCACATTGCGTGTCACAAAATTAGGCTGTAAATTATTTTTAAATACATACTTTTTTTTTCAAAGATTTATATTTCTGAGCAATTATTTTTCAATACCAAATTGTTACATTTATGAGTATTAACTTATTTAATAAAAAACTATAAAAAATAAAGAAGATTTTTATTTCGAAAAATTTCAGTCGGTTCCAAGGCGAATTTATACCAGCTAAACTTACAACCACAAAAACCATTCTACGTTGTGAACAATAATTCATACTATTTTAACATCCAATCATTATAAATTGTCGCCAGCTGGGATTATAAATTCACCTGATATGTATTCGTCTTGGTCGATTCCGTAGCAAAGTAATTATTAAGAACGTTTATGTCAAAATGATGAAAAATATCAAAATCTTATAAATTATAAATGCACCAATTCCAATAAAAGTTCGAAATTAAAAATCGAAAAAAGAAACACTTGGTATAGGCCAAGGCAAATTCATTGCGAGACAAAGTCAATAATTCGCCTGTTAGCTCATTCAACTATTTGTAACGTATTTTTACGCCAAACGTCAAATTTTGTTTACTTTTGTGAAAAGGGTAAAAAAAGTGTCTGAGAATAATTAAATAATTATAAAAATTTAATATTGTAATAATATAAGGGCGAAATAAATTGCTTTTTGCAATAATTAATTTAAATTGAACTTATATTACATTAATTTCATATTTTCTTTTTTTTTAACAAAACTTGTTTACAGCAAATTTGACGTTCGACGAGCAAAGAGAATTGAATTATTTGTTCCTTTTTTCGATTTTTACTTTCGAACTTTTATTTGCTATTTATTAATACAAGGTTAATGTAAGGCTAATTCGTCAATTCGCTTTGCACCAGAACGTCACATTTTTTTGTATACATGTGTTTTGTTAAATATAACATAACCTAAAAAGAACGTTTTAAATTAGTGTAATGTAGGTAAAATTTAAATTATTACAAAAAGCAATTTATTATGCATTCTTATTATTATAATTATTAAATTATTTACAACCATTTTTCTTAACTTTTTCACAAAAGTAAACGAACTTTAAAGTTCGGTTTCAATTTACGTTACAAATTGTGGAATCAGCTGACGGGCGAATTAGCTAGTGAGTTTACCTGGTAATGAATTTGCCTTGATAAATATCGTATTTTGTGAACACATACATACATACACATAAAATATTTAGGCCCAACTTCAGAGTCATTAGTTAATTATTAGTAAACTAAAATTATAACTATTGTTTAACTAATAAATCATATTCACAGTGTATTGTTCAACTAACATTCTCAGTATAACCAAAGTACCCTAACAATCTTTTAATTTTTTATATTGGTAGCACTGCTATAGCATATTGTTTTTGTTTACATTTGTTGTATTATTTCTTAAAAACAAGCACGCGCTCATCGAACCACGCAAGATAGTAAATTGCTGCTGAAATTGGTTCGGCAAAACCAAAATATTATCGAAAATAAAAAACTGATAGTATTATATATATATATATATATGTATATATATATATTATATTATGACAGATGATATGAAAGCAAAAATATTAATAATAAATTACTAATCAGCTGTTGTCTAACTATTGGTTAACCAATGACATTTGGCGGTTTAACTAATAGTAAACAAAAAGCTGTGAATCAAATATTATTGGTTAAAATATTGCTGTTAGCTAACTAATGACTGTGAATTTGGGCATTAATAAGACAAATAATGAACATTTTAAATTCAATGTCACTCTTAGTTAAGAATCGTTAAACAAAGTTTTAGAAATATATATGCAACATCTAAGATACTACTTTATGGCGTTTTGCTTTCTGATAAAGATTTTACATTTTATTCGTATTCCATTCGAAAAAGTATGTAACATTCTAAAAAACGATAATGTTTTTTTCTAAATATGCTGCACAAATAACTGGCAAAATATGCATAATAATTGACCCTCTACTCGCAATTTGCGATGAAATACTGACCCGTTTTACATTTTTGCTGAATAGCAAATAAAAACTTTTATTTTTGTAATTTTATTTGCTAAAGCGAGAGATTTATTAAAAAAAATTATTATTATTGTTTGTTTATTATTATTGTTTATTTTTATTATTGTTTATTTATTATTATTGATAAAATTATGCTAAAAATCATAGAAATAGTGAAACGGTAAGTTAAGTCTCAAATATATTGTATCATTTTGGTAACAAAAGTAATAAAAAATCTATCACTTTCTTAAGGTTTTGGCAGACTGTTATCCATCGAAAGAGCAACATTTATATTCAAAAGGAAATCACCATAAGTCTCAAATATATTGTACCATTGTTTTAATAAAAAATGTATCACGTTTTAAAGGTATTGATTAACTGTAGAAAGTGTTATCCTTCGTAAGGACAAAATTTTTGTTCAGAAAGGAAATCACCCTTAACGTGGCATTTCTTTAGATAAATTATTAACGATGACTTATGGCTCGATTATGGATTGCAACCGAACTGTTGTTCATTTGCCACTTGCTAAAAATGGTAATGCAGGTGATGCAGATATACAGTGCATTAAGTCCAGTTGCCCAAATTTCAGTACTTTTTAGTGTTTAGTCTGGCAACCACACAAGTTTTGGTTGCCCACTGGCAACTAAACAACAGTTCTGTTGCAATCCATAAACCCGCATATTTAAAAAAGATTTCATACGGAAAAAACCTTTTGTTTATTGGTCCACAAATGCGAAATTATTTGATAATCAATTATTGGGGCGGGCACTTTGTTCCACCACTAAATAAATAAATACATTATATTTATAATTTGGATTTGTAATTGTTTCATTATTTTCTTTTTTGTTTCTTTATACTGTGAATTCCTGATTTTATTGGGCCATACTCGTATTGTCCCACCGTAAAATCTAAATGGGATTATATATCCCAGGATAATGGTATCTCGGACTCTTTGTTTATCACTAACATGTTATGTTTTTGCTTTATAACAAAATTTGCCGTCAAAATTAAAAAATAATGACTAGATTTCGTGAAAAAACTCAGCGTTGAAAGGGTTAAGGAATGATATAGCAAGGTTAGTGTCTCCAGAAAACCAACGTTTTACACTACTGTCCATTGACTTCAAGTATCCCGTTCTGTTATTTATAGACTAGATTTTATGTTTCTATCCCTGTAATGTACCACCCTAATGACAGAAAATTAAAGCTTAAAAAAATCAATACTCTTGCTAAGGAAATAATTCGATAATTCCTGCAGAACAGTCCACCTTTGTAGTCGGATCTACATATAAGTATAAGAAGCACGGAACCACCCACACCTATTAATTCACAGCAACATTTCGTAACAATTTTTTGGATATACATATGTAGTTTTAAACCGAGCACCAGTCGTTAGAAAAACAGATTCACCCACAAATATTTTCTTTCCACAATTTTGCAATTGAATTTACAGCATCTTGTGCATGGGAAAGCAATCAAATCCAATAAGCATTTCGAAAGACACAATAAAGACAAAATCACAAACTAAGAGAAGTAAAAAAGAAATAGAAAAATGGTTAACCAGCTGTGAAAGAAAAACGTGTACGAGTAAATTGAAAAAAAAAGTTTATTTTCAATTTCTTTGTTATTAAATGGAAATTCAAAAGTGGTCAGTATTATAAAGCATGCAATTTTTCAACGGTAGATAGTGATTTTGGAAATATACTTTACAGTACATACATATAATTATTTTGATCGCTGAACAAGTAGTGAACATAATATCTTTTAATATTAAAATATTATTTTTAAATTTTCCTTTGATTTTAAATATTTTTCTTTTTGACAACCCATAAATGAACAAAACTCAATTTGCGATCGTCTGGTTTTATATTCAACTAGCTGACCCGGTCCGCGTTGCTGGCCCTAAGCAAACATTAGTGTTGTATTACCGCACGATTTATTTATTTAAAAAAAAAAAAAGCAAAAAAAAAATAAATATATGTATGTCATTGGTGGTGGAATATGAAAATTGGATTTAGACACGCCCCTCCTCCCCTCCGAAAATCAACAATCAGACTGCACAGTGTCACCCGCCTGAATATTCTCAAGATTCCCTGAAAATTTCATCAAAATCGGCCCAGCTGTTTTGGAGTCCATACGTTACATACATACACATATCCTGTTTTATATATATAGATTTCTTCCAAAATTTTTCAGGCGAACCGTTCCTATGTGGAATATACTACTTATTTTCAAGTCGAATGTCCAGAAACACTGCTCCCTCTATCATCCTACTCATAACCTAGTACGTAGGGAACATTCCTGAGAAATGGTAAAAAAATATCTATGCAATTGTAAATACTAGTATACGATTTAGTTTGATATGCCAATTTTGGTTGGTAGGGTAGGGCGATCAATTATTCGACATTTTTAAAAACCTGTTCTGCAATATTTGAATATTTAACCGAAACCGATTCAGAAATAACCGGCGAGCGGTTTTTTATATAAAAAAATTAGAAGTATTACGCTGTCTTCAATTAATTTTATGAAAATGAAAATTTAACAAGCATATGCTACTTGCATTTTATTATTATTTTTGATCAAGTATCAAAGCATCAACTTTGAAACCGATGCCATGATTACTTTTTTGCGGCGTTTCTAATACTTGTCGACGACGTTTTGAAAAGGTAAGCATTGTTAATGTTTTGTACTGCGGCGTTTTATACAAAGCAATTGACGTTTTTGAAGTCGGCCAATTTCAGTTATCTGGCTCTATGAAGAGTGCGCCCCTGATAAAAATTGCCAGTTTTCATATTGTTCTCATTATATAATATTCAATAGAATATTAGAAAAATCTCATATTATTATAAACATATTAATTTCGCATCCCGGTAGACCATTCTGTGGAAATGCCCATATGTACACGTATACTCGCATCTTTATATTATGACTTTCAGAAAGACACACACTAAATAAGCTGTTGAAAATGTAGGGCATATTCATTTATTAACGACACTATTTGGAGGTCACACACATAGAAAAATGTGTATGTTTTATGTGCGCATCACACATACAGTAACATACAAGAAAAGTGAACATCTGTCAAATTATTGAGATCATGCTTAAAAGAGAAAATACGAATTCTTCACAAAACACCAAATTAGAAAATTTTATTTAATATATTTTTTTTTCCAAATATGTTGGGAAACACATCTGTCTTTCATTGAATGAGACTTGAGCAAGCAGAAAGTCAAATATGATTATGCTCGATTAAATTCTTAAATATAATTTGCAACATAAAATACAAAGTTCAATATTTGGGTTGTAACACACATTGTTCCTTAAATTATATATGCACGAGTATATTGTTTAAAAATATTAAATATAATTTATTTATAAATAAATTTAATAATTTAAATTAATTAATATATAATATTTTAAAATTAATATTCTCATGTTATACGTGTGTGAGAGTGGCGATGGCTGAAGTAGTCACATGCCACACTTACGCAAAGTAAAACAATAAACAATTATATAGACTGACAAACACACATTCACACTAATCCACCAATAGTAAGATTACATAAGCAAGAGATTAAGATAAAGATAATTAGCAGACGAATACAAATGTAAATTCTAAATTAGCGGATTTCTGGAATATTTTAGATAAATGTCAAAGTCGCTGGAACATTCTACCAAGATTTAGTAGCAAATGTCTGGAGTATAAAGCTAAATTGTAAATTATAGTAAATAAAAGAATGCACATTTTAAAAGGTAAAACGCAATAATTCGGTGTTTTATTCTGCAATCACGAATTCAAGAAAAATGCATACCTTACCTTAGAAAAAGGTAAAACCTTACAATATATTAATAAAAAAAAAATTAAACCAATAAAAGTCATAAAAAAATAATGATTTTGAATTCTTTATGAGTTTAATAGAACAATTTTTTATGTTTTTTATTTCTTTATTTTTTTTTTAAACGTATTCCCCATTGTAGCTCCTGCAACCCCTCAAAAATATAATTTAAGTGAAATTTAGATATACTACAATGTGTATGTATTATTTAAACTATAAAAAATTTACCTGTATTTTTAAGCTTGAAATAAATTTTTTTACTTCTTTGAAGCTGTAGTTTGTTATTTCAGAATCTGGTAATACTGCTCACAACACACCAAACCAATGGGGCCGTTATTATGATTGTGATTATATGCAACATTCGAGTTTTGTTGCATGGTATGGTATGAATAATACATCTTCGAACAATCAACTCATATTTACATACGAGTAAATGTAGCGTTCCCGACTATTATGCTAACTTTATTCAATGTTGATTTTTGGTTGCATGATTAAATGTGAACACAAATTTTTATGTATGAAGAAATCAAGAAAAAAAATAATTTTTGTCATTCTCTGCATTCAAAATGGAAAACGATTAGATAACAATTTCTGTGAGCCAACATGATTTCAATTCCAAATACTTGCACCATTTCGTTTTGTTTTCTACTGAATCAGTACAATAAATTTTATAAGAAAGGCACGCACATAGATGTATTAAGAAAAATCTAATAATTTCAATGAAAATGCGTAAGTGGTCACAGATGTCTTTCCTTAATAACATCAATTTCAAAAATTTGTCTCTTGATTGAAACATGTTGATTTGCTATAAATTAGAAAAAATGTATTTATTTTTGGCTTTTGGTCTGATATACATAGATCAAAAAAAACAAAGTTACTTCACTTGAAAAATATGTTTAAAAATGTTTAGTTACCCAGCAAACAAAGACATGCCAAAAAAATAGTTGATGCATGGGTTCTATTGCAAATGTGCTGGTCAAATTTAGCTGAAGATCGCATGACTTTAACATGGGGGTGTCATTTACATTTAACAAAACAACTCTTCATTTAAATGAGTGCTGAGAACCAATGAATGTTCTACGATATGGTTACGTTTTAGCATTTAACAAAACAGCTCGTCATGAGTACAAAAAGTAAATTACAACTGCTCAGTTGTTCATGTAAATTAATCGGCAGACTTGAATGCTTTTTCCATGAGTGACAATCTTTTTAACGTTTAAGATGGCATTAAAAATACCAATTCATATTGAACGCATTCACTTTTTTTTTTCGCTGGGTTGAAGTTAATTGAGACACGTGCAATTTTCCAGAATGATTTTTGCTGCACAATATAATTCCAATTATTTTCATTCTATTTTGTTCTATTTGGTTTAAAATTTTATTTATTACATATGTATATATATAAATAAAAAAAAGTTCACGATTAATAGGTCACTTATTGATTGCAACTAAACTTCAGTTAACCTGCTAGGAGGAAGCCAGTGGCATTATCAGGCGGCGACAATAAATTTGTGATTGCTAAAAAACACTAACGGGTTGATTATGCATTGCAACCGAACTGTTGTTCAGTTGCTAACAATGGTAATGCAGATTTAAATTGCATTACCTACAGTTGCAAAATTCCAGTGATTTTTTCCAGTATTTTTCTGGCAACCACAAATTTGTTGTTGCCGCCTGCCAACGCAATTGAAGTTCGGTTGCAAACGATAATCGACACGTAAAAAGCACAGAAATTTAGGCAACTGAAGTAAATACAGTTTCGATTGGCAACAGAACAACAGAGAATTGTAAGAGGAATTGAAAGAGAAATTGTAAGAGAATTGTAAGAGAATTGTTGGAGGAATTGAAAGAGAAATTGAAAGAAACATTGAAACAAAAATTGAAAGAGAAATTGAAAAAAAATTGAAAGAGAGAAAGTGGAGAAAATTTAATAAATATTGTTTATTTGAAATAACTATTTGGTGTTATTTTTAAGGACTTGTTTTCTATATCGGAAGCTTTGTTAATGGCGCAAACAGGGAAATTTTAATTTTTTCGTGCAAGAATATTTTGCCGTTGCTCATCCATACAAATTTCCAATTTGCTTCTTTTGCCTTCGGCTGGTTGACATAGTTATGAAGGTGTCTTCGGACAGAGGGGAGCATGTTGAGAAATGCTAATTTGAGTTACAGTTGAAACATTTTACAGAACTTGTTGCTGTTATTTCTGTTTTGCATTGGTAGCATATGACATAATTTTTACTAATTTTTATTTATTTTTAAGAGAGAGAAATTGGATTTTATATTCATTTGCACTTCAATATTGAAGTAAATTTCACTTTACTTCTTTTTTATTATACTTTGATATAATTTAAAAATAATCCCTTTTTTAATCATATATTAAATGAAAAAATAACTTTATTGATTTATAGCAGCGCTGTCTATGTATCAATAATTTTGTATTATTTTAATTATGGTTTTTAATCGGTTTTTTTTAGTTTATTTTATAGAGCACTTGTTAAACACGTCCGCTTGCACGTACATCATTTTGTCATTCATCAAGGAGTACAGTACAGCGTCTCTAGTAATTAATTATATCACATTTTATATGAATTTTTATTTTATTATATTATATTTAATATGCCTTTGTTAAAGCAAAAGAAAAATAATTGCATATGCTGTTACTGTCAACGTTTTAAAATGCAACACTTGACCCTAAACAAAAACAGCAAAGAAAAATCATATAAAAAAAAAGAGTCAAATTACACGTGCTAAACATACGAGGAAGAAAGAATTATATTAAAAGAAAATTGTAAGTGATATTTGAGCAACAAAAGAAAAAAAAAGAAATTACGGAAGTGCGTTTATTTAACGTACGCTTTCAACAGCGAATACGAATTATTGTTGGAGAAATAAAAGTAAGTAAATGGAGTGAGAAAAATAAAATTAATGAACGTAGTAACAAGTAGCGGAAATGTACAATGAAATGTAATTGTTTAATAACGTTTTATTTATTTATTTTTTTTTTATAAAGGATACCACTACAAGCAAGCAAATACATTTATAGGCGGAAATAATCCTACTTAAAAAGCATTCTCTTTAATAATTCCTATTAATCGTTTTAAACTGTTTAATTATGAATTAATTAATCATACAAGCCGTTGCGCGATATACTGTATGTACGAGTGTGACTTTCAATTACATACAAGTATATAGTTTTATTACTAAAGACTTGTATGAACACATAAAAGACGTTTCGAACATGTTCGACATCTTCATAGTCGTATTTGGGGTACTGTTGAAGGAGTAGTTTTCGCATTCATTCTCGTAACGGAAGATTCTCGGATCGACAGCCGGTCAGACCAGAAATTTTAAAATTTTAATGCGTCAACAATAATTATGCTCTCTATCCTTGTATCACTTCACCACCTATCTCTTCTCTACACTATCCCTCTCCAACTAGTTCCGCTGCATATGTTGGGGATATCTCTTGAGCACGGGCAAAAAAAAAGATTAAAAAAAATGTAGGATAGACCGCCATACACAGTTCTCCCGCTGTAAATTTAACATTATATTTTGGATTACTTTTATAAGTATTAATAAATAAATTTTCTTCTAAGTGGCACAGAGTCCTAACGCCCAAAAAACAGAAATGCAGATTACCCAAGATTGTTGGGTGAACCATCGCAAAAAAAAAAAAAAATATGAACAATAGTGCAACAGGAACAATGGTCCTAAATTTTGGACGCTTCGAAAAGTTACACAAAATCTATACGAATAATTAGCCAAAATACAGTTAATAAGGAATCGCCCAAAAAATTGTTGGGTGCCTCCGTAGTCTAGTGCATGAGCATTAGTCTTATCAATATGGAGGTGCGGGTTCGATTCCCGCTTAGACCCTGGGTGTTTCTACAGACAAGCTTAAGAGCTTCGTAGAGTTTGTATTGTCTTAAAAAAAAAATAATAATTTTTGGGGAATTGTGGATTGGCTTTGGGTGTTTCAACATTTTGAAATATTTGGATTTTCATTCGTAATGATGAAATGCAATCAATGAGCAGCTAGGCTGTAATTTTTCACTGAAAACGCTATTCGACATTGCGAAGCCGAAAATATTTCATCCGCGGAGGTGGTATGTCGTATTCCAGAAGTAATATTTTAAACCTGGAGAAGTTAGCGAAGTCGGTGTTGGTTATACCAAATGGTTCACTAACTAAAGGCTCATTTAGCCTAGCAGAACGTTTATGTAGTTGCATCAAACCATAATGTTTGATGTATGAAATGCTTACAAATATCACGTAACGTCGTAATAAAATTCTATTTTCTGCAGATCGATGATATTACAGTTAGGTGGCATTGCGCTTAGACAAGCATTTCCATGGGTTTTCATACAGCAAACATCATGTTTAATGCACCTACGTCAATATTACGTTTAGCTAAATGAGCCTTAGGCTTCTTTGTATAGCCGGTACGAAATACAATATATCAGAAAAAAATAAAGTAAATTTAATAAATAACCTCATTGAGAAAAAAATCTCAAGATTAATAGGTCCACTATTGAATGCAACTAAACTTTAGTTGCTTTGCCAGGAGGAAACCAGTGGCGTTGTCAAGCGGCAACCATAAATTTGTGGTTGCCAAAAAAAAAAAACACTAATGGCTTGATTATGGATTACCACCGAACTGTTGTTCCGTTGCTAAGAATGGTAATGCAGATTTAAACTGCATTACCCACAGTTGCCTAAATTCCAGTACTTTTTTTTCGGTATTTTTCTGGCAACCACAAATTTGTTGTTGCCGCCTGCCAACGCCATTGAAGTTCGGATGAAAAAGATAATCGACCCGTAAAAAGCACTGAATTTTTGGCAACTGGAGTTAATGCAGCTTCCATATGCATTACCTGCATTACAATTTCTATTAATTGGCAACTGAACAACAGTTTGGTTGCAATCTATAAACGAGTCATAAATAAATCCAATACTAAGGGTCTGACTTTCTCAAGGCGTAGTAAATAAATAACGACTATAAACTTTGCACAGACTTCAAGCTGTTCAAGAGCAAGGCATACAAAACCAAAATGTTATAATTTTTTTCTTTTTAGTACCTTTCTTAAGTCGGTTAATTTTTTTGGTAAGAAGAATTATCTTAATTGCACTAGTTTTCGGAACGCTTGCACATTTCGTTGCATGGCAAAGTGGTTGGTGCGTTAAAAATGCATATGATCGTGATGCCTCAATCAGAGTGTCTGGAAAAGCGGGTTTTTTTTTAAATTAAATATTAATTTTTACAGTTTATAAAATGAAACTTGCCAATGAATAATTCATTCATTTATTTTTTTTTTTGTGTTTACATGATTAAGCAGATTTTAAATACTTAAAGTTATAATATAAAACTTTTGTAAATTTAGCATTTAAATTAATAAACAGCAATTACAAACATCATATGTATTATCAAAGTCATATTGACATCGTCAGCATTTCTCTTTATGCAAATAAAAAAGTTTGTAATCTTCTCGATTTATTTAAAATTGATAATTTTAATTATTTGCTATTTGTGTAAATGCATGGATTTTCACATGTTTGAATATTCAAGAGAATTTTATGCATAAATTTTCTACAAATGCACACACTCATCAACATAAATATACATATGTATGTACATACATGCATATGTATGTAATTAAAATACATACATTCATGGACACTTACTTGCTGTTACAATTGTTATAATTAAAATTGAATTTTTGCATGGCATATCAGAAGCCGCTGTTGATGATGCAATTGCTAATATTTTATAGCATAAAACACTATTGATTTGAAAAAAGAAACAAAATAAAATTTCATTTCATAAAATTGTCAGCTCAAATAAGTATGGCAAAACATACACGTATAAATAAATGAACTTACATATGCGTGTAGTCACAGTTATGCCCGGAAAGTTCGATATGCAAATAATATTAATATTGACGGTATTAATGCACGTTCGTCAACACTCAGAGAAAAATATTGGCATTGCAATCTTCCATGTTTGTTGTTATCAAATGGAAATTGTAGGATTGGCTGCGATTATTGAAGATTTCTATTATTTTACTACCTAGTAGTGTTTTCACACTGACTGATTGTAAGAGAAAAGTTGGTTTTACGTTAAAACCAACTATTACCATATAAAACCATCTTAAAACCTTTTTTTGAATTGGTGTTAAGTTGATTTACGGAAATACAACCTTGATTTTCATGTACTAAAGGCAGTGCTACCAAGTTAAAAAAATTAACATAGATGTCAATTTAAATAGCGGTCAATGAAATGAAAAAAAAATTAAAGAAAATTCTGGTCAAGTCAATACAATAATTTAAAACAATGGACGCACCAGCAACAACAAAAAAGTGCAAAAGAAAAAGAAGATATTGGGTAGAACATAGTGAAACTGCTTTCATCGGAGGAGAGGAGGAGGAGAAAGTAAATGAAATTTTATTACACAAACTAACTTGATTTAATTAAACTTACGTTGACGGTGGCGATGGCTAAAGTAGTCTGCACGTTTACTACAAAACGAAAAATTTCATAGGTTGAGACTAAATCATAAAAACATCTCGCATTTTTTCTGATGTGTATTAGTGTGGCTTTGTGTTAGTTGTTGTCGGAAGGTTTCAGTGTACAGTACCGGTTTTCAGCAATCCGCAGGCCCTCCTTCGTTGGTATTCTGTAGCACCGGCGAAGTAAAATAATTACTAAAAATAGTTACTAAAACGAAGCTTCAAAATTTAGTACGTCTCCTTGACATCTGAGGCGCTTGAACATTGCTATAAAAAATAAAGAACGTGCAAAAGCAGTGTTGTAAGGTAGTGAAACTTCACCTGCTGGCATTTTTCTAACTATCTCTTTCATCCAGTTGCAGCACAATGCATCGATTATATCCTGAGTGATGGCTCAAAATAAAAAACAAACTTATAGTAATAACGAAAAATTACCTGTTTGTGGTTTTAGCATTAAAATCAGGTTTTAACTTTTGGTCTGAAAACACTATAAAAGCACTGATGGCAACCTAACTAATTGACAGTTGAATGAGGACATAGAATATTTTTATCCATCAACTTGACGTCGTATCAATATGCTCTACAATAATTTCTAACAATTATTCTTAATAATAGGTAAGAACGAGTTTTGTTGGGGCTGAAGCAAGAGCTCACCTCTTATGGCAGGGGCGTGCATTGTTCTCAGTGATTTGAAGTTTTTACCGATGTTAATATTCTCACTGCCTTGATAGGGTATTGATTCTCCTTTACGCCTTCGCGTACCCAAAAAATAAGTTACCTTGTTGGACGGGTACCTTAAGGTTGGGGGTGTTATTGGCTGAGTAGTTAAGCCATTGAATTTTGCAACCGGAAAGTCTACGGTTCAAAACTCAGTTAAACGAAAAATGTTTAAATTGTGTCTGTGCTAACATCGCTCTGCTTGTCGGTTTTTGAGCAATAATACGTCGGCGAATTTCATATAGTAAATAAAATGGCTCTCGTGTTAAATAAAATCGCTCTCGTGTAGCTCAAAAATTAATGGGTCAAAAATACATATGAGACGTAGCAACTCTGTATTAGATATTTAAATCTTATTTATATTTAAGTTCTATATAAATATGAAATTACGTTTTTCACTGTTGCTTTTTGTGATATTTCAATAGTACTTAATTAACCAATGTCGCGTATTTAAGTTACCATATGATTTCGACTATTTGTTTTTGTTTTGCTTAAACATCATGTGGTCAGGTAAAAAGTTATTTTTGTTTATAGTGCTCCATACTTTTATCGCATTTAAAAACGAACATTTTATTAGCACTGACAAACTAAAGATTTAAATCAGAGGTAGTCAAACCTATACTATTACGTTTTTCGATTGTATATGTTACATATATTCTCTTTCTGAACAAGAGTCGGTGTTGCCAGAGTAGAATTGTAACTCATATACCCAAATTAAAAGGCAAATTATTATTATTAAATAACATGCGTTGCATCTTCAATATTTATTTCGCATGGGCTACTTTTTATGTATAATAAGTTTTCAAATTGTTTATCTGTCAAAAGAATTCGATTTTTGTTACAATGAAGAAAATGTTGATACTCAAAAATATAAATAGGTCAATACGAGGACAAATATAAAATATAATTTGCAAATGTAATTTGTTTGCTTATTACATACAATATATCTGCAGAAATATGTCTCCCGAACCCTATTTCGGGTAAATTTAGACC
Source organism: Dexiosoma caninum (assembly GCA_963924685.1). NCBI lineage: Eukaryota > Metazoa > Arthropoda > Insecta > Diptera > Tachinidae > Dexiosoma > Dexiosoma caninum. The sequence goes on along the minus strand of OZ004725.1, from coordinate 28,048,652 downwards.
TTCCCTCATTTTAATTAGTTTTGATTTAACTTCGGGATTTTGATGCGCAATGTCACGTAACAAGGATTCTTATGCATTTCGATAAAATTTTATATTTTTTTTACAGTCATAAAAACGACAGTTATAATTAAATAATAGAAATTGACTGGCTTTTCATGTTATATTTCGTATGCATGTTAAGAAACCAAATATTTTAGTTTGCAAATAATTATCTGAAAATAAGTTTAGTTCATATTGCTGATTAAACATATTTTTTTGCAATTTTTTTATATAAGAGAACAAAAATTTTTGAGAAGAAATTTTTTTTTGTGGCAACACTGATTTTATGCAACAAGCGATAACACAGCCTGCTTCTTTGAATGATCAAGGCAGAACGAGTAATATTGCTTAATTCTCTACAATAAGTTTGCTTAACTACGGATAAATAAGAGAATAACAAAGGGCCCATGGGCGCCATTTTGCCTAACTATGCTTTAAATAGAGCTACAACTTATATTTATATGAAAAATAACTAAAAACGTATTTAAGTACCAAGTCAAAAACTGAGAGAATAGAAATTTTTTATTTTCGTTTGAAATAAGAAGCATTTGTTTGATTTTTACATGGTCCTCTTTTTGTTTATCAAATATAATCACAGATATGCCGGCACTTGATTTCAATGTTAACTATCGTTAACATCAAATTATAGAATCGCACAATCGTTAGTGCGTCAAACGTCGACAAATTTAACAATTATCGAATCGTTAAAAATTACTGAAACGCCCTACTGACTTGTATATGAAATAACAAGAATAGATAATTTCTATGTAATTAACATTTTTCATTAATCTTGAAGTGTTAATTGTTTTTTGTTTTGTTGTTTTGTTTTGTTTTGTTTTGTTTTGTTTTGTTTTCTATATATGGAGGTGTATGAGTAATAAGTATTTAAATTAATTATAACTCATACGTATGCATGCTGGATCAATATTTAATGCACTTGAAACGAAAAATCAATTAAAACATTATAAATGTTAAGCGAATTAAAACAATTGTTTAATTATGTTTCTTATAAATAACACTTCTCATTCTATTGTTTGTTTTTACTAACATTTTGCATTTGCCTGTAGACGAGAAATGTTGTGCGTGCCTATCGTGTCGTATTCGTGCGTAGATATTTATGCAATATTTATTATATGCAAATAATTTAATTGTATATTAATTTTAAACCATAATTATCAAATGCTTATTGGTTTAATAAAGGCACGCATATAAATTCGGTGCTCACAAATTTATGTACATATGTACATGTTGATTTGTATGTGCATGTACATATATTTGTAGGCAAGTGCATGTGTGTTAAAGTAGACAGTCGTTTATTTGAATTTTCGACTAACAAATGTGGGGAACAAATGTATACGTACAATATGTAATTATATAATAAATTTAATTCTATTCAATTTAAGTAAATAAATTTCATGATTTAAGCTTGTACATGTAACACATAAATACACAAGTTTATGAATAAATTTTAAACATAAATTACTTTCTATTATTAATTATAATAACTGCTAATATATTGAATGACACTTTTGAGCTTTAGGGAATAGGCACCTTCTAGTTTGGCTATTTTACTTCCTAATAAAATATAAAGGCACTCAGAGAGAGAGAGAGAAGTCTTTAAATTGTAGAACTTAGAATTAAATTTGTTTTCATATTGCAATGGAAAAACCATAAAACAAATTAATTTTCTATGATTTTTTTTTTATTTTTCTCAGTTCTTTGACGAATTAATTGCTTATGTGATTTCTAAAAATTCGCGGCTGTGCTTCACTAGATTTACGGATAAATTTTACAATGTAAAATATTTCTTGAGGGTGGCGATGACTGAGGTAGTTACCACGTTGACTACAAATCAAAAAGGTCCTGGCTTCGGGCCAGTATCCGATTTTTTATAAAAACATTTCCCCATTTTTCTGCTGTGCATTATTGTGTCTTCGCATCAGTTATTGTCGGAAGGTGTCAGGCATAATCACTGATGACTGAACAGAACCGGCTTCAGCTGATACTAATCCACAAGTAATATCATAGCGCTTTCCTTCGTCGGTAGTCTGTAGCATCATCGACGAAGTAAAATTGTTAATAAAAAATGGCTGGTAAAACACAGCTTCGAAGTTGAAAACATCTCCTTGACATCTGATGCGCTGTAACACAGGTGTAATCTTTACATGACGTGCAAGAAACAGACTAGTAAAGATAATGAAGCTTACTTCTATCTATCACTTTACCACTTGACTCTACCACTTATCACTTATAGCTATCACTATCCCTTTGCTATAGTTCCTTCTACAATTAGGCAATGATTGCCTGAGTGTTACTTCTCCTTATAAACAAAATGTCCAAAAATATACCTTAATATTTAAATTTTATAAATCAAACCAAAAGAGAAGAAAAATCAAAGTCAATCTAAAATCTAAAAATCAGAGGGAACTCAATAGGTGCAGGCATTTCTGAGAAAAGTGAAAATATACCGTGATGACCGAAAATATACAAGTATTTTCCAAACATCGACATAATGATAAAGGGTATCCTCCCACAACAAAATGTTCGCACATTTTTAGAACATTTGTGGCTGTAGCGCACTTCTGCAAGAATGTTCACTCGCTCTTTTCAATAACCCCAAAGAAAATAGTCGGGTGTTGACAAATCTGGCAAATGCGCTGCACAACTAATTTCCGAATTCCTGGAAATTTTTCGTTCTTTTCAACGAGGTCATAAGGTGAAAACGTTGACTAAAACGGCTAATAGTGATTTCGATTCTCAATAAGTGCATTGTAATTCTCACTTTATTTACTAAAAATATTTGCACTTTATTGTTGACTTTTAAAGTCCTGTAAAAAGTCTTTAGAACGGAATAATAAAGTGGAAAGGTTTTAAATGAAAAAACCAAAATAGGGCAACAAATGCAATGAACTTTTGGCTGAAAAGAATACCTTTAGTGTAAAAGAATGTCAATTTCGTATATATTATAATTTAAAAAAAGATATATAAAAAAAGAGTTAAAATTCATTTGGAAGGTGACTCCAAAGATGAGGGATCTTTTTTACAAAACATCGACGCAAGTGGGAAGTATATTTGAATATTTTGTTTCACTGGCACCTCAGTCCCACAATGCCCTGTGAAGTACCCCGTCAAAAGAATTAAGTTCGACCTGTTTAGCGAAAGCACCTCATTTGAGACTGCTCTATTCAGAATCAGGAAGTGTTTGGCCTGACGCTCGCCGACACAATCATGTCAGTGAACAGCGAATTGTATCGCTAATGTTGAAATTATTGTAGAATTAACAGAAGTTTATTCTATGAAATGTATTTTGCGAACTTTTTAAAATAAAGGGGAATAAAGGGAAATTTATATATATACTATATGATAATAATTTCATAAAGTATGTAATAACACATTTCATACATTTTCTTCGGGAAAAAGCACAATTTTGAAATTAGAACCATATAATATGTTATTTCTTCAAAATATTCCGAAAATTACTTTATTACTAATCATTTGTTTTAATGTTTATAATATGTCATGTTACTATTTGCTCACCATGTTTATATTATTTTGTAATCCTGTTGCATTGATTTCTTTTCAACTAGTTAGTGAATTCAATTCCTTCGAATTACACTGGTTCCAATGCTGCATCCCAGGTACTGTCATAAACGACAGTATTAATTTCTCGAACAATTCATTAAGTTTTTTGCACTCAAACACTTCGATTTTTTTTTTCCAGTTCTTAAGATCTTGTAGTTTCACCTTTTTAAGTGCGAAGTTATTTAAATTTTAAATTATTTTCTTTTCAATAATATATAAAAGTTGCGCCGCTATAATTAATTTTTTTTTCTTGGACCGAAACTCACACTATGATTCAATTTTGTTGTTTGCTTTTTCTAGCAAATGATTTATTTGTTAAATCTTGAAAGGTAGGTTTTCAATTATAAATGTGAATGTGAATTTTTTTTTAGTACTTTTCCACTCAATATGAAATTATTCTTCAATTGTTTTATTAAATTTTAACGAATATGTCAATAATGACATTTGCACTGCCATTCAACAAGGATAGTTAACAACTAAGCTTATTTGTGATTACGGTATGGAAAAATTAATAAACAATTATCACCCTGTGATCGTGCATGTGGAAAATATAAAAATATAAATCCTTGACACATTTTAATTAATTGACTTGCTTGTAATTATTTGCTATATTTTGCTGGATTAATAAAAAAAAGTTAAAGTTTGATGAAATTTAATGCAAAAATTTAAGTTTCTTTGATTTGGCAATAATTTATACACCAATCAATGGATTTGATGACAATTTTGATGAGTTGCAATTTAGTTTCCGCGCGTTCTTTTTTTCGTACAAGTAAAATTCTACACTTACAAATATTCAACTGCAAATAATATTACTAAACGGTCATTTAGTTTAATCAAAGCGAAGTTAATTTAAAATATATTCATTCAAGCTTGAAAAATAGTGAAGTGTGTTTGTTTTTCTCAAAATTTCAATTAGAAAAATTAAATCTTTTCCTTGCCCTTTTGTGGTGTAATTCGGTTATCTGTGCATTCATAAAATAATGCATAAAATATGCATATCGAGCAAAAAATTAATTATGAAAGCAAAAAAATTTAAAAAAGGAAAGAAGTGCATTTATATAAAAAAAAGTGAAAAATGTGAAGTTGTGTAGACAGAACCACCCACGACCAACACTTAGACGTTTAACACGTATCTGCAAATTATCAATAGAATTAGAAATAGTCTTAGTCAGTGGAGAGCAAAGCCAATAATGATAGTGCGGCAGCCAAAAGGATTAACTGATTGCTTAATAGGTTGAGTAGAACCATGTGAAGGCCATTGTAACATGTTAGCCAACATAACTGACAGCCTCCGACCGTTTCACGGGTTACAGCTTGTCCAGTGTAAATTTTGCATTATCGATGATTTGATGCCGGAACGAAATACAACCTGGACGCTCCACAGGAAGTTAAAGCAGTTTCATATACATACATACACACCGGGATTAGCGCAGTAGAATTAAATTTAATTTAAAAAAACTTTTTCTGTTGGCGAACATAATAGACATGACTCAGTTTATTCCGTAGAGTACATTGTGTTGTAGTATAATATTTGAATAGCCAAATGAAGTAGGATTAGAGGAGTAGTTTAAGGAGTAAGTAGACCCAATAACGGACATTTTTCTGTGTTATCGGACATAACTGACGTAACTTGTATTGTTCGGTATTTAAATCGTGTGGTTAACTGAACAGCAATTGCAATCTGCCAAAGGTATGTTTAAAGAACTTGTTTTGTTGCGGTTTCTATATATATTATCGACATCGCATATTGAGTTTTATACTTATTAACATATACTCACTCCTTCAAATAACTCCAAAGAAAATAGTTAGGTGCTGACAAATATGGCAATTGCGCTGCACAACTAATTTCAGAATTCCTGGAAAATATTCGTTCTTTTGAACGAGGTCATAATGTTGAAGGTGAAAACGTTGACTGAAACGGCTTATAGTGATTTCGATTCTCAATAAGTGCATTACAATTTTCACTTTATTTACTAAAAATATTTGCACTTTATTATTGTTTTTTAAAGTCCTGTAAAACGGCTTTATAGCGGAATAATAAAGTGGAAATGAAAAAACGAAAATAGGGTAAGATATGCAATGCACTTTTGACTGAAAAGAAAATACCTTTAGTGTAAAAAAATGTTCATTTCGTACATTTTACAATCTAAAAAAAATATATATATAAACGGAAAGGTTATTTAATTTTATAACCCCATGGAGACTTTTGGCCCTCCCTGTACTTACAAATTCAGAACCAGTGCTATGCTCAAACAAACTATGCACCTTCGTAGATTCAGCAAGTGCGACATAATGAAAGTTTAACGGTTAATACGGATTATTTCCGGCACTGCTCTATGTATTTAATACTAATACAGAGGAGGCCTTCACGACCAATAAGTTATGTATTCTAAGCACAAAGCTATGAATTAACAACGATTATATGTCATGAAAAAAATTAAAAAAAAACTTTATTGCACAATTGTACATAAGTACAAGTAGGTATATAAAAGTGTATTTCAGAATTTTACAATATACAATAAAATTGTCATGTTTAAGCTCCCCAGCCATATAAATAATACAGGTAAAGAAAAAGCTATTAAAAAATGTTTCAAATAAAACCCAAAATCGGCTTGACATGCCCTCTATATAGCCAAAATGACCAATATTATGCAATGCTGGTTAATAATTCCTTGGCAACAATCAGCCAGTACTAATCGTATAGGCCGAATGTCAAAAACTGTTTTTGTTTAAATAAACCAACATACTTCGCCTAAGTTCAGAATATGAATAGGAAAAAGAGTTTAAGTTCATTTGGACTCCAAATATGACGGATCATTTTTATAAAACATCGATCCAAGTGGGAAGTATATTTGAATATTTTGTTTCATTGGCACCTCAGGACCACAATGCCCTGTGAAGTACCCCGTCAAAAGGCTTAAGTTCGCCCTATTCAGCGAAAACTGCCTATTTGAGATTGCGTTTGGCCTGACGCTCGCCGGCACAATCATGTCAGTGAGCAGCGAATTCCCCTTCCTACCAGTTTCTAAGATATTCATGCCTGTAGCTTTTCGTAAGTATACGGAATGTATTAATGTAACATTATTACGGCTCTATAATTAACAAACTTTCGTTTTTTGTGCGTGCTTCAAGACAGAAATCATAATAATACATAGAAAAATATTTTTAATTACAATTTTACAGAAGCACAGAACGACTCAGGTTATGTCAGTGATGTTCGGTAAAATGTTAAAACGTGACCGATCAGGTTTACATCAGCTGCTCATGATTTCTGTTATTTTTTAAACTTTCTTAATAACATATTTCTTTGCATACACAATGACTTACAAATACTGTGTACGTATTATTTCTTCAAAATATTCCGAAAATTACTATATTACTAATCATTTGTTTTAATGTTTATAATCCGTTATGTTACTATTTGTTCACCAAGTTTATATTATTTTGTAATCCTGTTGCATTGATTTCTTTTCAACTAGTTAGAGAATTTAATACGTTCGAATTACATTGGTTCCAATGTTGCATCCCAGGTACGGTTCTAAACGACAATATTAATTTCTCGTACATTTTATTAGATTTGTTGCACTCAAATACTTCGATTTTTTTCCAGTTCTCAAGAACTTTTAGTTTCATCTTTTTGTGAAGTGCAGAGTTATTTAAATTTTCAATTAATGTTTTTATAAGGTCTATTTTCTATTCTATAATAGAATATTTTTTATCGCTATAATTTCTTCTTTTCTTGGACCGGAGTTCAGACTATGATGCAATTTTATTGTTTGCTTTTTGTAGCAAATGGTTTATTTGTTAGATCTTGAAAGGTAGTTTTTCAATAAAAACTGTGATCGCTTTTAATAATAGGAAATTTTTCTTCAGTTGTTTTATTAAATTTTAACGAATATGTCAACAATAACATATGTTACTGCCATTCAGGAAGAATAGTTAACAACTAAGCACATGGTATGGCCAGATATAAGTTATTTGTAATTACGGTATGGAAAAATTAATAAATAATTACCACCCTGTGATCATGAAGGTGGAAAATATAATAAAAACATAGATGCTTGATACATTTTAATATAATTGATTTGCTTGTAATTATTTGCTATATCTGGCTAAATTAATGAACGTCATAAAATAAATAGAAACAAAAGATGCAAATTTAATGCTAAAATTTAGGTTTCTTTGAACTGGCAATACTTTATACACCAATCAAACGGATTTGATGACATTTTTGATGAGTTGCACTTTAGTTTCCGCGCGTTCTTTTTTTTCGTACAAGTAAAATTCTACACTTACAAATATTCAACTGCAAATAATATTACAAAACGGTCATTTAGTTTAATCAAAGCGAAGTTAATTTAAAATATATTCATTCAAGCTTGAAAAATAGTGAAGTGTGTTTGTTTTTCTCAAAATTTCAATTAGAAAAATTAAATCTTTTCCTTGCCCTTTTGTGGTGTAATTCGGTTATCTGTGCATTCATAAAATAATGCATAAAATATGCATATCGAGCAAGAAATTAATTATGATAGCAACAAAATTAAAAAAAGGAAAGAAGTGCATTTATATAAAAAAAGTGGAAAATGTTGTGAAGTTGTGAAGACAGATCCACCTACGACCAACACATAGGCGTTTTACACGTATCTGCAAATTATCAATAGAATTAGAAATAGTCTTAGTCAGTGGAGAGCAAAGCCAATAATGATAGTGCGGCAGCCAAAAGGATTAACTGATTGCTTACTAGGTTGACTAGAACCATGTGAAGCCCATTGTAACATGTTAGTAAACATGACTGACAGACTCCGACCGTTCCACGGGTTACAGCTTGTCCAGTGTAAATTTTGCATTATCGATGATTTGATGCCGGAACGAAATACAACCTGAACGCTGCACAGGAACCTAAAGCAGTATCATATACATACATACACACCGGGAATAGCGCAGTATAATTAAATTTAATTTAAAAAAATTTTTCTGTTGGCGAACATAATAGACATGACTCAGTTTATTCCGTAGAGTACATTGTGTTCTAGTATAATATTTGAATAGCCCAAATGGAGTAGAATTAGGGGAGTAGTTTAAGGAGTAAGTAGACCCAATAACGGACATTTTTCTGTGTTATCGGACATAACTGACGTAACTTGTATTGTTCGGTATTTAAATCGTGTGGTTAGCTGAACAGCAATTGCAATCTGCCAAAGGTATGTTTAAAGAAATTGTTTTGTTGCGTTTTCTATATATATTATCGACATCGCAATTTAAATTATAGTATATTGTTTTTAAAAATTACTCCATCTAATGTTATTTAACTGCAACTATATTTCAGTTACTGCAATTTTAAATTTCCACTTACCGATAATTTCCTTTTGTTAATCATTTTACTCATTTCACTTATTTCACTTAAACGAGTTATTTTTATAGAAATTTTATATAAAGTAAAGTAGAGTTTAATACAAAATGGTGATTTATAGTTTCTGTAATTGCAAAGGAAAGTTTTTCAAAACATTTTTTTTGTACGCCTTGTATATTTATTTACTCTATATTGGGCATACGCGGGATCCTAATCTTACCAGAGAGCGTTCCCGTACACAAAAATTGGGTAAATAAGAGACGTTTTGAGAGAGTAATGTTCTTGTTCTTCTTGTACGAAACAGCTCATACTTTTTCTTTGGGCTAGTTTAGACAAGTAAATGACCAATCAGCTGTTTTATAACCAACCGAAGTGCACGAAATGCATTTCGATTTAAACACCCATTTTCGTAAAAGGCGTAAAACATAATTTTGTAGATAGAGAATTCAATAAATTGTCAATGCACTTCCCGATTGGTTGAATCCTTCGTTTCGGTAGCACAAATATTACATAATGCGTCATTATTGAATTTCTTTAGATAATATTATATCAAGTGAATATAATTTGTGGCCGTGTCTTGAAAATGACGATTTAACCCTTATGTGACTGTCAAGGTACCCGGGTACCTATTGCATTTTGAAATTGACGTTTTGTGTAGAAATTGATGATCCAAAAATGTTGACGTGGATAACAAAATACTCACGTATAATTTGCAAAAACTGGCTCCAAATGAACCCGATGAAATATGTATGTATGTATATAAATTTTTGTTCCTTCGAAAATTATTGAAACAATGTACACGATAGTTGCAATCGAAATTTCAGTTTTTTATTGTTCAAGCACAATGTAGAAAAAAAACCAAAGTAACAAAATGAAAGGTGATCAAAAAAATCTCTATAAAATTTAAGCAACAAGTTCTATTTATACTAAATTAACGAAACTGTTTAATACCGTTAAAATGTCTACAGTTGTAAAAAATGTAAAGTTATTTCAGCGATAACAAATTTAATAAAACAGGTGAGCAAACACTGAGCAAAATAAAAGCGAATATAAATACATTCCAGCGATTCTCAATGCGAGTCCGAACATCCTGATTCCATTGAATTCCTTGGGGATTCAATCTCATCGTTTAGTAGACAGCAAGTTTTTGAGACTGCACGTCGAACAATTCCGTTGGAGGTTTTTATAATAGCGACTCTTGCAACACCATCATCACCTTTTATAACTTCTACTATGCGACCCATTTGCCATTTAAGCGGTGGTTGATTTTCCTCCTTTAGGAGCACTATTGTGCCAACTTTTATATTTTAGCTGACGAAATCTGCCATTTGGTTCTTTGCTGAAGAATTGTTAAAAAAATTGTTGCATAAAGCACACACCCTGCCAGCGACCTAGTCGGTGAATATTGAGCATTGATACATCTGGCTATACAACTGAAGTAAATGGAACATCAGTTAAAAAATGGGCAGGTGTTAAAACATTCAAATCATCAGGGTTCTCAGAGAGTGGGCACAGTGGGCGAGAGTTTCATGATTGCCGCAATTTGATATATAAGCGTTCGAAGTTCATCAAAATCTAAAATTGATTGGCCTAGTGTGCGTATCATATGAAGTTTTTGCGATGAGGTGACCTAGGTAGTATGAACTTCCAGTCTATAAAATCCTCCAAACATTGCTCATGCACTGATTTTAAATGCTGTTGGCTCAGAAACAATCTCCTCAAATCGGCCATCTCATTTTTTGAGCCTACAAAATTCGTTGCATTGTCAGACCAAATGGTTTTTGGCTTGCCTCTAATGCTGGAAAACCGTTTGAGTGCAGCTAAAAATCCTTGAGTTGACAAATCCTTGACTAGCTCCAAGTGAACAATAGGCAAATATAACATTTAATTGGAGCTCTTGTACGAATTTCTGAACGGTATAGTACTGGACCACAAAAATCAACACCAGTTATCAGAAACGCTCGATCACCTGCAAATATGTCTTTGGGAAGATCGCCCATTATATGCCCGACAACTCGAGGAAGCAGCCGGAGACAACGAACACATTTGTTAACAAATGCGACTCTCCTCCTTTCTTCCTCCAACTGGCCAAAACTGCAACCAGATGGTTGCCAATAATGTGGGCCTGCATGCAAATTTTTTTGATGAAAATGTGTATGTAATCATTGAGTCTGTTAAGGGATGCTGTTTAGGAAAAATTATGGGGTATCTAGCATCAAAATTAAGCTGTGATACTTCTGGAGAAGTGCCAACTTTTAATAAATTTTCAATAAATACCGACTTTGAGGTCAAGTATTATTTTTGAGCAGGCGTGGCAGACCAAATTACTTTTAACACCTGCGTAACTTCCTACAATTCATATAAAAATCCATTTCTTGTTATTGATCTACAGATCAACTCAAATTAGAAATTAGTTTTTTAAGCATCCGGTCTGCGTAATTAGTATTCTCTTATGAAGAAATCAATAATAATGACACACAAAATTTAAGCATTAGCTCTCGCCGCATTTGCCTCGTATTAATCTATAAATTATTTAACAGTCTACAATCAGCAAAAAAAAAAAATTAAAAAGAAAATTTATTCAATTTTCGTTGGTCATATTTTATTATTATTCATTTGGTAATTAACATTTTATTTTGGTGTTCCAATTATTTATATAAAATATATTTTCTTATTTGCATTATTTTGAATAAATTAAAATATATTTTAGCTCATTATTAATATGCGCATTAGTAACGTAGGGATGTTAATTACACGCTTATTTAACATACAAATCCAATAGGTGTAATTTTATTATTCGTATTTAATGAACTCTTTGTTTTTCTGCTGCAATAAAATCTGAAAATTTTCAAAAATAGATAAATTATTATTAATTTTTTTTAAAAATGGCCCTTGACGAAAAGCACACGAATAATTGCGAAAATTTAATTTACAATTTGTGGAAATAAATTCAGAAATACGTTATAACCCAGCAACAAGTACTGCATCGCAGTAAGTACATTTATAAGGGTAGAATTAATAAGGGTAGAATTCAATTACAAAATAGCTTAAGTATGCCTTGATATTTGTTTGCAGTGTAACACTTTGGAGCATTTCCTTTTCAATGCTTTTTTCAGTGCAGAGAATATGTATGTGTATGTGATGAAATCATGGGATCTAAAAGCATATGTACGTTATACAGGGTAAAATTGATCTTTGTATCACTGACTTTCATTGCTGTCATTTTCATTTCAATTCATTTTATTAAAGAAAAGTTTTAACAATTCATATGTTATACCAAAAATATTCTTTGCAAAAAAACACATGCAAAAGAAACAATTAATGCATGGGTTCTATTGCAAGTGAACTGCTTCAACTTAGCTGAAGAACGCATAATTTTAACACAGAGGTGTTGGCATTGGCGAGCATGTGTTCACATTTAACAAAACAACTCGTCATTTAAATGAGTGCTTAGTACGAATGAATGTTCCATGATTTGGTTACGTTTTAGCAATGCGTTAATGAGTTGCTGTAACACATTTAAAATGTTATTTAAATTATAATTACAGTTGTTTAATGTGAATTAATCGGCAGAGTTGAATGTGTTTTCCATGAGTTCAAAAGTGTTAATCTTTTTAACATTAAAGATTGCATTAAAAATGAATTCAGATCAAGAAGTGTTCAAGAAATCATAAAAATAGCAATTCATGGGGAACGCATTCACGTGTTTTTTTCGCTCGCTATGTATTCGTATGTACGAGGTTTGTTCAAAAGAAAAGGTGAATTTTCGATTCGAAATTTCAATTACAATGCATCATCAGTTCCTGCCAACAGGTCATACGATAATAAGGAATACTACAAGGAAGTTATGCAACGTTTGCGTGCAGCAATATTTTTCATCAGCGTTGCCTCTCGAATTGGCAACATACTATGTATATGATAAGGAAAGTTAAAAAGGACGTCTGCTCAGAAAATACGTTTTGGAGAAAAACGACATGTTGATTTTGATGGGCCTTTCAAAAATTTAAGATATTTGATTGTAATTATTTCTTTTATCTTATACTATGTTCACACCCATCGTGTTTAACATCTCAATCGTGTTTAAGGATTAAACACATCGATTTTGAGATGTTTTACCATACATTGATGCGTTTTGTTAAACATCTCAAATGAAATGTTTTAGATTTAAACACTTCGTTAAACGCGTAAATGGCAGGGTTGCATTTAATTTTAGGATATGTTCAGTGTGTTTTTGACGAATGTGTCACTTTTTTACGGCTATTAAACACATATTAAAAAAGCGATGTTTTTTTTTGTATTCATCTTTATTTCACCTTTAAATAGTTCATCAATGTTAACAATTCCATCATTAACAAAACTCAAATATGCAGCTGATAATTTCACAATTGTACTTTTTTCCATTTCAATATATTTTTAATTTTCTCAAACTTGTATACAATTGTTTACGAAACCATAAACAGCTGACAAAACGTCATTCTTAAAGATCTGAAATATAGTGTGAACGGTTGTGTTTAGTTATTAAAACAGTTTGCTTAAATGAGTTTAAAAACATAAGTGTGAACGTGGTATTAGACCTGCACTGAGGAGAAGACCGTGTACGGGTGCGGTGCATTGTGCTGGAACTAGAGGAAAGGGATAGTAGGAGAAATAATAGGAGGTGAAGCTTCACTATCTTACACCACTGCTTTTTGCACGTTATTTGTTTTCATAGCAGTGTTGTGGCGTCTCTGATGTCAAGCGGACGTATTAAATTTTGAAGCTTCGTTTTTAGTAGCCCTTTTTTTAGTAATTAATTTACTTTGTCGGTGCTACACAATACCGACGAAGGAGCGTGTTCTAATGTGCGTGTGGATTAGTTACAGCTGTTCAGTGACCAGTGACTATGCCTTTGCCACTGAAACCTTCCAACAACAACTGACACAAAGCTACACAAATGCACAACAGAAAAATGCGACAAGTTTTTATGAGTCTGTAAGTGGGGTTGAACCCAGGAAAAATTTTTCGTTTTACAGTCAGCGCGCTGACTACTCCGACCATCGCCGCCCTCTCAGCTATAACGAAACGAACAGCAGATAATATAACTTAACTATTCGTTTTACAAATCAAAAAACAAAACACAATAACTTAAAGAAACTAATTCTGCTTCGTACATATTTTTTTCTTCAATCAAATTAGAAACAGGGATTTTTATTGGAAATTTCAATTATTCTCTTACAAAATTTTCAAAAAAAAAACAATTTTTGTTAATTTCGATAAAATTTGATATTTTTTTACAGCCATAAAAACGACAGTTGTAATTAAATAAAGGAAATTGACAATGCGTGGAATGACTTTTCATGTTATATTATTCATGCGTGTTAAGAAACTAAATATTTTAGTTTGCCAAATAATTATCTGGATATAAGTTTAGTTTCTATTGCTGATTAAACTTATTTTCTTGCAGTTTGTTTATAGTAGAAGAGAACAAAAATGTTTGCTGAGGAGAAATTTTTTTTGTGGCAACACTGATTTGATGCAACAAGCGATAACACAGCCTGCTTCTTTGAATGCCAGAATGAGTAATATTCAGGCATGTGATGGAAATCGGATCGATTTGAAAAGTAAATCGTCTTTTGATATCGACAGTAGTAGGTATAATCGTTTACTCAAAATTGGGCGCCCGCGGGAAGTTATATTGCGCATGAATTTGACTATATATTTTCAGAATCTAGATCAGTTCAATTGCGAGAAATGCTTATCAACGAGTGAACTACGTGTAAGATCGAATCCGCTAAATTAATCCAGCAATTATTAACAATTTTTGTACAATTTTGAAATAAAATTAGAGAGTAAAATTTATAATTTTCTGTTCAAAGTTGCACAAACTTTTTCTTTGGGTAAGTTCGGTCTAGAATTAAATTATAGGCTGTTTTTTTATTTATATATGATACTAAGAAATTAATCAGAAAATTTGCAAAGAAACGACAAAAGTTTTTAATTTAAAACAGATTTTTTAAATAAATTTCAAAATGTAAGCACATACATATATTTGTGCATATTTATCACTTTATTTAATAAAAAATGGCTTTTACTTTCTTTTCAATTTTTTTTGTCCACATTTTACAGCCGTTGCCAACGATGCAAATGTTTTTGTTATGCACGTTGAACAGACCTATTATGCGGTAAATAAATATTATGGTTTTTTGCGTTTTCTTAATTTTGCACATTTTGGTCTCTTATTGAGATAAATAATGGCTATTACTCTCATTTTACCGAACTTTACCAGAAGAGTGATGAATTTCGTTCGATTTCATATTCCATATTTGTTTCGTTTCCACATATCTTCTCTAAATACAACTGTATAAAATCTAATATTTACAACTGTAAAATATGAAAAACATATGTGTATGTGAGTGGTGTTTGTAAAATATTTAAACAAAATGAAATTTGTATCAACATATTTTATGATTTTTATTTATAAAATGCCTTTTTTTGTGCTGCGGTTTCGTTAATTCTCTTGGAAGAAAATAATGGGATGAATAGCGAAAATATTCTAAGAAAACGTTTAAGAGATAAATCGGATGCCTTAAATTTGTCAGATGAAATGTGGGTATTTAAATTTTTAAAATTAAATTTCACTTCTATATTAACTAGTATTTATTTAAATAGATTTGTTGAATATTTCCGTTTAAATAAGGACGGATTTATAATAATTTTTTATTTATTTTTTTTTTTTCTTTTTTTTTGTATATTTCCTTACATATTGTTCAAGTAAAATTAAACGATTTGAAAACGAATTGAAACTGGCATTATCGAAATGCGTCACATGTTAAAAACGTCTTTTTTTCAATGAAACAAGATGGAATATGAAATCGTCACATATAAATCCATCACACTTTCTGACGATTTCGAAACGTTTTAAAGCCGAAAACGATTTTCATCACATACCTGATTGTTTAATTCTCTACAATATGTGTGTTTAACTGCGGGTTAATGAGAGAATAACAAAGCGCCCGTGGGCGGCATTTCGCCTGACTCTGCTTTAAAATGCGTCTAGTTTTTTTCATGCGCAATTGTAAAATATTTGCTCTTAGCGGGTCTTGAAGCGATGATGTTTACAAATTCTGGTTACAAAATCAACGCGCTAACACCGCAGCCAACACTTAAATCTACTAATAATTTACTTGACCATTATATATCGATATTAAATAACACCGCTACAACGTGCGAAAAATACAACGTCCAAAATAGTTTTTAACATTCCTGCGAAATATCCTGCCATATCCATGTAACAACGTATTGAAAACTATTTTATTAAATAAAAATCCACTTCTATTGCATGGATTTTTTTTTGCTACATTTCAAGTAAAACTAGAAATAGGAAAATTTAAACAAATTTAATATTAGAATCCATTAATTTGACCATTAGCATTATTGTTGTTATTGCTGTTGTTATGGCTGAATTGTTGGGGTGCTGGTGAGCAAATATTTTCCAGGAAATATTTATACATCAATATACACCTAATTAACAAATGCTAAGCTCTTAAACAAATAACAACAATAATCACAACAATTGCAGCAATTTTTGAACACATACTTATGCATACACATGTAATACAGCGAAACTGCGATATAACGAACATCGATATAAAACTATATAGAAGGAATTTTTAGCAGAGTTCCTTTGAAAAAACCTCTTTATTACAAAGTTTTTCATACAAAAATACACGACAGTTCGAACGAAGAAATTCTGAGCAATCAAAACTCTATATAGCGAAGTATTATTTATTTGAGGGTGGCGATGGCTGAATCAGTCTGCACGTTGACTACAAAACCAGAACATTCACAGTAACAGGCCAGACCGGCCTCATTTTGGAAAAAATACGGCCCGATGATGCCGCCAGCCCATAAACCGCACCAAACAGTCACTCTTTTTGTGGATGCATCGGTTTTCCGACAATCACTCTTGGATTATCATTCGCCCAAATGCGGCAATTCTGCTTATTGACGAATCCGCTGAGGTGAAAATGTGAATCATGTGATTTGCACGACATGCATTTTGATTTGAAAGCCCATTTTCATAATAACTCTGAATAACTTTAACGCGTTGCTCGATTGTGTATCTTTCCATGCTTCAAATTGAGTTAGTCTGAAATTGAAAAATGTCAAATGAAATGCAGAAAAAAACTTTTCGTTTAGGTGTGGTTCACATTCAACATCGGCCCTTAAAATTTAACCACCCTTTATATGTATATTTGCCAGTAAAGCAGCTTTATTTAATTCAATAGCTATTAGAAGAAGCACTTGACTTTTATTTATTTTTATTTAATTACGATTTTGTTTAATTTAGAATTTGTTTATAAAAAATATGTGTGTGACACCAAAAGCACACCAAATTGCAATTGTATTCTGTGATCTGCCACGGTGCTGCCTGCTTGTAAAGCAACACACACACCTCGTTTACACATTTGTTTCATATGATACTTTTGTTTTTCCAGAAAAATTGATCGATGTGGGTATAGCGTTTCAGAACAAACTCTCAAAAAACTAAAATTATTTCGGAACAAAATTTTTGTTCCGAAACAATGAGTGAATCCAGCTTATAGCTTCTACATATATATTTATTTTCTTTTTCTATCTTCGACCAGCACTCAGGGGATGACCCCTACACATGCGATGCATTGTGCTGGAACTAGAAGCGAAGGAGTCATTTAAAAGGTTCCATGCAAGGAATTAGGAAATAAAAATTGACTGCCTTGCCCACCATGACACACGTCACATTCGGTCATTTAATTGCCTTCGAAACCAAAACGACATCTAAAATTCTATTAAGTTCTAATAAAACGAAAAAAATAAATAAATATTTAGCATAGTGAATTTCGCCATAGTGAATTTCGTAAAACAAAAAAAAAACTGTAGTTATAACGAATTTGTTCGCATTTCTTCGAATTTGGTTATATCAACGATTCACTGATGCTTATATACAACGAATGAAAAACTATATCGAAGTAATTTTCGATCCCCTTCAGATTCGTTGTATCGACATTTCACTGTTTATCTAGGTATCAACATATACGGTAGACGAATACACTCTCACCTCTCAATCCATACAAATTGTAGTTACAACAAACACAATTATTTAAGACAATTTATACAACATGCAGAAAATTTATTAATGCAGCAAATAGACCAAATAAGTATGTGTACGAGGTCTGTTCAAAAGAAAAGTGAATTTTGAATTTTTTTTTTAAGTATTTATTTATTCATCAATATCCATTTTGTCTCCTGCAAAGTAATCCCCCTCAGATATATTGCACTTATGCCAGCGCTTCTTCCAAACCTCGAAGCACTGCTGAAATGCGCTTTTCGGTATGGCCATCAGCTCGTTCTTCGATTTTGACTTTATCTCATCGATTGTGGCAAAACGATTTCCTTTCCTTTAGTCTCTTCAGTTTTGGGAATAGGAAAAAGTCGCAGGGAGCCAAATCTGGTTGAAGCATGATGAGGGTGTTGTTTTTGGCCAAAAAATCACGTAGAAGCATTGATGTGTGAGCTGGTACTTTATCGTGATGCAGAATCCATGATTTTTTCCTTCCACAATTCCGATCGTTTGGGCTGTATTGCTTCACGCAAACGTTGCATAACTTCCTTGTAGTATTCCTTATTAACCGTACGACCTGTTGGCAAGAACTCATGATGCACCACACCATTGTAATCGAAGAAAGGAAAATTCACATTTTCTTTCGAACAGACCTCGTATAATATGTATGCACGAATGAAGATATGGATAAAGATAAAGTAAATAGGGACTTTTCTGCCGTTTTTTAAGTAGACATGACATTGATTGCAGTTGTTACTATTTCTGTCTTATCCAGCAAAAATTACCATCGACCTGGAAGCAGGTTGGTAACAGAGAGAGAGAGAGAGAGAGAGAGATACAAGCTTTCTCTTCTCTACCTGTTTCGCTAGAACATGATCTTTGTTCGCGATGCCCCACTTGGTAGGTCCCTTTGCGTCATTCGCTACTTTCAAATCACTCTAGAAGCACAAACATCATGCATACATTACGATCACTGTTTATTAAGCACCGCAGATGAACTGAGATCACATAGTCTGTTGTTGCATTTACGAGTATATCTATCATAGATGCGCATAAATCATTGCTTTTGCTAAAATAAAATAAAATAAAATAATTACTAAAAAATGGCTACTAAAACGAAGCTTCAAAAAATTTAATACGTCTCCTTGACATGAGAGACGTTACAACACTGCTGTAAAAACAAATAACGTGCAAAAAGCAGTGGTGTAAGATAGTGAAGCTACACCTCCTATCATTTCTCCTACTATTCAATTCCTCTAGTCCAGCACAATGCACGGCATGTGTAGGGGTCATCTCCTGAGTGCTGGTCCAAGATAAAAAAAAAATTTGAACAATGCAGAAAAAATTTAGTGCCACAAGAGCTTTAACAAGAGTAGTAATTTTAATAGTAAAAATTTTTACATAACGGAGAATAATTTCTCGTATTCTATTTATAGAAAATAATAATAAATATATAATAATATAATAATAATAATAATTTATATCTACTGATAACCACACACAGAGTGGACAAAACACGATGAAAGCTGAAGATGAAGGTATAGCTGCCTTCGAAAACGGCATGTTGTTCCGTTCTGCTAGTAATTCTAAGTGTGATTTACAATTTTGTCTTTGATTTAGTTTGTTTCTTAGGCCCAAATTCACAGTCATTAGTTAATTATTAATAAACTAAAATGATAACTATTGTTTAACTAATACTTCATATTTAGTGTTTAACTGACATTCTCAGTATAACCAAAGAATGGTAACCCTAACAATCTTATAATTTTCAATATTGGTAGCACTGTTATAGCATATGGTTTTTGTTCACATTTGTTGTATTATTTCTTAAAAATTCATAAAACAAGCGCGCGCTCATTGAATTTTACCGCGCAAGATAGTAAATCGCTGCCGAAATTGTTTCGTGAAAACCAAAATATTCTCGAAAATAAAAAACTGATAGTATTATATATATGTATATATAAGTATATAATATTATGGTAGATGATATCAAAACCAAAAATACTAATAATAATTTACTAAAGGCCCATTCAGACTATTATACTTTGTAATAATACTTGTCAAAAATTCAAATAATACGTGCAAGTGTGATAGTGTGAACGCAAAATGTTATGAAAACCACAAGTATTACGATAAAAAATTGACATCCCATAATACATTCTCATTTTTTGGGAATTTTCTAAACGATAATACTTTTCATCTGATTAAAATTCACAAGCCAACTGTTCCGCCGCCGGTGGCGTGCCGTCCATTTTTTGTTATTTTTTTCTACATATAAAGGCCAAACATTTTTAAAATTTAATCGCATAGAAATATATTTCGTCTTAAAAGCTTTTTTAATATTATTCATTTGATTTATTTCCTTTATCTAAATCGAATATTTTAACTGCTGTATACTTTCAAGAGCCGGCATGTTTGCCGTCTACGTAAAAAAAACCTGCCGCCGTTAGCCAATAATAATAATTGAATATTGAAACCTTTGTAATTGTAATAATATGAGCCTTCAGATGCTTTAGAACAAAACGCATTATGCTTGCCATGTAAACATTTAAATTTTAAATAACTAGAAGCAAAATAAGTGAAATCTCTTTACCAATAGCTCCTAGGCACATGGGAAAGTTCCATTTAGTATGAAACCCATCAGCAACTGCTTTCCACTCCGCAGCTGTTTTATGTACCTTAAAAACAATTATTATATTAAAAATACTTCGAATTAAAGGTTCTTAAAAGTACTACTTCTGGAACTAGCTCTGAAATCAACGATGGAGATACTCTAAACCCATGGGAAAGATCTTAAAAAAGGAGTTTCCCGTTGCCAAATATCTTAGTGTGATAAGCAGACTGAGCGAAAAAAGAAAACAGAGAATTAACATGATGTTATTACACAATTATTTTAAGAAATTATACCGTGTTGTAGCTGAAACGGATTCTCTTAGCACAGTGTTTTGTTTTGATATACTTTGGCCAACAACATTTAAAAATTCCTGGAAGGAATGTTTAGAAAGCCTGCAAAAATTTTCAAAACTTTTTGGGTCCTCTAGTCGCAATTCCTTGGTTGCCATATGAGTTAAATCTCTTCCCGAATACCGCCGTAGAAGCCATTTACGGCTCCAATGCCGTTTTCTACTTCGTCGAACGTACAATTCATTATGTTTGTGTTTCTTTATTATAGCTAAAGCCATCAAAACTCCCACAAATTTACAGTTATTTCATTTTTGAAATAACATGACTTTTCCTTTTTTTTTAATTTTAAAACACTTTTGTTTATTGAAAATTGTTTTCTCAACTTCTGTTTTTTTTTTGTATTTTCTTTCTATTTCAAGTGTGATGGTGTGAATACAAAATGTCAGTTTACGTTAGATGTTTTGACAGTCGCAATAAATGTATTTAGAGTTCTGTATCGTAAAATGTGATGAAAGTCTTAATACTTGTATAATAGTCTGAACGGGACTTAATCAGCTGTTGCCTAACTATTTGTTAACCAATGACATTTGGCGGTTTAACTAATTGTAAAACAAAAAGCTGTGATTAGTTTAACTATTGCTATTAGTTAACTAATGACTGTGAATTTCGACATTAGAAATTATCACATGTAATTTTCCTTTTCTCGTATAAATTTTGGGTTGAGTGTTTGATAATATGCATCTCATCAGCATTATTATACATTTTTGTTTTTAATATTAGAAAAGTTTTTAAAATTTTTAACAACAATAATTTCTTTATTTTCTCTATTCTCTACTTAAGTCTTTTAACACTTTAACCAGTGATATCTGTATGTATGTAACTTGTTTGCAATAGTGAACGTATGTGCAGCACAATTGGTTTCATAAGTGTGTGAATGAGATCGAAAAATAATTTTCACTCATTCTGGTTGAAATAGTGAAGTTTCATGGGCATGACCTGCTAGTCGCCGCTGGAATATGCAAAATAATAATTTTGTCCAGAGTTGAAGCGCAATTGTTGAAACCATAGCGACAATTATAAAAATTCTAACTGAAATGCACGAACCAACATATTCGCTACTGGAGAAATACACTCTTAACACAATTAACGGCTTTAGAGATTTCATTGTTCTTTAAACAATTATTGCATTGAAATATGTATTTCAGTAGATACAGTAAGATTCGCTGGTGGCATTTGGCTGGTGGAGGTGAAGAACTTACGGACATGCGAAACTTGTGAATCGCCTACCTTAAGACTTGAGAAAATTTTCAAACTACTTGGTGCCCGTGATAAAATTGTCCATGTCTTTTTACCGTCCAAGAGACGAAGGAACAGAGGCGAAATAGGAAACCACTTACACACCTGTGCCTACACTGACGGATCAAGATCGAGCTGTGGTATTAGATCCCTAGTCTTCTCAAATGACCTCGGCACTAATTGTGCTTTCATTGAATTGTACGTTCAAAAAGGAGAGCGCTGCTGAGCCGAGTTCGATTCCCCCCCGTCCGCTCAACTCAAAATTTTTTTCTGATTTTCTTGTGCTACAGTACCCTCTTTCGATGGTATTTGAGCAATAAAACGTTTGGCGAAAAAAAAACAATTAAATGTATCTGCGATCAGCACTCAGGAGATGACCCCTCCACATGCGATGCATTGTGCTTTGTGCTGGAACTAGAGGAAAGGGATAGTAGGAGAAATGATAGGAAGTGGAGCTTTACTATCTTACAACACTGCTTTTGCAGGTTATTTATTTTTTAAAGCAGCATTGTAGCGACCTGATGTCAAGGAGACGTATTAAATTTTGAAGCTTCGTTTTTAGTAGCCGTTTTTTTTAGTAATTAATTTACTTCGCCGGTGCTACACAATACCGACGAAGGAGAGTGTTCTGATGTGCCTGTGGATTAGTTTCAGCTGTTCAGTGACCAGTGACTATGCCTTCGCCACTGAAACCTTCCGCCAACAACTGACACACAAAGGCACACAAATGCACATCGGAAAAAAGCGATATATATTTATGAGTCTGAAACTGGGGTTGAACCCAGGAAATTTTTGGTTTTGTACTCAATGTGCAGACTACTTTAGCCATTGACACCTTTAAAAGAAATATTTGTCAAAATATGCGAGATGCGCCCTTTTCGAAATTGCATATTAAATTCGATTTCTGCTAAATGAGATGCGCACGGAATATAAGTTTCGCCTCTTGTAAACTTTGTAATTGCAATTGTTGGTACTGCAAATTTGGGTATTTTTTTTAAATGCTGTAAAAAAAGTATCCAGTTTCATTACTCTATTCGATTCTACCTCAAGTATTTATGCTCTTGAATTGTGTTTTATACACGTATGCCAGCCAAATTATTGAAATAGTGAAGATTTTTCAATATGTGTAAATTTTTATTTCAATATTCGGCCAATATTATTATTATTATTATTATTTTTGTTCCATTGTATTTCAGCTTCATTAGGCTAATAAAATTGCTGCTAGAAAATAAGGTAAACTCCACATTTATTATAATAATTGTAACGATTTAGTAGCAGAAGCCATAAATGGTTGAAACAAACAGAAGAAGAGAAAAATGTGGAATTTGAAATAGAATGCATAATTATGCAGCGGCAAAACATTATCAATTCACAGCCTGAAGCATTTATTTGTTTTTAGTACACTTGAATGAGATTTAGTGTACTTGAATATCCAATTAAATAATGACTCGGATTAAATTTATTGAAAATTCTGGCGTATCTGAAAAGCCCGTCATGAAAACCACAGATAAATATGTTATATTTTATGTACACACATGTGTTTCTTTATTCACTTTTGTTCTTCAATCCTCGAGGAATGTGGTCCTCCAAGAGCTTGTTAAGTAAATAAATAAAAAAAATTTTGCTACGTAATACGTTTCTATAAATTTGTTTTAAATTTATATGGCTTTTAAAAAATAGCACAAAGCAAAGAATGAACGCCTAAATTATTTACACAATTACAAACGGAGAAAAAAAAGTAAACGAAAAGCTGTGAGTGGTTTTCTATATTCAGTGAACAGTGAAGCTGCTTTCTTTTCAAAACATTCCTTTCTTATTTATTTGGGATAATTCCCCAACACAACAAATAAAACTAAACTCAAAAGTGAGAAAGAAATATTTGCGGTTGGCATAAGAAACCAAATAATTAAAACAATATGTATTTTTGAAACATGCAATTATGGGAAGAAAAGAAGATGGAAAATTAAATGCACAAGAATAAATAAAATCTACGGTAATATTTGTTTAATTTTTACACATCGAAGGTGTTTTGCAAAGCATGTCTTAAAATAATTATAAATTGGTGAATGATGAAATATTATTAGTTGCTTTTTATGATAATAGTTACCCAGGAAAAAAAAGACGTGTAAAAGAAATAATTCATTCATGGGCTCTACTGGTGCAACTTAGCTGAAGAACGCATGAGCCTTTGGTGAGCATGGGGTCATGCAAACTACAAAAATTAAATTACAACTGCGCAGTTATTTATATGAATTAATCGGCAGATTTGTATGTATTTTCCATTTATTCAAAAGTGATAATCTTCTTCAGATTAAAAATTAATTCAGATAAACAAGTGCTTAAGAAGTCATGGAAATTTTTTTTTTCAACAACTCAAACTCTACGAAGCTCTTATAGCCTATTGTCTATATTCTATAGTCTATAGTCTGTAGAAACACCCAGGGTCTAGGAGGGAATCGAACCCACACCTCCATATTGATAAGACTAATGCACATGCACTAGACTACGAAGGCACTAATTCATAGCGAAAGCATTCACTTTTTTTCCGCTTGAGGGTGGCAATGGTCGAATTAGTCTGCACATTGACTACAGAACGAAAATTTTTTCCTGGGTTCAACCCCAGTTTCAGACTCATAATAACGTCTCGCATTTTTCTGTTGTGCATTTGTGTGGCTTTGTGTCAGTTGTTGTCGGAAGGTTTCAGTGGCGAAGGCATAGTCACTGGTCACTGAATAGTAGCGGCTTCAGCTGTATTCAACCCACAGGCACAGCAGAACGCCCTCCCTCCTTCCTCGGTATTGTGTAGGGGTCATATCCTGGGTGCTGGTCCAAGATAAAAAAAAAATAAAAAAAAAAATAACTTTGCAGTATGTTTGTTAATAATTCAGGTAGAAAGTTTCAAAATATGCATCATTTTTTATTAGTATGCCTTTTATGAAAATTTCCATCGCCTATTCACACATTTGCAGATGTCTTGAGTAGATCGTATGCCACTACTATTACGCATCTTCAAAGAAAAAAGTTTAAAGTTGTCAAATCACAAGATCTCTGTGATCTTCGACAAATCCCACGGTCAGGAAACTTCTTCTTTTTTACATAAAAAAGCATTGCGCAATTGCTTTTTTGCTTAAAAACTCTCAAGGTTGTGTTCAAAACATCGTTCGCTATCGACTGCTACCATAGCCTGGGTCTGGCGGCGCCTTTCTTGGACAAATTGGGGCTGCGCTTTCGGTTGAATCTGATGGACTTATTGGGGTATGTGAATGGCACAGCACTAAACTGTTTTATATGTTATCTTTAATAATAATAAAAAAAAATATATGAACTAATTTTCATATTGGTTATTATTGGTTTCTATTTGTTTTATTTTCAGATACAGAGAAATTGCAAAATTGTCAAAAATTATTTCATAATTAATTATGTGCAGTATAAACCTTTTATATCTACTACCAATTCAAAAGCTATCGTATGCATCAGTTCACTTGTCATCATGTAGCGTGATTTAGGCACAATTTGTAATTGGCTATAAGCATTTAAATTCTTAACTTCATACGTATTTGAATTATCCTTTAGTACGAATATCTCGTTTTAAAGATTTCTCGTTTAAGTGTTAAAAGATTTATATTTTTTTTTTGTTTAAGGATTTTCTCACGAGTATTGGTTATCGCCAACAGTATTTGTTTTTGTTTTTGTATTTGCATATTTTCCATTGTACCGTTATGTGTGATTTTTTAATGTATTGCCTGTTGATTTGTTTTATTTCTTGGATTTGGGATATTTGCGCTCAAAAAACTTTAGTGAATAAAGCAAAGAAAAGAAAAAAAGAAAATACTGCTGCATACAAACATGTATGTGTATGTATATACATATGTATGAGAACGTATCGGGAATATTGCAGCATGTGCGTGTGAGTGTGTGGACGGACATATGTTACATTATATGGCTGTTGAAATTGTATTCCTTTCTGCCATGTTGTGTTGCTTTTTTTTTTAAACTATTGTGGGCATGGTTATCGAAATTGCTGTTACTACGGTGTATTCAATATTTTAGTTGTTGCTTGTAGTCTTTTTATTTTTTTTATTTTGTGTTTTCCCTACGATTCTGTAGGTGCTATTGTTTTTCTATTGTTGTTCTTGTTGTAGTTACTGTTGTTACACTTGTTATTTTTTTCGCTACGTTGGCAGCTGTTGTTGTAATTGTTAATAAACATGAGTGTGTAAGCCTAAGTACACACACACACACACACACACACACACACACACATATGTTTTTTGTGTATTAGTTATTTGGTGATGGATTTATTATTGTTATATTTTTTTCTTGCTTTACTTTACACTTTTCAATTGTTGTTATTTGCATTCGTTCTCTTTTTTTTTGTTCTCTTTTTTTTTGTTTTTTGTTTTTTTTTTGGTTAAAGTCATCATCTTTTGTGAGCATTAAGATTCTTTTTTGTCGTACTCGTATTTGCTGTAGCTGCTGCCTGCCGTTGTTTATTTGATTGGTTTTGTTTGTCATACTGATTGAAAATTATTTGTATTTATTTTTGTTCATATTCATTCTAATACTAACACCATAGCATAAGAGCGTTTCTGTGTGTATCGTGTATGAAATTCTATTTACATTATCGGCAGTCGTGCAATGCCATACAATGTACACATGAATTCATTGAAAGATACGGATTTACACTCAGCATTGTGTGCTTATGTCTATTTGCATGTAGTGGTGACATTGTTTTTCTATATTGCATTGTATTCTATTGACATGTTGGCAATACTTTTTCTTTTAATATTTTTCTATTGCTGCTATTGCTGTTAGTATTGTTAGCTGTAGTATGTTGTTGGCATTGACATTTGATATTGTTTATATTTTTACCATATTTATGATATCTTTTGTTTTGCATTGTTTTTTTTTTTTTGACGACATATCAATATTTTTACGTTCTTGTGGTTCTTTCATATACTCGTATACATACATATGTATGTTTAAATGTACACATGCATATTCATTTAATTTTTTTTTTTTTGATTATTTTTTTAAGGGAAATCTGAGTTTCGACAGTGTGAAATGAAATAATTTTTTAGTACAGGGGAATTGGAATATTAATCCATAGTTAAATACAGTCGCATGTAAAAGGTGGTTATCTAAAAGAAAAGCACATAAAATTCAGAGAAATATATGAAATTTTTATTTGAGTCCATAGAACGATCTATATAATTTAATCTTTGAAGATGTTGTAAATGTAAATGATAATACGCTGAATCGAATTTGGGCATACTCTCTCCAACATATCGGCCGGTATCTCACGAATAAATTCTTCAATATTGGCTTACAGTACGTCAACCGTTGCGGGCTTCTACCTATAGACATGGACCTTCACATAGGCCCACCGAAATTGTCTAAATGCCCCCAAACGTGAAATAAACTGTTCACCGAACGCGCCTCTCAATTGGGCCATTGTTTAGCATGCTGTGCTGCATGTGGCACCGTCTTGCTGAAACCACATGTCAGCCGAATCCAGCTCTTCTGTAGTGAAGTAACAGAGGCCTACAAAAAAATAGAGATTTTAATTTTCAACAGTATCAGCCTGAAAACAATGTGAATAATAACTTGACCAATCTCAATATTGGAAAAAAATTATGCGATTTTCATCGTTCCGGTTTGCGTCTCATTTTATCGGTCCCCATGAACGATACAAATCGGGGCTCCAGTGTATAGAGAATATAGTATTATTATATTCTCAAAGAAATAGAGCTGGGCTTTATAATAATTTTTTATTGCAATTTATAATTAATATCTGCTACCTTCTGCTCCGCAGCTGATTTTCTTCGAACTAATTCGACTTTCAATATAATTTTTCATGTTTGTTGCTGTTAATTTTTCTTTTGTATCTAAATTTTTTTATGTTACTGTTTTTAACCTTTTCAAATATTTTGTTGTTAAATTTAGTTTGTGTTATTTGTTTTAGCAAAAAAAAAGAGGCAAATGCAAGTCTTCTATGATTTATTGCCGATGTCAAATGCATAAATTTGATTATTTTCAAATTTATTACAGTTTATTTAAACTAGAATTTAGTTTTTTTATATATTTGCCATAAAACAAATAATAATTCTATTTAATTTAAAACAATAAATAAATTTATTTCATAGGCAATATAAGCGTAAGCGCATTAATCAATAATTCGAAAAATAATTTTAAACAGAAACAATTTTTAAGTTTTATAAATGAACGTTCCCACCCAAAAAGGTCTTGTGATGTCAAAAACTAAAAGTTCTGGCAAAACATTTTGTTGACATGATAACAAACAAATTTAACTAATATCTATATGGAATATTAACTGAGATTTTGAATTTTTTTTGTGTGTGTTATTGAACACTTTATTTTCAGTATATATGGGAAGGACCCGAGTCCTTCACCCCACTTTAGGTCTGGTTGTATTTTATCATTTAAAATATGTGTATCAAATTTCTTTACTTCGTGATAATTCTTTTCTGTATTTTTGGCTTCGCCTTGTATGAAATCATGACACTGTTGAACATGTCCCATGCAAAACTGATAATTTAAAAATTAAATTAAAGAAAAAATATAAAACTTTTAAAAATCAATAGCAATTTTAACGGACATCAATGCACAACATTAATTAATGCTTAAATTAGTCTCATTAAAATTATGTCTGAACTTCTCACTCACTGGTAACAAAAACCACTTTTGTTTTTCTGCAAAGCCGTTTAAATTTGAACTGAGTGTGGCGATGGTCGAAGTAGTCTGCACGTTGCATTTGAGTATCTTAAGCTATGTTCACACGATTGTCAGATTGTACAATATTGTAGGATACGGCAATATGGTGGCAATACACTCACAATGAAAAATTGTTACCATATGGTAATTTGTCTGTTCAAACCATACAATTTCACTGGCACACAGTTCTGCGACAATAAATTTTTGTGCCAATAATAATTGTCTGTTCACACGGTTGTTAGATTATTGTATGGAAAAAGGTGCCAGATCCGATGTTTACCATTGTATCTAAATATTTACGGGCAGCATTCCCAACAGAAATATTTATCTACCGATGGTGTTATTGTACGGTGCACTAAATGAAGCACAAGCGGCAATAACAAATGACTGTAAATTGCGTGTCAATGGAAATGAAAGGTGTTCTCACGATTGCCAGAATTTGACAATATTATTGGCATACAATGCACCGACAATACATTTTGTGACGATGTTGCCACACAAAAATTGTGTGTTCACACGGTTGTTGCACATTTTGTAAAAATTTTTCTGTCAATATTGTAGTAATTGACAAATGTGTGTGCATACCTTAGTGTAAGTTGTTGTCGCAAGGTTTCAGTGGCGAAGGCATAGTCACTGGTCACTGAACAGTAACGGCTTCAGCTGTATCCAATCCACAAGCACATCAGAACGCCCTCCTTCGTCGGTATTGTGTAGCATCGGCGAAGTAAAATAATGACTAAAAAATGGCTACTAAAAACGAAGCTTCAAAAATTTAATACATCTCCTTGACATCAGAGACGTTAGAACACTGCTATAAAAACAAATAATGTGCAAAGAGCAGTGTTCTACACCTCCTGTCATTTCTTTAACTTTCCGTTTCCTCTAGTTCCAGCACAATGCACCGAATGTGTAGGGGTCTTCTCTTGAGTGCTGGACCAAGATAAAAAAAAATTACACGAACGACTTTTTTCTATCATTTTCTAAGAACAAACAGTAAATTTAGATTGATATAATAGGTGTGTTTTTTTACTCTAAATTTGGCGGCCAATCTTACCAGAAAGCGTTTTCTTATAAAAAAATTGGGTAAATGAGAGACGTTTTGAGAGAGAAATATTCTTGTTCTTCTTCAGGCTAGTTTGGGCAAGAAGAACAAGCAATCAGCTGGATTATAAGTAAACAATAATGAAGTAAAATTAAAAATTATCCCAACAATGCAATAAACAAATAATAGTTAATTTTGTTTCATGATTTAGTTAAAAATTATTTGGGGTTTCTTTAATTAACATGATAAGGGAATTTCTGCATACATTCAAAAATAGGGGCGAAAAAATTGATTTTTCAAAGTTTTAAGGCCTAACCGAAAAAAAACATAATTTTGAACATCCTTGCAATACAGCTTAGATATCCTGATATACACACCAATGTCTCTCTACTCAACTGAAAGAGATTTTTGTGTAGATTAAAAGTGCAGAATATAGTCGGAGGATGTTTGTAAGGTCATTCATGCAATATTAAGGGAGTAAATTTGAAATTAGAGTTGGTAGAGAAAAAGTGATGCCATTGTTACGAGTATTAGCACTCTCAATTTAACCAAAAACAAAATGACAGAAGTTTGGAAAATTTGTTGTTGTGTTGCCCTGTGTTATTTATTG
The DNA here is from genome assembly GCA_963924685.1 of Dexiosoma caninum. Classification (NCBI taxonomy): domain Eukaryota; kingdom Metazoa; phylum Arthropoda; class Insecta; order Diptera; family Tachinidae; genus Dexiosoma; species Dexiosoma caninum. The sequence continues at coordinate 28,018,015 of OZ004725.1, read as the reverse complement.
TTTAAAAAAACATTTGTAAGTGCCATTATTTATGTGAAATTTTTTGGTTAAAAAATTATAAAAATATTTGCTTTAATTGAATTGTTAGCGTTAACATTTCTAACGAAAATAAAATTTATAATTAAAGTTCTTCAATTTAAATTGAAGGATGTATGTATGTTTGTGCCTGAATATGTACATACGAACGTTCGTAGTTTCTTTAACAGAGGCATTCATCTGTTAATTGAGAATGCAGGCATTTATCTTTTGTGGTCTAAATGCATACATTTTACTCGTAAACGTGTGTGCATTTGTATGCCCTACAATCATAAATACACAAACAGTTGCGATGATGGAATTTTTACCAAACGCAATATAAAGAAATTTTTTTTTTAATCATCTTCCTTCAGAATTGTACTATTTTGAGAAAGGATTTTTTTATGATGGTTTTTGTTCAAAATGCAAATGAAAACATAAATAAAATAAGAAAAGAAAACATATTAAATTTAACAACTACAAGGATAGTTGGAAAGTTTGAGCTTTTCATTTAATATTTCATCAAACTTATATCAGGGTATTTGCAATAAAAAAATAAATACAGCCTCGACGGTCGTCAAAAGTGTGCTTTCTTTGAAATGTCAGTTCGATATCATTTTAATGGAACAAGCTTTTACCCAACGAAAGGAATACTTTGCTTCCCGGTCGTTTAATTAATATTCGTAATATGGCTGAACACGAGAGCTGAAAATGCACTCTTCGTGCACGTTAGTTCGGTTGTGTACGAGTATCATGCGGTCACCTACTATTCCGTTATATATTAGAGTGGTGGCGCTCAGCTCTGAACTAGTTCAATTTATATGTCCTACTTTTTATTTCTAGTGATTTTGCATTGCACTTTTCACTTTTCACTTTTCACTGTTCACTTTTTTTTATCTTGGACCAGTACTCAGGAGATGACTCCTACACATGCGATGCATTGTGCTGGAACTAGAGGAAAAGTATAGCAGGAGAAATGATAGGAGGTGAAGCTTCACTATCTTACAACATTGCTTTTTGCACGTTATTTGTTTTTACATCAGTGTTGTTGCGTCTCTCATGTCAAGGAGACGTATTAAATTTTGAAGCTTCGTTTTTAGTAGCCATTTTTATTAATTATTTTACTTCGCCGGTGCTACACAATACCGACGAAGGAGGGCGTTCTAATGTGACTGTTGGATTGGATACAGATGAAGCCGTTACTGTTTAGTGAGCAGTGACTATGCCTTCGCCACTGAAACCTTCCGACAACAACTGACACAAAGTCACACTTATGCACATTTGCAAATATGCGAGATGGTTTTATTACTTTCTCTGAAACTAGGCACGAACACAATACTTTTTTTTTGGTGTTGTAGTCAACGTGCAGACTACTTCAGCTATCGCTACCGAAATTTAAAATAATCATTGAAAATGGTGTGAAAAACATTCCTCATTCATTGGTAAAGTCATTTTGTAATGGCTACAGCGGCATTTGATTTGTTTAAAATTTTAGCATTTCGCAAAACATGTTGGTTGATATACCCCCCCTTTATGTAAACCGAGTCGATCTAAAAACGAGTGCGAAGATTTTTTAAACGTCAATATAAAAAAGAAACACCCATTTTTATATCGAGTGAGAAAAAATTTATTCAAAATAATGTTTATTCTTATTTAAAAGTGATTTTTTTTTAATGATATATCTAATGAATTTAGTGAAAATGTGCTTTTATTCATACATCTTCCTAATCTGCATACTTTAACAAAAATTTGGAGAAATATTGGAGTGTTTTTTAAATTGATTAATTTGTATTAAAATCTATTAGAGAGTATATAATTTGACTTAATTTAATAAAAGCTAGACTTCAAGTAAAAATTGGTAATTATTTTTTCATGTTTCATTGGTTATTTATTAGGAAGGTACAGGGTGGCACAAAAGGAGCTATATGGTTTAAATGGTATATAAATTTTTTATTTATGCGATTATTATGTTTTTTTTTTTTTTTTTTGTAAAATACAGTATATTATTGGGGGAATTTTTTGCAATTACCTTTGAAAAATGATATCCTGTAAGTAATGTGCATTTTCTGCTTCGCCCATACGTGCTCTTTTTAGAATATTTTCTATAACTTTTCGCAAAATTTCGGGTGTAATGGCCATGATTTCATTTCGAATGTTGGTTTTTAGTTGGAGTATGGTTCTTGGTTTGTTAACGTACACTCTTTCTTTCAAATATCCCCAAAGAAAACTGTCAGGAACTGTTAAATCTGATGAACGTGGAGGCCAGTTAAAATCGCTTGTGTGCGAAATACTGTGTTCGTCCAATATGTCCCTTAACAAAGTCATTGAGTCAGCTGCAGTATGTGCTGTGTTCGATCGTGTAATAATTCATAATTAATTTCCCAAGTCTTCTTCACAAAATGCTGAGAAAAATACAAAGAAAAAATAATAATTAAAAAAAAATTATAAACACTTCAAACCATATAGCTCATTCTGGGCCACTCTGTAGTACATTCGATGTATTTTCGCGCAGACTTATCTACTCGATTTTAAACCGATTAAAATTATGCGAATTCGGTTTACAGAATACCTAAGTATGTGTATTCGTTTTAATTGAGATTTAATTTAGAAACACGTATTCTTGTTAAACATATTTTCCCTTTTTGCCCAATGAAATGAGAAAATCCAATTTGTTTACTTTTTCTTTTATATATAATTTTTTTTTTCAGTGTATTATAATGTCAACATGTTGGCAAAGTCTTTCTTAGCTTTTACCCCATTCACATAAAGTAAAAGTTATGTCGGGTATGAAGGAAAATATCCCATTAAAGCTGTAGAAATAATAAAAAATGTGATATATTTTTGTCCACATAAATTCCAGTTAATGCACATTCGTACTTAAGTAGAATTATAAATACGTTTGGTCTTAGTTGACTTGTGTTTTAATAACATCAACTTTGTGCTTTAAATATCTGACATAAAAAAAAAAAAAAAACATATTAAAACTAAGACAAAATGAAATCTTAGAAACCTTTTTATTATTTATAAGCAGGAAACTGTAATAAAAGTAATCACAGTAAGAATGGAATTACTATTACGGAAAGATAATTCTAACAGTGCAATTTTGTGATGATTTTTAATATCAATGAAAATGTTATTTATGGATGGTTAAACTGAAGGTGTTTCTGTTATTCTAAAGAAAAGAAAAAAGGAAATCGTTGTTGGCTACAGGACTGTTTTTAATTTTATTGACGCTGGTGGAGCTTCATTTTTGCCACTACATTTTCTTTGGCATGGAAGAGAGCTTAATTAAGTGAAATAAAATTGCCACAAAGTTAATGCCCAAATTATTGTTATTGTTGTTATTATTATTATGGGGTTTTTTGCAATTGGGAATAAGTGGCTTTAGGGTGTGATTTGTTATAAGAGCCTGATCACCACCTCTCAAAAACTAATGCCCTACTGAATGTTACAATTAATTAAGAAGAAAAATATTTAAAAATAATGTTTATTCGAAGGTATACACAAATTCAAGTAACTTTGGCCATTATTTGAATATTATGTTTAATCGAAAATCAATATGGTCGGTTATGTGTAAGATTATCGGTATCACCAAAGGGCGTAAGCTAAACTGTCGGACTGTCGGACATCAGCTAAGTGCTGATGGCTGAGTAGTAAGCGTGTTGGCTCTGAAACTATATTCGGTATGCGATTCCCAGCCCGGTAAAGTACCGAAAAAAAGTTTTTTCAGTATTTTCTGTGCTACAGCATCATCTGTACTCAGTATCTGAGCCATAAAACCGCGCCAATGTAAAATAATATATAAAATGACTTTCCTTAGCTTTAAAAATTATGCGTCAAAATTAACATCAGAGACGCCGCTTTATAATTAACACACCACAGCAGAGTGGTGAATTAAACCCTATCTTACTATCACTTTCACCACCTGTATATTCTCTACACTATCACTCTGTCTCTCTCTATCTCTATATATAGAGGTATATATATAAAGTTTCAGTGGAATGCATTGCACATGTAGGGGATTTCCCCTGAGCACTGGTCCACGAATAATCGAATCTATTGCCGGCGATATCCGTGCGCTGGAGATTGATATGGGTATCTGTAAATTCAGCAAGAATCTGCTGATGAACAGGGTCTTAGGTGTTTCGATAGAACCCCGGTTTACTTGACAGAAGTACACCTAAAGTGCACCCCCTGTGGAATTTGACTGCAAACTTACTAGTTCTAGATGTGGAGATTAGGAAGATTATGTGCTTGTTCATGGAAGACGAATGAAATTATTCGATAGGCCATTTATATTGAAAACAACAATAAAAGAACTCAACTTGCTTTGCTAGTATGAACAGGCAGTACTGTGATTTTACCAGAGGACATGAGAATAGAGATTTCTGGTAAGCATTTGGTATATTATTCAGTGTCGAGAATTGGACATTGGAGCTCCTGACTAAATGGAGGCTCACATTTGGTCTGGGCATTAGTCCAGCTGAGACTAAATTGGTACTATTGACAAGAAGGTACAAAACGAATGATTTCTTACTTCCCAGACTAAAGGGTGGCGATGGTCGACTACAAAACGAAAAATTTGCCTGGTTTTCAGACTCATATAAAACACATCGCATTATTTCTGATGTGCATTTGCGTGGCTTTGTGTCAGTTATTGTTGCAAGGTTTTAGTGGCGAAGGCATAGTCACTGGCCACTGAGCAGTAACGCCTTCAGCTGCATTCAATCCACAGGCAGGCCCATTAGAAGGCCCTCCTTCGTCGGTATTCTGTAGCACCGGAGAAGTAAAATAATTACAAAAATAGCTACTGCAAAACGAAGCTTCAAAAATTTAATACGTCTCCTTGATATCACAGGCGCTACAACACTGTTTTTTGAATGCAAAGAACGTGCAGCTTCACCTCCTATCATTTCTCCTACCATGCCTTTCCTCTAGTTCCAGCACAATTCACCGCATGTGTAGGGTTCAACTCCTGAGTGCTGGTCCAAGATAAAAAAAATGTCTGCGCATCATATGTGGCACACAAAGCAGTTAAAGCGTTAAGTCAGGATGATATTGGCTGGAGTATATAGGCTGAAAAAAAAAACCCATGCCAGTCAACATTTTTCCAGTTACATCTATAATATGCATTGGGTCTTATTATGACTGGCGTTGTCGCAGCCGAATTTACGATAAGCCAGTGTATAACATATAGCAAGTGTTGCCACATTTAACCGTTTTTCTCATGAGAAGACCCACTGTCTATGTCGTCGGCATTTGAGCAGTGAAAACGTCTGTGAAGTAACATAATACACACGTAATGGGAGTGATTTATAACATCTCTCCAATGGATCCAGCTAGGTATTTTATACATGGGTTAGGAATCGGATGAGTGACTGGTATCGTTGAAACGGAAGCTCGTGACTCTACTCGAGTGCCTGCGGTCAGCCACGTGAACCAATCAACATAATAAATAAAACTATTTTGTTTTAAAAGTTAAAGAATTGCACAGAATTTCAGAAGATTAACCCACTAGGCAGTCTATTTGGTTTTTAAACACTCAATAGAGAATATTAGCTCAAACACAGCATAAGTAGTTGACATACCCTTATCATTGTAAAATAACACAGAAATAATGACTAGAATATAAAAAAAGATGTGAATAAATATGAAAAGCAAATACTTTTAGAATGCAAGTGTCCATATAAAAACCACTTTCTTCTCATTTTATAACACCTGCGGAAATATGAGTGAGTGCTATAAAGTGAAATACTATACTTTTCCCATAAAGTTCATTAGATATTTTCCAACAGCAACAGCAACAGGAATAAAAATTAAAACTTCAATTTTTAGTAGCGTAACTGGGAGTAAACATTTAAATATAACTTCTACTTGATTACAGTATAAACGTGCGATATAATCGTCTCTGCATTCTACTTACACCTTCAATTTCTTTATTTTTTTTTTTTGCTTTCTATTTAATGCACCCTCATTTCATAATGTGTTCATTACAATAACCTGCATATTGGCTGGCAAGAGAAATGCAGAATTATGATATTCCATTTCTATAAAGTTGGCCAACAATGAAAATAAAATGCATTATAATGATAATATAACTTAAGGGCGACAGCGTAATTATAGTCCAGTATCTAACTACATTACAATAGTTTTTTCTATTCACTTAAACTGAGAAATGTTGAACGTTCATATAATTTTACACTTGAATGTTGGTTTACTATTTTATGAACAATAATTTTTATTGGCAAAAAAAATGGTTGTTGTTGTTGAGCATTTGCTTACAGTTGCTGCTAACGGCCTTATAAAACTGTCCACTGCCCACTGAGTTTTCCGTATAAAAAGTGAAAAAAGAATACAAGAACTGTGTAAAGTAATTGCAAAGGAAAATAAAAATAAAAAATATCCCACCCTAAATTCCTGAGGTACACTACAGTTCAACTACTGTACTCAAGAGATATTAATTCTTAAATATACTTTTTTTCTTTCCTATCTTGGACCAGCACTTGGGGGATGAGCCCTGCACATGGGATGCATTGTTTTAGAACTAGAAACTGGGAAAATTTTTATGAAAACATACGTACTAAACGGATTGGTAAAAAAAGTTATGAATTATAATCAAATTCCAAATTTTCCAAAATAGTCAACCATTGTAACTTTTGTTGTTTTTGGCAGAGTCATTTCCATCAGCAATTCTTCTTCTTACACGGACCATGGCTCTTTTTCTTTCCTTCCATCAAAGAAGGCAAACAAATTAATAAAAAAAAACTTCTGGCGTGCCGCAGTTAAACCCCACATTCAGTGAAACACCAAAAATCAAAAAACCACTGAACATACCCCTGGCTTTACTTATTTTCAATTGAGTTTTATTTTTAAACATGCACATTTTGCGTCTTCTTCCAGCAACTCAATTTATGGGAAAACATACAAAAAATAAACTTGTTAAGTTCAAGAAAAGAAAACCGCGAAAACTGTATGCATTTTTCTTATAAAAGAAAATTTTTATAAATTTATTTATATAATGATTATTTTTTCTTTAAAATCGTCCATTATTGAGGATCAAAAGTTATGCATGGATTACCATGAAATAAAGCTCATTTCATTTAAAATATATTTAAGTAAATGTTTTTAGATCTAAACTGTGATTTTTGTCCGGTTTTAATTTTTTTTTTAGGAAGTTTTAAAGAACAAAAATTCTTTTCTTTTAATTCTTTTTTGTTTTCAAAACTGCAACGAATATCTTAGAAACTACTGGGCAAATTTAAAACCAATGTAAGCACGGCTTAAAGATAATATTGTTGATGATCTTTGTTTTTTTTTTTTTTTAACTGAATATGGTGAACAGTTTTAATGTCTTTTTTGAATATACTCGTATGCAGTGGAAGGGACTTAATTTTGGACATAACTGTATGTCCCGAAACGTCGAGGTGATGGAAAAAAATCAAGTGCAGATTTGAATTCAGCGGCCCAAATAACCTTAAAAACGACATTCAGTTCTTAATCAACCAAAACCTTGTTCCCTTGTTAAATAAACTGTTTATATATTTTAAGAATTGTTTTTGTTCTTCATTGTAAGGGGTGGTTAAATTTCAAGGGCCGATGTTGATTTTGAATAAAACACAAACTATTTAGGAAATTATTGTAATTTTATTTTATTATGATATATTGGTATTACTCAATTATGTATGGAACAAAATATCGGCCAAATGGGCGCCGCGACCACGGCAACAGTGGATGATCAATTTTCGAAGAAAATCATCTTCAGTGATGAGGCACATTTTCACCCCAGTGGATTCGTCAATAAACAGAATTGCCGCATTTGGGCGAATGAGAATCCAAGAGTGATTGTCGAAAAACCAATGCACCCACAAAGAGTGACTGTTTGGTGCGGTTTATGGGCTGGCGGCATCATCGGGCTGTATTTTTTCCAAAATGAGGCCGGTCAGGCAGTTACTGTGAATGGTGTTCGCTATCGTGAGATGATAACGAACTTTTTATGGCCCGAATTGGAAGATATGGATGTGGACGATATGTGGTTTCAGCAGGACGGTGCCACTTGCGACACAGCTAACGAAACAATGGCTCTTTTGCGCAACAAATTCAATGGCCGTGTTATCTCACGTAATGGCAATGTCAATTGGCCGCCAAGATCATGTGATTTGACACCGTTGGACTTTTTTCTTTGGGGTTATTTGAAAGAAAAGGTGTACGTCGATAAGCCAGCAACAATTCAAGAGCTAAAGGATGAGATAATTCGGCACATTAACGGCATAGAACCTCCATTATGCCTCAGGGTCATCGAAAATTTGGACCATCGGATGGAGGTGTGCCGCCGTGGTCGCGGCGCCCATTTGGCCGATATTTTGTTCCATACATAATTGAGTAATACCAATATATCATAATAAAAATAAAATTACAATAATTTCCTAAATAGTTTGTGTTTTATTCAAAATCAACATCGGCCCTTGAAATTTAACCACCCTTTATATATTCTTGCTCTTACATACCCTGTAGGAAGCGTGGGATCAAGTGTCTCCAAGTCAACACTTCTGTCGATAGATTTTGCTGACTATTTTAAAAAACATTCTCTACGAATCGTCAAGATCTTTGCCTTTGAATAGAAGAGCAGAGAACGTGTCTTTCTCTTTAGCGATGCATAACGATTTTTTACTGCCGAATTTTGTTGTGGTGAAAATAGTTGCGGTTACTCTCTCTGACCAACGTCAGTAGTAGATTTCCAATGACACGAATATGTTAAATGTCTATAGTGAATTACAGTGCCTGGGGTGTAACAAGTCACTAGTAGCGATGACTAAGTCAGTAGCAAATCAATACAATTTTACTATTGTCATTTCCTGCAGGGTATATATCGTTAAATAAATAGCAATTGAAATGAAATATTTTTCAGCCATTGTATTTGCCCATGTTTCACAATACTATTCAGCGATACCCTATAAATCAGTTTGTGTGTGTGTGAAATTATTCAGTTAATTGTGTGTACATGTTATGTCTGTACATGGTTATGGGTTTTTATTATGAAACACTTATAAAATCAACTTTAACACACACTTGCACAGGATATTATTTCGCTAATTATTCTTTCGAAATAGAGGGAGAGAGAGAGAGAGAGAAAAAGTTATAACACGCGAATATTAATAACCGCAACAATCATGATGAAAACGGCATTTGGCAGGGAAGACAATTAAACAGAAAAATAAAATCGCACACATACGAGTACAAATGTGAGTCATCATCATTCATTACAATAGGGGAAAAAAATTAGAAAAATTAGAAAAATAAAAACAAAACCCGCTTATTGTGTGCAATCAATGGCAATAAAAAAAAATATGGTATTATTTCATCTATTTTAAATAGTGCAATCATCATTTCACAACAACAATACCAACTTAATCAAATTCTTTCCATTTCTATCGCACACACACATCCAGTTGTAAAATGGTTCAAGTTTTAGTAACACAGAACACATAGAGGCGAAATTTTTATGCCAACCCCAGCTGGCATTTGGAATATGATGAACGCGATCATTTTGTTATGCGGGTTTTTAATCGGGCAGAGGACTAAATCAACGTTTACGCGGTGTGGTGAACATTGGGAACAACACCACAATCGTGGCGATTAAGCATACTGACGACCGTCATTTCACCGCAATCGTATTTTACTCTTTTGAATGATGGTGTTACAAAGCGAGCTATAGAGGGTTAACTGAAAATGACAACCCTGTTAATGTCATATTTATATTGTTATTTCTGTCAAATTATTTGCCGCATTTTTGCATTCCCTTTTTTTTCTACTGACACACGCCCTTGGTCCGTGTTAGATTTGTGAGAGTAGAGAATCGATAATGAATACTGATCTTGTTGAAGATGTGTGCAAAACTGCGGTCAGTAAACTATTCTTTAATTGTTTCTTTTATTGTGAAATTACTTATATTCTGCTATTTCAGAAATGAACCCTTATAGTTCATTTAGATATTGTTCAATGCAAACTCGTCTTACGGCCATTTTCACAATGTCTGATTAAAACTTAATTGGAACTTTAACAGTCGGTTAACTAAAAATATATTTCGCAATGTATGATTAACTTTTAACTGAGACCATTTAACGAAAAAGTGCCTGTTAAATTTAACCGAACAAAATGTGGCGGTTAATTTTAATTGATAAATAGAACAAATGTACACATGTAAAAAATGGGAAAGCAACACTTATATTTTTTCAATGTTTATAATTTTAAAACTTTGAAACAAATGAAAAGAAATCTTGCTGAGGCTCTACAAAAAACTTTTTAACATGTGTATATCTTAATATTTTTATAGACCAATATTTTATCTGTCTCACTTGTTTTTTTGAATGTTCCAAGCTGGAACAATTTGTTGCTTATGAATATTCCGCGATTTCCTTTCAGTATACTTCAATGTTTTTTTTTCACAAACATTAAGAATTTTTTTCTATTTTGTGTCATTATAGTATTTTTCGTAAACAAACACAAACAATATTGCCATACTTTTTAGCGAATTCTTTTGTTAAGTAACTGAAGGATGGTGAAACTGACATCATTAACCGTCGATTAAGTAGTGCCTGTTAAGCAAACCGCCAGTTAGTTAATTTTCTGTTAAAAGGTTTTGGGTTTCTTTTTGGCGATTGTTGGACGAGTGAAGTGTGCTTTATATTCTTACAAAATGGCCATTTATACATACATTGTGTCTGCTGTTGTCTGAATATTTAGCGTGTACGCTAGTAGGCGACCTCAACATTCAATACCATATCAACAAAAGTCTTTCTGAGGTATCTATGTATGCTATTTGAGGTAAGGGGTCCGACATTACAGCAAATATTAAATTATTTTTGCTTCTTTTCAACTCGGCCTTTTCAAGGCTCGTCTGCAGTAGGAATACAAGAATCTAACATGAAACTTTTCGGAGCATTGTAGACGATTTCCATAGAAGAGTGGCCATCATGACACATTTTCTCCCATTACTCTGAATGTAGATGATCGAAATAGGATATCGCCAGTGATGAATTTGATCGCCTGCTGATACAGTCTTCTACGATTGCAAATGCTAGTTGGGATGGCAATATGAGTTTGGTTTGAGTAACTAATGGCTGTTTCCATTTCAATGTGAAATTAATGCTCCCAACTAAAAGGGGGGGGGGGTTAAACTTCATTTCATGGTCGCCACCAGAAATGTCAATAAATTTGTTTAATCATATTTATTTGAGTTAAACATCGTACAGGTTGCACTGTTTAAATTTCAAATTTTATTAATTATTATTATTATTGCATGAATTCCTTATTAAAGCATTTAATATCCTGCATTGCGATATCCGTTACACGAAGTTGCGTTTCTTTGCAAATCTATACTCTCTGTTTAAAAATATCATAATAGAACACATTCTTCAGCACACTTCAGCAATCGAATGAAATGATGCCATTGTAACAAGTTTTAGCAAGTAACATCATGCAATCTCAAATTATATAAGCGTGTATGAGTGTGGGTGGGTGTGTTTGTGTGTGTGAGTGTGCATGCGATTTCTTAATGAAACTATATATAAACGAACTAAAATTTAGCAAGAATTTATGAAAGTCGGTTTGCAACGAACTTCAAACAGTCTATGCTAAAAAAAGTTTGTAAGTGTAATAGGCCAGTGATAAATGTCTGGATGTTGTTCTAATAACTTCCTGAGAAGTTGAAAATATACATTTAATGATTTTACGGAAGTAGTTCAAAAATTCCCATGGAATGACTTCTAATATGTTTCACTGAGTTGGTTTATGTTTGTTATATGATTCCTGAAAATATTATATATTTTATTTTCTAACAGATTGAAAAAGTTTTAAAAATTATTTTACTCTAAAGAATGTAAATTTTTAAACAGCTGGAACAGTTTATACTACTGGCCGTAACATTTTATAGAAAAGAGGAATTACAAAAACAAAAAAAAAACAAAAAATTTCCTTCCACTTGGAAATGAAAAACAGCAATTCATATAGAAATAAATTGCTTGGCTGTAACAAGATAATTATGTTCGCAATAAACAATATCTAAAACAAACAACAATAAAATTTACAATCAGTAGTGCAAAATAAAAAAATTAAAACAGAAACAAATCTCATTTCACGATATACCATGTGTATACAAGTACACAGAAAGAATTAAAAAATGGTTTTAATTACCAAAATGATCGAAACAATTAAAAATATTTATTAAAATGTTAATTAACTTTGTATTGCTGAATCTGTTGATTAATTAATGTTAATATTGTATTGCCTCTATACGATTCATTGAAATAAAATAATTTATTTTAAGTTGATCTATATATTTAGAAACATAAGGTTCATCTTCAGGATCTATAAATTAAATTTTATTTAATAATAATTATAATAAAATTTTTAACAATTTATTTTACCAAAATTTACTGAATTATTTGAAAAATATATATATTTGATTAACAAAAACTAACATATAAATCAAATTTAATATTAGTTTGTTTTAAAAGTAGAAATCAAATTACAATATGTATTTATATAATCTTTTTTATCACTTTCTATATATATTATTTATAAAGTATTTTATTTCAATGAATCGTATAGAGGCAATACAATATTAACATTAATAAATTAAAAATATGTTTAATTTTGCACCTTTCACCGAAATGGTATGATCATTCAATCATCGAAATTGTATAAATTAAGAAAATACAATACGATATCAATACAAAATCGAATATTTATACCCATTTCAAATCCAGAATATATTTTTATGAATATGGCTGTTAATATTTTTATTTTGAATTTTCATTGACAATAACTTTGAACTTTATTTGAAAAGAATAATGGAGTGATGGAGGCAGGTTCTGAATGTAATACAAGGGGTTCAATTGGTACACAGATTTCCTATTATGCTTGTTATTAATTTTTAAACTAGCGTTGGGGACATGTATTTCTTCAAACTGATATTTGACTTTCTTATTGCCACAATATGATTTTTTTTTTTTTTATCTCGGACCAGCACTCAGGAGATGACTCCTGCACATGCGAAGCATTGTGCTGGAACTTTTAGGAAAGGGATAGTAGGAGAAATGACAGAAGGTGAAGCTTACTTATTTTTGCACCTCTGCTTTCGCACGTTCTTTGTTTATACTCGTAGCAGTGCTGAAGCTTCGGTTTAGTAGCCATTTTTATTATTATTTTACTTCGCCGGTGCTACACAATACCGACGAAGGAGGGCGTTCTGATGTGATTGTGGATTGCTATCAGCTGAAGCCGGTATTGTTGAGTGACCAGTGACTATGCCTTCGCCGCTGAAACCTTCCGACAAGAACTGACACACAAAGACACACTAATGCACATCAGAAAAATGCGAGATGTTTATTTTTATTTTAAAATTTTAGTCTGAAACTGGGGTTGAACCCACGTCTGTTTTTGGTTTAGTAGTCAACGTGCAGACTACCATCCATCGTGCCATCGCCACCCTCAATGAGTAACATAAGTAACAGCTGAAGCCGTTACTGTTCAGTGACCAGTGACTGTGCCTTCGCCACTGAAACCTTGCCACAACAACTGACACAAATGCACATCAGAAAAAGATGGAGAATATTTTTAATTTAATTATGAATAATTATATCTCTCTGCATCGCATATTTGTGCTTTTCTTTCCAAAACATTTTCCATAACCCATCTCACAAAACTTCAGGTGTTATATTGTTGATTTCGTTGCGTATATTATTTTTTAATTGTTCTATGGTTCTAGGCTTATTGATATGGACTTTTCCTTTCAAATAACCCAAAGGAAACAGTCTGGTGAAAACGGAGGCCAATTAAAATCGCTTGTATGGGAAATACTTCGTTCACCACAGATGTAGCGTAAAAAGCCATTATGTCCCGCGCAGTGCGCCCTGTGGCTCCATGCTGTTGGCACTGTAATTGCGGATGGATGTCCACGGCTGTCCTTAAAAAAATTTTCCAACATTGTCCAATGGTGTTAGACACCACTGATTGAAACGGCGACACTGTGTTCATTTTCAAAAAAACATAGGTCAATTAACCTTTCCAATGCAACATCGCACCAAACGGTACACTGAAGTGTGTGTAATTCTAGCTGTTGAACTATTCTTCGATTTTCCGTAGCCCATATCGTGCCTATTAACGAACCCATTCAATTGCAAATGGGCTTCGTCGCTCATAATTAAATTATGAATAAAATCTTTTTATTCTTAATTTTTTTGTTTCGAACGATTTTGGCACGTTGTTCAATTCCTATTTATTTTTCAATAATAATATAATAATATAATATAATAAATAAAATTTATTATAGATCTTATTTATTTATATCAACTTGAATAATTGCAGTAATTATTTTATTCTTAGCACGTTGGCACGTTGTTCAATTGTATACTGTTCCATTTTAAAATACCCGAGTCTTCTTTACAAAATAATGAAAACAAACTCATAATAAAAAAGTTATAAGGAATTCAAACAACTTCGCTCCTTTAGGTCCACCCTGTATATAATAAGAAAATATATGAAAAATTAAAAAAAAATAACAAAAATTAACTAATACAATGTTTGAATTAAGCAATTCAACAATTAAAAAATTATACAAAATGTTAATTGCTTCAATTACCTAACTTAATTGCATATTAAACAGAAATACAGAAAAACAGAATATATATATATATATATAAGTAGTTATTTTTATACTTTTTATTATTATTTTTAAAATTATTGAAATATTCCAATAAAAATACGAAAATCGTCATATAATTTTTATTGAGAGAAGCTGTTATTTATTTATGTTGTTGATTGCATATTATTTCTTTAAACAAGAATTGAACATAAGGTTAAGTTTTATTAATATTAAATAAGTTTTTTAATTCTAGATTAGTGCTTCCATTTGGAGTCTAATTTTCGCCAGCAATTTGCTTTTCGAGATTTAATTTTTTTTCTGGTTTATTTGACAGCTATAAAACTGAATTTGGAAATTTATTTCGAAATTAAATTTTATGCGGTAGTAAGTTTTTTGCTTACCTGTGGGTAAAAGTGGATGCATTAAATGAGCACATTGCAATAAATGTATTCTTACAACTGAATATTTTTGTAATTTCGATTATGGAAGTTATTTATAGTGAAATTTATCATAGACAAATAAACAAAAAAAATGCTCAAATAAACCAACTAATTTTAAAATGTATAAATAAATGGAAATAAATTTTGTTTTTATATTCCCGAGGGTGCAATTAATATTTGCGTTGCATTATTTGCTTAAAAATATTTTCATTTTCTACTCCCACCCTACAAATAGTTGCGACAGAACATTTTCTTTTTCAGTTTTACATTTGAAATTAAACTTTTAGTTGTAAAGAAGCTGGCCAGCATTTTTGTTTATTTTTATACTGAGAATGGCAGAATGGCGCCATGGGTGATATCGGGTAATTAGGTCTCCAAGAAAACGACAATGATTAAATGCCATGAGTTCGTTAGGTTGCCAGTGAAATTATAGGCTAAAAATAGAAATATATATGTCTCCCTTGCTTGTAAATGAACATGTTGTAACCGATTTCGAACAGCACTGCAGGTCATAAGCAAACAGAGGCGCATCATCAGGTTACCATGCCCCTTCACAAATGCAATTAATACTGTTGTACTATATAAAAATCTCGTGTGACGGTATTTGTATTCGAACTTCTTCTTCGAAACGGCTTGACCAATTGTAAAGAACATTTTTGAATGAAAAGGAAAATTTTCTTGTGCTTTAAGTTCATAGTTAATTAGGAACTAGAGTTAAAAGAGCAGATCTTTGAGCTTTTGGGAATATATGAGCTAGTATACTGAAAAAGAAAATAGCGAAAACGTTTTGAGCCATTTTTAATATAGTATGTATGTGTATAATAATAAGTTTTCTCGTATACATTTTCTTCAATTCTGTCGATTTAAATAGATGATATTAATGACGTAACAACGACCTCCCTGCTGACACAAATAGTACTGATGACGTGTGTATTGGCATTGAGAATATGTATGAACGTGTTCTGCTCATCTGATGTTGGAGATTAATTGTTCTCTTGGCCTTTATTCTAATCAAAACAAGTTTTTCACATTATTGTCATAAATTAACTAAGAACTTAAAACACAACAACATTTTTATTTTCATTTTCATTCATTTGTAATAATTGTAGTTCGAATAAGTATTATTCAATTTAAAAGAACAGTTTGAGAATAAAAAAACAAAGTATTCGCTGTGTTGTCAGCAAACTAGCAGCAAGTAAAGTATTCCTCTCACTACTCCCTCTATCCTCCTTCCCATAATCTAATTTCCTAGTTCCAGCACAATGCATTGCATGTGTAGGCGTCATCCCCTGAGTGCCGGTCCAAGTTAAAAAAAAATAGTATCCAACCGATTGTGATACAGTCTGGGCATACAGAAAAGGAAATACAAACAAATTTTAATTAAAATTTTTTTTTACATATATCTATTAAAAAATAATTAGATTTTCACCTATAAAGAAATTAATGGTATGAATTTAATTGTTATTGTTGACTTAATTGAATTAACTTGCAATTAAAGTTTTAATAAGAACAATTAAAAACTTAATGAAATATTTACAAAATTTCAAACAAACTTTTAATAGTGACAATTAAAATTTCCATTGAAGTTTTATTAAATTTTGATAATTCTTTTTAATTGCCATAATTAAGAGTTAAATTAATTTTTTTTTAATTTTTAATTAATTTTTAAATTAAAGTTTAGCCTTTAAAATTTTATTTCTTTTTTTTTTGCAATAATTAACAATCAAAAGTTTAATTGCTTTTTTTAATTTCGAAATTAAAGTTGTTGCAGATTTATTTTTTTTTCTGATGTGATTGTGGATTGCTATCAGCTGAAGGCGGTATTTTTCAGTGACCAGTGACTATGCCTTCGCCACTGAAACCTTCCGACAACAAGTGACACACTAATGCACATCACAAAAATGCGATATTTTTTTTTTTTAATAATTTTAGTCTGAAACTGGTGTTGAACCCAGGTCTGTTTTGGTTTTGTGGTCAACGTGCAGATTACTTCAGCCATCGCCACCCTTAGAATTATACAATTCTAATTAAAGTTGTTAATTAAAAATAACAAAATTAATATTATTTTCTATGTATAGAAGGAAACATAGGATTTAAATTTTTGTCAAAAATTCGTGAAAGTGGGAGGTTTGGGGGTAATTTATGCCTCTACGAAATTGCCTGGACGATTGTTGTTAATTCCAATGATTCCTTTATTTTTGCAACAAAATAAAATGAATATTCAATGGAATTAAATTAGCCGAATAAAATTTTTTTTTTGCTTTAATTCCCACATTTTGGATTAATCTGTCAACATAATTGGTGCACAAATAACTAACTTTAACGTTTATTTTTACATGCCTATCGAATTGTGATGAAATTTCAAACATAGATAGATTTAAGTATAGAAGGCCACATAAGATATATATATATGTATATATATATATTTAAATTATAAATTATCTGCCCGTAACAAGGAAATGAGCCAATTCGTACTACAATTGATTCTATAAGCAGCTCATTTGGGTTTGATATATTCTCTGGATTATTCATTTGACTTTTTATAATCAAAAATAATGCGAAAAATTAGCACATTTGTTAAAAATAAATTATTAGATTTGCATCGTAGCCGTTTCTGAGAGAGATAAATACTTGTTCTACAATGAATTCAAAATTTAAATTTTTTGAGATATGACTATTTTGCAATAAGGGAGCGATATGTAATACTCGTATATGCATATGAAGTTTTAATGGAGCTGTTGTAGGTGATTTGATTTTTAGTTTTTAGTTGAATAAAAATGTCATACGGTGCAATGATTTTTCATTGTAAAATTGTTATGCATTTTTAAAGTCAAAGTTGCCTGCACACACACACACACACACACACAAATGCAAGCCTGACATTAGGAGTACGCATATTTTAAGTACGTTCAATCTGGGAATATGTTAGACAAGTCGTGATTTGTTAAAAATAGCAGAAGAAATTTTTCACAGCTGGAACAGCATAAGGAAGTTGTAGTGGTGGCTGAAGCTGGCGACGTAACTAGTAGCGCAGCAGGAAATAAAGCGAACAGAATACTAAAGCTTATTACTTGGTTACGAAATAATACACTTAATAAATTATACAAGAATTAATTCTTCTTTTTATTTGAGCTTCTATTTTTATTGTATGTAATAATATTACTTAGCCAATGTAGGTCGTTTTTATAAAAAAGTTTTTTAATTTATTTATTTTTTCAATATTTCGCTAACCCTTGGTTAGCATCTTCAGGAAAAATTAAATAATTTTAGAATAAAATTATTTAACAAACATAAAATCAAAATTTTTTATATTATTTAAAAAGAAAAATTTTTTTGTATTTAAAAAAAAATAAAAATTTGTAAAAGTATTTTGAAAAAAATGTTTCTTTTCTTTTTTATAAAAATTCAAAATAACTCAAACTATATATGAAATATTTAACAATTATAATAGAAAAACGTAAAATTACTATTATATTATATAAATTGTCCCTATTTTTTATTCACTAAATATCTATAATTTTGAGCTATATTATCGATATCTGCCTTATAAATAATTCTTCTATCTATTGGTACTTCTCTTATCTCTAACATTTCTAACATATAACGACGTTTACATTGCTAAGTAATATTTTTACATACAATTATACAAGAATTATATGTGAATTTTTAATAATAAAACATATTGAATAGTATAGGGTGGGCCCAAAGTCACGCCTGTGTCTAAATATTGAAAAACTTTTTTGCTCTTGCGGATTATAGCGCTCCATTGTTTGTCTGTTTGTACTCTGCAGCTTTTTAGTTCACAAATGTCAAATATGATTGACGTAAAATGTCATTTGCAAAAGTTATTACATCTTACGATAGGGTGATTAATTTTGCGCCACCCAGTATAAAACATATACAAGTATATACTTCGTTTTTATTTATTTCATTATAACTGATCATAATTGCTTTTAAAATTTGTATGTAGAGGAAACTAGACTGCTACCTAATACATTACTGGCCTCCCAATTCTTATATAGCAATTCTGCTATTTGCCTTTTATTTATTTATTTATTTATTTTTTTTAGTGAATTTGTTCAGCAGAAAAAATGGCACAAATATGAAAACAAAAAAGTTGGGAAATATAAAATGGCAAAGCACTGATGCATTTATTAGATTTAGTTAAAAACAAAAATGCACAAAGCTTTTAAAATTTACTAAAGTGTATAACAAAATGCAGTGGAGGGGAAACATTTAGCAAAAGTAAAATTTTAAAATTTAGCTTTAGCCTCAGACCAGGAGAAATCTGCACGTTGACTACAAAACGAAAAACTTTCGTGGGTTCAACCCCAGTTTCAGACTCATAAAAACATCTCGCTTTTTTTCTGATCTTCATTTGTGTGACTTTGTGTCAGTTGTTGTCGCACAGTTCTTTGTTTTTATAGCAGTGCTGAAGAGCCTCTGATATCAAGGAGACGTATTAAATTTTTTAATAATTATTTTACTTCGTCGGTGCTACACAATACCGAAGAAGGAGAGTGCTCTGATGTGACTGTGAATTGCTATCAGCTGAAGTCGTTACTGTGCAGTGATGAGCGACTATGCCTTCGCCACTGAATCCTTCCGACAGCAACTGACAGAAAGACACACTAATGCACATCAGAAAAATACGAAAATGTGTGTGTGACTTAGTCTGAAGACGAACACAGGATTATTTTTTTATGGTGTAGTAGTCAACGTACAGACTACTTCAGCCATCGCCACAGCATGTATATATTCTATTCTATTATTAAAATACGTATTCTATTAAGAACAAATAATAAATATATAAAGCAAATAATTTACATCTACTGATACACAACATACAGGGGACAAAACACGAAGAATGCTGAAGGCGAAGGTGTAGCAACCTTCCAAAACACCATGTTGTTCCGTTCTGCACATGTAATTTTGACTGCCTCTCTGTTATCGATCATTAGCCTATTTAAAATTTCAGAATGAGCTATATGGTTTAAATCGTTTATAACTTTTTTATTTTGCCGATTATGTCCCTTAACAAAGCCATTGAGGCACCTGCAGTATGTGCTGTGGGCGATCGTGTAAAGATTCATAATTAATTCCCCATGGCTTCTTCACAAAATGCTAAAAAAAACAAAGAAAAAATAATAATTAACAATAATAATAATGTAATATCGCTGTAACATTTTTCGCCTGTGTGACCGCGTATGAAAAAGCAAAAAAAAATAGAATTCCAGATGTTTTTCTTCCAAATGTTCGACTGTCTAAATTGGGACTGTGTAAAATCATTCTAAGCATTTCGATGCGATGACTCTACGACAATTTTTCTGATGTGCCAACGCCAACAGCTTCTTCTGCCTTTCTCTTCTTACTCCTGCTCTTTCTTCTTCCTTCCCCCTTATAATTTTTATAATTATCTTATTTATTTAAATGTGTATGAGATATTCAAATATTTTTTAAATATTTTGCCCCGGACTGTAGTCCTATCGACAGTATGAAGGTATTCTGTGACTATAAAATTGAATGCTGATAAAAAGAAAAAAAAGGTATATTTTAAAAATAATTTTTTTTCTATTTGCAACGGAAAGTAAAAATTATTATATTAATGAATGCATATGATGTATGGAATAAAAATGAATTCTCTCGCTGTACTTAAAGGCAAATCGCTTAAATCACATTTAATTTATTTCGAAAATAAAAAAAGAGCATTTAAATAAGAAATAAAGAGGGAAAAAATACATAAAATAATGAAATATCAAAATATAAATATGTTAAGGTATATAGTTAGGAAGTTCAAAAGAAACACACGAGCTTACGAAATAGAATTAATTCATTAATTACGAAAGGCCAGTTTGTGACTTGGTATTTAAATGTAATTTATCTTGAAATATTTTTGTTATATGGCAAATTTGTTTTTTCAGTTTAAGTTACTGTATGATTTCGACTATTTGTTTTTGTTCTGTACAAATTGCATATGGGCAATTCCACGATGTAGAACGGGGCACTCGCTTGCCTTTGAAGTGACGTAAAATAAAGAAATTTTACATTTTCTTTTTCGATTTTTTGTTTCTGTTGTAAATATAACCAATAAACATGGTATCACGAACGAGACAAAATTTAGAAGTCGCTTTTTACTGCATTTAGAAAAATTCAAAAAAATTGCGAATTAGAACACCATTTTTGAAAGGAATTTTTTTTTTTTAATTAAAATAGAATAATATGACTTTCCACTGATGGTTGTCATATTTAACCTTTACTATGACTTAGCACGGGACATCTAGAACGGAACACATTTTCCTACAATGTTTGTAATAAAAATTTTCTCAAGTTTAAATTGTCTTAACTGTGAAAATTTCTTTACTTGTTATTTCATAGATATTTTTAAATATAAATTTATAGTTTTGGTATATAATAAATAAACCGTTGATTTTAAAAGTGATACATCTCCATTTTTAGAAAAATATTTCTCAATCATTTAAATTCCTAAATATTTAATATGTCTTTTTGAAGTAAATTGTAAATATTATGTTATCAAATAGACATATATTTGATATATTCTACATATTTTAAATAAATTTTCAGTTTCCAGACCAATTTTCTAAAAATAATAAACACCACAAACTGAAACTACATAATTTTCTTAAAATTTTAACATTTCTTATAGAATGTTAGAAAAACATCATTTGTTTATTGACATATTAATTTTCGATCTTGTTAGACCTTTCTGTGGAAATGCCCATATACATACACATAATGTGGCGAGATCAAAAAAATCATTTTTATTTAATATCATATCCATATGTAGACCCACATAAAAGTGCACGTTTATTTCAATAGAAAAATTATATAAAAAATTATATAAACAATGAAACCGTTTTTTGCTAATTTTTTTCACTTCCTAAAGTGTTTTTCATTACTTTTACAAAAGCGGTATACTGTGTTTTTAATGCAAACGGTCTTGGAGAAGTGAAAACACAAAATATCGTAAATTTTTTTGTTGCAATCGAAGAAAAAATTGTACGAATTTGTATTCGCTGCATTATTGTGTTTTTACACCACTGAAATGCTATAGATTTCTTGCCATTGTTCTGCCTTTTCATAAACCACTCTCTCTCATTTGATAAAAAAATTAATTTATTAAGAAGAATAAAAAATAAAAAGCAAACGTGAGCAAATAATTAGTTTACAAAGCGAAAATTGTGGCTCATTTATGTTCCACATTTTCTTAAAATCTACATTTGAAAAACGTTTGAGAAGAAATATACTTCTCAATTTGAAAATAATTTTCCATTTTGGTATTTTCAATGGAGATTTTTAATTTTGCCGTATTGTTTTTTCGTCCAAAATATGGTAATATTATCTAATTTGACATTTTTTAAACTAGCACCGAAAAACAATGTGGTGTATCAAAGGCAGTTTAAGTTTTATTCCCATTTAACAAAACTCTAAATAAATTAAGAAAACTAGCCCTCAGGGTATGAAATACATCTCTGTGTTTAATAGTTATATGTATGTATAGAGTGAATACCCTTAATATTAATTTGAATTGAATTTGCTTTCAGTTATTGTTCGTAAAAAAATAATCAACATGATCAGGGTATAGCAACAAGTTTTCATTTCCAACGCCTATGCATACATTTATTCATATTTTACTACTTAAATGGGAAGTTCAATGAGCAACTAGAGAGAAGAAATGAATCATGAACTCCTAATTTTATTAAAGGGTGGCGATGGTCGAAGTAGTCTGTACGTTGGCTACAAAACGAAATCCTTTCCTGGGTTCAACCCCAGTTTCAGACTCATAAAAACATCTTGCAATTTTTTTCTGTTGTGCATTTCTGTGTCTTTGTGTCAGTTGTTGTCGGAAGGTTTCAGTGGCGAAGAAATAGTCACTGGTCACTGTTGACGGCTTCAGCTGTATCCAATCCACAGGCACGCCAGAACGCCCTCCTTCGTCGGTATTGTGTAGAACCGGCGAAGTAAAATAATTAATAAAAATGGCTACTAAAAACAAAGCTTTAAAATTTAATACGTCCTCTTGACATCAGAGACGCAACAACGCTGCTGTAAAAATAAACAACGTGCAAAAATCAGTGTTGTAAGATAGTGAAGCTTCACCTTCTATCATTTCTCCTACTATCCCTTTCCTATAGTTCCAGCACAATGCATCGCACCTGTAGGGGTCATCTCCTGAGTGCTGGTCCAAGATAAAAAAAAAAAAACATGCATGATCTTGTCTTAGTAACAGCGTTACATTTTCTCATTTAAGAATTCAGTATAATAAGTACACATTTGCTCATACATAACGACATTTTTATTACTTACTTATTTACAATTAAGTTGTATCTATATGAAGAAATGAAATTATGAACTCCCAATTTTACTGCATGCATGATCACGTTTGCTTTTGTTTTCCTGTTGCATTATTTTCGTCGTTTTGACGTTTTCCCAACTGGAACATAAATTATTAAATGTGAAAGTAAAACCATCATTAATTCATTCTTTAATTCATTTAATAAATTAATTCATTTTTAAATTATGCAAAATAAATTAAATAAATGAAATATAAAATAAATATAAGTTAAACTATATTATTAAATAAGAATTTGTGTTTTATTAAAAAAGCAAAGGACAACACTTTTAATCTGTTAACTGCTTTATTTCTTCTTTTTTATTGAAAGCTTTTAATCACATGTTATTTATTGACAATTTAATTATTATTGCTTGATTAATTAAATTGTAATAAAGAACTAAAAGTGAGGGAAAAAAAAAACAAAAATCTCTTATTAAATTTAATTTTACACAAATATTGAAGGATTACGTCGTTTTAATCGCGCTTTTTGCCATCAATTATTCTGCGACAAATGCGCATGTAAAAAATTGCACAAATTAAATTTACTTTTAAATAAATTCTCGTATCGTGCAAATAATTTACTTATTGAACGAATAGTGGTGGTGCCTCTGTGCAAATGAGAAGGAAAAAAAATGAAATACAGAAATTAAATTTATTTCATGTTATAAACAGAAACTGAAAACTTGTTAAATGTCAACAAATTTGTTAGTACAGTTTTTTCTTTCTTTATTTTCTATTCATTTATTGCTCTTGTTGTTGTTGTTGTTGTTTTTGTTGTCTTTACTTTTTTGGATTGAAACATTTTATTTTTTGTTAAATGTTATTTGAGAAACATGCAAATATACTCGTACTTGAGTCAGTATAAAAAATGTATGAGCAAAGGATGCAAAAATTTAAAAAATGTTAATAAAAATTAACAGAGAAATAAAAACAAGAGCAGAGCACCGAGCAAAATAGAACACACAAAAACACAAACACAGACCCACACACACACACAAACACACTAGCACAAATATACAGTAACAAACAAACTGCATAATAAAGTTTTTTACGTCCTTGCTGCAGTTTTAGTTGCTTTTGGTAGTGAAGTCGATACATGAATAAATGGAGTAGATATTTAAGTGAATGGTATTGCAAGTGTATGTATGGATATATGTTTCTATGTATGTAAGTATCTGTGCATTAGGGCGAATCAAATATAGTAATTGGCAATTATTTTAGCAAGAAAATTGCTTGCAAACATTAGCTGTGTTCGTTAGTACCCGTCCAAACTTGCAATTCTAGTTGCAGCAATTCGTTCGTTTGTTGACGAGAGACATAACAAGATTGAGGATTCCTGTGAATTCCTTTTGTTTTAGAATTCTCACTATTCAACTTGAAGTTTGATGTACATAGGTGTGTTGGTACTGTAGGTGAAAGAAAGGTATAAAAATATAAAAATTGATAAACTAGAATTGCATAATGCGAACACATATCATAAAGTATGTAACGAATATCATAAAGTATGTAATAATAAATTTCACATATAATTTTTAAGGGAAAAAAGCACAATTAGAATCATATATATTTTTTGTATATCTTTTTTTTTTTTTTTTATCTGGGACCAGCACTCAGGAAATGACTCCTACACATGCAAAGCATTGCTGGAACTATAGGAAAGGGATAGTAGGAGAAACGACAGGAGGTAAAGCTTAATTAATTATTTTACATTATTTTTATATAGAGGCAGAGAGCTGAAATTGGCCATACAGGTAGGCAATCGGAAGGTGGAGGGGAGGTAAAAAATAGATTGCTCTGCATCTAGTTGGACACATACTGCCGTATTCCTAACAAATTTTTTTTATTTATAAATGGTTTATTACACAATTTTCCATACAAGATTCAATCAATATACCATCTAAAAATCCAAAAAATTTTTATAAATACGGCAGATAGACTATAAATTTTTTCAAAGATAAGACTACAACGGGTGGTTCGCGTCTCCGAAACTAACTAACCAATTTTAATAAAAGACACATAAGGCATGTACATATAATTTTTAAATAAATTTATTATAACAGCTACAGCAAGGCGTGGCTAAGTCAGCTAGTGTAAAATAAAAAGAGAGTTGCCGTACGTAATCGTAAAATTGCTATAAGGCTATAGAGCTGTTATTGTACCGTTATGAATACAACTTTTAAAAGGTGATTTATAAAACGAAAAGTCTATGATAACTTTTGTACTCTTTAAACGTATAATAAGAATTTTTTTTTATGAATACGACTGTACAAATTAAGCCTTCGCCCTAATATAATGCTGTACTTGCAAAATTAATTGGCGCATGATGTGAAAAATTGGTAGACTATATTCCCTCTTATTTAAATGCAGGAGGCTATACAATGAAAACAGAAAAAAAATATATATAAATAAATAATTGAATAAATTTATTAGGGTGGGCTTAAAGAAATGGATAGAGAATGACCTATTTTTTTCCTGCCTTAATAAACAAGAAAAAAAAAATACAAAATAAAAGAAATTTAAGTCATTGAGAACAAAATCAAACTGCATACATGCTTTAAAAAAAAATTGTAAAATGTCTCTTTAGCTGCAATATCAATTGCTTTGACTGCTTTAGTATTTATTGAGGTTTTATTAATTCAATTAAAATATTTGTTTAACTTGTTCCCATTTTTCAAAGAGAAATAATGGCATAAAAAAATTTTTTTTCTCTATGCATTTCGATATGTACATATATTTCTTTATTGATATTAAATTGAATAATAATAACTTAAAATTTGCATTTACATCACATCGTATTATGTACACGCATACAGTCGAGTCTGTACGTACATACAGGGTAAAGTTAATATTCGCTTATTCAGATATGAAATAGCAAGTATCTATATATTATTATTATTATTATTGGGCCCAAAGCACCGCCACCAAGAAAGATCAATTAATACTTAAAGGCGAAATTATTCGCTGCATGAACGAAAATTCGTAATTGAATGCTTTTTGAAAACAACGATCTCTAGCCGACGTACTATATATTACGCACATTCCATTCTCATATCGCTAATTTTCTTTTTGTATTTTAATAAAACTAATTTTGTGAAAAATAAAAATTTCTACACCCTTTCCATGTATGTAAATTCATACGTGCATATGGGCGGCGTATGTATGTATGTATATGTGCATACGAATAAAGGATACACTTCCTTTTTCGTTTTTTTTTCATGCTTATACGAGTATAAGCAGCTGTAAATAATAGTTCGAATTTTTATTGAAAGATTTCTTTTTGTGCTTATGTGTGTGAGTGTCTGTCCGTGCGTATGTACTTATTGTTATAAACTGTGCATTTGAAGAATACAAAATTTTTATCTCATTATATTTTATTTAATTTCAGCCAATAGAATGGCAAAATTTTATTATTTTTATGCGAATGAAATATAAATACATTCCCCATTATTCTGCACATTATTTCATTTGAATTTCACAGCATTTCTTTGCAGCGCACAGTGGCCGTGGTAATAGCATTAATATATATAAATAGCATTAATATATATAATAGCATATAAATAGCATTGTTATATGAATCAGATTACAAGCATATGAAGGTCGTATCAGTGCATGTGTAGCATTTTTTATGCATTATATTGTCTTTTCCTTCTTCTAAGAACGAACTAACTTTACACAATCTTGAAGATTGCTCAGTAGAATGTTATTTTTATTTTCATTACAGCTCAAGCATAATTTTAAAGCTTATAGAGTTAAGTATTTTTTTTTTAGATATTTTGGAAAAGGTTTTAAGGTCGCACAAGTCGAATTTTTTTTCCAAAAATCGGGTTTTGCAGGCCGTGTTTTTTCAAAAATCACGATTTTCTACAATTTTTCAGTTAACAATTTCAAAGAAAAATAACCAAGCTTTCTTTCTGTGTGCAAAAAAAATATAAGTTTTGGCAATAACTTTGCTCATTTTGTAATTTTTCTATAAATTTTAAAAATACCGCTTTACAACGTTTAAAATTTCTTTGACAATGAGAAAAACTAATGAAGCAGTTTGCACAATCAATTAATTCTAAATAATTTGTAAACAATAATTTTTTAATTATCATTTTTCAAGTTTGCACTGCTCAGATCTTTAAGAAAAATATTTAATCAGTACTTAAGTCCTGTATTTCATTTATTTGTGTTAAAGTCATCGATAATTCAGACAACTCTACAACCAAAAGATCGGGAACTCCAGCCAAACATTTCTCTTTTTGTCTTTGCAGCGTGTGTTTCAGCAATAAAATATGTGTGTATTGAGCAAAATTATTTATAAAATAACTCCAAATAACACCAGATATGCAGCAACTCTGCTTAAGAGTTTGGCAATAATTAAGCCATATTTTTATGACTGCAACGCCTGTCTATTCTCTATACCATCCCTTCACAAGTACTTCTAGTGCAATGCATCGCATATGTTTGGGACTTCCCCTAAATACCGGTCCAAAAAATCAATGGAAATTTATTCAAACAACGTCATAACTCAAAAAATAAAATTTTAGAGTTAATAATGCAAAATAATTTTTCATATGGGCCTTTATCTGGTGTAAAAAATTCATACAAATGGCTTCAAAAGTCCAAAGAATATTTTTTCATTTCCCCATTGAGGTGTATGTAAATTGAAAACTTTAAGTACTTATTTTACAAAACGAGTTTTTTGAGTTA
Organism: Dexiosoma caninum; assembly: GCA_963924685.1. Lineage (NCBI taxonomy): Eukaryota > Metazoa > Arthropoda > Insecta > Diptera > Tachinidae > Dexiosoma > Dexiosoma caninum. The sequence goes on along the minus strand of OZ004725.1, from coordinate 27,989,874 downwards.
TGACGTTGCTTGAATAAATTAACGATATGTAATGGGAACTGACGGCTCAGTAGCTAACGTGTTGGCTGTGCTACCAGCTGGACCTGCGTTCCATTTCGGAATCGATCAAAAATTTTTTCACTTTTCACAATTACAGCACTCTCCTTCGTCGGTATTTGAGCAATAAAACGTCGGCGAAGTGAAATAATAACTAACTGTTTCCCCTTAGCTTCCAAAAAAGTAATGCGGCACAATCAACATCAGAGACGCCGCAACTTTGCTTTATAATAAACACACGACAGCAGAGTTGTGCAACAATTAAGTAGTAAACACTTTAAACATATTATGGCCAAAAGACGGCCATAACAAATGCTGGTATTTAGATTTATACATTTTATAATCATCGAGTTTAAATGGGCCCCACTGTGCAGCGTAGCTTTCTTGCTACATTGATACAGAAGTGTATCGTTACCTAAAACCCAAAAAGCCTTAACAAAGAAAAAATTCACAATTATCTTTGATTTATGATGCTGTAATTATTTATTTATTTGAAAAAATTTCTTTTTTACTTATTTATTATGTAATAGAAGCCTATAAGATCTAAAAATAAATAGATTACAAATAATACAACAAAATGTAAATTCCTGCGTTCATCAAAGTATATTATGCCAATATATGAATAAAATGTACTAAAAAGGGTGCTGATGGCGAGTAGTCAGCGTGTTGGCTCTGCAACCAGAAAGACCCAGGTTCGATTCCCAGCCAGGTCAAATCAGAAAAAAGTCTTTTCTGAGTTTTCTGTGCTACAGCACCCTCCTTCGTTGGTATTTGAGCAATAAAACGTCGACAAAGTAAAATAATAAATAAAATGGCTCCATTAGCTTAAAAATAAAGCGTCAAAATTAACATCATCTATTTATTCCCTATCCTTCTCTCTAGTTCCAGTGCAATGCATTGCATATGTAGGGGATAGCCCCTGAGCACTGGTCCAAGATAAAAAAAAAAAAAAAATTGTTGCCGTTGACCCCAGCCGTAGCTGAAAGATAACGATATGATTAGGGAAAGTGAAGGAATTGCAAAAACTGAAATTTTTTTTTAAATCGATATTTTGTTTTTCCCTTCAACAAACTGAAAAAGAGTGTTTAACAGTTTTTGTATTGTAGTTGACGATATGAATGTTAAACGGATAAAATTTTAATAATGTGACTCCTTTAAATGAACATGCAAATGTGTTTGTAAAATTACGTGCATAAAAGTGTTGCCGTATAGTTTATTTTTTGGTTTTTCATTTTGCTCATTTACATTGGTCATATTGTTTAAAAATTCACTTGGAATAGGAAAGAAAATTAAGTAAAAATTAAAACAAAAATAAAATTTTATATTTATTTATTTTGTTTCCAAAGAATACATATATCAAGAATTTCATAGAAAAGTCTCGTTAAAAGTTTTGCTTGGAAAACTTGTCGAAATATTTTATACCAACGTGCGGCCAATAATGCACCACTTTTATTTATGTTTCATAATTTTCTGATTGCTTTACGGACATTTTGGTACATTCCAATCACAAAACAGTCAGGGAAAAATTCTACCCATATATCGTCACGCATGCGGACGACCCCTACAACTGCGATGATTTGTGCTGGAACTAGAGGAAAGGAGATGTATTCAATATTGAAGCATTGTTTTTTAGTTGTCATTTTCAGTAATTATTTTACTTCGCTGGTGCGGCTCAATGCCGACGAAGGAGGGTGCTCTGATGTGGCTGTGGATTGATTACAATTGAGCCAGTACTGTTCAGTGACCACTGAAACCTTCCGACAATTGCTGACTCAAAGAAATACTAATGAACATAAAAAAAAATGCCAGATGTTTTTATGATTTGGTTTGAAACTCGGTTTGAACACAAAACTTTTTGGTTTTGTGGTAAACGTGCTAACTACGTAAGCCATCGCCATCCGCGCGATAGTGTGATTGCAGTGAAAAAATTTCCAGTAAAAATTTTATTTTTGCTGGGTTAGGGCTCAATATGTGGAATATACTCCCTGCAGAGGTCTTTCTTATAACATTTTACATGGGCTGATTCAAATCAAAGAAAACCTCGAATAATTTAAAAGACGTGCAATTTGCTTTTTTAAGATATCAAGCGAAATCGATCATAGCTCCGGCACAGGCCCAAGAATACAGCAGCTAAAGGCCCTTCTACATTGTAATACTGAGCAATACGACATGTCACAAACTTAAATCTAATGGGAAAGTATAATAGTGTAAAAACAATATGTTATGAATCTGACCAAAATACGGATGGGAATGTGACAGTCGTATGCCTCTCACCATTCTTTAAAAATTTTCAAAAGGCTTACACTTTTCATTTTATCAGGGATGTTTTTTCGTGTAAGCAACCAAAGAAACTAACAAAACAACAAAAAAGTCATTTGCTTCTAAACTGGTTTTGTTCTTACTACTTATACTTTTCATTTCAAGTGTGATTGTGTGAAAGCGAAATGTAATGTTACTTTAGATTTTTTGTCAGTCGCACCAAATCTCATTAGATTTCTCTCTCCCAAAGCCTTGTGAAAGTGTTTACAGACTTGTAATATAGTGTGAAAGCGTCTTAATTGATATAAGTATTGATATACAATTAATACCGACATTTTTTAATTTTATTTATGCCAACTACATATTTTTTTCCATTTTATTTTCATAACTTAAAGGAGAATCGCAATCTGTGTAATTGTAAAAAGTTCTTATGAAAATCGAAAAAGGAAAAGTTTTTTAATTTCACGTTACCACAGAACGAGAATTGAGCCCCCGATTTCTTCAATACATAAAAACATCGATGGACTGGCAACTTTGTACACTTTCAAATGCTTGAAAAACATTAAGTGCTTTTTAAACCAAACATAACCTTTCAATATTTTACTCTTTATAAATTCAAGCATAAACAAGACAAGTTGCTGGCGTGCCAGTGTTTCGTTGAATGTTTCCTATGAAATTTTTATTATAAAATTTTTATTCATATTTTTTCACTTTTTTTTTTATTTGTCAATGCGCACGTTTTTAGCATTTTTATTTATTTATATATGTATTTATTTTACCTTTTTTTTCTACATTCTTCAGCTATTTAAAAATGTAGTCGTACGAACGAGTTATACAGTTTAAGCATTTACACATCAGCAAATTTCGCCACACTGCTTTACACATACGAGCACTCCACAATACGACTATATTTTACTTATCGAGTTAAATAAACAGTTCAGTTTTTTGCTCTTATTGTACATACATATGTAAATAAATTTACTGTTATATTGTAAATATGTATGAATACGGGAAATATTCAAACACCTCTTGATAGCATTGTTTTTCGTTTTTATGTTTAAGAAACCCAGCAAACAATTTTATTTCTTTGCGTGTTTGTTAGTGTCAACTATCTAACTATTTATTAAAAATTCTGATTTTTTATCAAACAAAACCGATAACATGTACGTGCACGCACACCATGGGATTATGAGATTCGTGTATTGATTAAAGATTTCGAGTTATGGACTTCAGAAAAAGACTGAAACTAAATTTAATTTAAAATTAATGAAATTAAATTTACTATTTTCATACCTGCACAGAGTTAACGAAACTCACTAAACGTAGCTTCATCGGACTCAAATTAAACACTGCTTTCGATTTGCTGAGTGAGCGTCAAAAACAAAAAGAAACATCACGCAAGGCGAAGTCTAAAATAAAATTCATTGGACAGATACACAACTGCACCACTTCCGTGTCACAATATTAAGATCTTTCTTGGCAGTTGTTTTCTGCTGGGCTTATATTTGGTTACGTTTGATATTTTACAAAATGTATACCCAATTTCAACTTTTTACAATAACTCTTTTTTTTTTTTATTTATTTATTTAAATTTAGTCAATGGATATAATCCTTACAGACTAATAACAAGGTACTTATGACTATATTGAATTTATGAATTCAGAAAAACAATGATTTTATGCTTTGTAACATTATTATTTAAAGAAAAATCAACAAATTCAGACAAATTATTAAATTGTCGGCATAACCTCGTAAAAGGATCAGCCATAGCATAATTAGATCTACAAAAGTTAATAATAAGAGGATTATAATGACGAATACTATGACAAGGTACACTAAATTTAACAGAATTTAACAGAAATTCGGAGCAAATATTACCATTGATAAGGTTTATCATAAAAGACACTCTTGGTCGCTCGTTATGATAACACGACACTGGGCGCTCTTAGCCTAGGCACATCAGAAAAACTTTTCGGTTCAACGGGTATTGAACCGACGACATTTTGCGTGTGATCGAAACGCGCTAACTGCTCTAACAACAGCATCTCAATATCCCACAATGATTTTGTTCACAAGGGTGACGATGGCTGAAATAGTCTGGTAAAACCAATAAGTCATGTTTCAAACTGAAAAATAATAACATCTCGCATTAATATATCTATCTGTCAGTTGTTGTCGGAAGGTTTCAGTGGCGACGACATAGTCAATGGCTACTAAAACAAAGCTTTAAAATTGAATACGTCTCCTTGACACCAGATCCGCTGCAACACTGCTATAAAACAAAGAACGTGCGAAAAGGAGACTTGTAAGATACTGAGGCTTCACCACATGCCATCTCTCTCTATATCCCTTTACCTTAGTTCCAGCGCAATGCATTGTAGTACGTGTAGCGGCCATACCCTGAATGAGAAAATAAAAAAGAAGAGTTATAGCGCCCGCAAGAAGTTACAAATTCTGCAATGATTTATAAAAACTGTTATGGAATTCCTTAGAAAAAATTCTCTGGGCGTGATTGAGTTGTTAATTTAGTTTGGGTTCGTGTATTTGTAAATGTGACGCATACGCTCACGCACGCCTTCATTTATTTATTCAATCATAAAGAGTTGTGTGAAATGTGCTTTTATAAAATTTTATTTTTATATTCTCTTTGTTGTTTTTCTCAATAGTCTTCCTTCATGCTTTTTTTTATAAAATTTGCTTTTGTGGAATACTTGTACTTTTTATTTATTTTAGTTAATTTATTTAATGAATTGAAGAGAGAAATGCTGTTGCCCATATATATGTTAGTCAGTCCAAGTGTTTTACAAATAAAGAGGCAAAGGTTGTAAGTGTTTGGTACGTGGTAATTTGAATTTCTACAATGAAGTTTCTATTATAAAAAAATTCAAGCATTTGTAATTAGCAACGGGAATTTAATTAGGTAAATATAAGTTAGGTTAGGTTGTGGGGGGTGAATGACAATGGCTTTATCCCAATTCCATACGGAATTATACTTATGATCATATTCCAGTGTCTCGGCGTACTCACCTCAACCTCATGCTCCACAAGTGACATCCGCCATCAGATGATGAGACATTATGATGAGACATTATCTTCGTGTAACCGAAGTCATATAATTAATAGAAGTACCCACTAAACACAGCTTCAGAATTTAATATATGACGTCTCCTTAACATCAGAGGTGGCGCAACACTGCTATAATCACAGCAGTTGCAGAGATAATGAAGCTTTCCTCGGTCTATCTCCCGAGTGTTGGCCTTTTCAGTCTGAGTATCTCCCACGACGTCTACTGCCTGGGATCGCCCTAAGGTTGTTTTGCCAAACACCCCTATGTTTGCCAATCGCTCATTGTTTGAGTTCGGTCTGGAGTCTCAGAAAAGATCTGACGTTCTGCCATGTGATGTTATCCAAAGATGATCCCATCTTGAAAGTCTATCTGCCTCTTCGTTTCTTATTATACCTTGATGTACCAGTATCCATATTAACTCGTACTCGTACGAGTTTATCGCATTTTACATTGCCGGAGGCTTCGGGATTTCACTTATATCTGCATTAAGGACTTGATAATCGCCTTATTGTACGTAAAGTTAAGGGCCGGAGCCCTGGCATCAGTTTCCTTTAACCGTATAATACCTTCCGTGACGGCCATAAGTTTAGTCCATCTGAAAAAGAGGAATACTTTCCTTCCATTATGACTCATATTATAGAATAACCTACCCGCTCGGTCATCATTCTTCGAACCGTCTGTATAAATGTCGGTTCCTGGTATATTGCCTGTTACGTTAACTGTACCCCATTTCTATATTAGGGTCATACCTAGTGGTTGGGCTTGTTTCACATATTTCCACACTGGACCCCATGGTAAGATGTCTACTATCTTTGGGTGTCCGCTGACTACGCCTTCACCACTAAAACACAAACTCTACAGCACCCGCCTTCGTCGGCATTTGAGCAATAAAATTTCGGCGAAGTAAAATAATAAATAAAATGCCTCCATTAGCTTAAAAATAAAGCGTCAAAATTAACATCAGAGGCGCCACACGTAACACGTAACTGCAGATTTGTGCAAGAATTAAGCTCTATCTTCACCACCTGTCTATTCTCTACCCTATCCTTCTCTCTAGTTCCAGTGCAATGCATTGCATATGTAGGGGATAGCCCCTAAGCACTGGTCCAAGATAAAAAAAAAAATATTATAAACCATTTAAACCATATAGCTTCTTTTGTGCCACCCTGTACTTATTTTAACGATACGATTATCATAATGTAACTTTGTTACAGGTGGTGCTTGTTTTGTCACTCACAAGCATTATACTATGTTCACACCTATCGTGTTTAACATCTCAATCGTGTTTAAGGATTAAACACATCGATTTTGAGATGTTTTACCATACATTGATGCGTTTTGTTAAACATCTCAAATGAAATGTTTTATATTTAAACACTTCGTTAAACGCGTAAATGGCAGGGTTGCATTTAATTTTGGGATATGTTCAGTGTGTTTTTGATTAATGTGTCACTTTTTTATGGCTATTAAACACATATTAAAATAGCGATGTTTTTTCTTATACATCTTTATTTCACCTTTAAATAGTTCATCAATGTTAACAATTCCATCATTAACAAAACTCAAATATGCAGCTGATAATTTCACAATTGTACTTTTTTCCATTTTAATATATTTTTAGTTTTCTCAAACTTGTATACAATTGTTTACGAACACCATAAACAGCTGATAAAACGTCATTCTTAAACATCTGAAATATAGTGTGAACGGTTGTGTTTAGTTATTAAAACAGTTTGCTTAAACGCGTTTAAAAACATAAGTGTGAACGTGGTATTAAGAAGAATTTCCAGAAGTTTTAATTTCAGACCATACAAGAGGTAACTTCTATGGTACGTTTCCCATGCGCTGACTAATGGCATGTAAAATTTGGCTCTTGATTTCTGTACGGTCACTTTCACGGTCAATCAATCCCCTTGAAATTTAAAAAACGGAGAAATGCAAACCTTTCCTTTCGTATTAATCTCCATGTTGAGAGTCTTGTCGAAATGATTAAGACTATATTAATAAAAATCAATCATAATGTTTGGATTATGTTGCCATTAATCATCTTTTTTTGAATTTGCCCTTCATTTTACTTACTCCAAATTAAGATTCTCGACATTTTCGTTTCCATCGTTATTTTCCATTTACTCATTTCTTGAGAGACTTATAGGATTTTCTCAAAGCCAATTGTGTTCACATCAATCATATTTTATTAAGTTTCCTAAACGACATAAAATACTCAATCAATACGCAAATACATCTTAATATTTCGAAGGCGAAAGACTAGACAAACATTTACCAAACTAAATGATCTATAAAACCTAATAACAACATCCAAGTATGCAATCCGTAAGTAATAAAGTAAAATTGTTTGTGAGCATTAAAGGATGTGTGTTTTAGTGTTATTAATTCAAATATACAAGTTTTAAAGCACAATCCGAAAACTGTGCTGTGAATGGTTTGTGGCTTTTTCCAGTGCAGTTGGTTACCAAATGTGGGTTTGTTACGTTCTTTCCTATTAACAAATCCTCAAAAACGTGTTCAATTGCCATATTTTGTTAAGTCAATGTTTAGCTTGACTTCCTTACACATACATACATACATATGTCTATTAAATGAATATTTCCATAGTACGTACTACTTGCACTCACATACACAGTTATACAAATATGCAGTGTGTCAATGGGTTTGTTTTTAAGTTACACTATTCGTGTGCCAATGTGTTTGAGTGTGTTTTGGTTACATCTTTCTTTTTTTCATTTCTCATTCGCATATAGTTGTTGTTGTTGTTACTCTGCCTTAAGCTTTCAAATCATAAGCATATGGATCTGTGTGTGGGTGTGGGTGTGAGTATAAGTAGTAGTAGAAAAGAAATAAATACAATATGAAGTTATTAGTTGTCAGCGTTAGACGCACATCAATTCGGCTACATTTTCAGAGTTACCGCAATTCCTCTAAAAGTGAACACATGTCGGTACAACTGAAAAGAATTCATCACATTTTTCGGGGATTTTTTTTTTCCAAGGGATATTAAAAAAATTGCACACGGAATGACAAAACTTATATACTAGAGTGAAGTTCCGAAAATTGCTTAATACGTCGTTGGGTCGATAAATTCGAGTCCTCTGTCACAGCTACGATGGCTTCTTATGTAAACTTGACGAAGTGCTCTCTCTATAAGTGAGGCGAACAGTTAGGCGAATTTTGGACATAAATTTGTACGATTTGTAAACGTTGTGCTCTAAGAAAATCTTTGCCAAAGTATATTGAAAAAAATACACGTCCCTAGTGTGACAGCTAATTTGACATTTATCCCTATCGAAAGTTCTATAGCTCGAAAAAAGCACCTTTTATTTCGTGGTCTAAAGGCCTTTTTAAAGAATTATTACAAGTTCAAATGTACAGTATTAACTGAATTGGTTATTACAATTGCCGCATTATGCAAACATTGTTGTGTCGTGTACTTAAAGCAGCATTTGCACTGATAAACCTAACATATGCGTAGACATTTATAGGGACCTCACTATAAAAAAGATTACATGCCATGAAACATGTTTGTAGACACAAGCAATCTTGTTAAGTTTTTACCTGTTGTAAATTGTATTTTTCAAAATTGTTAACACTCATATTTTATGTTTCTATTTCATTTTAGATCTACACTTCTCTGTTCTTCAAGGCAAAGTTAACACTGGAAAAGGTAACACCTGTCGTAAAATGACTTACTCGTATTTACATACATACAGGTACATACCACAATAACGTTTTAGGGAAATGAATTAAATGAAAATGTAGTAATGCCAATAGTTGGTTGGCAAGTATGCACGATATTTGTGGAAATTTAATTTAATCGAAATATATAAAGGATATGCGAGTAAATAAATAATACTCGTACACAATGTAAAAGTTTAATAAGTGATTTTTAAGTATTGTCATGCGGTAAAGCCAGGAAAAATAGTTAACAAATGCCATTACTCTAAGAGCTCCCACAATTTTAATTTTTCCCACTAGTAGACGGTCCAGCTGCCTACCCATTTCATGCAGAAATATTCTACAAATAGCAGTTTTTTCCACAAAAGAAATCTCAGAGTTTTCTTCACGTTGTGCATAAACTCAGACAAAACTAAAGTCTAAAAATAATCACATAAAGTTTTCCGGTGAATTTGGTTTTTTTTTTCGGAGTTGGAGGGGTTTCAATGACCGTATATATGTACATACCAGTTATTCATTTACTTCTTTCTGCTGCTGTATTTTGAAGAGTGCTCTAAGCGGTTCGTTTTTTTTTGTTACTTTATATACCCGTATTTTATTATTTTAAAGGGTGGCGATGGCACGATGGATGGTAGTCTGCACGTTGACTACAAAACCAAAAACAGACCTGGGTTCAACTCCGGTTTCACACTAAAATTATAAAAAAAAGAAAAGCATCTCGCATTTTTCTGATGTGCGTGAGTGTGTCTTTGTGTGTCAGTTGTTGTCGGAAGGTTTCAGTGGCGAAGGCATAGTCACTGGTCACTGAACAATACCGGCTTCAGCTGATAGCAATCCACAATTATATCAGAATGCCCTCCTTCGTCGGTATTGTAGCACCGGCGAAGTAAAATAATAATAAAAATTACTACTAAACCGAAGCTGCAGCACTGATACTAGTACAAAAACAAAGAACGTGCAAAAGCAGAGCTGTAAAATAATTAATTACGCTTCACCTCCTGTCATTTCTCCTACTATCCCTTTCCTATAGTTCCCAGCACAATGCTTCGCATGTGTAGGAGTCATCTCCTGAGTGCTGGTCCCAGAGAGACGCTGCAACACTGCTATAAAAACAAAGAACGTGCCTAAACAGAGTTATAAGATAGTGAAGCTTCACCACCTGTTATTTCTTCTACTATTCCTTTCCTCCAGTTCCAACACAATGCAGCGCATATATAGGGGTTTTCTCCTGAGTGCTGGTCCAAGATAAAAAAAGGAAATTGTTTTTCTTTAAAACGGCAGCATATTGAATTGATGATGAAAAATTTAATCTGTCGAAGAGCTACTGAGAATCACCACAGAAGTTCTTCAGCAATGACATTGTACAGCAACCTGAAAACTGGAAGTGATTTCCAATAAATAAATACATTTATTTAAATTTATTTCCATATTGCAGTTAAAATTGTTGAAACAAAATATATTTCCCCTAGATGAAAATGATTGTGGATATTGAATGACCTGTAGAAAAAAAGTCTACTGAAAATCCACAATCATTTTAAAATTCATTTGAATTTGTTATTTACATTTTCTTTCGTAAATTTACCTTTGTCACAGCAGATACATATTTGAACTGATTTTTATTCAAAATAAATATAATAAAAACCAAAATTTTTTAAGTGAAACTATAACTGTAACTGATGCCAATGGAATTCAATTGAAATTTTATTTCTATTGTGGTATGAAATAAAGCCAGAAAATCATTTGAGAAAAATGAAAATAAAAATAAATAAACATTTGTATGGAATTTAATAAGACTTTTAATTTGGCACACAACTTGTGTTGTCCAAAGAAGGATTTTCAATTGAAATAAAGTAACAGAAAATTCAATTAAATCTTGAAAATGCTCATACCTTCATCATAATAAAAAAGAAAATATCATTCAAAATTTGTAGTACAATAAATTTGTGTAAATCCATTCGATTTATTTATTTGCATATACACACATACATATACATTTACATTTACATACTTACATACATACATACATGCATACATATGTGTGTAGGTAATACGGAAATTTGTGTCTATTGGAATGAATGTGTTTTTGTTTAGTTTCTAGACACAATTAAAATACGAGCAGCAATAAAAATTCTTTGCTTATATTTGAATACCATTGCAAGTATTATGGATAAGATTATTTACAAAGATTCTCGAATGTATAAAAGGAACTTGTGTAGAAGTGACTTTCCCTTCTTCTTCTTCTTCTTCTTGGACCAGGGAAGAGACAAGTGATAACCGTCATATGGCAAGGCCTAGGCGGTCTGCCAGTAGTACATACTTATATAAAATTGTATTTTTATTGCATATAATATTAACCCGGTGTGCTTCGCTACCACACCCATATCTACTTATGTAGTTGCCCGCCAATTTAGTTCGTTCGCTATATTCTGTTTATAGTGATTCCTTTTAATTTGAATTTTCCGTCATAAAAATCTGTTTAATTTGCCGCCCATATCATGGATAGTGTCAAAAATAGTCGTATGACCATTTTGGGGCGTGTCCCTTATTGTGTTTGTAGAGATTTAATTATATTTTATATTCCCTTTTCAAGAATCCCTTGAATTTGATATCCATATCATCGGTGTATAAAAACAGTAAAAATTGTTTAGGCACATACTAAAGAGTACCAAAACCCAATTTTGCACCTTTTTTGTTAGAATTCCACAAAAAAAAAAGTGAAATACATTCGAAATTTTTTCCAGGAGGAAATAATGCAAAAAAATGGTTTCTATCTAAATGGAATAGTTTAGAAGATATACGTCATACAAAAAACATACCAAATTTTGTTTTCTTACCCATTTCCACCACCTAAAAGTACGAGTATATAAAACGAAAAAGCACCAAACACAGGTCTGCTTATTTTTTTTAGTAGCAGTTGTATGATTTTAAGATTTTTAGAATATCTAACGCAGTTTCCGAGTTATAAACCGATTTTTCCCTTTTGTTGTTCAGACCTGCAAAAGTTTTGTGTCTCGCTCACACTGGTTAATAGATTTGGAACAGCTGACTCTATCATTTAAGGTTGTTCTCGGTGAATTTCCGTTATTAAGCACGTTGCTGCTCACTATGCAAAGACGTAGGTTGCTTTTAGTCAGTCACAATAACAATTACAAATTCACTGTTAATGTTATCCTGGGCATTGTTCTATTTACTTGGCACTTTTTGTGCCATTATATTTTGCAAATTTATTTTATAAATTCGTCAATAGTTAGTGCTCTACTAACAAAACAACTGTTCATGTAATACGCTGATTTACGCTATTGTTAATTAAATGCATTTACTTCAGTTGTGCAATTGTTAATAAATGCAATAATACGTTTTTCATTTCGTTATTTAAATTTTGTATTTTATGAATTAGTATTTGTTTAAATTATGTTACGTATTAGAGAATTTTATAAAACAATTTATTCATTTAATTTCACATAATCAGTTTTACTGAATTCTATGGAAATAATTATTAATTAGTGCATATTTTGTAACCAAATGTATGTAATGTATCTTTTTAAAATATTTTGTTAATTAAAATTTTACATTTATAGTTTCTTTGAAATCAAATAAATAATTGTGTAACTAGAAGCAACAAAAATATGTACGAATTTAAATCCCCAATGCTGTTACAAAATTACAACACCAAAAGCCACATGTAGTGAAATACAATACCATAATGTAGAAATTACTTGCGCTTGTTTAAGAAAGCAAACTCTTTACCAAATTTGGCCGTAGTACTCTGAACTTTGGAGTGCTTTAAGACCCGCCTCGATTCACTAGCCCACATAGCAGCACGATCTGCCAAATATATGAGGTGTGTGTGTTAATTAAGTAGGGTATTGCGGAGTAAAACTACATCTGGCAAGACATGCGGTTTAGGCAAATTTTTTTTCAAAATTTTCATGCGATTTTAGCCAAACAGCAGTGCTTTTTGAAATTAAAAAAAATTTAAATTTTTCAATTTTAAATAGGCTCATGATCGATAATATACAAATGGTAAAAATTGCATGTGATAATTTCTAAGAAACAAAATACATAAAAGATGCAATAAACAGTGGCACAACGGAACAACATGCGTTCTTGTGTGATTATCAGTAGACGTAAAAGATTAGTTTTATATATTTTTTATTTTATCAATAGAATACGAGAACTTATTCCCCTTTATTTTTCTGGGCGCTAAAAAAATGTTTTTATAGACTGGATCAACATTATTAGACGAGTTCTATATTACTTCTGGGCTACCGCAGGGCTCCATTCTTTCTGCTACTCATTTCCTTATCTTGCACAATGACCTTCAGGCTGAAACTTTCATGCCTTTTCGACTCTTTTGCAGATGCAAGCAGCAGTTGTCGCTCATATTTATTTGATCGTAGGCCGACATCGAAGAAGAACGCGGCGCTGAGGGAGCAGAATATGAATGATTCATTGAACAATAACCTCAAAAAGATATGACAAAGGGGACACGCGAACTGGGTCAATTTCAAAGCTCAAAAGACCCAATGCTGCATGATTATACGGGTGTCGGGTAGCAGATTAATATTTTCAAACTTAAATAAAAAACGTAATAATTGACACAAAGTTTTATTAGGAACATTGAACGATACAATGGAAATGCGGACTTTATTTTTTAAAGAGTATGTCATCCAGATGTCTTCCGTCGAGTTGAACACACTGTTCAAAACGAAGCCTTGTGTTCTGCGCCACACGCTGCAGTAAACTTGGTTCAATTGAGCTGATTTCTCGACGAATATTTTCCTTTAAAGCCACATACCACGTAGGTTTGGCATAATGAATTCCGTAATCATGTGTCGATAATTTTCACCGTTGACATTCGTCACCAGTCCTCGAGAATTTTCGAAAAAAAAATTGGTCCAATTATCTCATGCGTGGATAAGGCACACCAAACAGTTACCCTGAGGCAATGCAATGGTTTTTGATGTTTCAATCAGGCGTTGCGGGTTCTTGGAGACCGATAACGGCAGTTTTGCTTGGTGACGTGGCCGTTTAAGTGATAATGAGCCTCGTCGCTCCAAAAAATGGGATTTACGGGGCGTACACACGCTCCAACATCATTTCACAAAAATTATTGCGTAAATCAAAGTCACTTTCTTTCAGTTCTTGAACGATTTGAATTTTAAAAGGATGGAACTTCAGATACTTTTTTAAAACTTCATGAATAATCGCTCACTCGACCACTGCGACATCGTGACTGACAAATCCGCACAATCGATAATTCCAACGGCGCCACCCTCCCTCCTCACCGTTTATTACTTTTTGAAATAATTGTATTTAAAAATATAAATTTGCCACCAGACACCCTGTACATCGACGCATACCCGATCACTTTGCTACACCTGCAATTATGCGTGGTATACATACTGAGGAATTAAAAGCTCCTGATGTTCGTTGGACCCAACACATCTTTGAGTTTACAAAAGAAGGGACTCGGTTTAAGATATACTCCCACCCATCTGATCTCCTTTCTATTTATACCGTTTACATCCGACCGAAAATTTAATACAGCTCTCAAAGACTATTTTCACAGTACTCTACCGTGTACAGGAGAGGGCGAAGAAACTCATTAGGGTAGTCAACTCTATAGACTCTTATGAGCATTCTCTTTGTCTTATCGTTACTATGTGCTGCAATCATATCTGGAAACTTGTTCCCAAAACCCACTCAATCATTAGCACAACGCTTTCGTCATTCAGAGCGCTTCCGTTTTCAAGGGATGACCGGTGCACATGCGATGCATGGTATTTTAACTAGAGGAAAGGCATAGTGGGAGAGATGAGAGAAAGTGAAGCATCACTGTCTTGCAACTCTTCTATTGCACTTCTTTTTCTTTAATGTCAGTGTTGAAGCGCCTCTGATTATTCGTATTTCGAATATTTGTTTTAGTAGCCATTTTTAGTATTCATTTTACTTCGCCGATGATGCTACATAATACCGGGGCAGGAGGACCGCTCTGATATCCATGTGTATTGGTATCAGTTGAAGCCGGTACTGTTCTGTGACCAGTGAATACATCCGCCACTGAAACCTTTCGACAACAACTGACACAAAGACACACTAATGCACAGCAGAAACATGCGAGATGTTTTTTTTTATGATTTTAGTCTGAAACTGGGCTCGAACCCAGGACTTTTTGGTTTTATAAGCAACGTGCAGACCACTTCACTGCCACTACGTCACTCGTTTGTGATTGATTTAGCTGGGTATTCCAGAGAAAAGTCAACATTCCTGTCACTTTTGACGTGGGAAATTTTAAATCAAATGTCTGTAGAGACTACCGCCTTTATCCCCCACCCAGAACCTAATTGTTTAGTTCCATATTTTCGATATGTTTATGTTTGGATGCATGTTTATAAGTAAATTTAGTTAAATTCTTTACTTCTACTTCGCAGCCTTTACTTCTCTATTTGTAGCCGGAGTAGAACGCGAAATTATAGAAAAAAATAGAAAAAACAAATAATACGTTCAGTAAGCCAGCATTTGTTTATGATTATGACTGAAAAATAGAATTCAATTGTTATTGTTGTGGTTATAACATGGTGTGGCATGCCACCCATAATGAAATTGCTGCCCACAAAAAGTTAGTTTGCACAGCTGTTTCATATGATTATGCTGCGTCGAATTATACTTTAAGCCTTCGAATTTATTTACTTAATTGAAATAAAAATATGCAAAAAGCTTTTTTTCCATTTTCTTTTCCTGGGGGTATTTTTTTTATTTTTTTTGTTATTTTTTCAAATTATTAGGCGCACAGTGTGAAACGTTGCTGGAATGTGTTTTAATGCATCACAAGCAAAGTAAAGAAATGCTTAACAAATTTCAGTGAGTAGCTCTTAAAATCATCAAAGACTCGGGAGGGAAAAATATAAAACAAAAAATATGATAATAATTTTATAACCAGACGGCTCCCAAAAACATTTCAACACCCACTGCAAACGGTTTTACTATTCATTAGTTAAATGTAATTTAATATTTCCTTAATTTTTGCATTGAAATTTTTAATTTGCTCATTAAATATGCTAATTTAATGGCAATTGTGAAAAGTATAAAAAATTTTGCCACTTTTTAGTTGAATTCGGTATTTGCAGTTGTATGTATGAAAATCATGCTGAAATATATAGTTTTTGTTTTTAAATATATTTAAGGTCAAATTTGCTTAATTGTTTAGCAAATAATAAAAAAAAGCTTCATTTTGATTTGCTCGTTTTGTTGTTGTTCTGTGAAATTGGGTGAAATTATGTAAATCTTGTGCCCTTGGGAAATGAGGCATAAATAAAAATATTAAAAACTAAAATTAAAATAAAAAAAAAAAAAAATTGCCCACTAACAATTTGTTAATTAAGTAACATTTCCATCCCTCTACAAATTGTGAAATTTAATGGAAAAACTATAGAAACTTAAACAGTCTTTAGTCATAATGTGGCTGCAATCTTCTTCGTTTCCGTCATGCCCCTCATGTACTGAATACCCAGCAAGGGTTATGTGATTATGAGTGGCCTGGCCACTGGTTAATTGTGTTGTGACACTCTTCTCGGATGTACGATGTGTATGAATAGTTATCTAGAGCTCTTAGAACAGATATCGTCGTCCGGTGGCTTTTATGCTCCATATGGCATTTTGACAATTTTGAGTTAACGATGCCACCTTAGATTTTCGACCCCAAATACATATTTAAAATCTGCAATCCGTTTTCGGCTATCTCGTCTCGTTGCTGAGATAAATCGTGCACGAAAGTATACTAAACATACATGTAGAATATTTATGTCACGTTACGCTACGTCAGATAACGCCAAAATTGGCCTTACAAGAGAAGTAATGTGTGATCCATTTCGATGAAAAAAATATCTATACTTGAATCACCCATTATAAAGCTGCTTAGTTATATACGGGTCCATAAATTCCTTAGCCCAGCGTTTTATAAATCCCAAGACGGTTCGAGCTTTATTTGCAGTTATTGAAATATGTTGTATAAAATTTAATTTGGAATCCAGCAAAACTCCGGAGATCGGAGATAACATTCACTTAATTAATGTGACATCTATGATAGAAACACATGTGATTACATTTTTTAGAGTTTAATTCCAAGAGATTAAGACTACACCAAGCATAAAAGCATCAAGGTCATATTGTAAAAGAATATGATCAGCGTGATGATTTAAAGTTAAAAATATTTTGAAGACATCAGCATACATAAGAACTTTTGAGTATTTAATAAATTTTGGCCGGTCGTTTATAAACAGAGAAAAAAGTAGAGGAGAGGGGTTGAACCCAGGAAAGTTTTTCGTTTTGTAGTCAACGTGCAGACTACTTCGACCTTCGCCATTCTTGTACAATAATCTATGAATATTAAAAATTATATCTAAAAATGTTTCTTAAGAAGAAATTGGCGAAATTCGCAGAGTTTTGTGTTTCGTTGAATAAAGAAAATAACTACTTCTAGTTTTGTGACTTTACGTCACCCTATTCATTTGTTTATATCATAAAACCTCGTAGTTCGATTATTTTCCTTTCTTTTATTATTTATAAAGCTGCCTAACGTGTACACAAAAACACAGTTAATTAACAAAACCATTCATCGAATTGAAACGTACGACTGTCACAAACGTGACTATGGAAAAGCTTTCGAATTGGAATTGAATTTTTTTTTAAAAATAATTTTTCTAATTATTCTTTCAATTATTCATCTTATCTATTGTTGTTATATTGTTTAGCTGGTCTCTATGTAGCATTTCATTTGGTTCAAATATCAAAATCTTCAGCAGACCTTTAACCAAATTCTTGAAAAAAGCTAAATAATGTCACATGAAATAATTGATAATTACGGAATATACAAACAAAACAAACCAAATAGCTACTTTAAAAATTTTCCTTATGCAACAAACATCACTATTATTTGATTTTAAATCTATTTAATTTTTCTAAATCTTTTTTTACAATTACTCGACACTAATAAATATATCGCTGCTTTGATCTAATTATAGCTAAAACATAACATAAGTTCAAACAAAAATAAAATACCTGTACACTCCAGCCAAAATGAGAACACCAATATATGTCTGCATATATTTAGCAAGCCATACTGTACAGTCTTTTGACACAAATAATGGATCCTCTCTTATATCAGCCGGCAGCTCCTCTATTCCATGGGTATCCTGATTTTCATAATAAAGGTCGGAATTATATTCAGATGTTTCCGATGCATATGCATCTTCTGGCGAGTAAATGTCTTCGCTATCGGAAAAATCGTCCTCGTCAGAAACATTCAAAATTGCTTCTAATTCCTTGTCGGTACGATACTTTTGTCTACTCATTTTATAATTATAAGTTAGAAAATAATACGTACAGTTCGAAACAATATAAAAAATATTGTTTTGAAATATTTCGTTATTAAATAATATTTTTTTTAATCCAAAAATGTTTTTTTTTTTTGCTTATATTAAAAACAAAGTTCAGAAATTTCATTAGTATAGTTCAGCAATTTTTTTGGTTATCGTCCAAAAATGATTCATTTCCACACAAGGGTGATTTAAGGGTTAATTACGGTGGGGTTTAGAACAAATAGGATTTTTATTACCGTTGCAAAATGTCCCCTTGTAGATATAGATTGTGTGATAAAAATATTTCCTGAGACAAAATCCTAGCGAGTAGTGAAAAAAAATTCTGTTAAAATTCAACATCGATATATAGTCAAGGCGCATTTTTGGCTCGTAGAGCACTTAAACCTCCGAACGTCGATATATTCTCCGACATTATGCGATCTATAAGATACTATCCGCCAACAATATACCA
The DNA here is from genome assembly GCA_963924685.1 of Dexiosoma caninum. Lineage (NCBI taxonomy): Eukaryota > Metazoa > Arthropoda > Insecta > Diptera > Tachinidae > Dexiosoma > Dexiosoma caninum. Next base: position 27,970,991 of record OZ004725.1, on the reverse strand, counting down.
AAGAGGTTAGCTTGGTATATTCTTAAATTCTTTGGCAATTACTGTTTAAAAAAAGCTGAAGTTAAAGAAGTAATTAAAGAGTTCATTTATGCATTGTATGCGTATGCAAATATGGGAAAATAAAATTGTTTTAATCATTGCTACTCTGCAACTTCTATTTATACACACTCGTATGTTAGTAAATTAGTTTCTTTTGACAGAGTTTAGTTTTTCAATTCTTGCTGATTCTCTTTTGCTTTTGACAATGCAACAACAGCTTGGCTAAAGGCTTTTCATTGCCAAAGTACAAGCAATTTCTTTAAAGATATTTTTATGTTGCTTTTTCATACTATTTCTCTCGTAACATACTCTATTGACACAATGCAAAAGTGGCTAAAAAAAACACGAATTTATTTAAATTCTTTGAGATCTCCTACACAAAATATTGTGTTTCTAATTATGTTACATTCTGGGAGGGGGGAAAAACAATCTTGTTGTTGCTTTAAATTCTTCAGATATGATCCATTGCTTTTTAAGCATGTATGTAGGTGGGCAGCTGTCTGTATTAATAACACGAAAAATAATTTAAAATTTATTTCAATTAAAAAATTTGCGATATCAATTATAAAGTTGTTTAAAATTTCACCAGTAAACAATTAAATTTCTAGACTTGGATTAATTGAAATAATATTCGATGAAATGTTAATTGAAACAATTAAAAATAATAGGTTGTTATGGTATTTTTTTTTAAAATTAATTTTGTAATTACGAGGGCGGATCAATAATTCCGTGACTTTTCGAACTTCCCTCTTAGTTATATGAAATGCAACACTGTTCCCATCAAGTACCACCTGTTAATAAACAACTGTGAAATTTTGAGCAAGTGTCGTCATTTACGTTGCGTTTAACAGCTGTTCAAAACATACAACCTCGTGTATTTTTTTAAAAATGGAAAAAAGTGAATTTCGAGTGCTCGTCAATCAAACCAACGAAAAGCTCGATAAATATTATGGGGACTCTGCACCATCGATTGCAATGGTAAAATGACTTTCGTTGCTGTCGCACAAGTACAAATGACGCTGAACGTTCTGGACGGCCAATTGAGGTCAGTACACCCGAAAATGTCAAAAAAATGCACGATATGGTCTGGGCCGATCGAAGAGTTAAAGTGCGTGAGATTGTTGATGCCGTACGGATTTCATATGGCAGTGTGGTTTCGATTTTAATTGATCAGCTGGGTTTAAGAAAGATGTCTGCAAGATGGGTGCCGCGTTTGTTCTCAATTGACCATAAACGTAAACGTGTGACAACTTCAAAGGATTGTTTCAAGTTGTTTAACCGCAATCCGAATGAGTTTTTACGCCGCTTTGTAACTCTGGATACATTACTGTACTCCGGAGACCAAGCAGCAGTCTAAACAATGGGTTTCCCCGGGTGAACCTGCTCCGAAGAAGGCCAAGGTAAATTTGTCTGCCAATAATGTGGTGGCACTAGTTTTTTGGGTTGCACGGGGGATAATCCACATCAAAAAGGAAAAACAATAAACGGCGAATAATATGCCAACTTATTAGACCGATTTAATGAGGATTTAAAAAGAAAACGTCCTCATATGGCCAAGAAAAAAGTTATTTTGCATCAAGATAATGCACGAGTGCATACTCTATGAATTGGGATACGAATTGGTACCTCGTCCGCCATATTCTTTGGATTTAGCCCCTAGTGATTACTTCCTATTTCCAAACCTAAAGAAATGGCTCGCTGGAAAGATATTTAGGTCCAACGAAAAAAACAAATGCCTATTTTATGGACCGCGAAAAATCTTATTTTTTTTTTTGGAAGGGATACAAAAACTGGGGAAACGTTGGACTGGACTAAGTGTATTTATTGAGTTAAAAGGAGATTATGTTGAAAAATAAATTTTTGTTTTGCAATAAAACCTGTGTCAAAAAAAAAACTGTCACGGAATTATTGATCCGCCCTCGTATATCTATTGAACGAAAAAAAATTAAAAACTTTGAATTAATTTTGTAATTGAGCGAATTAAAAACGATTCTCTTTCTAGCTCTCAGGGTGCTGTTGTTTTTTAAGTAATTAGAAATGTAATTATATCAATTAAATATTTTAATTGACATAAAGATTAATTAAGGCATTTAATGAATAAAAAACACAAATAATCATAAGCGCAAAGACATAAGAAATCGAGGGGCAGACGAAACGGGTAGCTGCGCTAACGCGGCAAACATACGCTACTCCTGATATATTTTAAGAAACACACAGTCTGCTAAGCTAGTCTAAGCAGAAATCGGCACTATTAAACGGCTCTCCGAAAATTCAGACGAAGTTGGCCAGTGAAGGGTATCTAAGATTCGGCACAGCCGAATATAGCGCTCTTCATTGTTTTTTTTCTTCTCGTTTTTTGTGTGTGGCCCAAAACTTTTATATATTTTGTTTATAACTGCAAGTTGGTATATCTTGTTTTTCTTATTCTAAAATTTTAAATTGCAAGAAGAGGAACACATACCAACATATAAATCTGTTTTCTTAAGCAAAGAAGAAATGTAGCAGAACCCACACATACTCGTAGAGATACCATGACTATCGAAAAAGCCTTGAGGTTACTGATAGTTCAAATTCATATGCGGATATGTGAGTTAGTTTGTGTGTGTTTGTACTGCCCTTGTGTTGAGCATTTAGCGTGGAACATATCTAAAGGAAAGCCGTTTTAAAACTATCTATAAATTAAGGTTTTTAATTTTTTTTCCTCTTTATTTTCGCAGTAAAATATTTGTTAATGGTTAGCAATTTAATAGTTGAAGTACGAGGTAAGATACGGAAAATAAAGGAATATATTGTCTTTCAAAGAATTGTGTTTAGGCATGGCAACTTTTCTTTGCCTACCAAAATAAACTTTATTAAATTTTAAGACAAGCAATTGTTGTTGTTAGTTTTGTTTGAAGTATAAAAGAAATGTAAATTTTAAGTCAGCACTTAAGCCAGAGAGTTCAAGCTAGAAACAAAAGTGCATTAGACGCTCCTTAGTCACAAACAATTTTGCTTTTAAGGCAATTCGAATTTCGGATTATTTTCAATTACGAAATGTTTCTTTCATTGTTGATTTTTTTATGGGCCAGGCCCCAACATCAGGGTGTATCTCACACGTATGCAATTCATGCATTGCAGCGGAATTAGATAGAAAACAATATTCTAGAGCAGAGACAGTTGGTGAGAAGGAGCTAGAGCTTAATTTCAGCAAAACTCTGCAGTAGCGCCTCTGCGGTGTTATGTTTTTTCTTACTTATACTATTTATTGCATCTTTGAATTTTAAATTGAACTACAAACAATTATTCAAATCTTAATTCTAAAATTATTAATAAATTTATTCGGATAGTGCTGGACAAAAATATGAAGATCAACAGTTTCATCTTTTGTTGTCTTCTGTCTCACGTGTTTGGCTGACAGCAAGAGAGACTCTCCTTCTCAGCCGATTGTGGCTAATAAAGTTAAAGATATTGCTGGCTAAAGGATTAGGGTGCGATTCAAGTTTTCCATGCACATGTTTGGAAAACACAGGCTTAACCATCGGGCTATCTAGATCTTTGAGAATATGCTGTAATTAAACGGAGAATTTTATTTTCTCGCCTTTGAATTGGCTGCACATTCGATGCAGAGGCGGAGCCCGATAATTGAATGCCATATGATCTTAAGGGTTTTAGAAACGAGTTGTATAACAAGAGCGTACAATTTGGCTACAGTGTAGAATTTCTGCCGATAAGCTTCGGGTGTTGTGTTGACGCATTAGTTTTTCAGTTAAATGAGAGCAATTTTATTTATTGATTTACTTTGCCGATGTTGAATGTGCTTGTAAAAATTATAACAAAATTAGGTTTTTTGTTTTTGTTTAAAATAAATTAAATCATATATTAAATAAATATAAAAAATTCTCACAATTCACTGATTTTGTTGTTGTTAATTTTTATAGGTCTGTGTATTTCTGAAAAAAAAAACAAACTCGTTGCGAAGCCTTAAATGACTTGCTTAGTGGAAAATAATTCACTAATCTTGTACCACTTCCTTGACGCTTTCAGTAGCTGTGCAATTAAACACGTTTGCTGAGGCTTCCACAACATTACCACCATTTATATCTGACTACAGCTGTAGCTACTAAAAAGCAGCTTTATTCCACTTTCGACAGTTTCCACTGCTGTGAAAATATCAGTTATCAATATTAGATTTTTTTTTATAATTTAAGAATTTATAATTTAAGAATTTATAATTTAAGAATATTAAATATTGAAATTCCGAGAGAAATTCGGACAGATAGAAAATCAGACATAGGGACGAACAAACTAATAGAAACACGTATATACTCGTACATATAAACGAAAATTGATAAAAAATTTTCGTTTTCTATTCAAAATGCCAAAAAAACTTTAAGTTTTCTAATTAAAATCGAAAAAAATCATTTTATGAAAATCAAGTTTCATCTTCATGTGCCCCCAAAAATATGCTGCATAAATTTTAAACAAAACAATGGAAAAGTTCAAGTATAGATGTACTGCGTATACTTAATATTTAAAATATGTATGTAACAATTTTTCATTTATTCAACATTACACAAAATTCATTACCATTATTTATCTATGTATGTACATATGTATGTTTGTTAGATGGTTTAGCTGGTCTATATGCAGCATTTCATTTGGTTCTAATACCAAATAGTATCTTTGAAAATGTTCTTTATACAAGAAAAATTTTATTATTTATATATTATTTTTTTATATATATCATTTATTTATATATATTATATATATATAAGAAAAATAGATAAATAAACGTAATGAATTTTAATTAATGTTGAATAATTGAAGGAATATGTACATAATTGTATTGGAAGATTTAATTTTTCATGTTGCCTTTTAAATACAATCATTTCCAACCAAAGTGTTGACTAATTGTAAGAAACGCTTAGCAAAATAAATAAATAGATTTAAATCAAATAATAAAATGTTTGTTGTATAAGGACAATTTTTTAAAGGAGCTATTTGGTTTGTTTTGTTTGTATATTTCATAAATCTCAAATATTTTTTGGTTGTGTTTGTATAAACATGTGAAATTTCTTAGCTTTTTTCAAGAATTTGGTTAACGATTTATTGAGGATTTTGATATTAGCGACAAATAAAATAGACAAATAACACTATGCAACACGAAAAAATTGCACTGATAACCACTATTTTTTTTTTAATCCGCTGTGGTCGCCTAACCACAAAACTCATCATTATTTCAAATTCTATGGTAAGGTTTTTGCAAAAAAAATTTTTTTTCTAAAATTGGGGTTTTTTTGAAGAGGATACTCCCTACATGTGGTCGTAACTTTGGAAAAACTTATTCAATCTTGTTGTGCTATACGTCAAAAAATTTTAAATTATGGCAGCTTTAAGTTTTGTTACTATCATTTTTGTATTTAGTTATTAGTTTTGGAGTCATTGATGAAAAAGTTATTTTTTTTTTGGAAAAATTACCAAATTTTTTGATTTCAAAAATTCATAAAAAATTGAAAGCACAAAATAGTTAACAGTTTTACTAATAGAAACAAAATAAACTTTATTTGATGAAAAATCCATGAAGAAATACATGTTTTATTGCCGATTAACAATTTATATTTTAATCCAAAAATGCGCGTTCGTCATGCAGCATTCGCCCCTATATTCGCAATTTCAGAAAATAATGCCGTAATCTCGCCACCCAACATAGAATATGAAATAGCATAATGTTCTTTAGAATCGATTTGCTGAAAAAAATAACATTTTAATGTTTGGAATGCTGTTGTTGTTACAAGGCACAAGCGATTGTAGCGATTTAATAAATTAAATTTTACTTTTATTTTCTTGTCGTTATATGTCGTTAATAGTTTAATTTAATTTAATTTATTTAGCCAAATATTACATAAAAATTTTTTCTTCACCCAACCCTCGTAAATCCAAAAAAAATTAAATTCATTTTAGTCTTAATATTTCTAGTTGATTTTTTACGTTTTGCTGCTTCTTTCTGCTCCCCCGTAAAAAATAATTACAAAAATAAAGCCATTAAATGGCACTTAAAATTAGTAGAATATCTGTCAGGTTTTTTTAAATTTATAGTTTTACACTTTACAATTTTATCTAACAAAAATCTGCCATTCATACCATCCTCTATCACTTTATTTCTTCAGTTTTCTTAATATTCTCTGTTCTTTGAAAAAAAAATAAAAACAACAAAATTGAAAAGAAGAGAAAATTACTGCTTAAAATCCATTAAAAAATACTTTTAAAAGTATTAACACAAACTCACAACTCCACACAAACACTTATGTGTATGTGTGTGTGTGTCAAAGCACACATGTGTTAAAACGTAAGTAAATACGTATGTATATGTACATGTGAATGTATTGACACATATATTTTTAATGTTCCTTAAACATATAAATTCCTAATTTTTGCTCCGCTTCGGTCTCAAGAAATGTTATGTTTTCCAATTGTTATGAGCATATGTGCATGCGAATGTGCCCGTATATCTATGTGTGTGTGTATGTGTTTGGCTAAACTGAAGTAAGAAAAACAGTCCTTGATGTTACTAGTCAGCCTTTCAACCAGCCAACCCAGTAACCATTCAACATATGTAGAATTTTGGCTTTCTACGTAAGACAAAGCATTTTATTTGTTGTGTTTCTAGCTTTTAAATACCGTAATTGTTTTTATGTTCTTCTTCTTCTTCTGCTGCTTGTTTTTTTTTTAATTCTTTATAGCCTTCTTATTGTTATTTGGCTGTGTATGTGAGATCTACTATTTATATTTATTTGCCTCTGTTGTTGCTTCTTTATAAATTATGGCCTTTTGCTTTTTGGATATGGCGGATGCTGGCTTTTAAAAAAGTTGGTTCGGGGAAAAATTGTATGTGAAAATAAATTGTTAAATCAATTTTTCTAAGAGTATTTAGCAAAAGTAAATATTTTTTATCGGTATTTTGTTTTTTCTTTCAGATTTCAATTTGGTTTTTAAAATTTCCTTAACTTGTTTGTTCGCCAAAAGCTCCTTAATCTTCACACAGCTTATAATTCTTTCTAGAATATGGTTACACAAGTGCTGGTTGTGGTGATAGTTGGTCCCGTAGCATTCTATACGTAAAAGCAATTTTTAATTCTTGTAATGGCATAATTTCTATTGTCAGCTATTCTTAGATTCTGCCAAATATTGAGAACTCATATTTAAATCGCCGCCTTTTTTTTTTTTAATAAAAAAACAGTTTTTAAAATGCATACCTCTGCCAAAAGAAGAAAGCTGCAGATGAAGGTGTAGCAGTCCTCGAAAGCAGCATGTTGTGCCGTTCTGCTAGTCTCGGTATATGCCAGTATGATTTATCATATAATTATCACATGCAATTTTAATGGTCTGTAAGTTATCGATCATGAATCTATTTAAAATTGAAAAAATTCCAACTAATTGCAATTTCAGTGGTGAAGGCATTGTTACTGCTCACTGAACAGTAACGGCTTCAGCTGTAACCAATACACAGGGACAAGAGAACGCCCGAGAAAGACTTCTAAAAACGAAGCTTCAAAATTTAATACGTCTCCTTGAGGCGCTACAACACTGCTATAAACAAAGAACGTACAAAAGCAGATCTGTAAAATAATTAATTAAGTTTCACCTCCTGTTATTTCTCTAAAGCTGAATTCACCCACTGTTTCGGAACGAAATTTTTGTTCTGAAACATTTTTACTCTTTTGAGAGAATGTTCTGAAGTGATTCACCCACTTCGAACAATTGTTCTGAAACAATGAAGCTGCCATATGAAATATTTTTGGAAACGAGGCGTGTTAGTTTAACAATTAGGCAGCACAGTAGCAGATAATTGCAATTTGCTTGTTTTTTTTTGGCATCGCATTCATATTTTTTATTTGTGTGAATGTATTTGGTTTCTTTTTTATTGTGTATTTAAGAAATTGTGTATTAAAAACAAAAAAAATCTTAAAGAAATAAAAATGGATAAACGCCAACTGCTTATGGCGTAAGATATGGCAGCTCAGTTCAACTTTGCATAAGAAATTTAAGAAGCTGGCAGCACAGTTCAAATGTTTCAGAACAAAAATTTAAATTAAACCAATTCAGGTTCTGAAACATATTAACTCTCTTTCGCTCTCTCTCTCTCAAAAAGATAAACGTCAAACTACATATAAAAAAAATGTTTCAAAACAAAAATTCCGTTCCAAAACAGTGGGTGAATTCAGCTTAACTGTTCCTTTCCTATAGTTCCAGCATAATGCATCGCTTGTGGAGGGGTCATCTCCTGAGTGCTGGTCCCAGTTAAAAAAGAAAAAATAGAAGTTATAAATTGGACTTTGGTAAAACCTGTTCATCGCAGATTACAGTATCAGGAGGGTGTCCTCAAGGGTCGTGCCTTCACATGCACATGCGATGCATTGTGCCGGATCTAGAGGAAAGGAATAGTGAAATAAATGACATGTCATTCTGTTAGTTATTTCATATTTTGGACCATCACTCAGGAGATGACCCCTACACATATGATGCGATGCTATTTATTTGATATTTTATAAAAATTACTGCACGATCGCCATGTAATGTTCTTTAATAAAATACAAGCATTCCCTTCTGATCAATAAAAATTAATGACAATTTTTGTTAAAAATTACTCCAACTTAACTAGTACCTATGAGAAGTTCTAGTTTCTAAAATTGAGTGACATAACAAAACTTATTTCTACGCATTATAATTATTTTCATACAGTTTACCAGAGAATAGTACTATTCCATTCTCCTAGTGTAATAACACTGTTCACTAAATCAAATAAGAAATTATTATTAAGAATAAATTAGAAATTTTAAACCTGCATGGTCACAGTCAAGGAACGAACTCGAGTCAGTTGAATTAAATTTATTTAATTTGCAGCAAATCTTCTCTATATTCTGGAAAACAGAACAGCTATACGAGTGTGCAAAGAAATATTCTCAACTGAAACTAGTTTTATTGGAAATGCTCCACCATTTTTATTTTGCGAAATATTTATAGCAATATCATCAGTAGCATTGTTTCAATAACGCGATTGCCTTTAAAAAAATATGTACATCGAAATTACTTCATAAAAAGGCTTTTTTGCTCTACCGAAAAACTAGTAAGAAACACACAGCTGATTTTGTGGGAGCAACGACGATACATATTTCTACTTTTCTAATTTTCTTCTCATCTGCATTCAGTGTTTTTTTCTTTTTCGACAAAACTCCCGATTTTGAAATAAAAATCATAAGAATATATTAAGATATTCCTAAAGTTAATTCATTTAATATGTACTTTTATTGTATTCATAATAGTAGAAAAATAATTACTGGAATTTAAAATAATATGTTGCCCGATAAATGGGAGGGTGCTATTGGCTGGCTACTTGTAGTGTTCACTTTGCAAACAAAAGATGTTCGGTTTAACATTCCGTCAGACTAAATATTTTTTCGGCATTTAGTTACAATTTTTAAATTTTAAATAGGCTGATGATCGATAACACACAGGCAGTCAAAATTACATTTAATAATTTCTAACAAACAAACTATATCAGAGACAGAATTGTAAAGCACACTGACAAACACCAGCAGAAAGGCAAAACATGCTGTTTTCGAAGGCTGCTACACCTTTACCTTTAGCGTTCTTCGTGTTTTGTGCACTGTGCGTCATTATCAGTAAATGTAAATTTTTTTTTTCTTGGACCGGTAATCAGGGGAAGACCCCTACAAATGCGATGCATTGTGCTGGAACTAGGAAATTAGGTTATTCGAAGGAGGATAGAGGAAGTAGTGTTTATTGACATTTGATTTAAATTTTCCCACGTTAAAAGTGACGTGCGTGTTTCAAGATTTATGTGGGTACCTGCCCGAAGGCCTAACCCCACAGTGGTCTTAACACCGAGTGAAAAGAAGACGACCACTAACGCCCACAGAGCACAGAAAGAGCAAATAATGCCACGAAAGCCAACTTGCCTCCTAGAGATGGGTAGCAAATCAGTATAGTTATCCCTTATTCTATAATGCACCTTGTTGAGGTGTGCGAGCTGACTAAACTCTGTGTCACATCAGAATGTTGTTCGTCAAGAGCTTTTTAACAGTAGTACTGTTAGTTCGAGACACATATTCTCGAACAAACCAAAGACTCGACTTCCTGCGTAACTTTAGGTTTTAACCACAGCCACTACGAATCCATTGCCAAACAAGCACACACACTCCAACTTTTCAGGGTTGACAAGATGCACTCAATTAAGAATACATCTGTCATTAAACCCTTACTTAGCGCTGAAGGTGTGGGGCTAAGCTGATCCCGTAGTGATAGATTAGAATTGAACTGGATTTAATCAGTCACACGGATAGACAAGCATATCCTCCTCAATCTCTAGTCAGATTTCCAAGAGTCACCTCTTCTGTCATTTTCGATTGAATGGGTAGACCAAGGTAATGCTACAAGGTAGGTACCGCGCGATCGCTCAGACACCCGTAGGTTTAGAAACAAGTTCCTAAACCCCCTTGCGGGATTAAAAGTGACAGGAAACACCTCTGCGGGTAGTCCATTCTACATACGTGCCGTTCGGTCGATTGACGAATTTTCTCTATAAAGGGTAGTGCGAGTCTCCGCCAAATCCACCACAAGTGGATGCGCTCTTAATGATGATCGCGTCGTGCGCGTGAATGTCCAGGTTTCGGGAACAAGTTCCCTGATTTCATTGGAACACATCCCATTATAGTTACGATAGAACAACGAAACGCACCCCACGTTGCGACGATGCTCAAGAGAGTCAATAGAGTTGGCTACCCAACTGTTTCCTATGAGTTTCTACGCTCTTTCCTGTACACGGTCGAGTAACTTCAAAATAGTCTTTACAGCACCGGCCCATACATGAAATTGTATTCCATTTTCGGTCGGATGTAAGCGCTATAAATAGTGAGCAGATCAGATGAATGAGATCTGAAAAATGTGCTCAGCTTTATATACTTATTATAATTTTTTATTACCAGAATACGAGAAATCAAGCTCTAAATTTACCATCTCTAACATACAATTGTTCTTGACATTTCTTGATTTTTGTTTTCATTATTAACTGTGCACTAGGGTGGGGCGATTTGAAAATCTTAATGGGCGCTTTGCGTTTCTGATTCTTGGGATTGTACTAAGCAAAAAAGTCCACTAGACCATACGTCTACGGTGAAAATCGAGCTGGCGCATTTTGACTTAATCAGACTTTTGTCACGTTTTTTTTTGGATATTTTGGCCTATAACAGCCAAACCATTGAGATTTTCGATCCAATACTAAGACAAAAATTGTAGCCAAGACAATAGTCAAGAACTCTCTAGTACATCGCAAAAGCATTGGAACGCTCCTTCAGGCACTTTTGGCCTTGTGAAAGTGCAAATTTTTCGTGAAAATATTGATAAATTACCATTTTCAGTTGTTCATAGCGCAAAATCATAAAAATGTTCTATTTCTTACTTTTTCCACTATTTTTATCCAAAAATATAATGTTTTTTTTACAATAAACTTACAAAAATGCATCAAATGAACTGAAAACAATAGAAGAATAAAAAATAAGAAATAAAATAAATAGAATAAATCTATTTACATCTACAATCTATAAAACATCTATTTACGTCATTGCATTTTTTAAAATTGAAATGCAGAAAACTCTTTTTTCCAATCTAATGCTCATGAGTTTTTAATAAAAAGAAAGTTTTGCTTCAAAAAAAAAAAAGAACAAAATAATTGTACAAATTATTGCCAACATTAATTACACAAATTGTCACAAAGTGTTGTTATTGGTTTATTGTAAAATAAAAAAACTCAGATCTTAAGATAAATGGGAATTCTTTGCTGCTACAATTTATTCTTCTTCTTCTTCTTCTTCCTCTTCTTCTTCTTCTTCTTGTGAAATAAAGAAATTGAAGTTCAAGTCATGTTTGAAAAAAAAATTAATTAAATATAATAATAATAATAATTAAAATAAAACTTTGGCAACATAAAGTGTGGTAAAAAAAAAAAAAAATAAAACATTTTGTTTTGTTTAATAACTTAGAACCCAGAAAAAAATAGGATCATCCAAAGAGTAATCTTGGAGCGCTCCTTTGCGAGTAATGGATTACTCCATAAAACTCCGGACCTCATTGGATTTTTGACACAGCATGTCCGCAGACACGAGTACTACTTTTAAGCTCCTTATGGCGTACTCCCTTTGATCTTGAAAATGACGACAGAGGGAGTAGTCGTTTTTGTCTCCTAAAAGAGCTTGTGTTTCTTTATTATAGCTAAAGCCATCAAAACTCCCACAAATTTACATTTATTTCTTTTTTGAAATAACATGACTTTTCCTTTTTTTTTAATTTTAAAATTTGTTTTCTCTCTATTTCAAGTGTGATGGTGTGAATACAAAATGTCAGTTTACGTTAGATTTTTTGACAGTCGCAATAAATGTATTTAGAGAGTTCTGTATCGTAAAATGTGATGAAAGTCTCAATACTTGTATAATAGTCTGAACGGGCCTTAAGTACTCATTGCATAGTGCGATTTGTTTGATGAACACATATTCGCCAATGACACCACTGTGTTAAAATTATGCGTTCTTCAGCTGCGGCGAACCAGTTCATTTGCAATGGAACCCATGCATTTGCTATTTCTTTTGCATGTATTTTTTTTTACTGGTATGATAAGTTCATGACGGACAGAACGCTGACGAAGGACTGTAAGATATTCGTCACACACACTTCTATTTCGCGGTTACTTAAGGTGTTTTCTTTTCTTCCAAAAGCGCATTGCGGTTCGTGCCCCATTTAGTACTTTTCATTGAAGACAGTTGCACTTAATTTTTCGACCGTTTTGCAGCAATTTAAAGGTGAACAACAAATTATAAAATTTTTATAATGTTTCTTGTTATTTTTCGTCGACCTTTTATTAATTGAATAATAGAATAAATAAGCCACCCATAAGCATTATACGCATTTGAAAAATCACTATTAAATACGCTTAAACAGCAATACATGCTTAACCGATATTTATGAAATTATTGCATTCACAATTTCATTTCTCTCACTTGTGCTTCTCGCTGAATGAATAGATAAATTGAAGTACCTCAATAGAGGGAATTTTCCTCCCCGCCCTCCACCCTCCACCCTCCACCCTCCACCCTCCACCCTCCACCCTCCACAAAACACTTGAAGGCTTTTAGTGCTGGCTATTTGTGATGTCCACCACGTTTTGAAAATATGTCATGCATTCATGCATGTTGTTATACTGATGACTTTATGCTTTTTTTTTCCATCTAAAAATCTATTCAACTAATACGAATTTAATTTTAAATTCTCATTCATTTGTAGGCTCATTCGTTTATGCAGTCATTCGTACTCTCCATTCATATTATGGCTCTCAATGTTGTTTAAGCATTTTAAACACGGTCAGTGAGTTTTAATTAGCATTAACGGTTAAACCAACTAAATATTCGTACATTTGTTTGAAAAAGAGGAAAAGAGAAACACCAAAAATACAGCAGAAGCGGAAAGCAAAGGCAAAATGAAAATATAAAAAAAAAACAAAAATAAAATGAAGAGAAAATGAATTTAAAATCGACAATCTACTGCACACAGCCACACAAGTGCATGCACAAATACATATGTATTTATGTGTTTATAATGTACATGATGTGGAAAAAAGGGTGTACCGCATACATGCAAATATTTGCAAAACATTAACAAACGCACAAACTCGCTTGCAACAGCAAACGTTTATAAAATTAATACCAACAACACACAAGCATCAGACAATTGTATGCTGGTTACAAAATGTAAAATGTAGGATACCAAAAAGGTATAATAAACGGCTGTTGGTTTGCAAACGAATGGAAAAATCTTAAAGTTTGATAATCAATAGAAAAATAAATCATTTTCCAACTAATTAAATCTGTGGCAGTTGGGACGAGTTACTCAAGTTTTAAAAAAAAGTTTTTTATAAATTAAATTCTATGATATTCATAGAATTATGTTTTTTCTAGATGCGAGTATATTAACGAGTAACAACAACCATCAGAAAATTATGTTATTGAACTTTCTAATTAAATATTTATTAGAAATTAATATGTTGAAATTAACGAAGACATCTATCTGTCTGCTCAGTCATTCATTTTCGGTTAATATTTGTTTTAGGGCGTTTCACACTCTAATACAAGTGTGAAGATTTAGATTAATTTTAGTGAGACCAAAAACAAATGCTAATTATTATTATTATTATCATACAAAAAATCTAAAAAATTCCAGGGTCTCCATTAAGCACTGCCCCGTTTTTAAATTTAAATAAAACAGAGTGTATGTGAGACATTTTTTTATTTGTTTGAAAGACCTATTGATGTCAATATGTGTGGAATATAACATTGTTCAAATGTCGACCACGGTTTATCTGGGTGGTGCTCATACGAAATGTCCAATTTTCCATGACTCTGAAGCATAAATCGCGCTAAATTTAACCGCTCGCAAGGGTTATGTTGGCTTTGAGGACCGCTGTGGTTTGTGGCTTAGTCGAATGCACCTGCGCCTTAAGAAAACCACACAGGAAGGTTTAAGTGGCGAAGGCATAGTCACTGGTCACTGAACAATACCGGATTCAGCTGATAGCAATCCACAATCGCATCAGAACGCCCTCCTTCGTCGGTATAGTGTAGCAACGGCGAAGTAAAACAATAATAAATATGGCTACTGAACCGAAGCTTCAGCACTGCTACGAGTATAAACAAAGAACGTGCGAAAGCAGAGGTTCAAAAATAATTAATTAAGCTTCACCTCCTGTCGTTTCTCCTACTATCCCTTTCCTATAGTTCCAGCATAATGCTTCGCATGTGTAGGAGTCATCTCCTGAGTGCTGGTCCCAGATAAAAAGAAAAGAAAAAGTCTAAGGGGCTCAAATAGCGCGATCTCGGTAGACAACAGTTCACACGTGAGATGACCATGCCCTCAAATCGCTCATGCAGAATATCCAATATGGCATGAGCCGAGTGATACGAAGAACTGTCCTGTTGAAACCACATGTTGTTCGTGTCCAGAAAAAGTTGGTAATCATAGACCTATAGCGCTCTCTATATCACTCTCAAAGAGATATGGTCCCAAAATCCACAGCATACAGTGCTTTTTTAGGGATACATTAGACGCTCTTGAATCTCATGTGGATTGGTCTCGTTCTCGTTCTCGTTCTTGTTCTCGTTCTTGTTCTCGTTCGAAATTCGAAAATTTTGTTTGTCATCTAGAAATGGGCCTCATCCCTGCAGATGAATTTTCGCTGAAAATTAATGTGAAAATATGGTCGTTTACCGTCAGTTCCTGTGCCAATTGGATATTGTACGAATGCAGGCCCGAGTCACAACGCAACATTCGCCAATTTGTGGTCTGCGAAAGGCCGAATTCTTGTGATTGACGCGAAATCAACTGCCTTGGATTCCCCTGCACAATTCCACGCACAGCGTTAATGTTTTCAGCAGATCTTGCATTTGGTCGAACTACGGATATTGGTCAATCGTTTACTGAACCAGTGTACTCAAATTTATTCACCACATTGCGAATAGTCGTCGCTGTAGGACGAATTTGGGCGACGTGCGCGGTACGTTCAACGAACAGAATGTTCATTTGTTTAAAAGAGTTTTATTATTTGCACGTGTTGTTGAATGTTACGTCCGCCCAGACTGATTTAGCAAAACACACTAAATAAAGGACAACAAATTTAACAGCTGTAACTTCAACAGTCAACAGCCGCTATCAAAATTCGTAAGCCCCTGTATGACTGGCCAATAAAACGTTACCTTTTTCTATGCAAAAAGTTGCCGTTATGAAATATATTCAGCTGTTCTGTTAAGCATTGAACGTATAAGCTTGTAGCCAACCAAAGCCTGGTTACATCTACATGATCTGCATGCGCAATATACGGATCTTCTTTTGCATTAATTAAGCTGTCCTGTGTGCTCCTTTGAAAATACATAAAAATTAAAAGAGAACATTTCCTTCCGTAAATAAATGCCAACTCAAAATTACATCTCCCAAAAACTTGTATAGGCCAGCGAAATTAAAGCAATTTTTTTACCAATTACCAGCGTCACACTGATCCATAAACATATTTTTAATGACTTCTCTTTCATACTAAAAGACATGTTTTGTTGAAGATCGAAAGTCATGTAAATAAATTAAATTATTTTTATTTAATTCCTAAGTATGTATGTGAATTATCAAATTTTATAAGGAAATAGAAGGAATTTATTTATACACACTGAATGAAAATTCAATTATACCCAACATTCCCTTTCAAATGCCAAACAGGCCAACCAACCCCTTGCCAAATGGTTGTCCAGAAATTATTTGTTTCTTTGTTTCTATTTATGCTCTTTTTCTAATTGATTTGTTTTTCTATTTTAGAATTTTAAAAATGTTTATATTAAATTTAGCCTCCGGCTACATTTAACAACTTGTTTATTTAAGAAAAGGAATTCAATCGAATATAAGAAATACATGTTTTTTTTTGTTTGTATCAAGAAGGATATTTATTTAGTTAAAGTCCTTAAAATATAAATTTTATACATGTTTATTTAGCATGAGCAGCCTGAGTCTCCAAAGGAAAACACTTGCAACTACAAAATATTTTAGGAGGTCTTAAAGACCAAAAAAAAAAAAAATAAAAAAATAAATTAAAACATTTTTTAATTGTTTAAATTTTGCCTTATTTCGAATGATGTTTTTCACCAATTTATCCCTTTGATTGTCCTGTGCATACTGATATGATGATTAGACTTTGAAAAAAATTCTTGTTGATTGAATTGATGAGTGATGAAAGTGATAAAGAAATGTGAATAATCTTCACAAAATTATTACTGTGGATGTGCGCTGAAAAAAAACAATGTTCAAAGGATTAAATAGTAACAAATGCTCGAGAACTTACAGGCAGAGTCAAATTACATGTAACAGATGTGGACTCCTACGCATAGCGTATGCATGCGAATATGCATATACATGAGTACCAATTCGAGAACCATGCATTTGGACATGGGTCTCCCCTTTGGTGAAGAGTTGAGCCTGTCTAAAACTCAGTCAGGCACCCGCTTGCAATGCAACTCCATACTGAGGAAAATTGCTCTTCCCACGATTTGGGTTTAAACCACAGCCACCACGTTGCTCCCACAAGGCGGGAACCGAGGTTCCTTGGGCTCCTGACGCCCGTGGTACGCAACTTAACCATCAAGACATACCTATGTTAAGCAGATGTCTATCGATAAAATTGCACTGATAAAAATAAAATTGTCATCCAATACAATTATACGACAAAACTTCCGCTTCATTGGCCATTTAGTGATGATAGGTCTCTGTTCGGACCTCCTAGCAATCGCTACTACCAGCTAAACTCCAAACAGTTCAGGACTGGTGGCCTTCCGTAGCGTCAATTCAAAACAGTAGTCAAATCATAAGCCATTGAGGTCGCCAGGTCGTCAACAGGGGATAATCCATACACCGAGGCAATGCCATAATCCAAATCGTAGTCAATAAACAGGCCAAGTCGTCAAATGAGCCCACCTGAAACGAAACTCAAAACTCTAATACGTTAATGTTTTATCAAAAATACCATGTCATAGGGCCCTAAAATTAAATTATAACAAAACCCTAGAAAACTAACATCATCCTAATTACATACCTGTAACAATCGGCCAAGTATAACAACGAACCAAACCGCAGAGGTCCTAATTGAATAGTAACCATGCTACCTATTTATAACAGCTATAATCAGGGAAATTGGGGTGGATTTGTGGCTTACTCAATCAGTTTACCGGTTGCTACATATAATTTAAAATTTATCTAGCTACTAAACAGATCGACCAAATAAAGAAAATAAATTAATTAAAAATAAAAATTTTAATTATATTATTAATTTACCTTTTTTATTATACAGGGTGGCTGATGAATATTGCTACATCAAGAAACTCAAATAAGTTTTTTTTCAATGCATGGAATTAATTTTTCTTTTATTCATGTCAAAGCTCATTCAATTTTATTAAATATGCTTAATTAGTTTTAAAAATAATGGAATTTAAATGCCCCCCCTCCCCGCCGCTCGATGATGCATATGCGGCATCTTACCAAAAAGTTGTTCATTACTGCTTGGAGAGTTGAGACAGGAATAGCCGCAATTGTTTCTCGAATGGATTGCTTTAGTTCATTCAAATTTGTTGGTTTTGCTTTGTAGACTTCCTGTTTGCAATAACCACACAAGAAAAAGTCAGGTGCAGTAAGGTCAGGCGATCTGGGGGGCCAACGGAATGTGGAGTTTCTGGATATCAACTTATTGGGAAATTTTCGTCGCAATTCTGTCATAACAGGCCGGGCTATGTGAGGAGTTGCACCATCTTGTTGCAACCACACAGAGTTGAAAGGAATTCTCATTCGGCGTAATTCTGGATAGAAAAACTCTCTCAACATGCTCAAGTAACGGTCTCCAGTAACTGTAACGGTGTGACCATTTTCTTCAAAGAAGTAGGGCCCGACAATGCAGCGTGCTGAAACTGCACACCACACTGTGACACGAAGTGGATGCAATTCCGTCTCAAGGAGTATCTGTTGGTTGGAAGCACTCCACATTTGACAATTTTGTTTGTTTATGTTGCCGTTTAAATCGAAATGGGCCTCGTCAGACATAAAAAGACAGTTCAACATGTTTTCGTCCTCTTCGACCATTTGAAGCATCTCCTGTTAAAATTCCAAGCGAATCGGTAAGTCTGATGCGTTAAGTTTGTTGACCATTTGAATTTTATATGGGAATAAGTCCAAATCATTGTGCAAAATTGACTGCAATGACTGTCTGCTTATACCCATTTGAGCAGATAAGGTACTTGTCGAAACTCTTGGATTGTTTTGTATGGCAGCAGCTACAGCAGCGATTGTTGCCTCCATCCGAACTGAAGGGTTTCGATGGTAAGGTCTTCTTTGGACTGTTCCATACTCGGCAAAATTGTGCACAAGTCTCATTATGGTTCATCTGCTCGGAGGATTGCCGCCAAACGTGCGCCAATACTCTCTTTGAACCGAAACTACGGACTGCAGTGCGTGATAGCGGCGGACAATCCAAATTCTTTTTTCAGTGTCCCAGTTATCCATTTTTGTTAAATCTAAAAATCAATCTGCAAAATAAAAAAAAAATTAACCAGATTCATTAAATAGAAAAAAATTTATTAAATTTCTTTTTGGTAGCGGCTTTCATCAGCCACCCTGTATTTTTTGAAATTAATTTATTAAGCTTGAGGTCTTTTTTTATTTTATTTTGTTTTATAATTCTAATAAATAATAAAAGAAAATAAAATAAAAAAAGACCTCGAGCTTAATAAATATATTAAAAAAAAAAAAAAAATTAAAAATAAAAAAAATTAGGTTAATTACAAAAAAAATATATAAATAAATACAAAATAATAAAGCTTAGCTTAAAAAGAGAAGATGGAATAACATTTTTTTTTTTTATTTCGCCTATACCCACCCAACCGTGCTATTTATTGAAGTAATTTTTTTAAATAGGCCAAACTTCTCCTACCTACTAAATGACCTTAACTTTTCATGGATTTATTTCAAATAAAATTCTAAACAATCATATTGCCAAAGAACAAGAATTTATTTTAAAAATAAATCATATTGGTGACGATTTAATATAACATACTATCTAAGTAATTAAGTTTAATTATTTCTAGTATATTTAAAAGTGAAATGTAATTTTAAGTAGAATGTAATTATAAATAAATAAATAAATAATAAATAAAATAAATAAAAAAAATAAATAAATAATAAAAAAAAAATAAAAAAAAATTAAATTATTATGCTAAATATGTTACATTATATTAAAGTATATATTTTTATTTAATTTATTTTTAATGATGTGTATTTTGGTTTTATGTAAATTCAAGTTCAATATAAAGGGTGGTTAAATTTCAAGGGCCGATGTTGATTTTGAATAAAACACAAACTATTTAGGAAATTATTGTAATTTTATTTTTATTATGATATATTGGTATTACTCAATTATGTATGGAACAAAATATCGGCCAAATGGGCGCCGCGACCACGGCAACAGTGGATGAACAATTTTCGAAGAAAATCATCTTCAGTGATGAGGCACATTTTCACCCCAGTGGATTCGTCAATAAACAGAATTGCCGCATTTGGGCGAATGAGAATCCAAGAGTGATTGTCGAAAAACCAATGCACCCACAAAGAGTGACTGTTTGGTGCGGTTTATGGGCTGGCGGCATCATCGGGCCGTATTTTTTCCAAAATGAGGCCGGTCAGGCAGTTACTGTGAATGGTGTTCGCTATCGTGAGATGATAACGAACTTTTTATGGCCCGAATTGGAAGATATGGATGTGGACGATATGTGGTTTCAGCAGGACGGTGCCACTTGCCACACAGCTAACGAAACAATGGCTCTTTTGCGCAACAAATTCAATGGCCGTGTTATCTCACGTAATGGCGATGTCAATTGGCCGCCAAGATCATGTGATTTGACACCGTTGGACTTTTTTCTTTGGGGTTATTTGAAAGAAAAGGTGTACGTCGATAAGCCAGCAACAATTCAAGAGCTAAAGGATGAGATAATTCGGCACATTAACGGCATAGAACCTCCATTATGCCTCAGGGTCATCGAAAATTTGGACCATCGGATGGAGGTGTGCCGCCGTGGTCGCGGCGCCCATTTGGCCGATATTTTGTTCCATACATAATTGAGTAATACCAATATATCATAATAAAATAAAATTACAATAATTTCCTAAATAGTTTGTGTTTTATTCAAAATCAACATCGGCCCTTGAAATTTAACCACCCTTTACATTGAATTTTCAATAAATGGAAGAATGTGAAAAACAGACCATCGCTCAAAAATAAATATAATTAAAAAATTAAATAAAAAAACGTAATTATTGACATAGCATTTTATTAAGAGCATTGAACGATAGAATGGAATTTTATTTTTTAAGGATTATGTCATCCAGATCATTCACATCCTTTTTTAAAATATCATGTATAATCGC
The DNA here is from genome assembly GCA_963924685.1 of Dexiosoma caninum. Lineage (NCBI taxonomy): Eukaryota > Metazoa > Arthropoda > Insecta > Diptera > Tachinidae > Dexiosoma > Dexiosoma caninum. Next base: position 27,949,910 of record OZ004725.1, on the reverse strand, counting down.
TCTTGGAAGGAAGTCCCAGTGAGGCTGCTCTTTTCCGTATTGAAAGTCGCTTTAGGTTTAGCTTTTTCTAAGTGTGATTGCCGACCAGCTTTTGAATTAAATGAACAACTTAATATTTTGCTTTAGTTTCGCCATACTTTTACCATTCGCTTTGTTTGCAGTCAAACTCTTGTTAATATGAACTTTCAACAATTTGCATTTTTGCTCTCTCTCGTTCCTTGAATTTGAAATTGTCGAGTCGAGTCGAGACGAGTCGACTGTATATGGATTCGCATTATCTTAATTAGCCTTTAGGTGATTTAAATTATGCCGGTCTCAAACTGTAGCCGTTATGAAATAGAAAATGTAAATAAGAATTCCAGAAAGTTTAAATGAATAAATCATTCAACTTTCAGATAAAAGTAAACAAAAATAATATGTAATTTGTGACTTAAACAAATGTTATTTCAAGAAGTCTTGCGGCATTATTATCCTTAACTACAGCAAAAAAATTTTACTTATATTTCATTTCGTACACCCAGTTTCCTTAATTTTTAACTCATCTCTCACATTAAAAGAAAAAAATAATATTGAAAATTTTTACAATATAAAAGGAAACCCAACATCCCTCCAAGGCCTCATCACTTTGATTAATGTTGAGTGTAACATTAATAGCAGTCTTCATCGACACAGCTTGCTGCTGTTTACGAGTATCTATACAAACTGATGATTACTGAGAAGCAGCCGCCCGCCATTGTCCATAAACGGAAATGAAAATTTTATACTCCCGTGTACATGCTCGTAATTTGCAGCATTCAACGCAAATGTATTTTCATAAACATTACAAACATTACGGCCTTGTTAATAAAACTTTTATAGATTGCAATATAATAGGGAAGCTGATTGACATTCTTGTTTATTTGTTCAATTATTTTTTGTTTCTTTTGTTCAATCGTTTGCACTTATCGTCCGCTATTGCACTTACTTTTTACTTCATCCTTCTTATTATTATTATTATTATTATTGAAAGTATTTCAATATTTTTTTTTCTTGTCTGTTTTCCTTTTTAAGTACTCTGCTTGCGGGCAGATTTTTTTTTGGACAGATTTGGTTTTTGAGCAGCTCAATTAGGCATTTCCTCATTTCTCTTTGTGCCATAATAAAAACAAAAAGATTTGTCATATTAAGAGTTTAATGAGGAAATACAAAGGAAACACTTTTATCACAACCCGGTTGTAAAATTGATGCTTTCAAATAAGAATTTTATTCATTTTTTGTTGATTTAATAAAAGCTCGAATGCAATAACGTACTACACGTTACTTCGCGCCAACTTTCACTTCTAGGTATGCTAAGGAAAAACAATTTGGCACTGAACGTCAGGTCTTCCATTCCAAAATGAATCATTTTGGTATGAAAAAAAAAAAAAAAACAACAACGAAAGCATCCATCACTGGAGCTACGTGAATGGGTAGAATTATCGCTTCTGGGACACTTAAAATCTGTAGATTCGAACCGCTCGTAGTTATTCTACGGGAAGGTGTTACCGCACCTCAAAAACTACTGTAAACAGTCCTTCAATTAGTTAAAATTTTTCAATTTTAAATAGGCAGTCGAAATTACATGTGATAATTTCTAAGAAACAAACTAAATCAAAGTCAGAATTGTAAATCACACTGTTGAAATTTAGCAAAACGGAACAACATGCTGCTTTCGAAGGCTGCTAAAACTGCATCTTCAGCCTTCTTTGAGTTTTGTCGACTGTGTGTGCTTATCAGTAGTTGTAAATTATTAGCATTATATATTTATTATTTTTTTTTATAAATAAAATACCAGAAATTATTCCCCGTTATTTTTTCCCTCTTCTGGACACATATTTTGTCAACTGGCGATAATTAGGACTGCATAACATACAGTTCCAACAAGATGAAGCAGTGGCGCTTAGGCGCTGAAGGCTGCATTGTCAAATCGCCTAATCTCTCGTTATGGCCCCCTGCACTGCCCGAATATACTGCGCATTGTAACCGTTCTGAACATCTTTTTGTGAAGTTTCTTGAAGTCACGAGTTTATGTCAACAAATCTCACCTTCTTGAAGCCATCAAAGAGAAAATCTATCAGAAATGCGGTAACATATCCCCCAAACTCTAGCAAGAGTTGCAAAAAATCAATTCTGCTGGCCGACAGTGGAGCAATTCTCGAGAGGAAGGTAAAAAATCCATAAATTTTGACTACCTATGCCTTTTGATATGCTGTTTTTTTTATTTGTTTTGTAGCTGAAACTTTATTCTTTAATTTTTTGCTATAAAAAGTGAAAATTGCCAAATAAGAAAAATTTATGGAGGGTCTAAAAAAAAATTTTTGTTTTTAGTTGAATTTGATTAAGACAGTAAGTGGTTAAAACATATTTATTTATATGTGGTGCATTATTTATGCAGTTGCTTTTACGGGTAATACCTATTAAAGTTTTTATTAACTTAAAGCTTGTCAGAAAATGCCAAACTTTGGCCCCCGTTGACTTTTTAAACCTAAGGGCCAAAGGTCGGGTTTTTTAAAGCAACCTTAACAGAAACAGTTAGGTAACGTAAGTAAAAATTACCTCCAATTGGTTAAAATTTAACTAAGACAGAGAAGTTTTAATAAAAAAAATTGTTTGTTTTTATTTTAGTCAACAATTTTTTCTTATTTATTCTTAAATATTTTTATATCAAGTTTTATTGCGCATTTAAATATTGTTAAATCCAGAACAAATTGCATGTATAAGGAAAAAAATAAAATTTTTTTTTTTAAATTTCGGATTTTTAAATTTTACACAAAATATCTGACTTTGGGTCTGAAAAATTTGTTGGAATCACACGATTTAAAATTAGGTATAGGAGTGTAGAGCAGGGTTCGAACTATAAAATAGTGAAAGATTTCTTTAACTTGTTTCGAGGGGAAGTAGTTCTGCTCTTTAAGTATGAGATTTTCGATTAATTTGAACCTTTAAAAAAAAAAAATTTATAAAAATTCCTAAGCTAAACTAAACATTAATTTTTCTAGAACTTGTTGGATATGAATTACAAAATTAAATAAAATTTTGTTTGCTTAAAAAACTTTTAAAGCAAAAAATAACTTTTTATTATTTAAAAATTAAAATTTACGAAAAAATTTTTAATTTGAGCATTTTTGGATCACCTCATTCGCTGCGTTATAAATGAGTGACATAACTTTAAAATTTGTTAATCATAAAAAAAATTACTTTTGGCCGACTACTCAAAATGTGGCCCACTGTGCGGCGGCGACGACGGCGATGTTTTGAGAAATGATGTTAATGAGAAAAATTTTTTAATTCAAGGAAACACAATGCAAAAGCTCATTTTGAATTTATTAAAGAAAAATACAGTCAATGAATAACTGTTCGTTTTACAACTGTTGCGGCCCCTTGTACAGGGTGGGCCAAAAGTCATGCCTACATGTACAAATTGAATAACTTTTTTGTTTATTATTTTTTATTTGTTTTTTTTTGTATATCTTATTCATCGAACCGTGTTACACCACCGAGCAACCGAGCAACCGAGCAACGAACGAAAATGGTAGAATTTTACTTTTCCAATGGGCATTCAATTTCACTGACGCAACGAGCATATCGAAATAATCGTGATGAAGCTCATTTTCATCTTAATGGATGTGTAAATAAACAAAATATGCGATTTTGCGGTACTGCAAACCTCAGAGTTGTTCACCAGCGCCAACTGTATTCGCTCAAGTGTACGGCATGCTGTGGAGTGACATCAGAAAGAGTTATCGGGAATGAAGTTGTTAATTAATTAATAATTTGATATTTTAATTGATTAATAATTTTGTACGCCCTGTGGCAGCCAACAATTGGTTCCAGCAGGAGCAGGGAGCAACAGCACCCACGCCCCGTGCTACAATTATTCTTTTAAATGAAATTTTTGAAAACCGAATTATCTCAAGAAATTCAGAATTCAATTGGCCAGCACGTTCACCAGACTTAACTTCCCCTGATTATTTTCTAGGGGGGTTATCTCAAAGAACGAGTGTATGTTAACAAGCCCCAAACTATGGAGCAGCTAAAGCACAACATTGAAGCCGAGATCAGGGCAATAGAACCTCAAACTTTGTCTTGCAGTTATGCAAATTGCCTGTTTAAGAGCCCAATTGTGCATCGATGAAAATGGTGGACATCTCTCTGATATTATTTTTCATAATTAAAATTTAGATTGTTTCTACGTTAATATTATATTTAAAAGAAAATTAAAATAAAAAATTAATAATAAACAAAAAAGTTATTAAATTTTTACACGCACCACTTAATTTTGGCCCACCCTGTATATGCAGTTGTGTGTCCCTGCGTATGATTAATATTTTCTTACCCGTTCGAATGTTATTCATAATCATGTAGGCATATGGCACGAGTGCGAATGATTAATAATTTTTGTTGCTGAATACAAGTGATGTTGCGAACACCTCTTTTTAATATTCGCTAATACGAAAAACGAATGTAAATGTGTTTGCGAGTGCCATGAAATGGGCGAATATTCGGCGATAAACAACACCAACAGAAACTCTACGAAGCTCTTATAGCGCTGGCCTGTAGAAACAACCAAGCTATAGACGGGAATCGCACCAGCACTAGGCTACGGCGGCGTATATTGGTAAAATCACTAATACATGACAAAATAAGAGTCCATATGAAAACATATGGTGATTTTCATTCTCGAAATGTCCTTAACATTTTTCACTTTATTTATTCCAAATATTTGCTCTTTATTCTGCTGTCATTTTCAGTTTTATTATTCACTTTTTGCAACTTTTGCTCGTACTCCATCCATTTTGTTTAAATTGCTGTGAATATGAATCAAATCCACCTTTAATATGCAACAATTAAATTACTTTTCATTTTTTTTCTATTGCGTGTGTGTGTGAATTTTTTCATGTAAATCTCCTTGCCATCGCTGATAAAACTGCAAAACGAATACATTTTTATCCATTTTATTGAAATGAAAAATGATCTCTAGAAAATTGTTATTTTTGGTTGCTTATTGAGCTGCAGTTATAAATGCAAATGCAATGAATTTATCGTGCCAGTTTAGAATGGAAATTTCTCTTATTTTTATGAATATTTTTTTTGAAGGTTTCTTTTTTCATTCTTTTTTTTTATTTATTTTTCTATTTTGATTGCTTTTTACTTGTGAAATCTATTTCACAACAGATTAGTAGGGGATTTGTGTAACAGTTTCTAGATACCCTTTCAAACAAATCAAACACAATACTTATTTAGGATTTATTTAATAGAACTGAAAATTGTTACAATAACTTGCTATGCTTTTTGATGGCAAAAATACAAAGAGAATTCGGGAAGTATAGAAAATTTTAGGCAATTAAAAATGTGTCAAATGTGAAAATGTATATAAAAAATTATAAATATCGAGGTGACGTTGAGCATGGTATTTTAATAATATTCAACAGCAATAACTCAGCAGTGGTGCGTAACAGCAGCCCTATGCTACCGCTACCGCTACAGCATCTTTTGCCTCTTTAATTTTATATTTTTTTTGTAAAAAGTGGACGATAAGACAAAATGTCAGTCAGTCAGTCTTGATGGTAGGCATCTTAATTACCAGAGTGTTACTTCTCTAAAAAAAAAGAAAAAAAAAACAAATTAACAATTTTTTTTATCCAATTTCGCTATTTTCAATGACATAATTCAGGTTGAATGTCGTTAATGTCACGAATTATTCCTTCATCCTTTAGCTTTTGAATTGTTCTTTAAATATACCCAAAGAAAGAAGTTCCACGGTGTCAAATCACATGATCGTGACGGTCAATTAACAGCGCCACGATGTGAGATAACACGCCCGGGGATTTCCCGTGCAAAAGGGCCTTTTCTTCGATGTCTGAATGGTAAGTGCCAAGATCGTGCAGGTCCATATCCTCAATTTCTGGCCACAAGAATTCCGACGACAACACCGATGACTAGTCGAGGTTGACGGCTCTTCTGCCATACTATCGCGAATAACTGCAATGTTTTCCCCAGAACGAACTGGACGAGCATGTACAGGTATTTCCACATTTCCTACAGACCCAGTTTGCTGAAATGAGCGCACAATGCTCCCGATTAAGAACACCTTATGGTACCTTATGCTGACCAAAAAAAAATCACGAAGTGCACAAAATACATTTTGATTTGAACGCCCATTTTCGTAAAATGCTTCAATAATCTTAACTCGCTGCTCAATTGTGTACCTCTCCATGGTAGAATTTTGGATTTGTCGATGATAAATTGATGCAAGTTTGAATGGAAATTTGTCTATTAAACCTTTTATAAATCAAAAAGAAAAAAAAATATTTTTATGAATACTCCAGTTTAAATTTTATCATTTTATTACTTCTCTAATTTGAAATATTTTTTTTATTTGAAATGAAGACTTTAAAAGAAATCACGTATTTTTGATTTTTTCTTGCAAGTCTCAGTCATAAAGTCTTTTTCTTTACATAAACTTCCTCCTGAGTAGCTGAAGGTTTTGTTTTGTAATTTTTTGTAAAATAAAAAAAAAAATTCATTTTTTCTTTTGATTAACTTTACCACGTACTTTGAAAACTCATATCAAAATCTATCAGTGTTATTTCTCACAAAAATATCCCGACACGTTTCAATTACTCTAAGCTAGGCACAGAAGAAAAGTTCAAAACCACACAAAATAAGTTAAAAACTTCAAGATTTTTTATTTTTTTTTTTTTTTTGTTATTTCATTTGAAGTTTTTCTTTTATTATTTTTTTTTTGTTTGCTACTTATTTTAACCCCTTTTTGGGTGCGACAGCAGTAATATTTGTTAACTCATAATACGAGTATTGCTCACAGCCAGACATGAGATTCTGACTTGTAAACTTCCGTGCTCATCTCTTTACAAATTAGGGGGTGGATTGTAAACGGACCACAAAAAAAACTAAAAAAAATAAAATACAGTAAAAAAAATGAATGAATAATAAAAAGCATTAAAGAAATACAAATGGCATTAGAGACGAAGCGTATGGAACAAAAATGGCAAATTTTATTTTGAAATTCCAGAAATTTTAGAGTGACAAAGGACACTTAATAAAATTTTAAAAGTTTTACCAAAAGCTGAAAGATTTTTTTTTTTGAATTTATTGATTAACAACGACAACACATTAGGACTGGTGGTGTTCTAATTTTTAAGGCCAAGATGTGTAGGAAAATATCAGTGATTTTGAAAGATTTGCATAAAGAACGAAAATCAGAGTTTTACATTCCCCCACTTCTTTTACTTCAGCCGAAAATAATTTATAAGAGTGCCAAGTATCGCAAAATAAATGATTGCTCTAGGTTGGTGTTAGGTTTCTATAAACCAAACAAAACGTGCATGGTGATGGCCGTAGTAGAGTGCACGTTGACTTGCAAAACCAAAAAGTCTTAGGTTCGACCCCAGTTTCAGACTAAATGATAAAAGCATGCCGCATTTGTGCTCATGTGAATTAACGTGTCTTTCCGTCAGTTGTTGTCGCAAGTTTTTTTTAGACTGAAACTGGGTTGGTTTTGGTTTTGTAGTCCACGTGCAGACTACTTCAGCCATCGCCACCCTCACTCGCCTTCACTCGCTTAAGATTCATCTCGTGTTGGAATTACAGCCACGAGATCATAACTTGTCTCTAGCTGTTGTGTCCAGTGATTAATCTCCTTTTTGGCTTAACGGGTTTGTTAAGGAACAAAATTGCCGCAAGTGTGTGGTAAAACCAATCAACAACAGATCCCCAAAAAACTGGAAAAGCTGACATCTTCAGAAATGAAGCCGGAGCTCTCATTACGGTTAATGGAGATCATTAACGCAGCATGTTCAATGATTTTTCTGTTTTTGAAAATCTAGATGACATTCATTCAAGTGAGATGTGCCATACGCTATACGCCACCATAAAAAACAAAATTTCGAGAAATGCACATAACCATTGGCCTCCTCCAAGCTGTACGGGAAGTTACTGGTTTATGCTGAAAAACTGGCAACATTGGCCAACATTGTTTATGTTATTTTTGACAGTTGAGAAAGTGGCTTGTTCTTGCCACCTGAAATCATTCTGAAAAGTTAATAAAGAAATTTCTTTCATTGAAATTAAATATTTTTATGTTATTTTTTACAATCTTACGGTCGTAAAAGGTACTTATATTGATTGAATTTTGCATGGAAATTTATAAATGAATAAAAAAAAAAATTTTATTATGAATACGGCAGTAAAGTTCTGTCGGCCTTAAAAAGACAGCTGTTTTTTTCTATAATTCTTCGTATTGAATTTTTTATTGAGCAGTCATACGTTCAATTTTTTTCTTTTGTCTTTGCGCCCCAGGGATTCTTTTTCCACTGCCTTTAATTCTATCCAACATTTATAAGGAAACAACAACAATAATTTTACATCATTTTAGAAAAATGTGTTGGGCGTTAATTTGACGAAAATTGATGATTTTATGCCAATACTGGTAAGCAGTTGTTTTAAAAATGATGAAAATGTTACTTGTATTTTAACTCCTACAAATTTTGTCATTTTATTTAAACAATAAAACTTGGCGTATTCCATTTGCCTGTTCTATTATAATCAAGCACATGGTGCAGCCCGCACATACAAACAATTGCTTAACAGCAACCAAATTCCAAAGAACTCTTCTTAGTTGCCATTGACTTAAAAATTTTATTTTTCAGTTTTCTACAAGAACTTGAACAGTCAAGCAACTTAAAACAAAACAAAACACAAAAAAAAAATGTATAGAAGCCAGCGCAACAAAATGACACGTTTTGCAACAATAAAAAAAAAAAGAAAATGTAAAAAATTATAAAAATTAAGAAGAAAATGGGAGCAAGAAAAATGTGCCAGATTTGGAGAAAAATGTACATGACGCTTAAATACTGCAGCGAAGAAAAATTAAAATGCAAGTTTCATCCTTCACAAAAAAGAGATGACTTCTTTTGCTGAAACTTTACTGCTTTCTTAAAGAAACTTTTATAATATTTGTGGCGTCTGCGGCATGATTTCCTTGCTGCTTTGCCAGAACAAAAAAAAAAAAAAATAAATAAATAAAAAATTCCAATTAAATTCATTTGATACCGAATAGTTAAATGCCAAAAAATTTCAAAATTTCGTAATGAAAAACATGAGCGAAAACTAATGGCAAAATAAAAAATTATATTCAAACACTTATTTCGCATTTCTAGTTTTCGCTAAAATATTTTAGACCTCGCCGTTGCACTGAAACTGCAGCATAATTTTGAGAAGACAGCTCTTCTCTTTTTATTTAAACAATCAATTGACTCATATAAAGCCAAATAAATAAATGCCACATTTATTATACACAAAGGCAGGAGCAACCGAAAATTTAAAACAAAACAAAATAAAAAGAAAAATCAATGCATTTTATACGCACGACTGTCAAAATTGATTGGCTTTTTGTAAAAATAAAAAAAAAATACAACACATTCATGCGCACACATACACACACAACCACACACACACACACATACTGTTGTGTTTTAAAATGAATTTAACCATTTTACCGTTAACGTTTGGTAAAATTCAACTCAATTGTTCATTCGCTGCTCCAATTTTGTGGTTAGTGAACGTTTATTGCATCGCAAAATATAGAACTTTTAAATGCACACCGCCACAATAGCTCAGCGGTAATTTTCATCACACTTGGCTGTATTTACCTGTATGACTGGAAACGTTAACGCTCACATATCTACACATCATCACATATGCATTGCATATACACAAACCAACACGCTCATCTTTATTTCACTCCTAGAAATCCAACTACTATCAGCGCATTTAAAGATTTTCATAGAAAATCTGACACAGCCACCGTCACACTCATTTATTCATTTAGTTTTCGATACGCAGACAGATGACTAAAATAAACACACATGCATATTCGAGGGTAGTAGCAAAGTTGTGTTAAAAGTCTAAAATAATTTGTGAAATTTTATTTAAAATTACATACGTAGCTGGATAAGGAAAAGAATGTCCAAGTGAGCCTGGAGAAAGTGCACTGTCGAAGGGATTGCTAGGGCGGGCACACTTCTACAGGGTAACCATCCACGTGCTGTGGTGAGTATACCGCTTGCCTCGGTTGCATTGTACATTAGGGGGAAGTAGGTGGTGGCTGAGAAGGAATTTAGCTTTACTGCGAGACTCACCTGGCCAATTTGGTTAGGAGACGCACCATTCAACTCATTAGGCTTGGGCGGGAGGACATCTCCATTACCAGTGTTTAATCTCTCAGGTCATGGCATCATCGGTAGGCATGCCCAGACGTTGCCTTTAAGTGCGAATGGTTTCTGTCATGGCTGTTGATCAGAAGAGGAAGATTAGAGCATCGTCTACCTTATATGCCAGTGTCCGTCACTGCCTCGAAGTAGACTACGATCTTTGGGGTCACTCTTTCTCGATACTTTAACGGAGCTTTCGTTTCCTCACATCGGGATTCAGATGCCAGATTCCTTCCACAGTTCAGTTCGTTTCCCAACTGGATTTAGGGGAGCTGTGCTTTCAGACGAGGCCACTCAATTGCATAGAGCATGCATAGAACGGTTCGAGCGTAAAATTTAAGTTCTTTTGGAAGTTCCTCTGGATATATAAAAAAAAAAAAAAGAAAAACATTGAGAAAGTCTTTAAAGTGTTTGGCATAAAAAACACAAAGACACTAAACGATAAAGATGCAATAAACTGAACTGCAGATAAAACATTTAAAAGCCACAAATATATCTGGCAGAAAACAAAAAAAAAAAAAAAACGCAAAATTATCAAAAAGTCGTAGTCATATTGTGTAGCTGTAGCAATCCTCAATTTATTGTATGCAATTGTTGAAGGCATAATGTCAGTCGAGCAATTTTCTTATCGCCTGCACTATGTGTGCGAAATAGTTTGAAATTGCAGAAATACTAAAGTTATAAATAAATCATAGCAAATGTTTGCTAGCTCCACACGGTTCGAAGAAGTTTAGCGGTTGTCACTCTTCGATGAGAAATGCTCTTGTAAACGTTGGTGGTCTTGTAAATATAAATATCGCTATATTTACAAAAAGATTCTTCTACAATACGAAAATCCGTTCTAAATATGTTTTGTATATTTACAAGTGTTTGTAAGTTATGCCAACTTTGAGTTCCGTATTAAAAAAAATTTGTTTTTCTTTTCTAAATTTAAAAATCAGCTAAATTTAATTAAAAAAATTGTATAAATGCTCGACACTCAGTTTGCTAATGAGATTTTCATTATGTTTGTTTACAACTTGAATAAATGTTGAAGAGTTACAATACTTGTAAATATATGCAATCAAGAGCAAAAAAACATTATTGATCGCAGTAAAAGTGATATTTGCTTCGAGCAAATTTAATATTTTTAATTACTTTTCATAATACAATTGTCTCCGTTTTTGAACTAAAATATCATTAACAAAAATATTCCCACTTGGCCAAATCGTCTTACACTACATTAGGCACCTGCAACAGATCATTCAATGAATTCAGCTTAATACTGTGTTGCTATTCACTACACAATACACAACACACAACAAACAATAAAATGTAATAACACAATTGAATCGAGCACATAAAAAATGTGTCATTCACTTAAACATGCATTCATCATTCACGGCGCAATAAGCAGCAGCACAACAAAATTTATTCATTGATTCACTGAAATGAACCGTGGTGGGGGGGGGGGGGGGGTTACTCTCTATTGCTATGCGAAAGCTAAAGGCGTTGAGATGTCAATTTGGTACTCTCTAATACTTTCGCAGTATGGGTTATACCGTCTTAAAAAACCGATGCACTTGAATGCTTCCTTTCAGACCTGAAAAATGTGCTCAGTCCATCGAACATCGCACTGAATTTTCATGCCAAAAACATCAAGAGCTTCTGATTCCTGGATATTTATACCGCCCATAATTACAGATGAGGTAGCGTAATCGGGCATACATCGATGCGTAAGCATGCAGCCTTGGATCTTTTGAGCATTGAAATCGACCCTGTTCGCGTGAACCCAGCCCAAATTGTGGGAAAATATGTGCAACACTATCGCTTATGCATTTGCACGATTAAATTGCAGTTTTGGGTCAAAGATTTGGTTCCCTACTTTTTAAAAAAAAAAAACACCGAAAATTCAAATTTAATGGAGAATGTTTATTATCATTTGAAAGAACATTCTTTGGCATTTATTTTTTGAAGGTTATGTCTATCAAATGTTGGCCGTTGCAACGTCGCAGATGGTCCATCCGTTGAGTCCAATTTTCGATGACTCGTTCGAGCATTTTGACTGGTAACTGGCAAATGACACGCGTGATGTTGTCCTCCAAGGCCTGAATCGAAGCGGGTTCGTCCGCATAAACTTTAGACTTTACATATCCCCACAGGAAAAAGTCTAACGGTGTGATATCACACGATCTTGGTGACCAATCGACCGGCCCAAAACGTGAAATTATGTGCCCACAGAAATGTTCTCTCAATAAATACATTGATTGATGCGACGTGTGGGAAGTGGCGCCGTCTTGCTGAAACAAAATGTCGGCGAGATCACGAGCTTCAATTTCAGGCATCAAATAGTCGGTTATCATGGCACGATAACGGTCGCCATATAGAAATATGGACCGATCATTCCACCGGCCCACAAACTACACCAAATCGTTGTTTTTTCTGAATGAAGTAGCAGTTCTTGAATCTCTTCAGGTTGCTCTTCGTCCCAAATGCGGCTATTTTGTTTGTTTACATACCCATTGAGCCAGAAATGGGCCTCATCGCTAAACAAAAGTTGCCTCGAAAACGTCGGATCTTCTTGGAACTTGTCAAGAGCCCATAGAGCGAAGCGATGTCGCTTGGGAAGGTCAAGCGGCTTCAGTTGTTGCACAAGCTATATTTTGTACGCTTTCAATTGAAGATCTCGAGGTAAAATGCGCCAAGTCGTTCCATACGTCAGTCCGAGTTGCTGCAAACGGCGCCGAATCGACTCTCCACTGTCTTCGTGTACACTCCCAGGTACGGCCGCCATATTTTCTTCACAGCGTGCTGGACGGTCGAACATTATCCAATAATAGGAGCTGGGTCTCAAAATGGGTGATGGTGTTGCGAATAGTACGCTCAGTAGGCCGATTATGTTGACCATAAGTTGAGCGAAGTGCACGAAACACATTCCTCACAGAACGTGAATTTTCGTAATAAAGTTGAACGATTTGTAAACGTTGTTCTTTCCATTATGAAATGCCAAACAATACTAAACAAACGTAACATGACAGCATGACACGACTCACACGTGATCTGTCAAAAAAAGGCTATTGAAAAAAGTATCTCTACTTGAATCACCCATTACAAGCTGCATTCCCAAAAGATAATGCCATTGTAATGAACACTGTGATATCATATATCTGATATTTGTTTCTAATTTTTAGTATTACTCTGCTCTCAATTAAATTATACTTATTTTTTGCCAAACATAATACTCAATATAAATTTCGTTAAAAAAAAAATCAGTTTAATCCCAATCCCCACGGTGCAGTTGTTTGGCTTCTCCAGTTTATGGAGAAACCTATTGTGATTCCATGATGGTGATGAGATGGCCTATAAAGATGATGATAATAGTGCTGATGAACGCTGATGCGTACGTTTCTATTTTTTTTGTTTGTTCTCGTTTTGGTACAATATAATTACGACTAAGTTACTATTGTTGATACCCATAACAAGGACAATATTGCAAGATGGTGAATAATACGCACACACACACACACATACACACATACAAAGAGCCAGACACAAATTTCTTTTGCCGAAAGTACTCCGTTGCTATAGTCTCCTGCAATGATAATGATGATAACGATAATGGCGTTGCACTGATTGCGTTGTGCTCTATTTTTATTGAAAATTTCGGCAAACATTGAAAAGGTGTGTGTCGTCTGTGACTCTTTGAAATCGTATCTGTATCTGTACAATGTTTAAAATTGCAATTTCACTATGTTCAGCTTGTTATATGCTACAACCACTGCATCTGAAAACAATATTGTTTTAATTTTGCACTAACAATGTGCAATTTTATTTCTCGTTTTTTTCTTTTTTTGTTTTTTTGTTTTTTTAATTTTTCTGGTTCTATCTTTTGCGAACGCTTTTGGTTTCGGTATATTTTCTATGCCATGTGTGTATAAATATACTAAATACAGTTCTTTTTTTCGGTGATATAACGTGATGTTGATGTTGCGGTTGTTTTTATTGCCTCAATATACAGCCTTGCGAGCTTGTGCGTACCAGTGAAGGTTTTGCCTTTCTTTTATTGTCGTTTTTGGGTCAATATATTAACTTTCGTTTTAAATTTAAATATTTTTATGAGAATTGCTGATACTTGCCTGTTGGCAGTAAGTCTACACGAATACATATATGCACGTTAGAGTGTGCCACCTTACAGGCAAAAGAAAGTGTGCCCCTAATTTAAAGTATTTTTGGACGGCATTTTCGAAAAAAAAAGAATTTTTTTTTTTGCTTTTTAAACTTTTCTTTATATTAATAACACTAATTATTTAAACTGTAGGTCTTTTTAGTATATATGTAATATTTATTTTTATTCGATATTTCGCTACTCCTTTGTGTAGCTTCTTCAGGAAAATTGGTTTTTCTTTATAAAGAAAAAATATTTTTTTTTTAAATTCACAATACAAAAAAGGTCCTTTCCTTATGTCTTTGGCATTTGCAGTCGGATCTTATAGAATGATAGTTTAATGTTTTTGTCTCGAGAAGCCCAATATTCTGCATAAATGTTCTTTATACATATAATAGAAATTAATCCTATTAATATTAGAAATGTGAATGTTTGTCCCACTATACCGTCTAAATCGCTGGACAGATTTTTATGAAATTTTGTAGACTGATAGTGTATGATTTGTGGATCGTTCTAATGATTTTTTATTTTAGTAATAGTTTATTTCGATAAACTATTATATTTAATTCGAACAGATAGAAGCGCAGTGCTTTAAAACGTTAATTATAAATTATGTAGATTGCGAAAACTAGCTAAAATAACAAAAAAAATACCACTTGTTTCAGCGAAACGTTATAAAACTTAATCGTTTTGTTTTTATTTAAGATCTTACTTTTTATACAGAAGAAGAGTTCTAAAACTGTATTTATGTAAACAATGCAAAAAATATTGGAAATAAAGAACGAAAGAATGTACAGTGTGGATGAAAAATGTTCATAACAATTAAATTAAGTTAATATATTCAGATTAGTTAAAGGCAATGAAAGGAAATTAAAATTTAAAGAAATTTAAATAAATAAAATTAGAAAAGGCTCCAACCGATAGTTTATGGTCCAACTTTAAAACACAGGGTACTTTTCATGGTGGAAAATGTATCAAATTTATTGATAATATTTCTAAAGTGATATTATGTTTGTTTTGGTCGCTCAACGTACCGCACGAAAATCTTCCTCAGCGATGAGTCAAATTTCTGACCGAATAAAAAAAATTCAATGATATCTCACACACAGTTTGTTTCAGTTAAATTTAAAGAGAGAAAGCGCTTAATGAAAGACCTGTTACTGCTCTGGCGACACAAATAGTACTGATGACGTGTGTAGTTCTATTGGATATTCAGGTAAGTGATGAAAATCGTTTTGGGCGTTAAAACTTTTTGAAATCGACAAAAAGTGTGATGAATTTGTATGTGACGATTCGTTGTGACGATTTCATATTCCATCTTGTTTCATTGAAAAAAAGACGCTTTTAACATGTGACGCATTTCGATAATGCCAGTTTAAATTCGTTTTCAAATCGTTTAATTTTACTTGAATAAAATGTAAGGAAATATACAAAAAAAAAACGTAAAAAAATTAATAAAAAATGATTATAAATCCGTCCTTATTTAAACGAAAATATTCAACAAATCTATTTAAATAAATACTAGTTAATATAGAAGTGAAATTTAAAAATTAAATTAAATCCGATTTATCTCTTAAACTCTCTTTTCTTTGAATATTTTGGCTATTCATCGTATTATTTTCTTCCAAGAGAATTAGCGAAACCGCAGCAAAAATAAGGCATTTTATAAATAAAAATGATAAAATATGTTGATACAAATTTTATTTTGTTATTTTGTTTAAATATTTTACAAACGTCACTCACATACACATATGTTTTTCATATTTTACAGTTGTATTATTAGATTTTATACAGTTGTATTTAGAGAAGATATGTGGAAACGAAACAAATATGGAATATGAAATCGATCGAAATTCATCACACTACTGTCGATTTCAAAAGACGATTTACTTTTCAAATCGATCGGTTTCCATCACATACCTGATTAACTGTTCTTTTTTCTTTTATTCGAATAACAAGCAAGTTTTGACTGTAGTGGGGGTGCTGATGGCGAGTAGTCAGCGTGTTGGCTCTGCAACCAGAAAGACACAGGTTCGATTCCCAGCCAGTTCAAATCAGAAAAAAGTCTTTTCTGAGTTTTCTGTGCTACAGCGCCCTTCTTCGACGATATTTGAGCAATAAAACGTCGGCGAACTAAAATAATTAATATAAAATGGCTCCATTAGCTTAAAAATAATGCGCCAAAAAACATCAGAGACGCCGCAACTTTGCTTTATAATTAACACGCAACTGCAAGAATTGTGCCAAGAATATACCTCCATCCTAGTTCCAGTGCAATGCATTGCATATGTAGGGGATAGCCCCTGAGCACTGGTCCATGATAAAAAAAAAAAAAAAAATTAATTCACTGTGAACTTTAACACATTCTTTAATTTGTAATAAAAATCACTAATTCTAAAGCAAATTTAATTGTGCTATAAAAGATACATTGAAGGTGATCTTATGCTGCCTCAATGTCATGGAATGAACTGAAATTTATCAAAAGTTTAAAATAAATTCCAGAAATGCCAGAAATAGTTATGCACTTTTGCTCACTTTCCATTACAAATGTAAATAAATTTCGAGTTAATATCAGTGTCAAAGTCTTTTTCGCCAGTTATAAGAAGTAAAAACCAAATCTCATTTCATTTTAAGTTTTTCCACATTTTACAATTTTATTACAATGTCGTTTCTTACAACTTCAAAGATTAATATAATATTTGTATGTGCTATCAAACAGATATTATTATATTCTAATTCTCATAACAGAAAATCCAACAGTTTTAAATTAAAGTTCACACTTCGGAATATCAACTACTTTAAAGTGACACTTTGCCTGACACATTTGCCAAATTTACAAATTTATTGCCGGATATATAAAGTGATGAAAACTATATAAATAAAAAATGTATATACATATATTTATATATACATATGTATATATATATATAACAAATAAAACAAACGACAAAAAAGTCACCATCTCAATAAAATCCCCAAGGTTTTTCAACTGTATTGTGAGCAAAAAACAAAATATTTTAATACAAAACGTTTTGCTCATGTTCCTTGAACAACTGCAGCAACAAAACGATGAACAATGGAATGTCTATAAAAATAATGACCACTTTGTCTTTTACTTTAGGCAAACCAAAATGTTTGCAAAATACAACAATACAAAATATATGTAGTGAGAATAAAAGCATGCATGCATCCTTAAATTTTTTATTTTTATTATTTTTTATTTTTTTTTATTTTTTTGCCTTCATGTCAGTTTGCTGGTAAGTGTTTGGCCATATTTTAAGATCTGTTATTAGCCATGCATGAAATTGACTGTAATATCTATTACTTTTAAGGGAAAACTATTGTTTACAAACACACAACAACACACACACACACACTATACAGCATAAGTAACACTCGATGTTGTATAAAATACAGTGTCACCAGTCATACGGGTATTTGTACGAGTATTTTAGTAGAATATGTTACATTTAAGTTATTACACACTAAAATGAACACATTTAAATCTTATTTTTTTTCTTTTTTAGTTTTTTTGTTTTTTTTTTAAAACCCTAAGGAATTTCACAACAAGTTGGTAGAGCAGAGAGAAGGGAAAAAGTTGTTGGTTTTTTTTCTTTTTAAATACAAATGCGTACTTGTTTAAAATATGGTGTAATGAAAGTTATAGAAAATTAAAACTTTTTTCCTCTTCTACTGGAACGATAATGCAGGCGAACTTTGGTGAAATTTAAGAGCAGCTTGTTGTAGGTTTTTACGATGTACGTTTAAGATCGACAAAAGTCATTTCTTTACATAATTAGATTTGAAAATTTAAAAATGTTATGTTTATTTTTATTTTTTATACAGAGAAATAACACTCAGGCAATGATTGCCTACTAGTAAGTGTTACCTTACCGATAGAGAGAGAGAGAGAGAGAGAAAGATGACGGCTGGTGAAAGGATAAACAGAGGAAAGCTTCACTCTCTTACAACTCTGCCTTTGCAAGTTTTTTTTGTTTTGTTTTTTGTTGCAGAGCCTCTGATATTCAGGAGACATACAATTCTGAAGCTGTGCTTTTGGCTACTTTTTTTTTTTTTTTTAACTTGGGCCGGCACTCAGGTCATGACCCCTATATAGGCAGTGCATTGTGCCGGAACAATGATTTGATTAATTACGCTGTGATGTGCCCTGTGGATTGTTATCTGCTGAAGCCGGTACTGTTCAGTGACCTCTTCGCCACTAACACCTTCCGAAAACAACTGACACCAAGACCCATCAGAAAAATATGCAAAACGGTTTCATAAATTAGTCCGCAACGGGGCTCGAACCCCGCACCTTAGGTTTTGTAGTCAAGCCACCGTATTTAAATTGATTAATAGTGTTTTCACACCTGAAGTTTAAAGCTGTTTTTAGTACAAAATTTCGATTTTAGGTCAATAGCCAAAATATGCCTAAAATATATAATGATTTTGCTAAAACCATCCTTAAAACATTTGTCGAATTGGTTTAAAGCCGATCTTGTAAAGTTTAACCATTTATAGACTGTACTAAACTCATTGCCTTGCAGTTGGCAACTTAATTATTTTGAAGATGGCAGCTACACCGCTGGAACGGTCAGACCGGTGAAATAAGTTGGTTATTGTGCGAAATTCTTCTGTTTCTCCAACACAATCATTCTCAGGCAATTCTTGTTGTAACAATGATAGTGGGATGTTATCCTCTGAAGCCCACCTCTGAGAATGAATATGCGACTAATACCATTCAATAACTAAACTATTTGCAACAAGATATAAAACATACATATGTACTTATAAATATTATATATGTATGTACATTATCAATCATAGAGGGCTCTGGATCTCACTGATGTCCCGTTAGTTTTAAAAAATCATACACAATAATAAAAAAATAAAAATTCGGTTTAGCGTGCTGGCAACCAATGCGGACGTAATACGTTATAAATTCAATTCGGATTACACACCTTCGGATTAGCGAGCTGGCACTGTATTCGTAAGTTAAATTTTTTGCAATTACAATAACCTTTGCAATCACAAACATATTTAACAAAATTTTAGATAATTAGATAGATAGATTTAGATAGCCTGTTGTGTACTTAAAACGTTTAACCACATGAGCTGCTCTGGAGCATTTTTTTGGGGGTATGCTCAGGTTTTTTCTTATTATGTATTCATTTGCACTATTTCTTAAGATTTTATTATGATTATCTCGCCAATTTTCCGCATTTTTCTCTCTGTAACTTTGTTAAGGTATGTACACACGATTGCCATTTACTACAAATATTGAGAGAAAAATTGTTACAAAATATCCAACAACCGTGTGAACACATAATTTTTGTGTGGCAACATCATCAAAAAATGTATTGTCGGTGCATTGTATGCCAATAATATTGTCACAGTTCTGACAATCCTGAGAAAACCCTTCATTTCCATTGACACACAATTTACAGCCATTTGTTATTGTCGCATGTGCTTCATTTAGTGCACCGTACAATAACACCATTGGCAGATAAATATTTCTGTTGGCAATGCTGCCCATGAATATTTAGATACAATGTTAAAAGTCGGATCCTGCAACGTTTGCTATACAATAATCTGACAACCGTGTGAACAGACAATTATTATTGGCAGGAAAATTTATTGTCGCAGAACTGTGTGCCAATGAAATTGTATGGTTTTCTTTCAATAGTGTGAACAGAAAAATTACCAGATGGTAACAATTTTTCATTGTGATTGCATTGCCACCATATTGCTGTATCCTACAATATTGTAAAATCTGACAATCGTGTGAACATAGCTTTACACTTATCAAGCGCTTTCGACAACTCCGTTCGGATCATTTTGTTATTAACTTACAACGTTCTTCCACTAACTGACTCATTGTAATTGCATTTTGACGGCTATGAGGTCCAGAATTTTGGATGATTTGATATTCGAGAGATGTAAGAGAGTAAAGTTAACGGTAATATGTAAAAAAAACAGATATTGCAAAATTTGTATTTGCGGCTGTGCTTCAATTATCTACCGGCCAGCCCTGTATATGTGATGAAAAATGTTCGTTATAGACAAAAATGTCAGAGGTCAAATACAAACCAATTTGATAAATTTACTCTTCAGGCAGACATTTAATCAATGTAAATCCTTGTGCACTTACCGTCATGCATTTTCACGCACAAATATGTTTAGCATTTCAGTTTCAAAAGCCCAGTCAGTATTTAATAATTAAAACAAAAAAAAAACATCAATTTGCATGTCTGCTTAAAGCACGAATAGATAAAAGAATGCTTAAATATTTTATACGTATGTCTTTTGCTAATACTTTTTACGTTTCTTGTTCATATTTTTTTTATTTATTCTTTTTTTCTTAATTTTTTTTTTTAAATTCTATACACACTATTAGACATGTTGTGCTGTTCTGCCGAAGGATATGGCAATGACCCTAATAACTGTCGTTGAAACATGTCAAGTGTCAATAGACACACTCACTTTTTCTGTTGCTTTGTTTCGCTAAAAGAAATGTTTACAATGGCTCATAAAAGACATTCATGCCAACACACTTTCCACTGACTGAACTATACGGTAGTCACATTTTTCATTTTTATTTTATTTAGTTAGTTTTTCTAAAGCCAAAAAATGTACTGTAGAAAGCGAACAAACGAAGCAAAATAAGGAAGTGAAACTTACAAGTGCAGGTATCGTATTTGTTTCATAATGTTTAAGGAAAAAAATAGGGAGGGTTTTCTTTTCAAGGATATGCATATTAAATAGGCTTTGTACTTGTTTTTAAGTAAAAGCGTTTATACTTTTGGGACACTCGTGTGATTGTTGTTTATGGCCATAAAAATTATGAGTCTTTGCTATTTTTCGTTATAGTTGTTTTTGGCATTTTTAAAGTGGTTGGCATACGACAGCAGCCAGATGGTTATGCAAAACGAGGAAAATTTATTATTTATTTTTCCAAGCTACGCTGCAGCGTAGTTGAGTGTGTGTTTTAAGGATTTGATTACCAGCAAAGATTGTGCTCTATTGCACAGTTGTGTTGTTTCGTTGCAGATGAAATTTAATTTGAGTAAAATTTTTCAATATTTCAGTTGTATTGACCAGAATAATTTTAATAGAATTTGTAACAGAAACAATTTTTATTTTTTTTTAATGAGAATAATGTCTTTTTACAATTAAATGTGTAATCAATTCAATTAAATTTTTATGTATTTGTTCTGTGAAATACACAAAAGGACGGCTTATTATATGCAATATGCAATACTCTTTCTACAAATAGTATTTAATAATAAACAATATACGTTCGAATTGATTTCAAATATTTTTAGAAATTAAAAATTTGTTTGAAATTTTTAAAAATATTTCATTAAACTTTTAATTATTATTATTAAAAATTTAATTGAAAATTAATTCAATTAAGTCAACAATATTAATTTAATTAATACTATTAACGTTTAAACAGCTGATAAACTAAATACTTTTTTAATTGAAATTACAAAGTTTTTAATAAAAATTTTGTTTAATTTTTTTCTGTGTATAAAATTGTAATTTGTAGAACTAATTGAGAAATACAACAATCATTGGATAATTAGCCCCAGCATAACATCATATACCCAATTATGTGTTCAAAAGAGCACTCAGTATTCGGTACTTCATTGTGGATCAATGGCAAATGCGAAGTAAAATTATTAGTAAAAAGCGGCTACTGAGAACGAAGCTTCAAAATTTAATACGTCTGCTTGATATCAGAGGCACTTCAACACTGCTACAAAAACAAAGAACGTGCTAAAGCAGAGTTGCAAGATAGTAAAGCTTCACGTCAGAGTGTCAGCTAGGAACTGAACCTGTGGGTGTTCTAAATTGATAGACTAGCGCACCACTCATTAGAATACTGAGGCAGGCATATTTTTCTTTTCATTCTGTTAATGTGTTGGAAAAACAAGCAGCATTTTTCTTTGAAAAATAAGAAACGTATTTTTTAACAAAATTGGCATTACTGTTCAAAACTTCAGACATTCTATTGAAATGTTTTTATGTGTTCTTGCTCATAAACTGTTTCTTAAAAGCTTTTTATTCCTGGAATTAGTAATTTTTATATGAAAATTACCAAAAACAAGATTACACTACTGTGTTTAAGACAACCGATGCACTGATATAACGAGCACGATATTTCTCTAACTATCCGTTTGCTCTAGTTCCAGCTCAATGCAACGCATGTGTAGGTCCAAGTTACAAAAAAATTAATACTACCTTAATAATGAACGCATTGTACGTAGGAATGAGCGAGTTTCGGGAACAAGTTTCCTGATTTCATTAGAGCACATCCCATTAGGTTAGGTAGGTTAGGTTAGGTATGCAGGTTGCTGGATGTAAAGGTAAAGAAATTAATCCAACCTAGAACCCCCAACAACACATTCCATTATAGTAACAATAGTACAATGTAACACACTCCAGATGGCGAAGATGCTCACGGAGTAAACAAAGTTGGTTGCCTAACTGCCCACAAAGAGTTTCTTCGCCCTCTCCTGTACTCGGTAGAGTAACTGCAAAATTGTTTTGGATACAACGGGCTTTTATTGGGAGTTGCATTCCATAACTTCTAGACATCAATAGTAACCCAGATGTTCAACACCGTTTGCGGATGGCAGGAAAATTTGGCCATTATCTTCGGGCAAAGACCTTTCTAACAAAACCTTTCCTAAAGGTATTTACACACGATTTTCATTAATAAATATTGACAGAAAAATTGGTACACAATGTGCAACAATCGTTTGAACACATAATTTTTGTGTGGCAACATCGTCACAAAATATATTGTCGGTGCATTGTATGCCAATAATATTGTCACAATTCTGACAATGGTGAGAACACCCTTCATTTTCCATTGACACACAATTTACAGTCATTTGTTATTGTCGCATGTGCTTCATTTAGTGCACCGTACAATAACACCATTGGCAGATAAATATTTCTGTTGGCAATGCTGCCCATAAATATTTAGATATAATGTTAAAAGTCGGATCTGGCAACGTTTGCCATACAATAATCTGACAACCGTGTGAACGGTCAATTATTATTGGCAGAAAAATTTATTGTCGCAGAACTGTGTGCCAATGAAATTGTATGGTTTTCTTTCAATAGTGTGAACAGACAAATTACCAGATGGTAACAATTTTTCATTGTGAGTCCATTGCCACCATAATGCCGTATCCTACAATATTGTAAAATCTGACAATCGTGTGAACATAGCTTTACTATGAATGAGCCGATCTCACAACAGTACAGTATAATATAAGATATTATCAGGCAAATTTATTTGAAATGTGCAGTAAGTACCAGCGGTTAATACACATTCATCGTAATTCATGCAAATGAAGAACAAAGTTCATTATTGCTCAGCGAGTGCCTCACAAATGCATAATAGATCGCACAAATGAAAGAATTTCAATAATATATATTTTTTTTTACCGCCTCTACAAACTTATATGTACGAGTATATTTTAAAACAAATTGCTTAATACACACATGAAGTAGTCGTATTTACTCGTACACTTTAACTACAAAATTCATTTTAATATTTAAAGTTCTTTTTTCATTTTTACTGTTCATACATGAACGTTACATCCGCCTTTTCGTGACACACTTAAAACGGGGTTGGTTTAGGCTTCAATGTGTTTTTATTATATTTTTTTTCTTCACTTCAACAAATATTAACAATTTTGTAAAAGTTTTTGTTCGTTTTTTATTTTTTTTTTGCCTGACTTCCTTTCACGATTCTGCGACAAAAATTTAGACTGAGTTGGGCAAAATGATTTGCAATATTTACAAAGGAGTTGTTATTTCATACAACAAATTTGTACGGTTTTCAGAAAAAGAAAATAAATAATGAAAAACGTTAATGTTTGATCAATTTCCTTAGGATCAGGGAAAAGTTTTTCTTTTTTTTTTCTTTATAAAATAATTCATGTGCAACATTTTCCTTACTTTATGCAAACGGAAAATTTATACATTTTCTGCTACATTTATAACATCTGCAATGTAGGTAGATTTAAAAGCAGAAAGTGTCGGTAAGAAATGGGGCTGTGATAAATGCCGCTTATGTACCAGTAAAAAAAAGGTCTTGCAAAATATGGTTTCTCAGGTATTTATTTAAAACTTATTTTCTTTTAATCCCTTCACTATCGTACTATAACGAAAGGCTTTGAACAAATCTAATCGAATTCTTCCTACAGATGTGATATTCTGCAGAAATAAGATATGTTGTGGGATTATATGTCCCATTGGGTTTCTCAAAACCTCTTAAATTGGGACTAAATATTCTGTCGATAGTTTTTTTCCGAGAATAATAACAGACATTTTATACACAAATGGCGATTTTCGTTTTGGAATTCTACAGTTTGTAATAGATTAAAGAGAACATAAAACACGTTTCTCCGGTTTGAGAAGTTCATCGATCAAGACGGTCCATAGAAGAGGTGATTGGACGTCTGCCTGCGGCCAACCTCTTGTAGCCTTAATGAATCTAGTCGTGTCTCTCAACCCAAAGCTGATCGTCCTAGACCTTAGCATACTCGGAATCCATGTGATGATCTTGCCAGGTACCTCCTTCAGTCAAAGGGCACCCTGTATTGCCTCATAGGAAGTATTGTCAAAAGCACGAAGCCACCTGTTTGGACCCGATAGCCTTCTCAATGTCGGTCACAAGACTATCGCTTCGAGCTGGCTTTTCGATTTGTATTCTGCATTTGTGTACTTCGCAATTGTCAATACAGAAATGACAGTTGGCGCCAAAGTTATAGCGTTTTCCAATTGGTTACTTTTGCCCCCACCTTATAAAATTCCTTCGTTACGATCTTTAGCCTGATTTGGGTTTAATAATAATGAAAAATATACCAAGAAGTAGAACATTTATTACAAATTCATTTAAAATATAAATTGAAATCACCCTGGGCTACGTTCTTTTCGTACTTTTTCTACAATTTCAGTACAACCTTTTTCGATTGCCCATCTCTTTTGTGCAGATGGAATATGAACTATATAGTTGGCAATTTGTATGTGTCATGTATATTTTTAAGACAAAAATACATCGCCCATAATATGTGCATATGCTTTTAAATATCTGTGTGTGTGTGTGTGTGTGTGTGTGTGTGTGTGCGTGTATTTATGCCTGTAACGAAGGTGGGTGGCTGGGTGTGTTTGACTTTTATGTGAAGGATCTTTTACTATGCGTGTGTTTGAGATGTTTCTTAAAATGATAATAAACTACATGCTAGTGGCTTACATGTCATGTAAGTAGTAGAAAATAGTATTAACCAAATATGCGGCAAGTGCTCCATATTACAAAATTTTTATTTCAAACAGCACACGAGCAGCTAATGTGGGCATGAGGACGACAACTGTATGTGTGCATGTGTAAGAATGCCTATACATAATTTGTACTATTCTGTGTAGCGTTCGTTGTTCAGCTCTTTGTTTTTCTATTTTGCTTCTGCATTGCAAATGTTGCATGTTTTATTTGAATATTTGTCACTCTGTGGAGTAAAAAATATAAGTACAGGAATGCCTGAAAAAATATTTTGTTTTTGGGTTGTATTTTATTTTAATATTTTTATTTTTTTTTTTTTGCCACCAGCATCAATGTTGTCTGCAGTTCTAGTTGTGTCTTTCTTCTTTTCTTTGTGCCTGTGTAAGAACATTATTTTGTAAGTGTACACATCCAAACATGCATTCATACATACACATATACAGCTTTGTGATGTTTTTTTTTTTTAGTTTTCAATTGTGCGTGGTTTGACGAGTTTTGTAATTTTTTATGCCATCAAGATTTATTTAGAATATGTGTGTGTGTATCTGCATATGCCATTATGAGCATATTTGTTGTAAAACATAAATGTTGAGAAGGAAAAAATATTTCTTAATTTTCATAACACTTTGTCTGCCATTCATAGTTACTGGCTGTTTTTTTTTTGCATACTTTGCTTTCATGGTCTACAAGTCTATTAAATAAATTAAATTTTCCGAAGACGCCAATCAATGATATTATTGAAATATTGATAAAACAAAGAATAAGTAATAAAATTTTCTTTAAAAAAATTTACCGGAAGATTATCTTATAATTAATAAAAAAAAAGCTGGAATAAAAATAAAAAATAATATTAAATTTTAAATTTTTAGTTTTTGCGCTTAGTCCACACAACGTATTTTTAGCATGAAAAAAATTACTCTATAAAAGCAAGGCACACAATTTTTTTTTACATGGTCACAGCGTTACCATATATTTTTTTAAGAAAACCTTTTTATTTAAAAAAAAAACTGAATTTTTCAACAAAAAACTTTTTTCCACAAAAAGTGTACAAAAATATATATTTTGAATTCGTTTTATTCAAAATAAGATAATCAGAACAAACAATAAAAGTTAAACAAAAAAACTTAGTCTTCCCACGATTTTGTGCAGATCCCCATTTTTTAGCTTTTGCTGGATCCTGCGATGTGTTTGTAGCTTATTCTAAGCTACTTTCTCCACTTGCATAGCTGCTTAAGATTAATAACACCAAAAACTAAAAATATTCCATTATCCTTACCGTTTCTCTTTAAATATTTACCCGAGCTATTTTGATATTGAAAACTTTTTTAGAAAAAACACATTTAATACTGTTGCCAGTAATAAGAAGTGAAAAATTATTAAATCGTTTACAGTATATGGCAACATTAAATAATATTTTCGTCATGTGTATACTGTAAATTAAAAATTAATAAACAAAACTTGACGATTTGAATAAATTTCAAAAAAATTTATTTTTGAAGCTAAAAACTTAAAAATTTTTTTGGGAAAGGGGAAACTTGAAAAATGAAAGACAGCGTTGCCAGAAACTTTGAGAACAAAATCATCATATGCCGAAAAAAAACATATTTTCTGGAAAAAAATCGTAATTTTCACGGCATTTATTATTTCCATCTAAAAATAAAAGTAAGTTATTGTATTATATGTATATACAAATAAATTGATATTAAAATATTAATAAATTAAAATTAAAAATTTAATGATGCATTTCTATGAACGGGCCAACCTAAATTACGACGCAAAGCGCTGTCATAACTTCTCATGCCCTTACAAAACGTATGAAACCAACCGAAATAACGGGGCGTCAATGCTTTGCAATTGGAAAATCCAGTGAAGTGAAGTTGGCTGCAAAAATAATGACAATTTAGTTATTTTCAGGACAATTTGCTAATTTATCTCCACTTCTCATTCCTATTTAGAGTGTTTTATTAATCAAAGTGAATAAACAGCATCTACTGCTTCTGGCGCAATGTTAAAACTCTAATATAGGTTACTCAATTCTGCGTAAAAGCTTAGCGCTAAATAACGTTGCGCTTTGCGTCGTAATTTAGATTCGAGTGAAATATACATATATGTGTTTGTTACAAGGTAACAAGTGTAAAGTAAACAAAAGCAACCAACAACAAGCTGACACAAAATTTAACTTCACTTTGTAGTACAATTACAATGAAAGTTATACACAAGTGAAATAAAAAATCATAATTTCTTTAAATTAGAAATCATAATTTGAGGAAAGAAATCATCAAATCATATTTTGGTTCAAAAATCATCAAAAATATGATAAAATCATCATTCTGGCAACGCTGCACACAGAATTTAAATGATGTTGTTTTCAAGTGCCGATCCACGTATACAGTAGCGCTTGTATCAGCGAACAGTATATAAGGCGTTGTCACAATATGCAAAAAAATCGTTAAACAAATTTTGAAAAGTTGTTGGTCGGTTCCTCAAGAAACCACTATGCTATTACGGGTTAAAAGGCATAAAAGTACCAAGGTACAATTTTACCCCTATATGTTCCAGTTTCGAAAAACTGAGAAAAGGCATTCGAGAATCTATCTAAAAGAAAAGAATACGGCAAAAGCTACATTCTCTGTTCAATACTCAAAAAAAAAAAACTATCAAAATTAAGCTTTTGCTCATGTTTTACTCCCTAAGGTATAGGGTAGCCCAAAATGACCGAAGGGGTTTGATGTGAAAGAGCCATTGTGTGCGCTCGGAGTGTGCTGTGGCTCAATGCTGTTGGAGACATACAACCGGCTGAAATTGAAAAATTTTCCAACATTGTCCGATATCTAACAGCAGTGATGGAAAAAAAATATGGGCCAATTATCCTTTCCGACGCAACACCGCACCAAACGGTACACTTAAGTGCTTGTAATTCTCGCTGTTGAACTAGTCTTGTATTTTTCGTAGCCCCTTAACGAACCCATTCCATTGGGAAAGCGCTTCGTCGCTCTTAATAAAATTATGAATAAAATCATGATTTTCTAATGAAATAAATTTGAACGATTTTGGCACTTTTGTTCAATTGTCTACTGTTCCAATTTCAATTCCCCAAGTGTTGTTTTACAAAATATTGAAAACAAAAAAAATTATAAAAAAAAGTTACAAGGAATTCAAATATCTTCGCTCCTTTTGGGTCACCCTGTAGATATATGAAAAAATGTAATCAGATTATTTATATACTTCTTGGCTTTTGAATTTATCTGCTTTAGTTTACCAGATATTATGTTACCGATTTCACCCATTTTTGCCCTTGTTTGAGTGAAATTTTTATTGAAAGAGATATCGAATTTGAAGTCTCTAGCCCTTTGGATGTGATGAGTCAAGACTTGTATTTTTATATACATAGATGTTACTTCACCGTCATTTTATTGCGCAAATAAATTAAATTAAAATTAAATTTTTATTTGTAATCAAATTCGAATAATCAATAAATAGTGTATAAATAATTCAACATTGCCTCACCAAAAAATAAAAACACTCACTAAACTATTTCCTAATAAATAATTCATATTGAAGTTGCTCTTTGTGATTGTTGCAAATTTTGTTACACACATATTGTATTGTTTATTGTTGCTTTAGCCAAAAAAAAATTCAATTTATTGTAAACTTACTACCAGCGAGCAGGAGAGTTTGTATAGAGAAAGAGAGAGCGAGAGAGAGATAGAGCTAAAAACTGCGGCAACAATTTCACTTTGCCGTAATAAACAAATTGTTGTACGAACCGCTAAATAAAACTGTTGAACAAAGAGGAAATGGCTGCAAGGAGCAAAACAATTTTAAAACAGTTTTTAGTTGAGAGTTTTCCATGTTTTTTGTTTGAAATATTTTTTCAATTTTACACTGAAACTTAAAAAAAAAACGTTACAATTAAAGTTAGTAAATATTTTAAAATTAAAAAAATTCATATTTGTTCAATTCATAAGCTCGCATTAGCATTATATGCATTAGTATGCATTATATGGTCTGGGAAAATTAATGTTTTTTTTTTTTATCAATTTTGTAAACATCTGTCAAATATGTGATTACTAAGACCACAAATTAAATTCTTCTTTTCCCAATGTCTGATTATTTTACTTTTAATAGAAAATTCACTAACTAGCGGTTTAATTAACAGTCTTTATTTAATCGACAGTTAATGATTTAAGCTTCACCATCCTTCAGTTACTTAACAAAAGAATTCGGCAAAAGGTATGGCAATATTGTTTGTGTTTGTTAACGAATAATACTATAAGGACAGAAAATAAAAAATATCTCTCTCTATACGAGTATTTGTGGAAAAGCATGGAAGGGAAATGCGGGAATTCTCAACAGCAACATTTTGTTCCAGATTAAAAATTTCAAAACTGAAGCGAGTCAGGTGAAATATTGGTCTATAAAATTATTTAAATAAACACATGTTAAACAGTTTCTTTATAGACCCTTTAATTTCACAAGAAATTTTTTTTTCCGATTCATAGTTTTAAAATTATAAACATTGAAAAAATATAAATTTTGCTTTTGCATTTTTTAAAATAATTTTTTACATGTGTAAACTTGTTGTATTTATCAATTATAATTATCTTTGCATATGCGTGGATTATACTGCAAACTGCAACATTTTGTTTGGTTAAATTTAACAGATACTTTTTCGTTAAATGGGGTTAGTTAAAAGTTAATCAGACATTATAAAATAGATTTTTCTTTGACCGACTGTTAAAGTTCCAAGTAAGTTTTAATCAGACATTGTGAAAATGGCCGTTAATGATCAGTATATTTTTGTTCATTTTGATTAAATTTTCGAACTATTTAAATCCAAATTGTTAATCGTGAAAAACATAAAGACTCATTCGTACCAAATTGAAACTCGAATACTTGATTTAATTTTAAAAAATAAAATGAAATGAATGTCAAAAATTGTTAAAAAAAAGAAACGATAAATAAAAAGAAAATGAAAATTACAATACTACAAATTTGCCTGTTCACAAGCCCATGAAGATATATCGTCTTTTTTCAACGATAAACCATACGACAGAGCTTGTGAATTGAATCTGACACCTCAGATAGGCCTCCAAATGACGCATCCCCCAGCACGCCGTCGCGTGGGTTCCTGAGTATCTAAAATTTTGCAGCATTACTTAAGGATGTTGGAAACAGATGCTTTATAAAAATGACTTGTTTGACAGCAGCTGTTCTGTAATTCTTTTACTTTTGCTTCAACAGCTGATCAAGTTAGTGGAGAGGCATTTCATTTAATTGTGCAAAGAATTTATGAAATGATATTTTCATGTGTTTTCAAAGGCAAAAGAGTGTGTAAATATGCAGAAAAATATGCATGCATAATACATACATTTGTATGCCAGTATGAGCATATTTGTTGTAAAAACTAAATATTGAGAAGAAAAAAAATTTCTTAATTTTCAAAACACTTTGGCTGCCATTCACAGCTATTTCATGGGTATTTTTTTGCATACTTTGCTTTCATGGTCTACAAGTCTATTGAATCTATCGATGGGCTTGCTTAAACTGTTCATAAATTTTGAAAATAGTCTTGACTACTTTAAAGCTTTGATGGCGTAAAAGCAAGAGACTATACGCGAAAATGAAGTTATATACAGGATCTTTCATTAGGCGCTGCTCCGTCTTTAAGTTTAAATAAAACAGAGAGTGTGTGAGATATTTTTTAGTTGTTTGAACGACCTATTGATGTCAATATGTGTGACATATATCATTGTTCAAATGTCCGCTACGGCTACTCTGGGTGCAACGCATCCGAAATGTCAAATTATGCATTACTGTGGCGCATAAATCCGGCTGAATTTGACCAAATAACTTGGCTTATATTGTTTTAGAGGACCACTGTGGTTTCTGGCTTATTCGAATACAGCTGCGACTTAAGAAAACCCCACAAGATATAGTCTAACCCCTTAGACTTTATCTATCTCGGTAGACAGTTCACATTACCTCCACGTTAGATAAGCAGGGCCTCAAATCGCTCCTGCAGAATATCCAATGTGACATGAGCCTAGTGATACGAAGCACTGTCCTGTTGAAACGACATGTCGTTGGTATCCAGATCATTCAATTCAGACCAAAAGAAGTTGGTAATCATCGACTTATAGTGATAGTGATGCCATGGCCAATCTCGTTCTCAAAGAAATATGGACCGATGACGCTGGCAGCCCAAAATCCACAAGAAATAGTGACTTTTTCGGTATGCATTTGCCGCTCTTCGATCCCAATGTGCATTGGTATCGTCAATTTTGTTTGTTCAGGTACCCATTCATCCAGAAATGGGACTCATCGCTGAAGATGATAAAAGAATTTTGTTATTTGCACGTGTTGTTGAATGGTATAACCGGAAATTTCGGAAGTCCCTGTTGGAAGACCCTTTATATATATGTATAAGTATGCTATTGATTGTTTTAAAAGTTACCACACACATGTTTAAAAAAAAAAATTAATAAAGCCATAAGAATGTTGTAGTCGTTATGATAACATGTTTTCATTTTTAATATTGGTTTTAGTTAAAGAAAAGTTTTGAATAAAGAAAACCATTTGGGATTTAATTCAATAGGTACTACAGTAGAATGTCGAAAACGTATATCTCGCGTAAAAATTTAATCAAAAATAAATTGTAAATGATTCCACATGCAGGGAGAAAGTTGAAACTTTCGATATGAAAAATTTAATTTGAATTTTTTGCGGTTTACGAAGAGGCTATCGACATGACAAACTCCTGCGACTTAAATTACCCGTTACTGTTGATTAAATTACTATAATTTGAACATCTTGAGCTAGTTCGTAAGATATTAATTTCATATGATTGTTCTAAAATGTTTCGTCTTAATGTTACATTATTCCAAGGGGGCACTTAAGTTTAAGATTCTGAAAATAAATCAGTACCTCGATGAGCAGGAATTTTTAAAGAAAAATCTTTCCTAAATTTTTAACAATTTAAATTATTTTCTTTTAAATACAATACTGTTGCTGTTTGTTGTTGTACTTGGTCTTAAATGCATTTTTATGTAACCAACATGCGCCTGCTTTCGCACGCTTAAAAACAAACATTAAAACTCGTTCATGAACACAAACTCGCTATTGCAAATATGCTATTTATGAATACTAAAATGTAGAGAAAAAAGAAGTATTGTACTGGTACGTACGTATGTGTGCCAGTAAACGACATAAAAAATAAACAGTCAAAAGAAACTGTAGATGCTGGAGTGCGAGTAAAGAAATTACCACGTATGTATGAATGTATGTGTGTTACTCTTATGCTCTGTAATTTTACATGCATGGATATGTATTCTGCGAGTATAAAAAACAGTTAAGTGTGTATGTGTGTTTGCAAGCGAGCATATACAACAGTTAAATAAGTTTCAAACATAAAGTTTTTCCTAATTTTTTCTTTCGTTTCTTTCTCTTCTACGCTTATTTTTTTGTTTAACAAAGTTTTTCTTTTTAATACAAGCATTTTTCTCCCTGTTTGAGTCTATCTTTTCTGCTTTTTTCGTTAAAATATTTCAAAAAATTTTTAAACAAAATAAGATAAAATTGTATGCTGTACCATAATGATAACGCATTCATAATATCCTTCTTAAACGAAGTGTTTATTTCTTCCAAAGGTGTTAGCAAACAAACTCAACAATGGGTAAATAAAAAGGGGAATATAAAGAGTGGAAATGAAGTACGAAACTTCCTCCAAAAATGGAATAAAGCATAAAGAAAATATGTTGAGAATGTTACTTGAAACAAGTTTACAATAACAGGAGTTTTCAATTATGTGCAAATGGAGACTTAATGGCAGCGATTAGCTTATGAACACCTTTAGAATGAAATAACACCGGAGGGTACAGTTGCTATGACTTGACTCTACAGCACGAACATCGTGTGTTCAAACCCTACTCTGGTAGTAAGAGATTATTCTGATGTGCATTATTGTCCGTGTAGAGCGGGCAATGAAAACGTTGCCTAATAAAATAATTAAAAACAAATCATAACTTGTCGTTTATCGATACTTTATTAACGCATCTATATTTCTTCGTTTTTCATTAATTCAACTTTCAGCATATGACAGCCATTGTTTGGCCTTTTCCCGTTTCGTTAATCTATAGAATTTTTTTTTCGTTATAATTAGTCTGGTCTACCGCAGAGGCCTTAGTGGCACTTGATTTCATGAATCTACTAGACGACGACGAGCGACGCCCGGTTCCTGGCTAAGAACTTGAAGAATTTCCTTTTCATTCTTACAACTTCTATTGTTGAATAATGTATACCGTGGTTCTTCGACTTGCAACATACAACATATTGTATGGGTCCATAGACCCATTGACCAGTAAATTGTAATTTGAGTAGCTGATGCATCGCCTTGAACTTCCCTTGAGTTTGAAGATGACAGAAGTGGCGACTCTTCGAGATCCAACTACAGAGCTGATTGCGGACTGATTATTGCAGAACTTTTAATTAAAACAAATTATTATTTTAATTAAAGGTGTTAATTACAAATAAAATAATTTAATTAATTTCAATATAAACATATTGATAAATATTAATTCATCTTTTTATTTGACCTTCTACTTTTATTGTATGCAATAAATTATTTAGCACTGCAGGTCTTTTTTATAAAAAGTTTTCAAATTATTTATTTTCGATATACCGCTAACACTTGATTAGCATCATCAGGGAAATTAAATTTTTCGAATAAAATTATTCGAAATAATAATAAATAAAAATTTATTATTATAATTTTTAATTTATTATATTATATATATATAATTAAAAAATATATATTAAAAAATAAAAAATATATATAAATAAAAAATATATATTAAAAAATAATAAAAAAAAAAAATATTATTCCTGATGATGTTAACAAGCTGTTAACGAAATATCGAATAATAAAAAACAAAATAAGATAAAAAACAAAATAAGATAAAAAAAGACCTCAGGCTTAATAAATATATATCAAAAAATATAATAAAAAAGGTCAATTAATAATATAATTAATAAATAAAAAATAATAAATATTATTCGAAAAATTTAAATTTCCTGATGATGTTAACCAAGCGTTAGCGGAATATCGAAAATAAATAATTTGAAACCTTTTTATAAAAAAAGACCTGCAGTGCTAAATAATTTATTGCAAACATATTGCTAAATTTTTCCCAAAATACAAATTTTTAATTAAAGCTTTTGTTCTATTACTACCAGCACACGGCCACGGCTACACATATATTAACTGTAAACAAAGGCTAAATTTCACTGCATAAATTTTTCTATCACTTTCCATCTTCTGCTGCTGTTGGAAAGCAAAAACTACAAGAACCATAAAAAATTTTAATTCAAGATGAAAAAAAAAAATTCAAAATTGAATCACGATCCAATGGAAAATTAAAATAAATATTTTCAATCAATTTTCGCTTCAAACTTTTTGCTAAAGTTGTTGCTTTATTTCAATATATGTTTGTGCAATTGTTATTGTGGGTCTGGTGAATTTTGTGCTTTAACTCAAGCAAAATATGCAACAAAATTTCTTCTTCTTCTTCTTAAAAAAAAAAAAAAATCATTGAAATTTTATACTTAACAAGTTCTTTTCACTTAAGATACATTTAGTACAAATACAAATGTCGAAAAAGTCTTGAAAATATTTTAAAAGAACAATATTAAAATGAAAAAAAAGAGTCAAAATATGCAGTAAAAATACTTAACGAAAAATGCTACATCTTTCACTTTAGTTAAATTTTATATATTTTGCATAAATTTGCAACTTTTATTTGAAGTTTATTTTCTTAACTTGTGCATAAACTTGAGGGGCATTTTATATACACATAAAGAAAATATTTCAATTTCAATAA
The DNA here is from genome assembly GCA_963924685.1 of Dexiosoma caninum. Classification (NCBI taxonomy): domain Eukaryota; kingdom Metazoa; phylum Arthropoda; class Insecta; order Diptera; family Tachinidae; genus Dexiosoma; species Dexiosoma caninum. The sequence continues at coordinate 27,914,336 of OZ004725.1, read as the reverse complement.
GGCTAAACTTTTTTAGACTTTCTCATTTAACTTTTGTTAATATCTACACCACTGTGTCCTTCTTCTTCTTCTTCTTCTTTTTTTAATAAAGTTTACCACTATACTTAGCTAATCTAAACTAATGTACTTCACTCTACTCTTCTTTACTTTCCCTACACCGCTATAATCTATGACAAACTACTTTATTGTACCGCAGTCAATTCTTAGCAATACTTGACTACTCTTCTTTGCATACCGTACTTTATTGTGCTCTAGTCTATTTTAAACTACTTTACTCCACTTTTTTTTTTTGCCTACCATAACCCGCAATTCTTAGCAAATCTATGACACTCTACTCTAATCTTCACTGATCTACTCTAGTCTGTTATTGTAAACTTTAGTATATTCTATACGGGCATACTCGTATTTAGCTAATCTATTTAAATTCATTTTAATCTCCGCTGGTCTATTCTAATCTACTTTAGTCTACTGCTCTTTCTATCCCCTACACCGATATACCTATGCCACTCTACTCTAATCTATTCTAGCCAGTGTAATTTACTTTAGTCGACCGTCAACTACGCAAGTCTATTCTAGTCCCTACTCATTTTCATACAATCTAACTCACTCTTGTCCATTACAAACTATTCTAATCTAACAAGTGACTTTATTTGGTTGATTTACCTTGCAGCTTGTGTACAACCTCGCAAGAACAAACCTATGAAACCTACGAAAATATCCGAATATCCAAATGAAGAAAGATATTTCATTTATTTTCTCTGTAGCGTTGAGATATCGCATAGTGTCAGATATACCCATATGTAATGCCTTTGATACGAGTGGGTTGTCCAGCACCTGTTTGCCAAAAGGTTTATGTCGCACAAAGTCCAAAGCCGTACCGTCATAGACCAAATGGGAAACTATGTCTGCTCTGGCCTGTTCCCGATGGCTTTGACTGAATGTTGCCTACAGTCAGTCGTAATTATTTTGCTGGAAAATAATATAAAAGTTGCAACAGATTTCCAAGCAAATGTATATGCCAAACTGGGTCGTTTGCTTGAAATTCAAGAACGCCAGCTTCAAATGAAAATAGAAAAACATGAGAAATATATGGCAATAGCGGACCTAGATTTACAAATAAAAAACCTGCAGCATAAAAACTTGCAAAATAATGTGTAAATAATTATGTAGCTATTATTTAAATCAAATGTAGAAAACCACAAACTGAATTAAATTTTTAATTTAAACATTTATGATTTTACCCTTTCATGCAATAACAACTTACTGATTATATGCCATTCACAGTGTTGTGGAAGTTAAAACCTATTGTGAATCTTATTAAAATTACGATACGTTTACAATCGTATGTCATAATCCCACTCTGTTCAAACGATTGACGTATCACGTAATTATCTTTCGTACGATTGTCGTTACGTTCACGGATGTAACGATTTGGCCCCTGAATGCGCATATTAGGGGAATCCTGCCTGGAGTAGTTTGTTCAATCACGGGGTCATTGCTTTAAGCTTAAGCCCATATGACACTACATTTATTTTTCATTAATTAATCCAGCCTGTTCTGTAAACCGAGTCGATTTAAAAACGAATGATTTCTCAATACTTACCCGAATATAAAATTGATAGAACGGGACAGCAAAGCCAGAAAGAAACAAACACAATATAATATTTACATTTTTAAGTGTTGCCTCCTTATTTTCATTAAAAAAAAAAAAAAACGCTAAAGAAAAATGTACGATAAAAAAATAAGCTTAAAATCGCACACATTGTTCATAAATCGCTAAGTTGTCGTCAACATATAAAAGATTTTAAGTTCGAAAGGTCAATTTTAAGTTGAAACTTTTAAAATTTTTTTTTTAGAAATTTACTAATTTTTTTTTTAGCGATAACACTAGTGGACGATTTGACGTTTTTGCATTTTTTTTTTTTTTTTTTTTTTTTTTTTTTTTTCTAACAACACAATCTCTACGAAGCTCTTATGCTTGTCTGTAGAAACACCCAGCGTCTAGGCGGGAATCGAACCCGCACCTCCATATTGATAAGACTAATGCTCATGCACTAGACTACGGAGGCGCCCGAGCGAATTAAGAATTAAAAAAGACGGGTATCCTTTTGTAACAAAAGCCCTGAAGTAGTGCAGTTACTAAGGATAAAAAAATAGCTAAGTCTACCGCGCATTTCGTCCTTAAGTAGTACAACGCGTAGCCAAAGTTAAACCCGCAATCAATAAAGTGTGTTATGCAGACCGCAGGAAAAAACAAAATTGTGTTTTTTTTATCTTCCTAATTAAGGGAAAGATTTACCTTAAAATGGTTGTACTCTTCGGCCCTAATTAATTTTCCCATTACAATATATTTGCGCTCTTCTCAGAAAATTTGAACAATTAATAAAAAATGTAGTGTCATCTGGGCTTTAATACAGCCCATTTTAAGCTGCTGCAGCGCACTTTAGCATATTCTACACTGCCCATTACTAGAAAAATACCAAAATATGCTGAAAAGCTGCTCATTTGTAATTGGTTTCCAAGTATGTTGGTTCTCTTTATTCTCGGAATTGGAATTCCATTTATTGAATACAGCTTCGCACTTTTTATTAGAAAATCTTCGAATTAAATCGCTAACAGCATCGCTCATGAAGCAATTGTATGTTTCAACAATTGACATATTTTTACTGATTGGATTGGGACCCATGTAAAGGTTTTCGTGAATAATATTAACTGCGCCCTGCCGATTTATCTTTGGTGCCTCCTTATACCATTTTGTAATGTCTTTAGTATTATAATAATAAACCTTCCGCCAAAGATGTTGTTGGCATTTCGTTGCTCGATTCATGTATATCATACGTAATAAAGCCCAATACCACCCAGGTGGGTATAAGTAAACGATGTACATAGAAACCTTTGGTAAAGCGAAGGTTAACCAGTCATGCTGCATATGCAGGCAAGTTATGTGTATTGAAGTTTAGGATACGACTGTGTTCTCCTGCTTTTTTATAACAGTGCTGAGCGGATGGCACCTCTATAAGGTAGAAAACACACAGATGCTGATGTGATAAGAAGCAATGCAGCATAATTCTAGCACAACTCGGTATTTTTTTTATTTTTTATCTGGGACCAGCACTCAGGCAATGACTCCTACACATGCGAAGCATTGTGCTGGACAGGAGGTGAAGCTTAATTATTTATTTTTGCAGCTCTGCTTTCGCACGTTCTTTGTTTTTATACTTGTAGCAGTGCTGAAGCTTCGGTTTAGTAGCCATTTTTTTTATTATTATTTTACTTCCCCTGTGCTACACAATACCGAAGAAGGAGGTCGTTCTGATGCGATTGTGGATTGCTATCAGCTGCAGCCGGTATTGTTCAGTGACCAGTGACTATGCCTTCGCCACTGAAACCTTCCGACAACAACTGACACACAAAGACACACTAATGCTGCTGCATCAGAAAATGCGAGATGTTTATTTTTATTTTAAAATTTTAGTCTGACACTGGGGTTGAACCCAGATCTGTTTTTGGTTTAGTAGTCAACGTGCAGACTACCATCCATCGTGCCATCGTTTTTCTAAGGAAGAGTAGCTGCATTTCTGATGTTATGTTAAGACATTAGTTAATTTTCTTTTAAGCTAAAGCGAAGACAATTTATTTATTTTAGTACTTCGCTGTGTTAACATAAACACAACAGAAAGTGTGTTGGCCTGAACATACAATCTTTTGGCGTTAACTACTCAGCGAACATCCATGTAAAATTGTAAACTACTTAGGACTACTTCTTCAGTTAACTTTTCCTTATGTTTGATCAGCATTCAGTTCTTTTTCCAATGCCACATGAAATGCCCCTTAAGATGATATTCATTCGCTAACCCTTTTTTATCTGTTGAAAAAGAAAATAAAAATGGATATTTCCGCTACTGAGATTGCAGTGATTTTTTAAAAAAAAGTATTTTCGTTTGGCATTCAAACACACTCATAAGGTTTCTGCCTTAAAAGCATATAAAGTTGTAAGTTGATATGTAAAATTTGTACACTTTGGTAACTTGTTTCCAATTCCTTGTGAAAAACTTTTTATTCAATTTGACCAAAAATTTGCTCTTTCCATTTTATTTTACTTTCGAGATTTTCGTTTGCGTTACTTTTACTTAAAAACTAAATGTTCTTTCTTGCAAGGCTATAAAATGTAAGGATATGAATTTTGAGACACACACAAACACTACAGTTTCACACGCTCTTATGATTATGAGTCAGTATGAGTGTTATTTACCAACCAGCCTGTTAGAAAAATCTTTTTGGGTTTTCTTTACGCAAACACAAACACACATAATTTTTAAACACACATCCCCACTTTTAGTTGTCTTCTTAAACATGCATTTAAGCATGAGTTTAACAAATACTTATTTTCTGAGTATCAATTCAGAGTTTTTTTTTTTTTTTTTTTTTTTTATTAGCGTGGCAAAGCATTGAAAAAGGAAACTGCGGAGAAAGTATCATAAAATCGGAAACTTATGTAAAAATCTAAATACACGTGTTGTTGATGTGCTAAAGTATCATGTCATAAGCTATGCTGGCAAAAAAGTAAGGTAAACGAGCTTTCATATGGTTGGAAGCGAAAACTTTTTTAAGGATATTACAAACGACATGTACGAGTATTAAAAGTCGGCTGAAGTAAAAGAAGGATAGGGATAAGCTTCTCGAAATCCGGATATTACTTTGCGCTTTTTAAAACACTGTCATCATTGTCTCACTAGATGCAGGAGAAGGCAATTGATTTTTTTACGTTTTACTTAAATGAATGCAATTTATAGTTAAGAAAGAGTTCATTTGTTAAAGTTCTACACACTCACATGTCAAAAACTTTATTAGATGTTCTATTAAAAATTTACTTTGTGTTAAGAACATGACATGGGCAGAGAAGTACGAATTATATATTGAATACTATGCCGGAAATTGTACTTCTTTTCACTTCTAATTTACACTCTTTCGCAGATGACATCAGTATCTGCTATTCATATTCATTTAATCGTAGGCCTACGTCGAATATGATCGCGGCGACGAGGCAGAATATGAATAATTCTCTAAATGGTGACCTCACAAGAATATCGGAACAGGGTCACGCGAACAGGGTTGATTTCAATGCTCAAAAGACCCAATGATGCATGCATGAGCGATGAGGCTCATTTCCACCTCGCGGGTACGTGAACAAGCAAAACTATCGCTTCTAGGGCAGCCAAAATCCACGAGTGATGCACGAGGAGCTATTAAACCCGCTCAAAGTGACGGCATGGTGCGCTGTTCACGCTGGAGGAGTCATCGGACCATTTTTTTTTTTGCGACGCCGCTGGTCAAACGACAACAGTGGACGGTGCGCGCTATAGGGCCATGTTAACCGAGTTTTTTCTGCCGCAATTGAACGAATTAGGACTGGAGGACATGTGGTTCCAACAGGACGGTGCAACGGCACACACTGCGCGAGCCACAACCGATATTCTGAAGGTGGCGTTCCCGGTTCACCTGATCCTTCGTTTTGGCGATTTGCACTGGCACGCAAGATCGCCCGATTTAACCGTTCCAGACTTTTTTGTGTTTACGTGAACAACTGCGAGACCCTGGAAGCCCTCAAGGACAACATTCGATACGAGTGCGAGAATCTGTCGCTCGAAGTTCCCGCCGCAGTGATGAAAAATGCCATAAAACGAGCCCGTTTGGCGATGGCACAATGGATGGTAGTCTGCACGTTGACTACACAACCAAAAAACAGACCTGGGTTCAACCCCAGTGTCAGACAAAAAAATTTTTAAATAAAAATAAACATCTCGCATTTTTCTGTGTCTTTGTGTGTCAGTTGTTGTCGGAAGGTTTCAGTGGCGAAGGCATAGTCACTGGTCACTGAACAATACCGGCTTCAGCTGATAGCAATCCACAATCACATCAGAACGCCCTCCTTCGTCGGTATTGTGTAGCACCGGGGAAGTAAAATAATAATAAAAAAATGGCTACTAAACCGAAGCTTAAGCACTGCTACGAGTATAAAAACAAAAGAACGTGCGAAAGCAGAGCTGCAAAATAATTAATTAAGCCTCACCTCCTGTCGTTTCTCCTACTACCCCCCTTTCCTATAGTTCCCAGCACAATGCTTCGCATGGGTAGGAGTCATCTCCTGAGTGCTGGTCCTAGATAAAAAAAAAAATTGCGACCGCGTCCATTTGGCCGATATCATCTTCTCGACTTGACCAAAAAAATTCTAAAGGTTCAGATAAACATAATCAAAAAACAGTATCAAAGTTTTTCATTTAGAAAAAAAATATGAGAGCCCAACAACATCGGATGACTTCTTTTGGCCCACCTTGTAAATACTCGTATATGCTGGCATGGAATATTATGCTGGTTTCTATCCATTTAATTAGTTTATTTTACCGCTGGCTGATTATTGTCACAAAGAAGAAAATTAGTTTGATAGAACGCTTCGTTAATAAAAAGCAAAATTAGTTTTGCTTGTACAGAGTTCTTGAATTGATTATTCATGAAATTAAAGAGGAATTTATTTATGAATAAATTTTAATAGCATACCAAACCTAAACCAGAAAATATCTTGCAATAATTTAAGGTAAAAACTTTTGTTATCACTAAAGAAATATAAAATTGTTAAGCAAAACTTGTTTTTTTTTTTTTTTTGTTTAGAAAATAATAGAAATATTAAAACTTTTGTAATAAACTTTGGTTTAGAGAGTAGTTTGAGTTAAATAAACTTTATCCATTCACAACTTAACTCTTGATATGTACCTGAAGGAAATAAAATAATCAAGTTGTTGCTGCATACGTAGACAGCAAAGAAAAAAAAAAATTAAAACAAAAACTAAAAACTATTAAAAATAATTTTGTTTCTTTTTTAATGAAATTTTTTAATATTTACTTAATATTTGTCGAAGAAACATAGAAGAAAGGCTATTTGTGGAGTTATGCAAGTTTATTCCCACAACTTTAAACACATATTTGAGTTTCTCTTGGAAGAACAATGCCACAAAAAATAAAAAAAAAACAGAAACTAAATTCTTTTTTTGAGGTTTTCTCCTAAGTTTTGCAATATTTCTACTTCATAAATATGTATTTGGTTTCAACTTAAACCTTCTACATATATAACAAGTGATGCTAAAAAAGACAGTATTATTTTTCTTTCTAATGATGAGTATTTGAAGAACGTGATTAATACTTATTGAAAGGCAGTATTTTTTTCTTTCTTTTACACAACAGTTTATAATTCTTTACACACAATAAAAAAGCTTAAATTGAATATAAATATAAAAATGCGTATACATATAAATATATATGTATGTATAAGGGTGGTCGTTCGTAGTGTAGCCAAGTTCCCGCTACTGTGACTAATGACTGCATGTTAATTTTGAAACGAGTGTCTCTATGCGAAAAATTGTCTAATAGCGTTTTCACACCAAAAGTTAAAACCTGATTTTAACTTTAAAACCACAAACAGCTGATTTTGCGTGCTGACGTTTAATTTTAATTAAATCAGGTTGTAACGCACAGTTTGTGTAATAAAATTTCAATTGTTTTCTCCTCCCACAATTCGATGAAAACATTTTCATTATGCTCAGCCTAATGACTTTTGTGTTTGTTTTATTTTTATTGTTGTTGACACATTAGTTGAACAACCGTCTCCTGCACCTCCCCAGACACAGTGATCCGTGAGAACCGCTACCGTGCAATGGATGGCCACGTCGGTGCTTCCGTAGTGTAGTGCATGATCATTAGTCTTATCACTATGGAAGTGCGGGTTCGAGTCCCTCCTACACCCTTCGTGTTTCTATAGACAAGGTAGAAAAATTGCGTTGAGTTTTTTGTGTTGTTAAAAAAAAAAAAATGTGTTTCAATGGAAGAGGACACTTACCCCTCGGTCCAGCATAGCCTGGCCATACTGCAGGTCCCCCGATACTGTCAACGAAACTGAGTTGAAACTGAAGATAACTAGTTTAACCGAAGCAATTGGAACACTTATACCCGACGAGGACCGTCGTCGGAGCCATGCCCACTATGTTCTTAATTACAACTTGCTGTCGGAGTAAATCAGCAAATTTTTGTGGAAAATCCGACTATCCAATAAGTATTGCAGAGTCTTCTGTATGGGCCTGAAATATACTGCAGTGGTCAGGCAGTCTCTACGAAAGCCTTATGTTAGAACCCCACACGTATGTGCAGCATAAGCCGTCCATCAAACTGCGCATTCTCTCTGAGGCCCAAATTCACAGTCATTAGTTAAATATTAGTAAACTAAAATGATAACTATTGTTTAACTAATACTTCATATTGACAATGTATTGTTTAAGTAACATTCTCCGTATAATCACAGAATGGTAACCCTAACAATCTTTTAATTTTCAATATTGGTAGCACTGCTATAGCGTATGGTTTTTGTTTACATTTGTTATATTATTTCTTAAAAATCGATTAAAACACGCACGCGCTCATCGAAATACGCAAGATTGTGAATTGCTGCTGAAATTGCTTCGGGAAAACCAAAATATTCTTGAAAATAAAAAACTGTTAGTACTCGTATTATATATACATACATATATAAATATATATTATATTATGATAGATGATATCAAAACAAAAATAATAATAATTTACTAATCAGCTGTTGTCTAACTATTGGTTAACCAATGACATTTGGCGGTTTAACTAATTGTAAACAAAAAGCTGTGAATTAAATATTATTAGTTAAACTATTGCTATTAGTTAACTAATGACTGTGAATTTGGCCAACCAACTGCTATATTTGTGGCAATATAGACCCTCTTCGGCTTGGAATGTGACATAACAACTGGGCGCTTCATTGGGTGGAAACCGCTTGGAGCTATTACGTTTGGAATAGCCGTTTTTAGCTTTCGATGTTGGGTTTAATGGTAGCCCAATAGCTCTTTCTATTTCTATGGAGAATTTGAAAAGTTTAACATTCGACCGTTTCAGTGGTAGTGAAACAGAATTTGGTAACACCAACAAGTTGTAGCAATGTAAACAATGAAGAGAATGTCGCCCCTGTAAACGAAAGTTTGAAAAAAAAGTCCAGATTCGTCTTTATACCAAAGAATTTGTCTTCTGTCCGTCCACTATGTGGATATTTTAGAACATAGATTTTGGCAAAAACAGCGGTTTCAGAAACAGCTGGAGCCACATGAAATCCTATGCGTCGTTCTTTTGCCTATTTGTATCAAGAGGAGTTTGATGTTTCGTAGCAATTGTTTTCTGATTTTAGATGTTTCTGTGTACAACAATAAAAGACTTACGACATCTTCAACCAATAGCACTTCGAGCGCCCAGCCCTGGCCACCGACCAAGAATTAAAGATGGAAAAAAGGCAACATAAAATAATGTTTGTTGTCATGTTTCGGGTCATAAATGTTGGCAACTTTAATGGGTATAATTTACAGGCTTATTAAGTATTTTTGTATGCGTATGTGTCTGTATTTGTATTTGTAAATGTATCGTATGCCCAAGAGATTGTGTGTCTGAGTCCCTTTCTGCAGATCGTAGAAATGTATGGTTTTGTGTAAGTTTGCGTATTTGTTTTCAACTTGGTAAAGGTGGTTTCAGAGCAGCAAAACGAAGGATGCACACAAAATAATATAAAAAATAACAAAAAAAAAAATATATTGTGTTAAACAAAACCTCAAGAAAACATTGTGTAGACATGAAGAGAAACAACTTGAAGACATTTACAAGAATGAAACTTGTTTCTTCTGCTTATGCATGAATATCTATTATTTTTTTTATAGCCCGTAAAGGTGTAAACTTCTATTAAGAGTTTATTTCTTAATTTTGTATAAAAGTCTGTAGATTAAGTCGTTAACTTTTACTAATGAAAAATGTTTGCCTGGGAAGTGGTCAAAAGTGTTTGGAAAGTATTTTTATTTTTATTTTCATTTTCATTTTCATTTCCATTTTCATTTTTATTCTCTTGTGTTAGCCACAATTATATTACAATGCACATATAAATCTAATTGAGAAACTCCTGCTATTTTCAACCAAATTTGATGTCAGAAACTTTCATGCAGCAAGCTCATCTTGATGATACCAAACTATTTTTCAAATACAATAAATTAGTTATGAAATTTCGTTAAATTTTCTTCAGTGGCGTATCTATGCAGCACTTCATCTTCTTCTTATTTTAAGCATCAAGCTCTATTTAGTATTATGTCATTAATGCGCATATACCCCGCAACATCAGAAACGCATAGAAGAAGCGAAAATATAAAAAGATGAACACTCAGGGTCATCATAAATAAACCATCTACATAATCTGATTGAATTTATATAATTTTTGGTTGGGAATGCTGTAATGCTGAACTTAAAGCGAACAAGTATTCGTGGGCACGCATTTGCTTGTTGCTTCTTTTTAATGTCATCTAATACAGTTAATGTCACTACTACCTGTTTCCTGTCGAGTTAAAATCTAAAGCGGATACAGTTTTCTCTAATATCGATTTTATTTTCTTATTCTCTTAAGTTTTCCTAAGGATTCTATCAAGGCGATAAACTAATAAAAGATTACTATTGAAAGGTGTAAAGAAATAGAGGAATAAAAAGAAATGTTTAGCATCCGTTTCTTCTATTTGAAGGAAAATGTGCAAAGGTAGAAAAAATTAAATCTTAATTTAATTGAAGCGACTGAAATATTGAAATTATTTCACAAGTTTATAGTGCAATGAAAATTCTCAATAAAAGAGAACATAAAATAAAATATTCACTAAAGCTGAAACGGATGATGGTTGTGGTGGTGTTGCAGGTATTTTCTTGGATTTGATCTTGTTGAACAGCAAATATTGTCTGATACATTTTCATTATAATATAATATTATGGCGTAAATGAAAATGAGGGAAATATGTACCCGTATATAATAACGGGCGTCTGGTAGCAGATTTATATTTTCAAACTTAAATACAAAACGTAATAATTGACACAAAGTTTTATTAAGAGCATTGAACGAAGAATGGAAATGCGGATTTTATTTTTTAAGGAACATGTCATCCGGATCCTTCAGATCGTCTTTTAAAATTTCATGAATAATCGCTCTTGGATGCTCTTTTCCGTATTGAAAGTCGCGGATTTTCACGTAAACTTCTTTCAACCAGTTCAATGTTTTCGGATCGACTGGGCCCTGGTCGTGTGGAATCTCTGCACCCACGAACGAATTAAAGGGGAATGTGTGTTTGTATGATTGTTTGTTTGTACCTTATAGGAGACCAGATCTCTGAACCGATCTTAATGAAGATTTTACAATATTTAACTGGGACTTTTGAATGAATTAGAGGCTACTTTTTTGTAATCACGCCCTTTTTTACGCCCACTTTTTATATTATCTAACTCCTGACACATGGTTTTTAGCAGAGTTTAGAATATAAACGAGCATAACTTTGCCATTTGCACACACAGCCAGAGCTTCGATGAATTTGCTTCGGAAAATTTCTCCCAAAAACTGATCAGTCGCTTTGGTGAGATCCCATGGCCATCGAGGTCGCCCGATCTAACTCCCATGGATTTTTTTTATGGGGCTACCTCAAAGAGAGGGTTTATAATGACAATCCCCAATCTCCTGTGGCCTTTAAGGAAAATATTCGTCGAGAAATCAGCTCAATTGAACCAAGATTACGGCAGCGTGTGGCGCAGAACACACGGCTCCATTTTGAACAGTATGTTCAACTCGACGGAAGTCATCTCAATGACATACTCTTTAAAAAATAAGATAAGCATTTCCATTCTATCGATCAATGCTCTTAATAAAACTTTGTATCAATTTTTACGTTTTTATTCAACTTTGAAAATATAAATCTACTACCAGATACGCTGTATTAATAAGCAAACACTTTTTTTGTCATCCGTTTTACAGCCGTAGTACTGTACCGATTTTGGAATGATATATACGGTTTTAAAGATTTTCCGGCACAGATGCACAATCTTAATTCATTCTAGCCTCCGGCGTCTAGTGGAGGTGCGGGTTCGATTCCCGCTTAGACCCTGGGTGTTTCTACAGACAAGCTGTAAGAGCTTGTATTGTCTTCAGATCGGTTTAGTACTTTAGTAGTAATATGACTTTAAAGCAGTGGCAGGCAAACCTATACAATTACGTTTTACGGTTGTATGTGTTACATATATTCCCTTTCTGAACAAGAGTCGGTGTTGCCGGAGTAGAATTGTGACTCTTATACCCAATTTAAAAGGCAAATTAATTTAGAAAAGTTTAAAGTTATTACTCATACCATTTTAAACAAAACACTGCTCTTCTTATTAGATGAAAGCAAAAAAAAAAAAAACGCAAATACACCTTTGCTTTTGTGTACGTCTTTTCGCAGAAACAACAACGAACTAAAAATTGAGCGAATCAATTATGAAGAGTTTTTTTCTCTCTCTTTTAGTAAAAAAAAAAATTAACCCATATATATGTACGTATTACGGCCATTTTCACAATGTCTAATTATTTTACTTTTAACAGAAAATTAACTAACTGGCGGTTTGCTTAACAGGCACTATTTAATTAATTAAGTTAATGATTTCAGTTTCACCATCGTTCAGTTACTTAACAAAAGAATTCGCTAAAAAGTATGGCAATATTGTTTGTGTTTGTTTACGAAAAATACTATAATGACAGAAAATAGAAAAAAAACTTAATATTTGTGAATAAAAACATTGAAGTATTCTGAAAGGAAATGGCGGAATATTCATATACAACAAATTGTTCCAGCTTGGAACATTCAAAAAAACAAGTGAGACAGGTAAAATATTGGTCTATAAAAATATTAAGATATACACATGTTAAAAAGTTTTTTTGTAGAGCCTCTAATATCACAGCAAGATTTATTTTTTTTGTTTCAAAGTTTTAAAATTATAAATATTGAAAAAATATACGCGTTGCTTTCCCATTTTTTACATGTGTACATGCCGGTTATAATTCGTTGAAATTTTTATATTGAAATAGTTCTTAAAACACTGTATTTGTGTAATAAAAACTCGGCTTAATTACACTTATATGTATATATTATTAGTTTTTCACTTAAAATTAAGAGTTTTCTATATTAAATTCATATGACTGGAATATCCAATCATTTCATTTTCAATTCGAATTGTGATGTTTCGCTTTACGTCTGAATTTTCCGGAACCAATGTCAACGTAAATTTAAAAATTACTGTATAAATTGCATATCATTTTATCATTGAAATATTTTCACTTTGTTATTTGAAGTTCATGTCAATGCTGTTGTAATGCAAAGATGTTCCATGGAAAACCAAATTCTATTTACAGAGAAAGTCTTTCAATGCTTTGAAAGGGTTTATTATTTGCTCAATTTATTATAAAAGGCCTAACTCCACAATACCAAAAGTACGGCAAATTAGTAATTCTTAAAAAATTTATTCCTAAAATTCATGAAAATTATATTAATTTAAAAAAATGGTTAAGGGGTCTCTTCACAAATTAACTTATCTTTTAAAGTTAAAATAAAAAAATGGTCATCTCTCTGATATTATTTTCCATAATTAAAATTTAGATCGTACAAAGTTAATATTATATTTAAAAGAAAAATAAAAAATAAAAAATAAAAATTAATAATAAACAAAAAAGTTTTTAAATTTTTACACGTAGGCGTAACTTTTGGCCCACCCTGTAGTATACTCGTAAAAAATAGAAAACATTTCAAGCTGATTTAAAATTTTTCATTTGTTTATTTAATATTTCGCATTGTTAATTTGACCTGATTCAATGTTAATTTTACATTAATCTATCGTTGCATGAAAATCTTGAATTTTGCTGTATTGATTTAGTAGAGTGCAACGTTGCTTTAACGTGAGAATACTTTAATTTCGATATATTAAAAAAAAAACATATGTATAGTTTAAAACATCGAAATATTATTATTGGATTATAATAGAAGTCACTTTTACGAATGTGCTGCTTGTATGTATTAAGTTAGTAGCTTCGTATGTACAGTTAGTTAGTGAATTCGTAGTTAAAAAAAAAAATAAATAAAAATATGTATTGCACAGTTTTCCCTCCCATTGTAATTTCGCCATGATGTGTTTTATGTTTTTTTGAAAGCCTGCAAACGTAGTGACAATAATGCAGATGATAATGATGATGATGATGATGATGGAATGTGGTTGTATGACCAAACAGGCAAAATATGACACAACATTAACAAAAGGTTTCGTTTTTTTTCATACTTAACTTTTTTTTTTAACAACAACAACAACAGCAACAACAAAAAACGTTAAATCGCCAATGAACTTTAAACTACCAGACCAAAGCACCAACACAGAGAACAAACTATTAGTACTTTAAAAACCATTTACACCATAATGCCGCAACATCAGCAAAAAAAAAAGAAAAAAAGTACTCTGAAAATGTTAAAGTTTTGCAATACCAAAGCCACAATGTCAGAAACTCTTTTACACTTCATTGCCCTGAGAGATGAGCGGGCATAATTAAAAGAAAAAAATTCTGCTTAAATTTGTTTTGCCTCTACCTGCGGCACAAAAATAAAAAATAAAAAATAAAAATATGTATAGGAATAGTTAAATATATTATAAGCAGTAGTGTGGTATAGTGTTAATTAAAAAAGTTTAATACTTGCTGGATGTTCTTTTTTAATTTATGTGAATGATTAATTTAAATTTTGCAAGATCACAGGAACTCTGCATTTTATATTCTGCATTACATATAATAAGGTAAAATACAGGGTGTGTCAGGAAAAAGTTTTGTTAGTTTCACTGAAGAAATGAACAAAATTTGCATGGTTAACGGTGGCTGTTGGGAATAAATTTGCGCATTGAAATTCTTAGTTCTTTGCTTTTTTACCGTCACTAAATTTTAAATGAAGTTCTTGGCTCATTAACGCCAACAAAAAATTAACAAGAAGGGCATTCAGATATCGATTTTTTTTCTTTAACTGACACTTTTTTTAAATTTTTTTTTTTATTTTTATCTGGGACCAGCACTCAGGAGATGACTCGTACACATGCGAAGCATTGTGCTGGAACTATATTAAAGCTTAATTATACTCGTAGCAGTGCTGAAGCTTCGGTTCAGTAGGCCATTTTTATTATTGTTTTACTTCGCCGGTGCTACACAATACCCACGAAGGAGGGTGACTATGCCTTCGCCACTGAAACCTTCCGACAACAACTGACACACAAAGAGACACTAATGCACATCAGAAAAATGCGAGATGTTTATTTTTATTTTAAAATTTTAGTCTGAAACTGGGGTGGAACCCAGGTCTGTTTAGGGTATGACGCGTACACATGAGCTGCATTGTGCCGGAACTAGGAAATAAAATTTTTGGGAGAAAGGATAGAGGGAGTAGTGTTTATTGACATTTGATTTAAACCTTTCCACGTCCAAAGTGTCAGGAAAGATCACTGCGGGTAGTCCATTCCACATACGTGCTGTTCGGCCAAAAAACCAGTTTTCGCTGTAAAGCGTAGTGCGATTCGCTGCCAAGTCGAGCACAAATGGATGCGCTCTTAGATTTTCACCTGTAAAGAATTTAATATTATCACTTCAATTATTATGGCTGGCTTAATTGAATTATTTATAATAATTGAATTGAATGAAGTTTTAATAATAATTAAAAATTTTATTAAATATTTTGAAAATTTCAAATCAACTGTTTATAGCGAAAAAAAATTTTGTGAATTCAATTCGAATGCCTATACGCCCCGTAGGAAGAAAAATGACGTCACAACCACCCTTTGTCGTTCCCGTACCTCGAGAGCACAGTCCCCAAGTTGTCTAAGAAATGCGTCTCAAAGAATCTCAACCTCGATCTAGCCAGCCCGACGCGGGCAGAATAAGTGCACAACAGTTTGTTTCTCCGAAGGATCCACACATCTCCTACAAAGAGCATAGAACTGATTGCATATATAAAAATAAGCCGTAATTTTAAAACTGGCGTTGAACCCAGGAACATTTTTCGTTTTGTAGTCAACGTGCAGACTACTTCGACCATCGCCACCCTCATTTGAGAAATAAAACATCAGCATAGTAAAATAGGGCTCCACTCAGCTTAAAAATAATGCGACAATAATCAGAGATGGCGCAACTTTGGTTTATAATCAACTTTCCAAAACTTTTCACCCGTGCAATACATTGCATATGTAGGGCACTTCTACTGGTCCCAGAAAAAAAATATATTATGTTTTGTATATAAATTCTTGTATAGATTGTATATTTATTTTTATAAAAAATGCTATTTTTAGAATTTTTAAAATTATTTAAAAAAAAAAATATCAACCATAAATAACTGTAAAAAAAATGTCTTCTAATAAAAACTAATTGCAGCATTATTATGAAACACAACTAAATATTCATTCAATCATTAAAAATAATATTCATATAAATTGCCTACAAAAAGTAAATTATCGGCTCCAAATTTAAACTATTAATTTTTTCTACCAACGTAACTTTCTGCTAAATTCGATGATTACGGTTTCAATATTAACGTGAAATTTCATTGCTACTTGTGTGTATCATGAAATGGTACCTTGTTCATACACCATATTTATATTGTACACTCACAGTCCTTTGTATGCATGTCAGTCACGGACAGACATAGCAGATACAATTTTTCCACAAATTTAACACATCAAATTTTCAAACGTCATGGTGTCGTAATGTGCATTACGTATATTTTGAATGAATGTGTGCAAATTTTTATTGCGAAAAATTAGCATGTCTGGTTGGCGTTCTTTGTCTACTGGCATTATTGTCACTTAAATGCCAGAAACTAATATGGAAGCCTTTTGATGTTTAGCTGTCATTTGAGTAAAGCTCTGTTAGAATTTTAATTTAATGGTCACAACTAAATGTTTTCTCGTCAAAGCAACACATGTGTAGATTCGCAATAACTGCAGTTGCAGTGCACTATCCGACAGACAATTTCATAGTGTCATTTCTAATGTTTTTTCCAGTCAGGTATTCACTCAGAAGTTTTTATTTATAACTTTGACTTATACGAGGGCAAACTATGAAGTTTTTTGTTTTTATTTATATTTTTTTATATAAAAACTTTATTTCAATTAACAATACTACTTATTCGAATAGTTTGCTTAAGATTTGGTGCTTCGAAACAGTGAGACAGAATTTGGGCTTTTCGAGGCTACTTTGAGCCTTTTATTTTATAGCTTCATGGTTTCTTATACCCTTCACTTTAAGTGCAACGAATATAAATAAGTTTATCATTCCGTGTGTAATTTAATTAATATTAATTTCTGAAAATTCATACATTGATGAATAGAGAATTTTATTGAGCCATGTCTCAAATCATTTTTATTAAATATTTTTAACAAAAGTTCGTTTTTACGGGTATTTTTCAAGTCATGCGCAGAGAGAGCAAATTTTTGTTACAGTTTCTGCGTAATCTTGTTTATTTCATTCATTTACAGTGTTATCATATTTTTTTTTTGGAAAAAACTGCTCTTTCAAAATAAATTAGAAAAATATAATATTTGCGTATTTTTAATTATTTTTTATTGAAGAAAATAACATAAAATCATTTTATGATATCATTCGTCATATCATTTAGTTCATCACACATAGAAAACAGGGTAGAGCATTTAATTATATATATTACGGCCCTTTTACAATGTCCTATTAAAAGTTAACGTGGACAACTTTGGCATACAAAACATGCTGTCAAAGCTTACCTTAAGTTTTAATCATACATCGTGAAAAGTGCCGTTAGTTGTGCACATTCTTATTAAATTTTATTTACATTTCTTTTGTTTGTACAAAATTTGTGCAATTAAAATTTGATTTTTTTTAAAAAGTCTTTGGCTTGCAAAATTAGACGTAGAGTAAGAATTTCTAAACTATTTTTTGTTATTGTTTTATTTAAATTTATTTGAGAAAACATTCTTTGAACGTTGGCTGTTGACACTGGTATTGATAGAATTGGATAAACTAATTTCTTTAGATTTGCAAATGCTTCTGGACCACCACAAGATTTTTGTATTAAATATGACTTGCCAAAATCGTACATTATCCTTTTTCTAATTAATTATAGTCATTAAAATTGCCGTGCCGTGGATATGGTCTAGGTCCACAACATTCGGAACAAAACAAAACAAATTACGAATGTTTTTCATACTGCCTTTAATTACATTAGCAGAAGCTAAAGCTTCGACATATTTTAGAAAATCATTGTCAGAATAAATAAGAAAGGCTTGGCAATCATATTGTTATTTAATGCTATTTTGTTTTATTCGAATAAAATTTAAAGAATTGCCTTGATATAAAGAAAACAGATAAATGTGAACATTTGGCAGCACTGTTCATGTATAATAGTGGTACTTGATATTAATCATACGCACAGGGTATTCTCAATATCAAAGAAAATAATTTAGTAGTTGTTGTTGTACGTATAACAAGCTGCGTATAACTGATATAAAATATTTTTTGTGTGGTCTAAGGTTTCATAGTCTATTTGAATACATATGATACTTCGATTCAATGCCTATAAATTACTTTTTTTGGATTGACTCTGGTATTCGAGATTTACCATTATATAGAAAAAAGCGCAGGTTGTATCATTTAATTTGCAATAACTCGAGAACTGGCTCTTCGATAGAACTAAGAAAAACACGGAAGGATTGAGAATACAATAACCTTTAAATTATGTTATTGAACATTTTTTGCAAATCCTTGTAGTTTAGGAGATATTAAGAATATTTTGAGAAAAAACTCTTTTTTCAAGAAAATTAAAAAAAATTTCTTTCAAAAAGTTCATTAAAAAATGTAAACTAAACAAAATCTGAAATGTTGTTATTAATATCTCGAATATGTTACAAATAAAATGAGCCAATTTCATTAAAATCCATTCATAAATTCCGATTTTATTTACAAATAACTGGTATCACCTATTTGACAAATATTTAGAAAAAAAAAATTATACTTTTAATTAAAAAAAAAACAAACTGTATAATACATGTGAAGATACGTATCCTGTTATAATATTGAAAAAAAAAAAATTAAAAAACTTTATCAATGAAATAGATATCAATATATAATGTTCTCATTAAAATACGCAAACTTTTTGCAATTATTTTTAAGTAATTATTGAAGACAAAACGTTCAACTTGATTTGTTATCTTAAAATAAGGAACCAACATCTTTTAAAAAGAGCGAAGATATAATTCGGGGGAAAAATCAAACGTAAATTGCAGTAATTGTGGCACTTAGTTTCTCAACTGTCAAAGACATCACCAAATATTGCTCCACGAAAATAGAATGAAGCTGCATCTGTACCAAATACGATATTTGGTGGTGCAGATAAGTGTTGCAGAACTCGCAAAGTTCAACAAAATCCCCCTCTTGCGCTCGATTGAAGCTGAAAAACACTTTGGTAAGGCCTGCAGTGCTGAAAGTGTGTAAAGAGTTTTGCGTGAATTAAATTTTCATAGAATAAACTGTTAGGGCATCAAATAAGCTGTAATAAATAAATTTTAAAATAAATATGAACCAGTACCGATATCTCCGCCATAAGATTTTTTTTTTGCTTTATTTGTTGACGTGTGTTGTTCATGATGCAATAAATTGTCAATTATAAGCACCTTGTTATACGTAGAACAACAACAATTATAAATTCTTTTCTTTGATATTGAGAATACCCTGTGCATATGATTAATATCAAGTACCACTATTAGAAATGAACAGTGTTGCCAAATTTGCAGATGTTTTTTTTTGCATATTTTTCTAGTGAAAAATATGATTGTAGATTTTTACTCCAAAAACAGCTTTTTATAACACGGCAATTTCTTTCACATTTATTCGAATGAAACAAAAAAAGCATTAAATTAAATATCGACATATTAGAAGTCAAAATGAGACAAAAAGAAAAATGACTCAAAAAATTAAAAAAGCATTCGACTTCCAGAGTGGCGTGTGGTGACTGAAAGGTGCTTAAGTTGTCCGTATTTTTAACTTTTAGCTTAACTTCTTAACAAAAATAAAAAGGGGGTAATTTTTCTGACTTTAATTTAGAAATAGTGGATGAAAGCAAGCCGTGAATACCCAAAATGATTTGTAAAATGCATTGCAAATACTTAAGAGAGAGGGTAAAAGGTCCCGTCAACCGTATGAAGTTTGAAGTACTTCTGTAATGGAAAGAGAAAAAAAAACTTAGATGGCTGCTACTTCTGTTGTGTTAAAATGCCTGCTAGTAGTCTTAAAAAAATATTTATCCAGTCTTCAAATTCTAAATTATAAAACCTGTTAGTCTTTACTGAAGTACAAAGATTTTGAAATTTAAAAAAAATATAATTAAAATATAAAAGCATTGAAATGCTCTTTAAACATTTCCTATTCACTAACTTATTTTCGTTATTTCTATACAGATTAAATGATTATTTTTAACAGCACTTCTTTTTTTTTTTATAAAACTGAAGAAGAGTATTGTACAAAAAAGTACTTACTAAACTCCAACTTCATGTGTTGGTTATTATCACACATAGAAAAAACTCACACATAATGAAGGGTATACGTTAAAAAAAGATCAAGTTTCACATACTTCTTCCAGCAGAAGCATTTTGTTTGTAAATAAAAGTTTGATAAATTGATTTACGAGGTATCTAAGAGTATTTATAATTATTCTCCCCTTATTTTTACGGGAATATTTCACTTACAGCGCCAACAGTATAAATAAATAAAAACGCATATATAAAGTGTAAAAAATAGCATAAAGGCGGTTTCTTTTGCTATTAAAGTTTTACGTTCTCTGCCCTGCATTATTAATTAAAGTCAGAGTTAACATGGCTTTTAGCAAAACACACGCACCAGCACCATATACCCCACCGGCCTTATTGAACTACCTGTCTTTCAGCAAATATTGATTAAATTGTCAAAAAAAAGGTAAAGCAGAAAAGGAAAACTTCTTTCCCCATATATAAAATTGTAACATTGTTAATTATTATGCATAGCAAAAAAAAAAAAAAAACAATTGAATTCCTTTGATCAACAGTTTAAAAAGAAACTTAAGAAAGAACTCAAAGTCAAATAAAATGAAAATTCAAAGACTGTCAATTGAAAATTTAATTTCACATAAATAAAACATAACGTGAGACTATTTGCACGTACACAAAGAAGCCCGTTGGAATAGTATTTGGTACGACAAAGAGAAAAATAAAAAATAAAAAATAAAAAAATATTTCAAAGTCTGCCAAGAGCATGTGCTGAAATATTAAAGGTTTTGCATGTTAAAAAGATTTTATTATTTGACAAATTACTTAAATATGTAAATGCGAATGTGTCAGTAGAAACGTTTAAATTTATAACAACATTTTCCCCAAACGCCCCCCTCCCCCCTCCCCACACACTTTCATACTTCAGAATTTAACAAAGAATCAATGAAGATGCCACGACAGTCTTAATGGAAGTTTTATTGAATTTCGCTACAGAAAATTTAAAAGTTTTGCTCGCTTTAGTTTAACAAAATCACTTCAATCTACATTAATGCACACATGCATACATACATATATACGCACATACGTACATACGTTTATTTTTTTAATAAATAAACAAGTACGCTGGCATAATTTTATATTCGTTTTCTATTTTTTTTTTTCTGTGAGGGGAAGAAATTGAATTTGTTGTATTTTGTGGCAGATGATTTACACGGTCTCGACTGATTAGAGGTAATTTCGTTTCAACAAACGTTAACATAGACATGCCACAGCAACATTAGCAAATAATTGAGATTTATTTTGAATAATAAATGCAAATTTTTATATAAACAAAATACCGCACTATCTGTGTCATGTCACTTATTGACACAGATAAGAAGACCAAGAATTTTTTTTTAAAGAACATTGGAATCCAACAGATATGAGTTTGAAAAAGTTCACAATTAGTACAATTTTATGTTAATAATAGCTGCTGACACGGTGTGCTTTGACACCGTCTTTCTATGGAAGAAACCGCACACAATGTTGTCAGGCAAGACCCACGTTTTGCACCAATGGCCATTGACGACCATAACCTTAATTTCAGAAAAATAAAACTCACAAAGAATCAGAAGTTCAGTATGTGTAATAAAAATATATTTCTAATGAGTGTGCGCGCCATACCTGTCCCAAAATTTGTAGACACCTACAGGAGGAAGAGAAAAATGTATTTTATCCTAAACCTATTGCCCAGGAGGGTTTAATGGTGCAGCTTATGCGCATTCAATTATACTCGAACATGTGTGTTTTTTAATTCATAATGTTTTAGTCGTTCGTCAATACATCCACCACAACCTGGCGATCCTTCATTACCGCCATGGCCCAGACATATCCATCCCGAATCCCCTATCAGGCAAAGGCATGGGTCAACATACTCCAACCCCTGCAGTACCATCGCGTGACCAGTGGCCGCCTCCGTCCATGCACCAAGCGCCCTCAGCCGATATAAGTAACATAGAAATTCGAATAAATTTCGTTTTGAATTTTTTAAAATTACACGATGTTAAATCACATGCCATTTTTACATTTTACATTTCTTCTTTCTTTAGTTTGGTATTTGCCGTAAGAAAACGACTCAAACTATTAACTGACACTTAAAAAAGTTAGAATTATCACCACGAAAATTAACTTGACAATTGTGTTGTGCTTTCTTTAAAAAAGGAATGTGTAGAAAAGAGACAACTGCTGAAGTGTTAAAGCAAGGGTTATGTAATAAGCACAGACCGCAAAGCACATTAAAAACATTTTTTTTATTATCATTTAAATTGTAAATTAGTAGCCTATTTTTTGGGGCATTTACGCTAAATTAAAGAACATTTTCGCACAAATATTGAATATTTAAGTATAGGGAAAAAAAAGTAAAAAAAATAATTCTAAAAAAAATAATAAAAATAATTCAATTCTAGATCCGTTCATACTTGAGGTCTTTTTATAGAGCAAACCTGGCAGTTGTGTAAGGCAAATATTGGGGACAGGCCTTTTGTTAAGTTTTTTTTTTTTTGTTTTTGACGGGGAGCTGTAACTTTAAAAAGTTCAAAAACTTTTAAATTGTCTCAAAACCAAGCAATCACAAAACTATATTTTAAACTAAACAAAAGTATTTTTTGTCACTTTTTAGAGACAATTTTTAAAAGTGAATAACGAAAACTTTGAAGTTTGTTACAGTTACTGCAACTTAATTTTTTCCACAAACACAAACAATTTTTCGTTTGCAGAAAATTTTTCGTTCGTTAAACTAACATGTTTGCTTTATTACTAATTTGTGTTTTTGTCATGTAAAATACTGAGAGTATTTTCGTTAGTTGTAAAAAAATAAAACGATACACATGAAATAGAACGAAATATCTCTGTTGATTACAAATTTTGTCAAATAATGTTTCTTGGAAAATAAAGCTTGGTTAGAATACAAATTATTCTTGTACCCTGTACATAATTTAAGGGTATATAAGTTGAGCATTAGGTTTGCCATTGCGATAACATAAATTACACATACGAGTATATGCATTAAAGGTGTCACAGTCCGTTAATATTGCTGGTCGCTGTTATGAAAAGAGCACTTTCTAAATTTGAAATTTCCAAAAAGTCAAGTATATTTTTGGGTCACGTAATTAGATCGAGAAGTGGTCGTCAATTTACAAAACATGTGATTTTAGATCCTGTTCTTTGAAGTGCCAAATTCAGGTTAAAAAAAAAAAAACTTAACCCTGTAGTGCGCAAGGAAACCAAATTAAAGAAAATACTACTTAAACGAAAGGAAATGGTTAAAAAACAAACTTTTGTTCTAGCAGTTCGTATAATTTTTGTTTATAATATTTTGTTTATAAATTAAAAATCTAAAATTTTTATACTTCAATAGTGATTTAAATGGACAATGTTTTTGTTTCTTTTTAAAAACCAACGTATTATTTATTTATTGTTTATGAAATTTTACATTTAAAAAAAAAAGATAACATTTTTATTTTTTTCATTTTTTATGAAATTTTACAAAGCAGACACTTCAAAATTTCACAATAATTCAATGCTGCTATAACGGTACTTCAAAAGCAGAGAAAACGACGCCTATTAAATAGAGACAACATATAATGAACATTTACACAAAACTGTTTTCAAATTTTGAAACTACGCAGAGATTTTCGGTATGATTCATATTTGCATCACGGCGCACTAGAGGGTTAAATAAAAAAAATGTTTTGTTCTTTTTTCTATTTCGTCAATTCGACTAAGAAGAACTTTAATGCACTAAAATGAAAAGTAACCATACCATACAGGGTTAAATTATTACAATTTTTATATTTTTTTTTCAATATTTTCCCTGAAGAAATATGGGAAAAACATTTAATTTAAAATCAAAATAAGATTTCAAGCTCAACTAAATAAACTGTAATAAAACTTAAAGTTTAACTATTGTTTCATCCAATTGAAAAGTACAACTGTCATAAACGTGACTATGGAAATGCCCCTTTGTAATGCATTGCACTGTAACCAGATAGAGCGGAGGGATATCGTAGAAAATAGGTAGGAGGGAAAAGTGATAGGAAAGTAGCGCTGAACTCATCACTCTGCCATGGCGTGTTGTATTATTAAGCAAAGTACTGGCGCCTTCTGATATTATTTTCAACACATTGTCTTTAAGTCAAGGGGAGTGATTTTATTTATTATTTCACATCGCCGACGTTTTATATTTTTGTATATTTTTCTTGGTGTAAAATGTGAACTGGGTTTGCTGGTTGCTAAGAATGCAAATATGACATTGAAATAAAAAAGGCTTCCGAAGAAACAGTATAAAGAAATATAAACTGTTTTTAACAACTGTAAGTTAAAAACTAAAAAGATATTTGCAATATTTAAAAAAGGCCTCTAAAGTAAACGGAAGGATACACAGCTGCACAGATCTTATGAAATACTGTTAACTTTTAGAAGTTAGACGGACACTTTCACAACCAAAGAGAGTAACAAATACATTTCAGTAGCAGCTACCACGTTAGAGGGTACAATGCATTCGGTTTAACTGATTATCGTTCTTCTAACTCCTTTTTCCGTATTTGCTATTACGTGTATATTTCATTCTATACCCCGATTTAGGAATGTAAAATAAACTTCAGTCGTTTCTCACACGCAGTGCTAACGTGCGTATATTCTGGTTTGTGTGTTTTGACAGATTTTACCCCCTTCCGCCCTGCCTCACTCCTCAGCCAAAACAAAAAAAAAACACTCATAATATTTGACAGAACGAGAACTTTCCTTTTCTTTTATTTAACAATTCCGCTACTAATATCAACATTTTCTAATATTTCGTGATGAATACAACAAGGGCGCCAGGTTAGCGACAGCGATGTGTAAAGAAAAAAAAAACTAACAGAAAACGGAGGCGGGGAGCGAAAAAAAGATAATTTCCTTTACAACAATCCAGACATCCCACAAGAAAATTAAGATTAAACAGAATAGAAATGAGAAGAAAAGGTTTAAATTGCAGTGAGTGTATTAAAATGGGAACTACTAAAAGAAATTGAATAGCAACGTGTTTATAAGGACAACAAAAAATAAATAAATAAAAATTCGAAAACCCTCAAAATTGTTTAAAGAAAAAAAGCACGTACAACTTTGGCAGGGTAAAGTGAGTGCAGACAGGTTAAATGAATATTTAATATTAAGAAAAAAATTAAAAAAAAAAGTAAGTAAAAATATGTGCGCGACATTCAACAGGAAGAATTTGTGCACATCCTTTTCAAGACAACAAGTGATGAAAAAATTTCGTAATCTCGTCTATCTTTACAGCTTCCATAACGAAAACTTTACATCGAGAGATTTCAAAATCTAACGATTACATTATTTGGGAATAAAAGGGTAAAAAAAAATATACAAAACCAGCAATTGAAACTTGCAGGAATTTGAAGTGACTCTTCACACTGGTACAATGGACAGCAAAAGCATTTGTACGGAGATATATTTTGGAGCTTTGACGAACAACGCCATTCTTTGGTGTTACCTGTTACACCTGTACACACATATGTGTACACTAGACTGTAACTAAAAAAAAAGTGCGCTGTTCGCAGCGATAATAATTTTGGACGGCGGACGGACGAAATAACAAAAAAATTTTTCTTTTCCGTAGTTCAAGAGTCGCCTTTTTCAAATTTCCTTTTTATCTTTGGCATTTGACCAGATCTCTGTTATAATTTCAGAAACATAAAGATCGCAAAAAATTATTATAGTTTTGCTAACCAAGTAATTCAATAATTCCTGCAGAAACATTTTAAAATTTAAATATTCAAAAAGTTCGCTAAATGCCAGCTAAATGCTTCAGAGCTCAGCATGTGAACTAGAGTTAGGTCAAATAATGATTAAATATGAATGATTTATTGAATGGTGGCCTAACAAAAATATCGCAATGAGATCGCGGCACTGAGGCAGAATATAAGTGATCCATTGAATAGTGAGCACACGAAAATATCGTAATGGGGTCACGCGTATATGGTCGATTTCTACGCTCTAAAAACCTAATGTTGCTTGTGTACACACCGACGCGTGGTTTACATATTGAGAAAACAGAAGCTCTTGATGTTCTTGGCATGATGATTCAGTGTAATGGTCAATGGACTGAGGACATCTTTCTGGTCGCAAAAGCAGCATTCAAGTGCCTCGGCTTTTTAAGACGGTGCAAAACATGCTTCCCATCTGACTATTTATACCGTTTACATAAGACCGAAGATGGAATAGAACTATCATGTATAGGCTGGTGCTTCAAAGACTATTTTGAAGTTATTCGGCCGTGTACAGAAGATTGCGAAGAAACTTATTGGGAACGGTAGGGTAGTCAACTCTATTGACTCGGTCGAGAGCATCGTTGCAACGTGGGCTGAGTTTCATTATTCTATCGCTACTATAATTGGATAATCAGGGAACTTGTTCCCGAAACACGCTTATTTCTGGCCATAACGCATTCATCAGTAAAGGCGCTTTCAATTGTGATCAATTTGGCAGCGAATCGCTCTACGAATTACAGAGAGAACTAATTATTCGCCCGAACAACATTTGCGATATGTGGAATAGACTCCCAGCAGACATCTTTGCTGTCACCTCTGACGGGGTAGAATTCAGTTAGAATTATGTCCATAAAAACTACTCCCTCTATTCTTCCGCCCATAACCTCACTTCCACATCGCATGTGTAGGAGTGCAAGATTAAAAAAAAAAAACAAAAAAAAATATATGGAACTACTAATGGCGAGAATCATATTCCGCTGTGATTCTCCCAATTAACAATTCAATTAATCGAATCGTATACCATTTGAAATATCCGACTCTGTGCAAAACCTTGACACCCCTTCTGCCCAATAAAACATCAACTCAATGTGAATTTCAAGCTACTGTAAACATGTTTGTTCATGAATAAACATGTCTCCCATATACAGATGTTCCTGATTCAATGAGTTGTTATTGTTAAATTTTTTTTTTCGTTCCATATGTCCATTTGTGTAAGCGAATGTACGAGTATATGAGAATTGCATACATAGAAATATTACGTCCTGTTACAGTAGAAACTTAAGTTGTCTATTTTGTCACTTTTCGAAAATAAATAAACCATGTCATTTACGAATTTTTCCTAAATCTCTTAAATCTTTTAAAAATCTATAAACGTTAACAAGTCTAGCATGATTTAGACTTTATCTAATGACTTATTACTTTTAAAGGAAATATCTTCTTAAAAATATATATTTCGTTACCTTGACAAATGAAATGTTCCACAGCTCACTGTACCTTTAAGCAAATGCTCCAATCGGTATTGCATCTAACGCAAACACTCTTCCATAGCACAAGCATTTGCTTTTCTTATTAAAAAAGAAAAATTGCTGTCGTTAGGAAAAAAAGAAAAACATCATTAGTGTATTAATAAGCTTAAAATGTAAGATTATTAAGAAAGCGACAACCATTTATCTACACTAAGTTAATTTACTTTTTCTTTCATCCTTCTTCTACCTGTTCAGGGAAATGAACGTACACGTTTACAACGTATTAAATCATTTGAACGATATACGAGGTCTGTTTAAAAGAACAGCTGAGTTTTCAATTTTTCTGAGAATTATTTATTTATTCATCAATATGCATTTTGTCCCCTGCAAAGTAATGCCCCTCAGATATAATGCGCTTCTTCCAGTGCTCGAAGCACTTTTAAAATGCGCTTTTCGGTATGGCCATCACCTCGTTTTTCGATTTTGACTTTATCTCATCAATTGTTGCAAAACGCTTTCCTTTCATTAGTTTCTTCAGTTTTGGGAATGGAAAAAAGTCGCACGAAGTCAAATCTGATGAATAAGGTGCTTGAGCCATG
This sequence comes from Dexiosoma caninum, assembly GCA_963924685.1. NCBI lineage: Eukaryota > Metazoa > Arthropoda > Insecta > Diptera > Tachinidae > Dexiosoma > Dexiosoma caninum. Next base: position 27,886,022 of record OZ004725.1, on the reverse strand, counting down.
ATGAGGGTGTTGTTTTTTGGCCAATCACATCCTCCTCCATGGCCTCCTTCGTCGGTATTGTGTAGCACCGGCGAAGTAAAATAATGTGATGGAAATCGATCGATTTGAAAAGTAAATCGTTTTTGGAAATCGACAGTAGTGCGATGAATTTCGATCGATTTCATATTCCATATTTATTTCGTTTCCACATATCTTCTCTAAATACAACTGTATAAAATCTAATAATACAACTTTTAACAATATATTTTTTTAAGCTTTAAGGTTTTTTCTCTTTTTATTTATTATTTTTATATTTATTTTCGATATTTCGTTCACCTTCGGTTAACATCTTCAGGAAGTTTTTTTTTTTTTTTTTTTTTTTTTTTTTTTTTAAAACCTTAAAGCTTAAAAAAATAGATTGTTAAAATATAAAAAAGGTTAAAAAAAGTATTAAGAAAAACTAATAATACAACTGTAAAATATGTAAACATATGTGTATGTGAGTGACGGTTGTAAAATATTTAAACAAAATAACAAAGTAAAATTTGTATCAACATATTTTATGATTTTTATTTATAAAATGCCTTTTTTTGTGCTGTGGTTTCGTTAATTCTCTTGGAAGAAAATAATACGATGAATAGCGAAAATATTCTAAGAAAACGTTTAAGAGATAAATCGGAACCCTTAAATTTGCCAGATGAAATGTGGGTATTTAAATTTTTAAATTTCACTTCTATATTAATAACAATAAGATTATATAATTATAAGATTATATATATTAATAACACTAAGATTATATTAACTAGTATTTATTTAAATAGATTTGTTGAATATTTTCGTTTAAATAAGGACGGATTTATAATCCTTTTTTATTTATTTTTTTACTTTTTTTTTTGTATATTTCCTTACATTTTGTTCAAGTAAAATTAAACGATTTGAAAACGAATTTAAACTGGCACTATCGAAATGCGTCACATGTTAAAAGCGTCTTTTTTTTCAATGAAACAAGATGGAATATGAAATCGTCACATACAAATTCATCACACTATTTGTCGATTTCAAAACGTTTTAACGCCGAAAACGATTTTCATCACAGACCTGAATAATAAAAATGACTACTAAACCGAAGCTTCAATACTGCTGTAAACAAAGAACGCGCAAAAAGCAGAGCTGTAAAATAATTAATTAAACTTCAGCTCCTGTCGTTTCTCTAATTATCCCTTTCCTCTTAGTTCCAGCACAATCTATAGATACAACAGCGAATAACTTTGATAATAAAAAACTTGACAAATGTTAAATTTTTCAATCGCATTGTCTACAGTTGTTTTCAAAACTAAAGTAAAACATAATTGGAAGGAGAAAGACTAAACTTTGTTTACTAAGTGGCGTGAATTACGCTTTTCTGTTTGGGAAGGTCGCTTTAACAGATTTACCAATGTTATGAATTTGGGTGTTGCGATTATCGCGAAGGTTTGTTTATCGAGGGTTGCGTTAATCGATGTTGCACTGTATGTTTAAAAATTCAATAAAGTATTTTAAGCCAATACAAAAATTAAAAATTCCTGAAACAAACACATTTTTTTTTTGGCTTTGAGTCGATCTCGGTGTTTCTTAAAACAATTTCGTTTTCGGCTTTTTTTAAGAACGTTTTCGGGATTAAATATGGCGAAAAGTAAGTATTTTGTATTTGATTTAAGAAAATGTTACTACACTTTTGAAACGGCTTGGGATGTATTATCCTTTAAGAAAGGATTGATTTTTTTTCAGTGTATATGTCCATGTACGAGATCTGTTCAAAAGAAAAGGTGAATTTTATTTTTTTCGATTACATTGGCGTGGTGCATCATGAGTTCTTGCCAACAAGTTGTACGGTTACTAAAGGCCGCTTTAAACGATAAGATTTGTCGTACGTAAAATGTGAGAGAAAATAAATTGAAATTCCATCCGTATGTCAAAATAAGTGAGTATCAATCGGATGGTTGTTTTCTGGCGTTTACACCATTTTTTTTTTTTTTTTTTTTTTGGCGTGTGAGGTAGGGTTGAAAATGCCTTCGCACTTACAGAGACCGTCGTCTTCTGCGTCTAGTGGTGTTGCCACTAAAAAATTCCCTCCTCCTCCTCTGGGTAGATTCCTCCCCGGGACCGCTTTCCGCATTACTTCGGGAAGGCCCAGAGCCACGTCCCAATCAGGACCAATCTCACTCACCCACGTCTGGGTCCGCCAAGTCCGCAGCCGGCGCCATGGCCCCGGCCCGTATCGCCTGGTCCCTGTCAGAGGGGGCCCCGCTATGCAGCAGCGCATCGAGGTCCCTCTTCTTCCTCCGCAGAACGTATCCCACGTACTGTGCCACAGCGTCCCAATTGTCTTCACAATCGAGCATCCTCCCTATCACGGTGGCAGGAGCGAACCCGCCAACCCGCTGCGCCATTGCACCTCTCTCAGTATGCCACCTGGTGCAGTCGAAGAAAGTGTGTTCTGCATCATCATCCGTAATACCACAGTAAATGCAGTCGGGACCATTTGCCCTGCCCATCCGATACAGGTACTTTCGGAAGTATCCGTGGCCCGAGAGGAATTGTGTCAGGAAGTAGTTAACTTCCCCAGGCGTTTACACCATTGGTATGGATAAAATCAAGTAAGAAGAAAACATTCTCATTTAATTTAACTACAGCTGTTTGCTTGTTCTGCCCAGGGATGGAGTTCTTGTGCAATTGAATTTTATTTTAATAACCTTGGAAAATATTTTTATAACTTTGGAATATGGTATTTTCGTGGTCAAAATTTTTAGTGTACTTTTAGAAAATATACGTATATTTTTATAAAATTGTGCTGTAGTGGTCTAAAATGTACATTTTGATTTTATAATTGGTATAAATTTATGAAAGCAGTTTTCCCTCCCTGGCTTTCTCACATTTGTTTACATAAAAATGCATCCCTGATCTAATGGTGTGTGTTGGTTTTTGAAAAATTTTAAAAAATCAAGAGAGTCATACTACTGTCAAATTTTCATCCGGATTTTCTCTTAAAATCTTATAGTTTCATTACATATTACGTTTAGACGATCCGAATTGTGCTCCTCTATACAAAAATTTGGGATGTCGTATGACTTGTGGGACAATGTAAAGCACCCTTAAGGAATACTACAAGGAAGTTATGCAACGTTTGCGTAAAGCAATACGTCTCAAACGATCGGAATTGTGGAAAAAAAAACTTCATTGATACTGCATCACGATAATGCATCAGCTCACACAACAATGTTTGTTCGTAATTTTTTTTTTTATCTGGGACCAGCACTCAGGAGATGACTCCTACACATGCAATGCATTGTGCTGGAACTAGGAAATTTGATTATGGGAAAGAGAATAGAGGGAGTAGTGTTTATTGACATTTTTCTTAAATTTTCCCACGTCACTTCTTTCTTTGGGTATATTTAGCAGAAAAAATATACGTCTATGAGCCAAGAACATTCAATAGCTAGAGCGTGAGATAATTGGGCACATTAATGACATTGAACCTCAATTGTGTCTCAGAGTCATTGAAAATCTCGACCATCGGATAGATTTCTGCCACTGAAGCTGTGGCGAGCATTTGGCGCGATATTTTGTTTCACACATAATTGTCATAGATCTATCTTAATAAAAAATATTAAATAATTCTCCAAAAACTTTTTGGTTTATTTACAATTAACATCTATATGATTCTAATTGTGCTTTTTCCCTTATAAACTATATGTGAAATTTATTATTACATACCTTATGATATTCTCATACAGTATGAAAAATATCATAAAGCATTTTATTACAACTCAATAATTGAGGAGGAAAGCATATCCATATAGTACTATTTCGCTAACGCTTACTTAGCTCATCAGTGGATTTTCCTAATTTCTGAATACAACCCCAAGATCTATATGTTTAAAATTCAATTAATCAATTAATAATATTATTATTATTATTATTATTAATTAATAATACAATTAACATCGTCTATTTTGGTTCGACCACCCGAAATTTACTACGAGGTTTTTCTCACTGTGTACATAGATATATAAGTATGTATGCTATCCTACTACATAGATATAAAAGAAGTAATAAAATATTTTTATATATTTAAGCAGATCGTTAGAAAACAAACAAAAGTTGCTTATTTTTATTTTTTTTTTTTGGCATGAATTGGAAGATTTTAAGTTCATTTGGCTGGAACAGACCGCAGTAGCTGTGGAAAAAAAAACTGTTTTACTTTATTTCTAAAGAAGCATTTCAAATAATTGTGCTCTCATTCTGCCAATAAATGTATAACACACTTCAATAATTGTTTGTGCTTCTTTTTAAATCTTCAACAAAAAATACCGCACGCAAAATACTCTGCCTCATTCTATTTTACTTTAAAAGAATATAGCAGCTTGCATGACACACGCACGCACACACATACACATGAGCATGATGTGTAGCGGTATATATGTGCGTTATGTATATCTAGATATATTGACTGTATCGTGCTGTATTTGTCATCAATCAAAGTAAAACCGCATGATTTATTATTTTGTCATGATGTTTAAGGCGTTAAATATCCTTTTGAACAATATTTTCTTTTTTTTTTCTCTCTCTCTCTCTCTCTCGGCCTTTTCCCTCTTTCCTTCTCATTTTGGGCCACATTTTTTAACATTTAATTTTTGCTGTGCTTTTATAACTTCCAATGGCGTATTCAGTCATTTATGTTGTTGTTGTTGTTGTTGTTCATTGCATAAACTAAACCTTAACTTTCGGTACAGCAGTGCGTACGTTTCGCTGCTAATGTGTTCGCTTTAACCGAAGTAGTGCTGAACAATTTTTTTCTTAATTCTATTCAATTGTGAATACATCAAATAAAATAAATAAATAAAAATAAAAAAAAGAAATAATAAAAATGAAGGATGGATGGATGGATGGAATAAGCACACATACCCACACACACTCACATGCTCAGAAATATTGAATGCATTGAATTCTGTACGCCGTTTATCCCTTCACAGTCATGTCAAGTGTTAAATTATTTGGAATAAAAAATCATGAAAGCAAATTTTGATTAAAAGGTTTACTTACCTTCATTGCGTCTTATTTTCAATCCCATCATAACGTTTTAAGGCATGTAAAAGCGACAAAAAATATGAGAATTTCTTTATAGAAATACATACAACCGTTGTGAGCTTTAAAAGCAAGCAAAGGATTTTGATTTACCAAACTAAGCCTTATACATTATACAAATTTTATCTTAAGCTATGGCTGGGTGTCGCCAACTGTTGCTGCTCTACAGTTAAAATGAAGTCAATAATTATGTTCAGTGAAATGGATTGGGAAAAGCTTAAAATCAAAATCGACTTTTTGATTGATTATTGTTATGCATTTATTTTGCAAAATTTTATTCCACCACAATTACAAACAACTTTCTCATCGCAATGTTATTTCGAAGGTTGTTTATTAGTCGATTTTATAAGAGATTCTATTTTCCGCTGGTTGTCATAACACTGTTGAAACAATTTCATTCATTCCAAAAACAAATAAAAATATATCCAAGGTATATGGACAGAGAGAGAGAGGTCTCGTTAAGTCAACATTTCAACTAAGAAGCTTATGGCATTGGGGACATCAGTATGTTCTGACGTTACAGCGAAATAAAACAGTTGAAGCACCAGCAAGAAGAGTAGGTTTTAGCTTAATCCAGGCAATTTTCTCTTAAGAGCTTTTCGAAAATTTGAACATTTTCTGCAAAAAAAAAAACGTTTGCTATTCCAATAAAGTTCCCCTTGTGATGGTATTTTTTCATTTTTAATAAATCATTGTAAACGAAAAATAAAGTTTATGTATTTTCATTTCGTGAAGAAATGGAATCAATAGCAGATTTATTGTTGTTGGAAGATGAGAAGAACGTGCTGCAGAATGCAGGGTCAGTTTTTGTTGGTGGCCCTATTGCTTCCTTTCGCAGAATGCCTGCACTTCTTCCTGGGTAAATACTCCAAGGACGTCTTATCCACACATAGTATCATCTTTCGTCGCCATTAAATTCACCAGCTTTTTTTTTTCCTTGGACCGGCACTCAGGAGATGGTTCCTACACATGCAATGCATTGTGCTGGAACTAGGAAATTGGGTTATGGGAAGGAGGATAGAGGAAGTAGTTTTCATTGACATTTGATTTAAATTTTCCCACGTGCGCACGTGTTGTGATTTTCGATCTGCATTAAATTAAAGTAAAATTTCAAATTCCACACTTAAATAAATTATAGCGTAGTGTGCACAATGTGTCACTACGTACATATCTTACATACATACCATATCGCTATCATCTATTATTACATTACAATAACGTAATAATACATTCTTATACGATTCGTGTTACTGTTCAGTAACCAGACAGTATGCCTTCGCCACTGATACCTTCGGCTAACAAAGAGACACAAATGCACATCAGAAAAAATGCTAGATGTTTTTAAGAGTCTGAAACTGGGGTCGAACACGGGTAACTTTTCGTTTTGTAGTCAACATGCAGACCACTTCTACCATCGCCACCCTGAAATTTAAATTTAATTTAACCGCCGATTCAACGAACAATAATATTACTCAATCAGAGTACGACTTCAGGCCATGAACACAGCCAAGCGGCAACATACACCCGAATATAACCAGCTCAAGGCCGTGACTACAACCGATGTCTACACACCCGAGTACGATCAAAGGGTCCGAACACAGTCGATTATTATACACGCGACAGAAGCCCCGAAAATTGCCAATAATCATAATGATGAAAAATCCAATACCAGCAATTTAACCCTGGATGGTTACTCTTCATTTGAGTACATTAAAGTTACTCTTTGTCGAATCGACGAAATATAAAAAAAATTTTTTTTTGCGAACCGATTTTTAATGAATAAAAATATAAAAAAATTTAAAAAAAATTCGAACAATCTATTTAATGAAGCTTTAAGGTTTTTTATTTCTTATTTTTATATTATCTCGATATTTTGTTAACCTTCGGTTAACATCTTCCGGAAATTTTTTATTTTAAAATTTTTTCTTTTTGAAATTAATATAAAAATTCTTCTAATATAACATGTCTCATAAAAATAAATTGTGTAAATAATATGATTCAAAATATATTTAATACTTTAATAAAGTATGTAATAATAAATTTCACATATAGTTTATAAGGGAAAAAGCACAATTAGAATCGTATATATAAATAAATATTCCCAAAATAAATTCAGTTAATATGATTCAAAATATTTTAAATTTTTTACAATATTAACAAAATGTATAAAATTCAAAAATATTTTACAATATTTACATTTAAATAACCATTTAAAATATCTTTTTATATATACTTATAATCCCACATACCCAAATATATATAAATATTTTTTTAATCTTTTTATTAAAAAATAAAGAGAAAAAAATTAAATATAAAAATAGAAATTGTTGTGCGGTATGAATTTGAACTTTTTTTTTTTTTTTTTTTTTTTTAAATTTTAAAAACAACAAAAACTTAAAGCTTTCCTCATCAAATAACGTTGTTGACAATGTTGTTGTTATATGAACACACATAAAACTGTTATATGATAAAGAGTATATGATGTTCGTCGATTCGACGAAGTGTAACCATTCAGGTTTAATAAAGTTTTATATTGTTATACTCCAGCAAAGAGTGAAATAAATCGCATTATTCGTGCACTATTCTATATAATTTTACATTTACATTTTATTTAATAATTACACACTTTTTTTTAACTGCCAAAAAAAGCAACGTAACCCTTTCCTTTTTATTAAATGAAAAACGTTGTCTTGCAGAATGTTGGCAAACGGAGAGAATTTCCATTCGAATCGAAAAGCAAAACAGCGATGATTAATATTTCTTTTAATTAAACATTTTCACAATCTTGAGTTTACTTTTTGTTACACATTCAAACGAAAACGCAAAATTTGTTAGTTCTCGTTTTCACTTCTCATCACACGAGTTCTTTTCTCTGTGACACACCTGATAAAGAACACTTTTTATATTTAATATTTAATTCACGATTTTCGATTTAAATGGTTTCTCACACAAAAATTAAAATTTTCTTTTTACACAATTTTTTCCAGTAACCTACATACGTCAACTGTAAATCGAGGGATCAGTGCACAGATGATACTCAGGGTATTTATTCGATTGCATGTGTATGAAATGGATTGGAAAAAATGCTTTAAACTACTTAAAAATATTAAACAGGTATGTAATTAATTTCTTTACTTGCAAGCAAAATAACTTTTACTTACATACGAGTACATATTATTAAATTATGAATTTAGACATACATAAAAAATTGTTAACGAACTGATATTTTGTAATTTGTAAAGCGCGAATTGTATTTCGAGTAAATATTGAGTTAGAAATGTTTTTTAGCACAGTCGATAATTATAAATCGCACATTATAATGCCTGTCATGCAATCCGGTGAATAGTATTCGAACATATCCTCATAGTAATCCGATGAAGACTCATAGTATTTGTGTAATTTTAGCTCATACAGTGCAAAAATTTTACTTCTATTCATTACTGTTACGTAATTTAAAGAATATGCAGGAACATAGTAATTTGTACGTATTCAGTATAAACTCAAGTGAGTTGTAAAACGTCATTGCGAGGAATTTTACGATGCGAGAAATACAGAAACGAGCTACTGATTTGGTTTGTCCGTTAGCAATAACTTTTTTTACACAATGCTGGCTGGCTATACCGAATACATGTGAGCGATTTTTACAACATTTGAGAACTTTCCTGTGAAATTTCATTTCATAATTCTTAAAGAATCGCCAGGAAATTGTCTAATCTTTCACGTATTTAATTTTGAACTAGTTGTAACGGGTCTTCCGGTTTTAGAGAGATCATTATAGCTCATGCCCAAATTTACAATAGATTAGTTTTCTTCACATTCATATCTTTTTCGTATTTTCTTATTAAATGGATATACCCTGCAGGAAATGACAATAGTAAAACTGTGCCGATTTGCTGCTGACTTAGTCATTAGTAGTAGTGAATTGTTCTATATCATTAGGGTGGCGATGGCTGAAGTAGTCTGCACGTTGACTACAAAACCAAAATAGACCTGGATTCAACCCCAGTTTCAGACTAAAATTATAAAAAACAACATCTCGCAATTCTCTGTGTGCTCTCTGGGTCATTTGTTTGTTGTCGGAAGGTTTCAGTGGCGAAGGCATAGTCACTGGTCACTGAACAGTACCGGCTTCAGCTGATAGCAGTCCACCCTCACATCAGAACGCCCTCCTTCGTCGGTATTGTGTAGCACCGGCGAAATAAAATAATAATAAAAAATGGCTATTAAATCGAAGCTTCAACACTGCTATAAACAAAGAACGTGCAAAAAGCACAGCTGTAAAATAATTAATTAAGCTTGACCTCCTGTCGTTTCTCCTACTATCCCTTTCCTATCGTTACAGTACAATGCATGGCATGTGTAGGGGTCATCTCCTGAGTACTGGTCCCAGATAAAAAAAAAACAAAAAAAAATGTAACTAACAATACTACTACTGACGTTTAGCACTGCTGATTGGGCGAAACTGAAAGAAATCGCATCTATTTTCACCACAACAGAACAACAGACAATAAAAAATCGTTTTAGTTCGGTAAAGATAAAGCTAGAAAGAGACAAACTAAAAACTTTAGATGATTGGCGATCGACAATGTCATCAAAAGAATCAACAAAACCAAACGACAAAAGTGATGAGTTGGAGACACTTAGTCCCAGGCTTCCTACAGGGTATGTAGTGCCTTTCTATGGGTTAGTAGTCTATGCCTTAATTCATCATTCATAGTGCTCCTTTTTATTTCGTTCTTAATTTCTACAAACATTTATTTAAAGCTGTCATAAATCTGTCAAATTCTTCTGACATCAACGTTTATATTTGTTAGCTTATGCATGTCTAACATCACATCTGTTAAGTGAGTTTGCTTGTGAAATACTTGTATCTATATACAGACATACTTATACGTAGCTTTGAATGGCATATAAATACAGACACAAGCCAGCATACACACGTAAATATGTGCAAGATTTCTTAACAAAATATTTATTATTAAAAAAAAAAAAAAACCAGAACAATAATAAATTTCAAATGCATGCACATACATGCAGAGACATACATACGTGAATATATTTGGGTGCGTGAACATATCGAGCCTTTGGTGCAATACCGTCGTAACTCAAAATTTGAATTTTTTGAGCTGGGTATGCAGAAATGATCTTTGGGGAAATATATGTATATCTAAAGGAAAAAAGATTATGGTTCCATCTCGAACTGTTCAGTTGCTACAGCTACAATTGTCTTTATTGCCTCCAGCTATTTCCAACAATATTTATTTGCAATAATGAAATATTTCCTTTATGAAAACATTACAAAAGGCATGCCTCTGTATTTAAAAACTTGTAAAAAAAAATAACTTTAGTAAACGAAAATACTATCAAAAAGATGGCTCAAAACTTCAAATGCATTTTTCTCAGTTCGCGATTTTTTGAGTTACGACAGTATTGCACCAAAGACTCGATATGTAACATAAAATGAATTGATTTACTATTTAATAATAAATAAAATCCGGGGATAAGGAATTTATTTTATTTTCTTCTTTTATGTTGTTTTGCTCTCTCTCCTTTCGGGTATTCTTTTTTATTTTTTTTTGTGTTTCTTCCATTAACTTTGGTATGATTTACATAACTTAATGAGCCAAGTGTTTTGAAATACACGCACAAAAATTAAAGCCAAATTTGGCAGGACACACATACACACATACACGCACATAAATATCAGCCGAAAGTACGCCATACGGAAGGAAAAGGTGATGAATTATTAAATCTAAACGGTTTAAATATTTTTCTGTAGTCGAATTTGCTACTAGTATTAACAAACGGGAAGGAAGGGTTAATCTGTGTCTATTTATTTGTATCGCAGCTCATATTTCATTTTAAAATTGAGTTGTTATTAATAGACCCTTTTTAGACTGTTAATGAATATTAATAGTTCTTTGCCCCGATACAAAGAGAGTGATAATGAAGATATTTTTGCTTTCATTTTCATGCTAAAGAAACACCTGCTTCAAAAGGGAAAATTAAATAAGAAAAGGTCAGATAATCGAGAAAAGTTTCCTTTTCAATGTGCAAAATTTATTAAATTAAAATTGTATTCAGGCCAAGCGGTTTTTATGTAAACTCTGTCTATAAATTTAAGTGCCTGTATTCTTGCAAAAGTTTTCTAAAAAAAATTTCAATTATCAACAAATTTTCTAAGTATGTAAAGGCAAATTAAGATGCTTCCCAACAACGGAGACATTCATATAATAACTTCTTTTGGCAAGGGATAGTGTTGAGGACGCACAGTGACAAGTGGCGAAGCAATTGAGTAGGGTTTAATGCTTACGAAAGTCTGCTTTTGCATTGGTAATTTGTGCAGCAGCGTCGCAGCACGTATTCTACGAAGCTTTTCGAAGCGCACATGTTCTATGGGGGAATGTTCTTGCCCTAGCCTATGCCATAATTAAAGTCGTTTTGAGAGTAATAAAGGAGACATTTTGCAGCCAATATTTTTGAAATACCTACAAAGCAGTATGCTATAATATACTCCTACAATTGGTGGCGTGGTACACTAATGATATGTTTTGCGTGATAGAGGGTTTAAACCCATGACTTTCGGCCTGTAGAGCTAACGCGCTGCCTAATCAGCGACCGCTGTTCTCATTTTAATCTGAAAATCAAGTACTCTTTGTGGGAAAAAAGTGTATTTTGCAAATATGGAATAGCTTTTGCTAATCCCATATCGTAATAAGAATTAAAAGCAGCATTTTTATGAAAAAAAATTCTGGGACAGATATACAAATGCAGAGCGCTTCGCTGGTATTTAACATGCCTTTGCATAGTGAGCAAAAACCAATGCCAATTTTTTTTTTTTTATCAAATTCGGATTTGGTAAGTGTTCGCAGGGTCAGCACATAAATAAACTCCACCCATTCTCTGATTGCACTTATTATTACTGGTGCCAAAAAATACCGCGACTAAGGAAGATCTATTGTGAAGATATATTGAAGATCTATTGTGCAAAGCCCACCATCCTAAGACTGTTCAGAAATGCAAGCACTATTTGGAGTCTAGTCTTCCACAACTAGCCCTCACACAATAATGCCACCAATGCAATCGCAAAGAATGTATTCCGATCTCTCAGTATCACTCGCACAATTTTGTTCTAGTGGTAGCTCAGGCCATAATAGCCGGCGAAATATCTAGTCAAACGGGTCAATCTGACTATTGCCCGTTTTCTCTCAATAGATTTAAACATTTTAATGGATCGCTGATTTAAGTAAAAAAAAAAATCAATTATTCTGATTCGTTGTTCAGTTGTGAATCTCTCCATTATTTATTCTCCAGGTGTTATTTATACAGGGTGGGCTAAAAGTCACACCTGCGTGTAAAAATTTAATAACTTTTTTGTTTATTATTATTTAATTTTTTTTTTTTTTTAAATACACGGTGGGCCGAAAATAATCACCCGGGGCATAAGTAAGCACACGATGTCCTTTTGCTGTAATTTTGGGACAGTTCATTGGCCACCAAGATCATGCGATTTTGCGATTTGACCGCACTAGACTCTTTTACTATGGGGATATGTGATATATCTCGTATATAGCCACTGCCAAAATTACAGTTCATGGATGGACCACGTACGGCGTAGCACAGTGGGCAACAAGTACATGAAGTAGTCTTTAAAAAATACATGTCAAGCATTGATTGATCGCCTCAACTAAATATTTCATTCACTTTTGCATATTTATTTTACATTTTCAAATCCTAAATAGTTCAAAAGATCCTTTACTTTTGAATAGTTGGTATCCTACATTTCCAAGGGAACAACATTAGCAGTAGCATCAGCATAGCATTGGCACTACCACATGGAATGAAGTAGTAAAACTTTACTTCAGTTATTTTTCTTTTTTTCTCAGACCTTTAACTCAGGAGTTGTGCCCTACATATGCAATGCATGGCACCGGAACTAGGGAAGAGGTTTTGTGAAGGAGGATAGTGCGAGTAGTGTTTTGTGGACTTGAGACTTGAACTCTCTAACATCATAATTGGCAGGGAACACTTCTACAAGGAGTCCATTCCACATACGGACAGTTCGGTTAATAAACGAATTTTCTCTGTAATTCGTACAGCCTTGTGCTTTACGACATGTTTCTAATAAATATTTTCAAAGAATGCCGTCACTCAGTAGGCATTAATTTATTTATCTACGAAAAAAGACTGTGACTCAATATTCCAAGTTGGAGTTGTACACCGTTACCCAAAAAATAAATTGAAACTTATATGTTGCAATGGGTAGATAAATATGTATGTGCCACAGGCTCATCATTACCAATGCCCCCAAATACAGTCTGTGCAAAACTTTATCAAAAGCGCGCTACTAAAAAAAACTAAAAAAAATTTCAATGAGTTTAATTTTCAACATTGAAAAATAATGTTCTTAAAACCATCCATTAACGAAAACTATACAATCGGATAATGGAAGACATTCTTAGAGAGTGACATATTCAAAGCTTCTAAAGGATCGACAGTTTATTTATCAAGAAGACTCAACTAATCAGGTGACTTCTTTGCTCGTTCATATTTTACACAACGTGAATGTCGAAATATTTTTATATTTATTTGTGCCAATATCATTTTCCCTCACTTGATTATTTTATGACGTAATAAGTCATTTTAATAGAAAACTATCATATCATTAATAAAACTAATAGTAGTAAAGTTTCTTATTTAAATTCCACTTATTTTCAATCCTATAAATGACAATATCAGTTTACAGGTAAACTGTTGAACAAATCAACATATGTAGGTAAATATAAATATTAATATATTTGCCACGCTAAATACATTAATAACCAACCAACCAACCAACCAACCAGTTAAAGGAAAATGTTTGTTTATTTTCTATCCATCACCAGCAACCATTTGAAATATGTGTGCAAACAGATAAATAATTTTTTTCGTTCTTTGTATTGGTTTGCAGCGGACAAATAGAAAGAGAAAACGTCAAAGCGATATGTCAAACGAAACAATTTATTTATTTTCCAACATTTCAAATGCTTGATAACCTTTTGGCCAATATTAACTTTTATTATGAAATACCAGCGCAACAAAACACTAATTCCAATACAGGGTGACTGACGAATTTTGCTACATAAAGAATGGTTTTAAAAAATAGTAGATTTTATATGGCATTTACGCTACGAAACGTGGTAATTAAAAAAAAAAAGACTGGAAACATATCGAGTCTTTGGTGCAATAACGTTGTAATTCAAAAAATTAGAACCCACAAACTGTTTTTAACCAGCTCACCAATTTAAATGATGACTTACTTAGAATACTTTTTATTTTCGGAGAGCATTTCATCGGCCACCCTGTACATAATGAAATGTATGCTACCCTTGTGACAAGTGAGAGAACTGGTTAAATTAATTCCAACTCAAATACCTACACGTGGTATCGTTTAATCAAAAGAAAAAAAATTAATTTTGTTTGCGCTTCACTGTTGACAGCGACAGGCAACCGTATAAACATTTAGTAAATTTTATCGGATACAATACGCGTAATAAATGACATCAATAAAAACAACAACAATAACAACAACGAAAGACACAATACAACGGTATATTATATTAATTTCGTATGAAATGATAAAGAAGAAGTACGGTGGCGTATTAGATCGACATCGCCACTAAGACATTTTCGTTGGTAAATGGTCGTTACACACTCAGTAGTTTCAAGTCAAAATTTACACGATATTGTCGTGAGTTGAAATTTCATTGATGTATCTGCGTGACAACGCTGCAAAGCGTGTTATGCAAATCAATGTTACAGTAGTATCGTCGTAGTTCTGAATAATTTTGCCACAAGCTGGAGAAAAACAAATCTAAAAAGTCTAAAGAGGTTAAAAAATGCTAAAAAGGCTAAAAAAGGCTAAAAAATTGTTTTTTCATAATTCAACGTTTTGTATACTATTAATAAAATAATAATAATATAATAATAATAATATTAAATTAATATCAGTAATATAATGCATTAAATATATTAAAAAAGTTTCTATACAAAAAGGCACTCCAAGTGCTTAAACCAAAAAAAAAAAAAAAAACGAACAAATACTACATATTTGTGGACAATTTTGGACAATTATGCTGACCAAATATATCACAAAGTGCACGAAATGCATATTGATTTCAGCGCTCTTTTTCGTAAAAGGCTTTAACAATCTTGACGCGCTGCTAAATTGTGTATCTACCTCTCCAAAGTTAAATTAGTGAGACATTGAAACAAAGAAATGTCAAATTAAGTTGGTTATAAAGAGTGATGTCAAGGTGTGACTCGCAATTAACATCGAGCATTATGGTAGGACCACCCTGAAAGTGCTGATGGCTGAGTAGTTAACGTATTACTTCTGTAACCAGAAAGACCCGAGATCGATTCCCTACCCGCCCGAGAGTTTTCTGAATTTGCGCGCAATAAAACGATGGCAAAGTAAAATAATAAATAAAATGGCTCTGCTTAACTTAAAAAAAATTACTTTTTCAACACTAATATCAGAGACGTCATATCTTTGCTTACTAATTAAGACGTAACTGCAGAATTCAGCAAGAAGAATCAAGCTGTATCTTCTTAATACTTTCACCAGCTGTCTATTCCCTACACTATACCTCTCTATCTCTCTAGTTCCAATGCAATACATTGCATATGTAGGGGATTTCTTCTAAGCAGCGGTCCAAGTTAAAAAAAAAAGAAAACATAAAAATCAGGCATTTCTTTTGAGTTTAATTCAGTACCGGATCAAAAATATAACAGAATATTTGTGTTTGGACATGATACAAGAAATATTTTATCTTTATTAAGGTATGTATGTATGTATGTATGAAAGTAGCATATCAGTGTAGAGGAATGAGAAATGCATTGAAATCAATTAGTATATCAGTAATGTGCATCATTACTTTTGTTATTGAAAGAGTTTGCACATAAACAAACATAAACGTTTAATTGCTTACAAGTTTGTGCATGCACTGTGTGTAATAAGAACATGCTCAAACAGACACACATACACCCACAAAGTGAGAGAGAGAGCGAGAGGGAGGGAAGAAACATACAGACATCGATTTAACAAAGTACGTGTTCAATTTACTTGTAATCAAAATAATACTTTTAACGAAGAAATTGTTATACAAAAATCTCAACACATACCAATACTAATGCATACATGTTTATTTACCCATACTAGTTTACATATATCTCCATATACAAAATTTAATTTCTAGACAATAGGCGCACACATGCATACGAGTACGAATTCTATACACAAATATACCTACACATGTAAATTTATTACATGGCACATTTTTATTAAAGCAATCATTGAGCTTAAGACTTTGCTATGAAAAGCAAATTAATTTACATGATGTTACAATTCATCAACATGACCTCATATTTGTACACATACATACATACATACATATACTGTATGTACATATGAATATTCCCAGAAGATATCAAAAAGTTTTATTCATACATATCGAAGAATAAAACTAGACCAAAAATATTACTGCGGCATGGAGTAAAAACAGCAAAAAAGTGAACATAAAATACCAGCAATACAATATAAAACAGTATCGAAAATTATCAAGAGTCAAAAGTTAGAAAATGACATTGTATGTAGAACTACACTTAAACTTACATGTGTACTAACACTATGAAGAGTATAATGCAACTGTGTATGTGTGCCTGTACCCTGTGGGAAGGCTGGGATCAAGTGTCGACACTTTTGTGGTTTTTTTTTCTTTTATCTGGGACCAGCACTCAAGAGATAACTCCTACACATGCAAAGCATTGTACTGGAACTATAGTAGGAGAAACGACAGGAGGTGAAGCTTAATTAATTATTTTGCAGCTCAGCTTTTGCACGTTCTTTTTTTATACTCGTAGCAGTGCTGAAACTTCGGCTCAGTAGCCATTTTTATTATTATTTTACTTCGCCAGTGCTACACAAAATACCGATGAAGTAGGGGGTTCTGATGCGATTGTGGATTGCTATCAGCTGAAGCCGATATTGTTCAGTGACCAGTGACCAGTGACTATGCCTTCGCCACTGAAACCTTCCGACAACAACTGACACACAAAGACACACTAATGCACATCAGAAAAATGCGAGATGTTTATTTTTATTTTAAAATTTTAGTCTGAAACTGGGGTTGAACCCAGGTCTGTTACGTGCCATCGCCACCTTTTGATGATATTGTCAAGGAATCGTGTACACTTTTGAGATTGTCTTTTAGGTTAAAAGCAAAGAAGAGAATGTATTTTCCTTTTTGCAGCTGCAACTGAATCTTTATTATCTCATTCGGTGAAAATAGATGCGATTAATCTCAATTTCCGACAAGAACTTCCTACTCTCCTATTGACTACATAGGACCAAGGTCAGTAGTAGATTTTCAGTGAAACGTACGTGTTAATTGTCTATAGTAAATTACATTACTTGCGTTGCAACATGTCACCACTACTGATGACCAAGTCCGTACCAAATCAGTCCAGTTTCACTATTTCCTTTTTCTGCAGTGTTTGTACATACATATGTGTGATTGTATGCATATACATACGAGCAAGTGCATTCATTTTCTCTTCTAGGAGTATATTGCACAATGGGTAGGTTGGAATTTAATTTACTTATTAAGAAATCATTTAGTTTCTCTTTGTAGCGCTGAAGCCCGATAATCTTAAAAATGGGTGACATGGTCGAAGTAGTGTGCACGTTGACTACAAAACGAAAAATTTTCCTGGGTCCAATCCCAGTTTCAGGCTCATAAAAACATCTCGCATTTTTCTGTTGTGCATTTGTGTGTGACTTTGTGTCAGTTGTTGTCGGAAGGTTTCAGTGGCGCAGGCATAGTCACTGGTCACTGAACAGTACCGGCTGCAGCTGTATCCAATCCACAGGTACATCAGAACGCCCTCCTTCGTCGGTATTGTGTGTAGCACCGGCGAAGTAAAATAATTACTAAAAATGGATACTAAAAAAACGAAGCTTCAAAATTTAATACGTCTCCTTGACATCAGAGACGGTACAACACCGCTATAAAAACAAATAACATGCAAAAAGCAGAGTTGTAAGATAGTGAAGCTTCAGCTCCCATCATTTCTCCTACTATCCCTTTCCTCTAGTTCCACCACAATGCACCGCATGTGTAGGGGTCATCTCCTGAGTGCTGGTCCAAGATAAAAAAAAAAGAAAAATAACAAGGAACTTTAAAAATACGACTGTCATAAAAAACACAGCAAAATTTATTCCTTAAACTATTCATTTCAAGTTTTCGTAAAAATAACATTTATACAGGGTGAACCAAAAGCCACGCCTGTGTGTAAAAATGGAATAACTTTTTTGTTTATTATAATTTTTGTTCTTTTAAATACAATATTAACTTTGTGCGGTCTAAATTTTAATTATGAAAAATAATATCAGAGAGATGACCACCATTTTCATCGACGAACAATTGGGCTCTTAAACAGGCGTTTTGCATAACTGCACTTGAAGTTTCAGGCTCTATTGCCCTGATCTCAGCTTCAATGTTGAACTTTAGCTGCTCTATAGTTTAGGGCTTGTACATTGAAAATATTTGCAATCAGAATGGATTTAACCCTTATGTAAGTAACGAGACGCTCCGGTATATTTAGCGTTTTACGTTGAATCTTTTTTATACAAGTTCACCTACTTGATACTTTTTGCGAACTCCTGACTTGTCATAAATGAGTGGTTAGATCTAGACAATGTTTCATCATGATTTGGTTACATTTTAGTTAATGGGTCATTTAAAAATTTATTTAATTTATAATTACAACTGCGCAGTTCTTGTTAAATAATTAATCGGCGGTTTTTCATGACTTCAAATGTGATAATCTGCTTAACATTAAAAATGTCGGTGATGTTAATAATGGATGATTGTTACGAACTTTTCATGCTAATGGAGCTCCATTTTTCTTTATTTGTATTTATTTACTATTTTTTTTATTTTTATTTTATTATGAGAACTTTACTATGAATTGAATAAATGTATGTATATTAAACTAATCAAATTAATACAGGTGTTTAGCCTTAATATTTTTTAAGGCAACGACCAAAAAAAAATTAATTCAATACTTTTTTCTTTAATTTAACTTATTATTAACTTTAGTAAATTAATAAGTTTAATCGGGCTGGATTTAAATAACCAAATAAAAACACGTCTTGTATGGTTAAAATAATTCACAAAAGTGCAGTTCTTTTTAGTTTTTTTTTCTTTCTCTATAGCACCCAGTTATATACAAAAATATCTTCCCGTTATAATTAAAGTAAATAATAAAGTTCAAATCAATTCATAATCAATAAGTTTCGTTTACCGTAAACTTTACATTGTTATGCCAATTCTGCCACGTAGGCAGTTCACTAAATCAATCAATTCATCAATTCAATAAAAATTATAAAAATCACTTAAATATCAAATAAAACCATTGCTGTAGAGAAAACCTCAATTGGCCTAAAAACTCGACGCTTCAACAACAGGACTATAGTTAAATAAAACATTTAATTTGCATTTAAGTAATTACTGTAGCTCCTCAAAAAGATATTTGTCCTCATGGTAAAACATATCCTATAGAAGCAGTTCCTATTACTAAAAAAATAAAATAATTACTCCAATTATTCAAGTAAAATTAAATCTTTTGAATAAAATCCTGATAGAAAAGGTATTCCACATAAAGCTAAATTGGCTGTATTAAAACAAAAAGATGTTAATGGTATTAATAGTAGTTAAAACAATACCAATTAATAGTGAATGTATTAAATTTTTATTTGCTGGGATTGGGATTGCTTTCAGCTGTAAATATTTTCTGTCAAACAAAATTGCAACAAAATATATATTAATGTTATCCCACTGTGCAGCGAGGCATACTTCAAATATGTACTGAAAATTCAATACATTCATATACATCATGAGATATTCAATAAGTCCTCTTATAAAATATTACGTTATTTGTAGTGGTAGCACACACAGCCACATGCACGCACTTGCAAAAAAAAAAAAAGGAAAGAAAAGATCAAAAGTTATTTATATTGGAGTATTACAGCATTCATTCGTTCTTACAATAAATATTTATGGTATGTGTGTATGTAGAAGTGCACATACGTACATTGATTGATGATAAGCCTTTTTACTCCTTCTTATTATAGTTTTAGGGCTTTTTCTTTGTTCGAGTTTATGTTTCTTTTTTTTTTTTGTTTTTTTTTTGGGATAAAAATAGCAGATATTATTCCGTTAATTCGGCCTATTTCAATTGTACTCGTATGTGTGCGTGATGCTTGTTGGAGCAAACATTTAAGCAGGAGTGCTGAAACACAAAATACTATGTATGATTCTTTAGTTAATTCGTTCATGTTTTGATAGCACTAAGCCTACATTTTTGTTTAGTCGATTGTTACAGAAAATCATTATAAATGATCCTTTAGACAGTTGTAATGCCATCATATTCAATACACAAACGAAACTACTAAAACATACCAAACTACTACTCGTCTTACGAAACTAACACATGCCTGCATACTAGTGTTTGTATTTTATTGTAAGCGCATCCTTCTCGTACTCTCAGTCTATTAGAGTTTATTTTCCTTTGTTGCACAATCCAGCCAACCTCTTATACGAAAGACACTCATGTTTGCAAATGCTTTTGAGTGTTGAGTAAAATGTGGTAATCCCTAACCATCTCATTAATTTGTAATTAGTGCTATTTAATGAAATATTAATACTGTTTAAATGGATCTGAGAAACTGTATTAACTTTTTCATAATTTGTTTAGAATCAATTAAATTATTACAGCCGTTTTCATAACAATTTCAAAGACAATTTCTAAACAGTTTTAGGCAATTTTCGCTATAATTGTATTCATATTCATTCATTTTAAAACCGTTTTTGAAACCTTGTGTAAGTAAGCAAATTTTAAAATTGTGTTGGAAATCCTCATTTATATGTTTTTAAAATATTTAATACCTGTTTTTATGTTCAACAAAAAAAAAAAACTATATACATATGTAGTTACCATTACTTTATAAATTTTCACTCTGATAGAATGTCAAATAAATTAATTGATATATAATTTTGAACATTGAAGAACGACTTATTTTTATTAAGAAAGGAAATAACGTTTTTGGCCTTTTAATTGGTTGCAGCACCATTATCGATATTTTGCTTTTTGCTTATTTATGCATGTGTTACTTATATGTTTGTATTGTATGTAATTCTCTTTCATATCGAGCCATAATCGCAAAAAAAAAACTTAAGCAACACATTTTTCGATTTTTAGTTTTTTCTAAACAAATCAAAATCATGTCATCACTTACATCACCCGTTAAAATTATGTGGCTGTACAAAGTACCGTTACGATTTTATTATAAAAAGAAATTTAACTCAAGTCCAAATCCCTTGTTTGTTTACATTTGCGGTGATAGCGGCTTGTTACTTTTAAGATAAAATTATCTTTATCAAATAAGCATCCAAAATTGCAATAATATTTAAAATAACGCTATAAAAATACATTCTTCTATATACATTTTCTCTGGCAATGTTTCCAAACTCAATAAAACTTTCTTTTTTTTGAATCTACGTTCTGCTTTATTTGAAAAAAGTAATCCTAACATGGTACTTAAATATTATTATTTTGATGATTCTGTAACCAAAAGTTATGATTTAAATTCGATTCCACGGTCTAGACGAAACGCTAATATTATGAGCGCGGAGCCTACTGCATTATATAAGAGAATTTTAAATATTGCTTTTTTTCAACGTCGTGTTGCAACTTTTTCAAAAAGATTTGCGAAAGTAATAGAGAGTACCAAATTGGCATCTCAGCGCATTTAGCTTTCGCATCGCAATAGAGAGTAACCCAGGGGGGTTAGCAATGTCAGTAGTGAATCAGTACTGTTTTATTATTGACATTTCCTACCGGTCTAATACACTGTTTATGTATATGTTTGTTTTTAATACGCTTTTGTTAACAAATACGAACTTCAAAGCTGAATTAAAATTTTCACATTATTGTGATGAATTAACAATGAAATTAGAACACAACAAAATTTTCATTCATTCATTTGTAATAATTGTAGTTCAAATTAATATGCATCACTCATTCTAAATATAGAAAAAAATTGATTTCTTAAAATTTAAACATGTTGCTGTATGAATGATTCAACATTTGTTTATGGATTTAAATTACAGCAATTATTGTCATCGTAGTTGTGCACTTCAATTTGTTTTTATTTGCGTCTCATTGTCTCAACGGCCATACAAATAGTCAACGTAATAAATAGCCATCCATATGCAGCAACACATCCATATACATATAGAGTACATACATGCATACACTATAGCCAAAAAACTAGTGGCCACAAACATACATGCACACTTATCATTACAAAATATATAGTGGATTGGATCTGCTTGTAAAATACACGCCTTCTCTATTACTTTGTTTTGAATTTCATTTGAAAAATGTTGCGAAGTGAGTGACATTCAACACACACTTGACTTCAAGTTTCTTTTCATTTAAATGAATTCACCTACTCCGACGCACATTTCACATTTCCAAATGCACTCGAAAACACCAACCAACATGCAAATTATCAACATGTCTCGTAATGAAAATGCCATTTTGGATGGCGTACTTTTGCAAAAATTGTCTATTTTTCATTCATCAATAAACACACAGCCATACCCACACACACACACACACAAATACATATACTCACGCATTTGTTTTCTTTTTCGTTGATGTTCTACAAGGTGAGCCAAAAGAAATCACTCTCTTGGAAGATGCTCTTATTTTTGCAAATAGCTGCCAATGTCTAATATGTTTTGACATTTGTGAACTAGACAGATGTAGAATACAAGTGAACAAGCCATGGAGCGATATACTCCCCAAGAATGCGAAATAATCTAATTTTTTGCGTAACAATTCGTCTGTGGTGTTGGCGCAGCGCGAATTCCGTCGCCGATTACCCGGTCGTCCGACACTGACTGAGCAAACACTGCGCCGTTTGGCCACCAACCTTGAAGAGTATGGAACCACACGAGACGCTGCCAAGAGTGGCCGGCCCCGGAGCGCCCGTTCTGCCGGACGCCGCTTGTCAAACGTCAACAGTGGACGGTGCGCGCTATAGGGCCATTTTAACCGAGTTTTTTCTGCCGCAATTGAACGAATTAGGACTGGAGGACATGTGGTTCAAACAGGACGGAGCAACGGCACACACTGCGCGAACCACAACCGATAATCTGAAGGCGGCGTTCCCGGTTGCGCCTCATCTCTCGTTTTGGCGATTTGCACTGGCCCGCAAGATCGCCCGATTTAACCGTTCCAGAATTTTTTTCTGGGGTTTTTTGAAGTCCCGTGTTTCAGTTAACAATCCCGATACCCTGGAAGCCCTCAAGGACAACATTCGACACGAGTACGAGAATCTGTCGCCGAAGTAATGAAAAATGCCATAAAACGAGCCCGTATAGCAATAAATTGTGACCGCGCTCATTTGGCCGATATTATCTTCTCAACTTGACCAATAAAATTCTAAGGGTTCAGATAAACATAATCAAAAAACAGAATCGAAGTTTTTCTTAAGAAAAAAAAAATGAGAGCCAAACAACATCAGATGACTTCGTTTGGCCCACCTTGTATAACTGTTGTTACTCTTTTGATATTGTTGTTGTTGTTGTTGTTTTGCTCTTTTACTATTCCTGAACTACCTGCTGATGGTTCCATCATAAAGCAATTGTTATATGCGAACATAATGTTGCTTTGTTACGTTACTTTACGTCTGCATTGTTCCTCTCTATACACGTGTTCGACGACGATTTATTATACGGTACGTACTTTTGCATGTGTCATCAATACGCCATTGTATTAACCTTGATTGTTGTAAAGGTGTTATTGCGCTAGATGTATTTTGGCAAAGAATGGTCATTATTTACTGCCTTAAGTGAGAATAAGACTTTTGGATTAGTTAATTTCCATATATCGTCGGGGATTGTCATTTACAGGTAAGTCAGAAAATATTAATCAATTCATGTTGTAAAATATGGGTAGAAATTTCATATGAAATCAGCAAAAATATTTCATTTTCTAATAGTTGAATAAATCATAATTATATTTGCCCGTATAGCGAATAAGAAGTGAAATTTTTACCCTAGAGCACAAAATAGGTATCATGTTCAAGTACATGTGAATATTTTATTTCCTGTTGAGATAAGTTGTTTGTTTCAGCAGAGTGCTACAGTGTTTCTAAAGTGGAAACAATTAAAATATTCCATTTGGTATGTCTATAATATGAGCCGAGCAATTGAATCATGCTACCGATTGTTGTGTTTGTCTAACGTAATTAAAGGGGTTTTGAGAAAAATCAAAATTAAGTATTTTACCCTGCAGATAACATTGGACTATGTCGTCAATTGTAGCTGAAACGTAGAGTTTACAAACATGAAACATGTAGCCATGGACCATGTTATTGAAAAAAACAGCTTATTGTTCTATAACAAGTATTCGGGATTTTCTTCTTATTTACTTTTACTCCGTCGCATTAAAATTCCCCCATAGAGTGGTTACATGCAGTAGTTTTAGGGTTAGTCCGATGTAATGCAGAGGTGGGTTATGCGGTCCACCGCGACGAAATAATAATGTTAAATCGACCATGTTTTCCCCATACATTTGGTTTTATCTTGGACTAGTCGTAGTCCTCTGTGAACTACAGTATACTCGTACATGCATGTAGGGACTAGTCACATTAGCTGCAGGGTATGTATGGCGACCTGTCTGTTAAAACAACAACCATATACTACCAAATTAACTGTTTCTAAGAACTCAGATCAAAAATTTAATTCAGACAGAGAGTAGTTCAAGTTGAAGGGCTGCTGAAAATTGTTAGGATCCCAATTATATCCCGATAAATGCATTGAAATCACTGTTCGTAAACCAAACTATGCCTAACTTAATTACTTACTTCTTATCTTGACAATATTGAAATATTAAGATGGAAACCATTTATTGATTTCACAAAGAATTTTCTTGGTAACAGAAAATAAAAAGATTTTCGCGAGTGCAGGTTTCGAAGGACGGGAGAGGTGCTGACAGTCCATTGTCAGATTGGTCTACACGACAGAAGATTGAATGATTTATGCAGAAGTTGTCGCCAAGAGAAGGAGGAGGCAACGGTTTGGCACTTGCTGTGTCACTGTCCTGCTCTCGTCGTTACGCAGGCGTCTGGGAAGGGATTCCCATTCTCGCGGAACCTTGCCGTGATATCACAATGCCTTGTGAAGGGTATAAGCTTGTTTATCGGGGAATCGGTATGGTCTGAAACCGATCGGACGGTATGAGGGCTGATTTCGCCCAGACAACACAATAGTACCCAGGGGCACCCAAGTGGGCTGATGCCTTTAGGATTTGGCGGCACGCTAAACCCAACCAAACGTAAAAATATAAAAGTTTTTTTGGCCTGCTGCTCTTTCATGGGCTCCAGTATGTTACTCAAATTGCATTTTCCTTTCTCGCATTTGAATTTTTTCTCTGAAAGTCAGTCAGTGACGAATAAGAAGATTGTTTTGCAAAGTTGATCAATCAGTCGAAAATAAAACGAGAAAAATTAATAAACAGAAATTATTTAAAAATTTATTAAAGAATTTGTGATAAATTCGTGAGTGAAGGAAGACATGGGCAGTTTATGTGGAACTTGAGATGAATTTTTATTATATCAATGACAAGGAATAATAATCATATATTGATATTGCAGATAAAATAAAAACATGGAAATTTATACAATAACAATTAAATTCTCAACAATAATTTTTCAACAATAAAAAAAAAATGAATGTGTTCTTGCTTCATTGGAGTCGGTTTTTCGGTTCGGTTCTGAATTGTCTGTTCTTAAATCAGCAGCTTAAAAAAGCGAACGATCTGTAGCTTTAATTAACAGTACCTTCATATTTTACTACGAGCTTTTGAAAAAAGCTATCGAATTTATAAATAGCCTTGATTTGCTGTAACTGGGCCATCAACATTTGTTTAGCCTGAAATTCCAAAGTACTCGTAAATCAGTTTGAATTCTCTTTATTTTTTTTTTTTCTTGTTGGTTGCCACAAATGCCAAAACATACTTCTGCTTCTGGTTTATTTGAGCTGCTAGTTTATGCCAAAAATCTGTAGGTAAATATCAAAGCAATGGAATTTTTTCCCATTCAATTATGTTTGGACTTTCATTTATATTCATTAGATTTTGGCGTTAAATAGTTTGTGTTGCTTCACACTTTCCTTCTAATTTTGTTTAGTGCTTCAAATACATAAAATGTTATTTGTCATTATTTAGAAAGACAGACAATGGGAAAAAAGTTGAACACGTTTTGTAGCTTAAAGTGGCAAAGCAAATGGCACAGAAAATTAAAAAATTGTTAAAAAGTTGAAAATATACTTGGCTTTAGAATAATACATTTTTAGTTTACACAGAATATACTGTACTCGGATATTGATTGAGAAAACATGCTGGTAATTAAAAGCCAGCGCGAACTGTTTTAACCGCTATGTGAGTGGCAAAATAACAACTTTAAGGGCGTGGCAAGGTACCAATATGGAATTGTGTTTAACATTTTTGTTTTGCGCAAAAATCTGCACAATTCTCGTATCATAAAAAATATACATTTGAAGTAAAATTTGAATGTGTTGTTACAGATACTTTGATTTCCAATTATTTTTCTATATACATATGCAGGTACCCGGCTAACTTGCTCCATGCGCTCTAGAAAATGTTTTTTTTTACCCGTCACATAGAAGTCAAAGTAGCTTTTGTGCGTTTATTTTTCTTTCATCAAATTCTGTTCATCAAATTGAATATATCCAATTTTTTATTTAATAAATCCACACAATGTACTGTTTTCGTTAAATTTGTTGACATAACTTTATTTTAACACCGCTTTAAAGTACGTGGCTGCTTTAAATTATTTGATGATAACAACAGAACTTGGAACAAATGGGGTAGTTGGGGGGTGATTTCTGTCTCCCGATAATAATCCACCCGATTTTTAAGAAATTTAAAACAAATACTGTCAGCATCTAGGAATACTTCCGAGCGGGCTCAGTTTTCGCCGCCAGTGTTAAAACTGTTATTAAAATAAATAATGATTTTAATACCAACGTATTATAACACACACACACACACTTTCATTCATACTCGTGCATATCGGCTGTATGTATGTATGTATGTTTGCGTGTATGAGCACTTGCCCATATTTTCATTAATAAATGTGTGTGTGTGTGTGTGTCAGCAAGTTTTATACGTAAGTGTAAAGTTAGTGGCAAATTGCTTTGCGTCAAGTGTCATGTAATTACAACATTTGATTACAACTGCTATTGCTACAAATGCCATTGCTGCCGTTGCTGCTGCTGCTGCTATTTCACTAACAATAAATGTCACTGCTTGCCTGTATATATAATTTGTAATTTGTGTGAATGTTTATTGTTTGTCAACATGCATAGAACAGCTCTGCACACATTAAAACAAAACAAAAACAGAAAAAAAAAGAAGAAAAATTCTGTTGTTGACAGCGTCATTGTTTCAATTCGGTGTCAATGGCTGTGTATTATAATTGTACTCGTACTTGTTGTAGTTAATATAGTTGTTCTTATTGTTATTGTTGTAGTGAACTTTCAGTTTACAGCTCGCCATCTTACATACATACCTACAACTGTTGTATGTTACTTGCTTGTTAACTTTCTTTATTATACTTTGGTTTTCATTATTTTATTTACCTCTCAGCTATAGAACAAACTTTACCGGTTGGTTACTTCTTATCATATGGGAGTTGTAATTGTAATTTCTTCTTCTTATTGTTATTAATTTTTTTTTATGCTTTCATTTCATGCAGCTTGCTTTGAGATGTTCGGAAAATGGTTTTTATTTTTATTAAATAAAGAGAAGCCTTTAGAGAAACAGAAATTATTTTATTTGACAAACAAAGTGGCATGATTCGGTGTTACGGTGACAAGAAACTTGTCGAGCAGTTTTGAGAAAAACTTTTATTTATTAATGCTGAAAAGCAGTGAAAAAATGCACAGCAGTTATCGCGATTTGAATTTCTCAGGAAGTTGTTGTTGCGAACCAACCAACGACCGACCCTCTTGTTAAAGTTCATGGCGGTTTAGAGAACATTTTTTAAATCACGCAATGGTTGGTAATGAGTGCTACTAAACGTTGCCGGTACTTGTGAGAGTGTCGGGACTATATTTATTTTTTTTTTTTTATTATTTTGCTTTTGGAGGGGGTGGTGTAATATTGGTATTTTTTTAAACGCGTAATAATAAAAAGGTTTTAGCTGGCCTAAATACTCATAGGTATACTAGCCAGAATGGAATTCCAGCACTGTTCGGGCAGGAGTGCTCTTCGATACTTGGCGCATCTTTTTTGGGCAACCGTATTTAGCAATCTGTACCATTCTGTTGCCAATACAACGTCAATAGCCAAAAATCGAGAGAGTGGGAAATGTGTTGAGATATTTAGAGTCCATCAGTTTCTTCAGCTAGTTCCAGTACGGTTTTCGCAGTATTAGTTGTGCGGCTGACTGGCTTTCTTTTCGCAAAAGTGATGTCAATCCATATACAATTTTAGCGAAGTTCTGGTTAAATTTCTTAGCGTGCCAACGTTTGTAATGGGTGATTCAAGTAGAGATACTTTTTTTCAATAGCCTTTTTTTGACAGATCACGTGTGAGTCGTGTCATGCTGTCATGTTATTTTTGTTTAGTATTGCTTGGCATTTCATAATGGAAAGACTTACGCCTGAACAACGTTTACAAATCGTTCAACTTTATTACGAAAATTTACCTTCTGTGAGGAATGTGTTTCGTGCACTTCGCTCAACTTATGGTCAACATAATCGGCCTACTGAGCATACTATTCGCAACACCATCACCTATTTTGAGACCCAGCATTCATTATTGAATGATGTTCGACCGGTTTGGTGTGTTATGTGGGCCGGTGGAATCATCGGTCCATATTTCTTTAAAAATGTTGCCGGTACCGAACGTAACCGTCAATGGCGACAGTTGTCGTGCCATGATAACCGACTATTTGATGCCTGAAATTGAAGCTCGTGATCTCGGCGACATTTGGTTTCAACAAGACGGCGCAACTTCCCACACATCGCATCAATCAATGGATTTATTGAGAGAACATTTCCGTGAGCACATAATTTCACGTTTTGGGCCGGTCGATTGGCCACCAAGATCGTGTGATATCACACCGTAAGACTTTTTCCTGTGGGGATATGTAAAGTGTAGCTTCGATTCAGGCCTTGGAGGAAAACATCAGGCGTGTCATTCGCCAGTTACCAGTCGAAATGCTCGAACGAGTCATCGAAAATTGGACTCAACGGATGGACCATCTGCGACGTAGCAACGGCCAACATTTGATAGACATAATCTTCAAAAAATAAATGCCAAAGAATGTTCTTTCAAATGATAAAAAACATTCTCCATTCGATTTGAATTTTCTGTGTTTTTTTCTTTAAAAAAGCAGGGAACCTCGAAATGGATCACACATTATATGACAAAGACCCATCACTTAGTTTTTGGGTTAATGAGCAGCACGAAAGAGTATCTTCTTCATCGTTACTTTGAAAATAATGAAATAGAAATATTCAAATATCGACGTAGCTGAATGTCTGCTAATTTTCCTGTCAAGTTTTTAAAATGTCCCAAAGAGTATTGTTTCGTATGGGCACCTCTACAGTCAGTCTTTTGCTGGAGGTGTGGCTACATCAATTTTATTGCTGTGCCAGTTATTGTTTGACACTTATTTTCCTTTCCGTTGATGTGTTCAGTTCATGTGTTTCTACATAAAATAGCAAGAAATTAATGTAATAATAATAGTTTGTTTACTTTTAATGACTTTTTTTTAGTTGTTTAGTTGTTTACTGCCAACTTTTTGTCAAGTTTTTACATTCATTTGAGAAGGTATGCCCAGCTTTTTATATTTTTTTTTTCTCAGCAAGAGAAGCCTTATCAGGCTGGGGGATATTTTCATATATTTATTTCTTTTTGGCTCATTACTTAAATTAATTTGTATAAATGGCAGCCTTCGTATCTACACAAATTGGAATATTCTTGTATGTGAACCCAGTTCTTAGGAAAATTATTCGTTATAATATTTTTAATCTGCTTAATATAGTTTATTTGCATAAGTTGAAGGGGAAACAAGGGCATCTTTGTTGATTTACCAACTGTGACTTCATCCGCAGGAATTCGTTATTTCACAAACTGCCCAACCACAGGATTGTCAAATATTTTCTCAATTTGTAAATTATTTTTGTAGAGTAGAAAAAATAATAATGCGAAATAAATGATGTTTCTGCTGAGCATACATCCCATCACATTAATTTCTTAGCCCCATTATAATAACGTTGATTTAAGATCCAATTGTACACTGTTGTACAATAATCAAACTGATATTTTGCACCGGAAGAAAAGAACGCAATTGCTGTTAATGAAACTTTATATGTGTATATGTATGTATATGTAGATGTGTGCATGTGTGCATGTGTATATATATGTATGTATGTATGTACTATACCATTTAATACATGACTTTTTATTTTGCTGAATTTTATTTTTTTTTTTTTTGATATTATTATGGGATTAGGGGAATAATAATAATATCCATAAAGTTGCTAAGCTTTTCATTAGACATTAACTAATGTTTATTTTATTGAAAATATAAGTATATGTTTGGCGATATGAATCTAATGAGGCAAAGTTGCACATCTACATCTACACATACATACATATGGGCATTTCCACAAAACGTTCTACCGGGATTGAAAATTAATACGTCAATAAACAAAAGATTTTTTTTCAAACATTCCGTAGAAAATGTTAAAATTTTATTAACACAATGATATTAAGGTAATCAAGCTTGATTATCTTAAACACCTAATAAAAAAAACAGATCGAGAAAAACAAAAAAAAAAATAATAAGTTTATAATGTATATTCTGTTTGTCGTATTTGTTGTTGTATGACTCTGTGGATCCTTCTTCCTCTTATGAAAGTCATGAGGGTCATGATTGTAGTAGTCTGCACGTTCACTACAAAACCAAAAATTATCTGGTTTCAATCCCAGTTTCACCCTCATAAAAAAACATCTCGCATTTTTCTGTTGTGCATTTGTGTGTGGCTTTGTGTCAGTTGTTGTCGCAAGGTTTCAGTGGCGAAGGCATAGCCACTGGTCACAGTAACGGCGTCAGCTGTATACAATCCCCAGGCATATCAGAACGCCCTCTTTCGTGTAGCACCGGCGAAGTAAAATAATCACTAAAACTGGCTACTAAAAACGAAGTTTTAAAATTTAATACGTCTCTTTGACATCAGAGGCGCTACAACACTGTTACAAAAACATATAACGTGCAAAAGCAGAGTTGTATGATACTGTGAACCTTCAGTTCTGCCATTTCTCCTACTATCCTTTTCCTCTAGTCCAGGCACATTGCACCGCATATGTACGACTCATCCCCTGAGTGCTGGTCCAAGATAAAAAAAAAATGACCAGGAACTTTAAAAATACGACTGTCAAATACAACAACACAGTAAAATTTATTCCATAAACTATTCATTTCAAGTTTTCGTAAAAGTAACATTTATACAGGGTGGGTCAAAAGTCACGCCTGTGTGTAAAAATTTAATAACTCTTTTGTTTATTATTCATTTATTTATTTATTAGTCCTCTTTCCATTGCGTTGGCACTCAATTGGCTGGGGTGTTCTTGCCGTAAACAAAAATTTTTTTGCGTCTGTAGACACTACATGTGTTTGTGTGTGTATATGTGTGTGAGTGCGTATGTGAATGCTTGTAGACAAAACTTAAGATTGGACAACATTGATCGGAACAACATTTGGAAAAAATTGTTCCTTTAAAATAAATTTTAAAGTACTAATGCCCAAATGCACAGTCATTAGTTAACTAATAGCAATAGTTTAACCAATAATATTTGATTCACAGGTTTTTGTTTGCTATTAGTTAAACTGCCAAATGTCATTGGTTAACAAATAGTTAGACAACAGCTGATTAGTAAATTATTATTAGTATTTTTGTTTTGATATCATCTACCATAATATAATACTATCAGGTTTTTTTATTTTCGATAATACAGGGTGTCTGGTAGCAGATTTATATTTTCAAACTTTAATAACAAACGTAATAATTGACACAAAGTTTTATTAAGAGCATTGAACGATAGAACGGAAATGCGGATTTTATTTTTTAAAGCGTATGCCATCCAGATCCTGCAGATCCTTTTTTAAAATTTCACGTATTGGAAATCGTGGATTTGTACGCTAACTACTTTCAACCAGTTCAATGTTTTCGGGGCGCTGGCCGTGGAACATTCATAGTCGAAGCAGTTGCGGCATCTCTGCACCCACGAACGAATTAAATTTACACTCGGTCCATCACTTATTCTCCGAATACCGAACTGTGAACAAAATTGTTGACGAGCAATTACGTAAGAATCATTTCTCTTAAAAAATGTCTTCACAGCGTATTTCAAAATATAAATCCATTTTTAAGAAATAATACAACAAATGTAAACAAAAACTATACGCTATAACAGTGCTGCCAATATTGAAAATCAAAAGATTGTTAAGGGTTACCATTTTTTGGTTATACTGAGAATGTTAGTTAAACAATACACTGTGAATATGAAGTATTAGTTTAAGAATAGTTATCATTTTATTTTACTAATAATTAACTAATGACTGTTAATTTGGGCCTAAGACGAAAACCGAATCATGTAATCAAACCTTAAAAAAAACAAATATCGACTGCTGGCTATTTGACTGAAATCCGTTGATTCGTTGATAAAAAGATTCAACAACCATTTCCTTATATGTATATACGTATTCCCGGGTACCTCGACATGCACTTAAAGGTGTTTTTTCCACTCACATGAGGACTAATTTGAATGGATATTTTTTGCATGACTTCTTTTCAAAATCCCAGTTGTGCTAATAGTTTCGGTTAATTATGGCGGACCCTTCTCTTACCTGGAAGTAATCGATTTTCACCTGATACTCTATAAATTATGGTAAATAAGGATAAAAAAAAAATCATGTTTGCTACTTGCAAAATATATAAAAAACTAGCGTTTACCCGCGGCTTCGCTCCCGTTATTATCTTCATCGGTTTTGTAAAAGGCATATCTTACCCCTACGTCGCCTCCTGGTTCTATTTAAAAAATAAATATGTATGTAGCAGATTTGTCCTTCTAGACGCAAAAAAAAAATAAATTTAAATTTCATTAAAATCGGTTAGATGGTCTCGTTGGCGTGGAAATTGCCCCTACTTTCCCTCGTTATTTTAGTTTTATAAACAGAGTTGCACAATTGTCAATGTATCTTTTAAACTCAAATACATCCAAGTTTTAAAGTTCATCAAGATCGGCAATATAGTTTTAGAGAGGCCGAAATTTTCCCCCTATCGCCCTCCTGGTCTTAGTTTAGAAAGTGCACATAGCCTCTGTGATTTTTTAGACTCAAATCTATCCATGTTATAAATTTCATTAAAATCGGAGGAGCAGAAATTTACCCCGCAACGCCCTACCAGTTTTTAGTAGCTATTATGCTATCCTGACCAAAGACGAATCCAAAATGCCAAAAATCGTTCAAATCGGTCCAGGCGTTCTCGAGTTATAAATGGTGTAACTAACGTGTTTGTCTTTTCTATATATAAAGGGTGTCCCAACAAGAACGCAAGATTTAAATTTTAAATGCAGCAATTGAATTGTTTCTCTGGCTGTATTACATGTGGCGCCGTCTTGTTGAAACCACATGCCCTCCACATTAATTTCTTCAATTCTAAGCACGAAAAAACTGGTTATCATATCACGATACCGAACACCATTGACTGTTTGCGCTTGACCTGCCTCATTTTCATAAAAAAAGGTCCAATGATTCCTCCAGCCCAAAATCCACACCACATTGCATTTACTTCTCGTGAATCACTCGAGGATTTTCTTCACCCCAAATGCGACAATTCTGCCTATTGACGAAGCCATCAAGATGGAAATGGGCGTCGTCACTGAAGATGATTTTATCGGCAAAATAACGAACTCCCTTCGCTCCATTTTTACTAATCTCGTACCTTCTACTAGCAAACAATAACAATTGTTCACATGTCAAACAATGACACTTCGAATGGCGCCAAATTTAAATCTTGCGTTCTTGTTGGGAGACCCTTTAGATTACACAGTCATTATGCAAAATGAAATGAAAAGATTGTTTTGTTTCAAAAAAAAAAAAAAAACTCACACGAAAGAAAGACAAATATTTTCTTAACCCTTTTTTCCTTTCAATATACAAATCTCAGCATTTTCTAAAATATTTTTCTATTCTACTTAAACAAAGAAACAAGTTCGTCTAGACAGGATATTTAAAATCAATGCCCCAATATATCATGTGCATGTGCATGTAATGCACGACAAAAAAAAAGAAAGAAATACAAATTTGAAAAATGTTGAAAACGTGATTGTACAAAATAGAATTTTAAAGGCTTGAAAATTTTATTTTTTAATAAGACAATTTCTGGGCGCTAATGATATGCCTCGTCTTATTATTATTTTTCTATGGACGTGTTAATTATGCGTTCGCCTATAATTACAGAGTCACCAACACACACACACACT
Source organism: Dexiosoma caninum (assembly GCA_963924685.1). Classification (NCBI taxonomy): domain Eukaryota; kingdom Metazoa; phylum Arthropoda; class Insecta; order Diptera; family Tachinidae; genus Dexiosoma; species Dexiosoma caninum. Next base: position 27,851,219 of record OZ004725.1, on the reverse strand, counting down.
CATACATACTATGCATACAATTTCACGACATATCGTCAGCTTATACTGATTTGGCGGAACGAACATTTAACGAGAAAAAAAAATTGAGTTAAGTACGGGGTATATTTCAGCTGTTCTCTTTCTGAAGCCAAAATCCGTTTTACGAAATTGTGTATATAGTTTTTGAAAAATAAACCATCGACTTTACTTTATATCCACAATTTTAGAAACTACTGAGTGTTCGTTTGCTTCACAAGCAAATGCAGCAAATTTTTCCTACAAATTTATAAGAAAATCTATTTTAATATTTAGTTCTGCGCTAATGAAGTTCTTAACAAGTCATGAAAATATCAATTCATAGTGAACGTATTCACCTTTTTTTTTGCTTATTGTTAAATACATGAAATTTTATAGAAAGTTAAATTTCTGCTCAGAAGATGTGCCAGCAGCATTCGTGAAAATACAAAAAAATTTATATCGAATATATTTTCGGAAAACTTGAAATAACCCTTCTTTGACATTTTTCTCCATTCAGAGTTTGTGGCATATGCGCCAAACCAATATTAAGCTGACCATATCATATTTCTCATGAACATATAATTTTGATAACTTTAAAGAAACTCTTCATCGTTTTCTTAATAATAAAGAAATGAAAAGAAAACGAATATTTCCTTTGACAAATTGCCAAACAGGAACCACACTTGTATGTAAGAAAATTGACTTGTTAATTGTGGCTCATTATTCAAAGGAAAATGTACAATTTGTTATTCGAAAGCATGTTATTATTTGTATAAGATTGTCTATTCTCATGGCTTAAAGTGTGTTGGAAAAATGGGGTATTTTAGTAGAGACAAAAAAAAAAAAACAAATAAATAAAAGTTATTTTAGACTTAAAAACAAACAGGCAATTTATGTTAAATGATCTGAAGACAAGTTTCTTGTATCCCACTCGAAATATGCTCTCTGGTATTTTGGACTCTAAGTCTATTTTGAAATGTTCTTAACCCATTCCCAGCCATTGTACCTGCTTGAGTACAGAATTTAGGCAAGAATCAAAAGTATATAAGTTTTATAAAAAGAGAAATTTGACAACGTTTCTTTTGGTTTTGCGTTCAGCTTACATTAGCAAAATGCAAAAAAATGTTACCGTTACTTTGTATTTTGTCATGTGTTGATAGTCATGTATGAGTTTTATGATTATTGTCGAGGTTAGTGATAATTCAGCTGCATAGAGTGAAACTTATTTTAATAAAGTAAGTGGATTTTAAAGTATCGTAAAGCTTAGAAGTTGTATGATCATTTTGTAAAAAGTTTCTAGAAAAATAATTCATTTTTGGCAAAGTTATGTGAGTAGTAAAAGAACTGTACCCACTTGAGTACAATGGCTTTTTAGGTATGAATTTTCTGTATATTTTTCTCACGTTGGAATTTATTTTCAAGAAATCAAAACATCAAGCTTTTACGACAAACGTTTTAAAAATTAGAACAGCGCACTTAATTTTTTTGGCAAATGAGGAAGATCGCCACAATTTTGATATTGCAATTATAAATTGTAAAGATTTACCGAATAAAATTTCGAGGTAAAAAATGGTGGTGGCCGCTATTCACCACAATGCTAAGAAGTTGTATAAAACAGGAAACAATTCCAAAATGGACTTGCTAGAGTTTCAACGAAATATAGTTCGCTTTTACTTGCGAAACAATCGCAGAAACTCCACACTTCCAAACGCTCACTGGCTCCAAGTGTTGCAACTATTGCTGGTAACCACTTTCCTAAAAGGATAAAAAATCCCTTGCGATGCCGCGAATGTCATAATAGAATAAGATGGTTGTGTGAACAGTGTGATGTTGCACTTTGTGTTGAAAAAGAGTGCTTTAAAAAATGTCACACATTAAACAATTAAGCATACGCAATCAGCTATTGTACTTGTTTGAGTACAGCTCCTAAAACCGAGTTCCTAATATTTTTTTTACTTTTTATATATTTTTTATGTTCCTTGAATGCATTTTAGTTAAAATAACTAAATTAATTTAAACAATTTTAATAAAAAATGGTCTTGGTTTTTAATGGGTTAAAATAACAAATAAACGTACAGAGTCACTAGACAATGGGTAAACATGCCTCCCACACAACACATTCTGTTGGAGCAGTGGGCAACGGGATTTTACACCTGCTTTGCGAACGCACGGCCTTCCACGCACCAATTTTTGGGCAGACAAACACTGTACGACCTATATAGGTGTTGGTGAAGTTATGCGATACAGGGTGGATTCAATACATCGTTTCGAAGCATCCACAGTGGTATCTACCGAAACGGAATCTCGCGATTATACGGAAAAACTACTAAAACCTGGTAAAAAATACTTAAAAAACACTTATCAGAGAGAACGTTATGGGAATTTCCATAAGAAACGTCGTTAAATTTTGAAATAAGAGAAATGAAATTGATTTGACTTCTTCAACAATCTCGCTAAAATTACTACTACGAGTACCTCGAACATTTAATTTAAAATGTAACATTTTTTTTATGATTGAAGAAATTTTCGAGCAAAATAAAAATTAATTAATACAGGGTGGGCCTAATATAATCACCCGGGCCATAAGTAATCATCCGTTGTTCTTTTGTTGTAATTTTTTTCTGAAGACAAATTTTGGCACTGCTTATGATATGGGCTAAGTGACCGCCGCCGGAGTTGATGACCATACATGCAGATCCAAAGGTTTTCATTAAATAAAATTACAGCAAAAAGACATCGGGTGATTACTTTGGCCTCGGGTGATATTTAAGTTTGAAGGCAGAAGCGTTATTAGATGAAAGTATACCTGCAAATACTAGTAGTTGGTTTTAGTCAACTGCAAATCTGATTGTACACCAAAGTAATAAATTTTATATGCATAAACCCGAATATACAACAATTTCTTTTTCTTGCTTTTATCTTGGAGCAGTGTTCAGGGGCTATTCCCTACATATGGAATGCATTGCACTGGAACTAGAGAGAGAGGCATAGGGTAGAGAATAGACAGGTGGTGAAAGTGGTAGAAAGATAGAGCTTAATTCTTGCACAACTCTGCAGTTGCGTGTTAATTATAAAGCAAAGTTGCGGCGTCTCTGATGGTAATTTTGACGCTTTATTTTTAAGCTAATGGAGCCATTTTATTTATTACTAGCTGACCCGGTCCGCGTTGCTGGCCCTAAGCAAACATTAATGTTGTATTACCACACGATTTATTTATTTAAAATAAAAAAAAGCAAAAATAAAATAAATATAATATTCCTGAATATTCTGAAGATTCCCTAAAATTTCATCAAAATCGGCCCAGCCGTTTTGGAGTCCATACGTTACATACATACACACATCCTGTTTTATATATGTATATAGATAGATAGATTTTACTTCGCCGACGTTTTATTGCTCAAATACCGACGAAGTAGAGTGCTGTAGCACAGAAAATACAGAAACAACTTTTTCTGATTTGACCTGGCTGGGAATTGAACCTGGGTCTTTCTGGTTGCAGAGCCAACACGCTGACTACTCGCCATCAGCTCCTCATTTTATTTTATTTTTTTTTATTTTATTTTATTTTATTTCATTTAAAAATGTGGAAGCTTAGAAAAGAAAAATAGTGGTCCCTTTACACATGTACTTTATTTTTACTTAAAATGTCCTTAACTTTCCAAGAAAAAAAAAAAACAATTAATTCATTATAACTAAATTATGAGTCAAAAATTTATAAACTCTGTATTGTGCGTAAAACTTCTGTTAATAAAATGTAAAATTTTACATCTTTTTAGCTGTAAAAAGATTTTGTTTTTTTTTGTATCGCAAAATTTTTGCAAACTTTTCCACTGGTATATCTTCGAATAGGAAAAAAAGACTGTAGAATTAGAAATTAAAAGAAGAAAAAAGAAAATATATTTTAATATTAAATTGCATCTGTCCTTTGGAGCACATGCTCAACTTACACTTCCTAAAGTGACACATACTGGCATTAAGTTACTGCTAAGGTACGGTTAGACGTAACAAATTCTTAACGAAATAGGCGTTTTTCATTGTTCACAAGTAAAATTGTATTCTGGTTATAATATTATGTTCAGACAGGCATTCTTAATTGATATAATTTAATTAATTTAATTTAGCATTCACACATATTGAATTTAGTCTATTCAATTAGCATTTCACAGCTTGAAAAAGAACAACGTTCTGAGGTATAATTCGCTGGTCATCTCTTTTTCTTTTTTTATTTTTTCCTATTTATTTTTTGTTTTAACAATTGGCTTTCCATTGTATAAAATTTGTTTCTTTTCACTGAACATACTTCACAATAAAATTACTTGTGAGAAGGTTGGCATTTCAATGTTTTACCCAATATCTATAACAATTGCGTACTGATTGCGCAATAACTTCATTTACATTTTGTAAGCAATATTGTTGTCAATAATGGCATTTATCGCGAAAATCTAAATAATGGTCTAAATCTCTGAACAACGTATAAGAAATGTATTATGATTTTGTAAAATAAATTGAAAACTAAATAATTGAAATCAAAATCAAGTATTTGAATGGTTTATTCAAAATTTTTATTTAACCCTTATAATGCTGATAAATTTTTTTTGAGCTGCAAAAATAGAATATACGAGGTTCGTTCAAAAGAAAAGATGAATTTTAAATTTTTTTGTCGGAAGGTTTCAGTGGCGAAGGCATAGTCACTGGTCACTGAACAATACCGGCTTCAGCTGATAGCAATCCACAATCACATCAGAACGCCCTCCTTCGTCGGTATTGTGTAGCACCGGCGAAGTAAAATAATAATAAAAATAGCTACTAAACCGAAGCTTCAGCACTGCTACGAGTATAAAAACAAAAGAACGTGCGAAAGCAGAGCTGCAAAATAATTAATTAAGCTTCACCTCCTGTCGTTTCTCCTACTATCCCTTTCCTATAGTTCCCAGCACAATGCTTCGCATGTGTAGGAGTCATCTCCTGAGTGCTGGTCCTAGATAAAAAAAAAAAAAAAAAAATACAGCTCAGATTTAATGCACTTATGCCAGTGCTTCTTTCAATCCTCGAAACACTTCAAAAATGCGCTTTTCGGTATGGCCATCAGCTCGTTCTTCGTTTTTTTACTTTATCTCATCAATTGTGACAAAACGCTTTCCTTTCATTTGTCTCTTCAGTTTTGGGAATAGGAAAAAGTCGCATGGAGTCAAAGCTGGTGAATAAGGTGGTAAGGAGGCATGATTAGAGTTTTGTTTTTGGCCAAAAACTCACGAACAAACATTGATGCGTGAGCTGGTGCATAATAGTGATGCAGAATCCCAAAATTCTTTTTTCCACAATTTCGATCGTTTGAGTCATATTGCTTCACGCAAACGTTGCATAACTTCCTTGTAGTATTCCTTATTAACCCATGATGCACCATGCCGTTGTGCTTTCGAAGAAAACAGTGAGCAAAACCTTGCCATTTCGAGCCTTTGGTGCAATACCGCAAAATTTGAATTTTTTGAGCTGGGTATGCAGAAATGATCTTTGGGGAAATATACATATATCTAAAGGAAAAAAGATTATGGTTCTATCTGTAACTGTTCAGATTCTACAGCTACAAATGTCTTTATTGCCTCCAGCTATTTCCAACAATATTTATTTGCAATAATGAAATATTTCCTTTATGACAAGAAAATTTACAAACAGAAAACATTACAAAAGGCATGTCTCTTTATTTAAAAACTTGTAAAAAAAAATAACTTTAGTAAACGAAAATAATACTATCAAAAAGGTGGCTCAAAACTTCAAATGCATTTTTCTCAGTTCACGATTTTTTGAATTACGACGGTATTGCACCAAGGGCTCGATTTGATCGAACTAGGCGTGCTCTCTTCGGTCTTGGCTCATCTGGGCCTTGGTTTCGGCGTCATAATCATATACCCACATTGCGTCATCAGTTATGATCCTTTTGAGGATCGTCGTTGACGTAATTCAACAACTCTTGAACAATACTAATGCGATGTTGCTTTTGCTCAAAATTTAGCAATTTTGGAACAAACTTCGCTGCCACACGTTTCATGGCCAAAACATTCGAGAAAATTGCATGACATGAACCGATTGTTATGCCAACATCCTCTGCAACTTCCCTAATAGTGATTCGAACAATTTTTTTCACTGCTTCAATGTCTTCGTCACTTGTTGACGTGCTTACTATTAAATTTGAATATTTATTTAAGAATACTGAAAAAATATACATCTAGATTTTGAATTAACAACAAATGAATAATTGATCAATATAGATATTATAAAAGAATTTATAATACTACGTACATATTTAGAAAGATTAAGTAATAACTATATATATAACAAATGATTAACCATAATAGATGCAACTTCAGGACGCTCATCGTCATAAACATCTTCGCGTTCTTCTGTAAAGCGCTTGTATCACTTATAAACAGTTTTTTTTTTGAGAAAAAGTGAACTCACCGAATGCTCAACATTTCAAGTGCCTTGGAACATTTTATTCCATTTTTTAAAATTTCTTTTCTCGGATCTTTGAGATGAAATATATTCAGTAAAAATGGATTTAATGTTTCATTAAAAATGAGGAACTTTTAGTCGATAAATTTCAGAAAACTCAAATACATTTGGCGAACTTTTTGTTTTATATATTTATAATGTTAGATGTTCAGTTCTGATGAAATATAAATATAAATAAATGAAAAATATAATAGGGGCACTCATGAAAACGCTTAAAATTGCCATTTGTACAATTGGGCAAGTTTGCGAGACCTATTTCATGAAGCCCCTTCTTCAATTGTTGTGCAATTTTAAACAGTTAATCTCAAAGTAAACAAAAGCAGCTGACTTATTCAATGCACAATTAAGCTGTGCGAGGTTTGTGTAAATGAATTTTCAAACAAAATTTTGACAGTTCATTTACGAGAGCGCAAACTTGCACACTTTGCACAATTTACGATACTTTTACACGTTTTCATGAGGACCCTTAAAAATTTTTTTTTACTGGAAAGGTCCAAACCGATTCCGCATTTTTGATAGTGAACCTTTGGACGCGACGTAGAGCCACAAATTTTGGGAAGATGGTACGTAAAATGGTCTAAAACGGACCAATAATGGCGCATCTGAATGCAAGAGTGTTTTAAGGTGACATTATTTTCCATATTTATTGTAAAAAAAATTTCCATTTTGTCTATTTTATAATCTGTAAAGAAAAACAAAATTCAAATAAAAATAATACATTCAAATCCCGTGATGGTGAGTAAAGTCAACGAAACGTCTGATCTTCGCTTAATTTTTTGCATGTATAAATTTACATGAAGCGTTAGAGTATGCAACATAAACATTCCATTAAATTGGCGAAAAAAGGAATATATATATATTTGTCTAATTACTTGAAATTTATGATGCGCTACCTTGATTATAATGTTGCACAGTTGGTGTTCTGTACGTTGGGTTTGCAAACAGGTTTGTTTGGGTTTCTTGTGTTATTTTTTGTTCTTTTTTTTTTTAGCCGTTGCCTTCCAAACACATTTGGAGTGTATGAAGTATTTAAACAGTGGCAAGCCGAAGTGAAATACTTTCTTGATTTCTTGAAAAATAATAAAATTGTTATATTTAATTTTAAAACTTATCAGAGCTTTCTGTCACATGCAGTGAACTCGCAGAAATGTGAACTAATTTTTACCGAGGGGGTTCACGTTTTAGATTGCATTTTTTTCTAGAACATATTTTAGTCTCTTTTATCTTTTATTTAATTTAAAATAAAGTTGGTACATTATTTTTCACCAATGAAATATGTTTTGCTATTTGCTTATTGTCAGATCCTGCCATATTTTAATATATTTACTACACTGCTACTATGGTTTGCAAAAGAGTTTCTAAGATACTAAGTTCTAAATTATGTTATTAAATTCATCAACAATAGAATTTAAACTACGATAATTATAAATATGTTTAATTAGTTTTTATTGAAAAGGAGCAACAACAAAAAAACATTCTGTGATACAAAAGCAAATAAATAATTTTTTAAGACAACAAAAGGGTGTCTTAAAATTATTTCATTCAAACGTTTTATATAACATATTAAAAATGATTTTAATGGAAAGAATATTCATTGGTCAAGCTAAACAAAAAAGTCGGAGATCTCGTGTTTGGCGTTGTTTTTGCTTGAGCATTTGTAATGCAGCCTTTTCTCTGAGGTTTCCGTAAAAGCTCAAAAATATCTGACTTTTCTTGAAGAGTTAACACTTTTGGTTTTATATAAGACATATTTTTAATAAAAATATTTTTAGAGATCACTTGTTTGTATTATTTATATAAAAGATGGGCCAAAAAAAGTCATCCGATGTTGTTAGGCTCTCATTTTTTTTCTAAATGAAAAACTTTGATACTGTGTTTTGGTTATGTTTATCTGAATCTTCAGAATTTTATTGGTCAAGTAGAGAAGATGATATCGGCCAAATGGGCGCGGTCACAATTGATTGCTATACGGGCTCGTTTTATGGCATTTTTCATCACTTTGGCAAGAACTTCGGGCAACAGATTCTCGCACTCGTGTCGAATGTTGTCCTTGAGGGCTTCCAGGGTCTCACGCTTGTTGACGTAAACACGCGACTTCAAAAAAAACTCCACAAAAATTCTGGAACGTTTAAATCGGGCGATCTTGCGGGCCAGTGCAAATCGCCAAACGAGAGATAAGGCGACCCAGGAACTCCGCCTTCAGAATATCGGTTGTGGCTCGCGCAGTGTGTGCCGTTTGCTGCGTCCTGTTGGAACCACATGTCTTCCAGTCCTAATTCATTCAATTGCGGCAGAAAAAACTCGTTTGACCAGCGGCATCCTGGAAAAAAACTGTCCCGATGACTTCTCCAGCGTGAACAGCACACCATGCAGTCACTTTGAGCGGGTGTAATGGCTCCTCGTGCATCACTCGCGCCCCAGAAGCGATAGTTTTGCTTGTTCACGTACCCGCTGAAGTGGAAATGAGCATCATCGCTCATTATGATTTTGGTCGAAAAATCGTTCACTTCGCCCTCCAGATTGAGGATGGCTTGGGCGTAGGTTACGCACTTGTTCACTTGTATTCTTCATTTGTCTAGTTCACAAATCTCAAAACAGATTTGATATTGGCCGCCATTTGCATCTTCCAATAGGGTGATTTATTTTGGCCCACCTTGTACCTACATATATGTATAGTCAGCACAGTGAAATGCTTCCAGTAGAACTGCCGCAGTAATATTAAAGCTACTTATCTTCCAACAAAAGTTGTTTACAGCAAACAAACTACGAAATTCTTCTGCGGGGAATTCCAAAATTTCTAAATAAACTTACAAAACTGAATTTTAACGTTCGATAAAAAGTTCACGTTCTAGATCCTTCAGCCTTTGTTCACGTTTTAGAGTAGTCAATGTAAAAAAAAAATAAATTTTATTATATATATTTTTGGGTAGTTCATGTTACTGGATGTTCACGTTTCGGTGAGTTCACTGTATACGAGAATTCTTTAAACAGAATTGTTACAAAATTCTTTTAAATACAAAAAAATTAAGAGAACTGCGAGCATTTTTAAAGTGAAAAAAGTTACCCGGGTACCCGGTTATTGACCGTAGGCTTAAGAAAGATAATAAATAGGGTGGGAGAAAGAATGGGGCCTTGTGGTATGCCTGGAATATAGATAAGGTCCCGTCTATAACAACTCTTATAGCGGGATCCCTGAGATAGGATTTATATTGACCTTCCCAGAGAAGGTATCACCGATACCAAAAGCGATAAGTTCGAATTCATTGCATTTCGTTATTTCCAGTTATTGCGGAAATAAATTGTCCTCAAAGATTTTGTTTTTCTAAAGCACACTGTTCCACAAGCAGCATACAAACAGTTTGTAGTTTCAATACGTTAACTTCATGTATTTTAAATATTTTCTTTGTTCTTTGAACTGCAGCAGAATTTAAAGCTGCAAAATTTTCACTCTTGTAAGCGTTGGAATCCTTGCAAAATTTATATATATTTTTTTTCGCTATTCTAAGACCAACCAGTAAACGTATATTGTTAACAGTAGAGTTCATGAATTCATTAACTGCTTTTATTTTTTAACAGCACATAAAATCTGGCAGAAGCAATTGCTACAGCAAAAATGTTGCCAGCAGTTTATTTTAAAATTAAGAAGAAAGCAAAAAGAAAAAAGAAAAGAAATTATATATTGAGAAAATTTGCAGAAAGCTGGGCTTTTCTCAGTTGTACTCGTATGCAAATAATTATGCCCATGTTACTCACATACACACACACACACACACACATCCATATATTCCCCTTTATAAGTTTAAAGTTTGCTGCAGCACACCTTCCTTCTCTTACAAACCTGTTACAGAGCGTTCTATTAAATTTAGTTGAAGAAGTATTAACGAGTGTAGACTTCTTAAATATTTTTTTTTTTGCTTTATAGAGAACATTTTCTGTGAAATTTGATTTCATAACTTTATTCGTGTTGCATATTATAAGAAGTGTTCTTTATTTTTTTTTTCTGCATAATGATGTAGTAGTGGGTTTTTGTTCAAGTCTTAGTATTTCTCCACAAACTGTGGGTGGCTGTGCTTAAAGAAACTTGCCATTTTCAAACGAATTACAGGTTAAATATATTTTACTTGAAATATTTTTGCATTACAATTAATTATAAATGACCAAGGTCGACTTGTTTAGAAATTTTTCGGTAAAAAAAAAGATTTTTTAGTTGGTTCGCTAATGATAGAAAAAAATATGCTGGCAATTAGAATTAGATTATGCACGTCTAAATGATTGTCTAACAAAAAAAAAAAAGGAAAAAGTAATAAATAAATTAATAGTACCCAGCAAAAAGAAGTGAATGAGTTTTGTATGAATTCTTAAGCACTTCTTTATATGATTTCATTACTAATGCCAACTTAAATGTGCATTAGAGAACTCATGGAAAACACATTCAAATTTGCCTATTAATTCGTATGAAGAACTGCGCAGTTGTAATTATAAGAAATGTGTTTCTAGGACAGACTCTGGTCGGTATCACTACATACGTGAAAGTTTTTTCATAATTCATATTTATCAAACTGGAAACAAATAACAAAAGTACATAAATAATGTAAAATGAAATACAATTCTAAATGAATATGGGGTGCCGCAAGGTTCAATCCTAGGAGCATTATTATTTATTCTATATATAAATGATATGCCTAATGTATTCAATCACTGTGAAGTAATATTGTAAGCAGATGACGCGCTTATTTATACGGAAGCAGAAACAAATCAAGAATGTTATAAAATAAATAAAATAAAAACCTTAAAGCTTAATTAAATAGATTGTTCGTATTTTTTAATTCGTTTGTTAGACTTTATTATGTTTGTGAGACGATTTATTTGGTGCACTGCGCTTTGTTGTTTTCTAAACCCAAATTGTTCGTTGGCTATTATAGATTTATTTTCAATAGAACTATGAATTCGGCTTAGAATGGCCTTCTCTTACAATTTGCCAAGGTTACTTAATAAACTTATTAAACAAAAAATATTGCAAAATACACAAAATAATTGCTTGGTTGTTCTGCATCTGCCACGTTGGTGCTTAAAATTCTATTATTTTAAAACTATTTTCATATATGTATTTAACAGAACGTATTTGCTTCTCATTGAAAAAGAACGTCTATTTTTTTTATACTATTTTATCCGGCTATTCATAAATTATATTCTACTTTTAATGCCACAAAATATGGCTTAGACAGTAAGTGATCCTTGTGCATGCATATTCGCTTGACAACACAATTATAAACAAACTAAGCGAAATAGAGGCTTAAAAAGTAATACACCACAGCCCAGTTAGCGCTTAAAACTGTACATTAGAGTCTCAACACAGTCCCCCTACACGTTTAATCAACGAACCATTGAATCTCTTAAAGTGTGTGCAGGCAAAGATTAAAATTAAAAAAAAAAGAAAAAGTATTAAAGAATACATGGTAAATGCTTAATTCAACTCTCTTCATAATTTATATTGTAGTCGTACAGTGATGTTAACCGTACGGTTATAACTATATTTGTAGGCAAAATTTTTTAGAAGTTCTAATTTTTAAGTGCTGAGGCGTGTCTGCACATGATATATACATATTTCGCCGAGAAATAAATCCTAAAAAGTGCAGTTTTATTAGAACTATGGGGGTCAATTAGCACCAGATGCCACAAAACTCTACGTTGGAACTGTTTACAACTTATGCTAAAAATATTTTGCCGATTCGAGGTCTATATAAACAAAAAAATTTTAACATATGTTTTTAAATCATTGAGAGGAAATCCCCAACAATCCATTCAGTTTGCCCAAAATGTATTTCATACGCGACGTAATACCAGGCAAGCTTCAAATTTAAGTTCAGTAAGATGTCGTCTGAACCTGACTAAACAGCGTATTGCTTTTGCTGGACCACATGAGTATAATCAACTACCAGTTGACTTACGAAATACACAGGCTCTTTCAACGTTTAAGAACCGCATTAACAGCTATTTACTTCAAAACGTTGGAAACGCTTCTTAGGTAAATTAGGTTTCTTCATCAGTAGACCTTAAACCATATTCTTTAAAAAAGTTCATTGAAAAAGATAGCGAGACATGTCTCGAATAATAAATTTAATAATATTTTATATAAAATAAAAATATATATTATGTTAATAACACTAATTATTTAAGCTTAAGGTCGTTTTAATATATTTAATGTTTATTCTAATTCGATAATTCGTTACTCCTTTGTGTAGCTTCTTCAGCAAAATTGGTTTTTGTTTACAATTTTCTAAGCATACAATGTAAAGTTGCCTCTAATAAGCCTGTAAAGCGCTGAGACGTTAATTTTTATTAATTGTTACCTTTTATTTATTTTATTGAATTAATAAAAAAATTTAAAAAAAAAAAAACTCGCGTAATTCACATTCCTTCTCCAGTTAACTTCAGAGTCCACAATGACTCCCAATTACATAACCTTAATCGGCAGTTGAAGGTTTCGTTCTATAACTGTCTAAATAAAATGTCTATCTTTTGTATTGTAGTTGCCACTGAGCTAATCGCTGCTTGAATGACTGCCGGTGATCAGTGTTACTCCTTCATCACCAAACAGTCTAGCAGTAACCAACACAATGGCACCAACAATGCAAAAGATTTAGTCGGGTATGGTAAAGGGAATTAGCACAATGCCACGAAAAAAGGCCATGAAAGACCTCATCCGGTCACCGTGACCCGAAGTGACAACAGTGTTTGGTGGTGTCAACACTGTCCAATATCGTTCGCCCGTCACTGGTATAACGGTTTTCCCGTTTTTTGTTTTTTTTTTTTTCTCCTAATTATTTCACTGTTCAACTGTTATTGTTTGTTGTATTTTATTTAAGTTTATTGATTTTTGTTATTTGTTGGTGTACATAAGTACATAAGTTATTTAAGTTCTTTTTTTTTAAGTTTATTTTGTTTCTCTATTTGTTACTGTTTATTTATTTTATTTTATTTTATTTATTGTTTCACTTGTTCTTAGTTTGAATCTATTTTGAATTTAACCACTGCAATTATATTTATTCCACGACCAAACAGCGGACTAAAGGAAAACGCGTGGCAACCAGGCAAACGAATAAACACTACTCTGTTAAAACTAAAATGCCTCTCTTGATCTAGCGCTTTAGCTAAGCTTCAATGTTACAAATTTTACATACTTTATTTTATTTTTACTACACATTTGTTACTTTAAGTTTTTATAGTTTTTGCAATAAATTTCTTGAACTATTAATAGTTATGAATCTATTTTAATAAAAAAATATTATTATTTCTGGACAAGACTGTGCGTGCGGTAATTATTTTTAGAGCTGTACGGAAATGAAAAAGTTAACATCACTGTACTCGTATTAAAATGTATAGAAAAGTCCAACAACAGTTGCTACAATCCTCTCGCCCTTCTTTCCTTTTTTTTTGTTCTCTTTCTCATTCGAGTGTGTACTTCTGCTTGTTTTATGCTGCCTGTTGGGGTTTTTGTAAGGATTTGCATGAAAAGGTAAATGTCAGCAGACATCGTCTAGAAGAGCATTATGTTTTCGCAAAGACTATAGTGTAATTTACTTAATACTAAATGCTGTGTTTCACCATCGTTACTTTTATTTGTAAAAATCACTTTTTGCTTTCATTCATTTAAATTTCTTCCAGTTTTTTTTTTTTTTTTAATTTTTTCTTTTGTTTTCATAAAACACTCAAACCCGCACATTTAGCAGACAGTCGCAAAGGTGCACTTGCTAAAGCAGAAATGTTTTTTTAATGATTTTAGGTTAAACTTTAGCATAATTTCATGCATTTACTTTGAAGAACGTCACTAGAAAGAAGTTACATTTTACATTTTTTTTTTAGGATGTAAATTATTTATATTTATTTCTGCTGCTGAAAATTTTATTCTGCTTGAAGCGTTAAGTTCTTATAGTAACAACAACACATTTAGTCGTGTGTCTTTCACACACACTCCAAAGTAGATTTTAAATGGTAAACTGTCAAGAGGTTTTTGTTTCAATTTAAGTGCTGGTAGTAAAATAAGTTTTTGCAAGTTGTAAGATAATTTTGAACAACGATATTGAATGGTTCAAAGAATGAAGAGAAAAAAAAATTTTATTTCTATGGAGTTAAAGAATTGAATTAAAACACACATATAACTGGTGTTAATTGGCAGTAATTTCGCTTTATTCGAAAGTTGAACTTTTCCTAATTTTCTTTGATTTTAGTTCGGTTGCCAGGGTAGTTAAATTTGTATCATTTATTGTAGCAGAGCTGCTCGTTTGCTAACGAATGTTGTCTTAAGCGGATAATTATTCTCTAAGCCGCATAATTTTACTCAATTTAAAATCGAGTACATAAGTCCAGTCGAAATTAAATCGAATGTACTATATTCCTATTAAATAACAGATGCAACTGATAAAAAACACAATTACCAATTATTACTTGAAGTCTTTATTTTATTAAATTAACTCAATTTATATACTCTGTAATAGATTTCAATACAAAATAATCAATATAAAAAACATTCCAATATTTCTCCATGTTCTTGTTAAAGTAGATGGATGTATAAAAGCACATTTTCGCTAAATTAATTAGATATATCATTAAAAAATCACTTCTAAATAAGAATAAACCTTATTTTGAACAAATTTTCAGTAGCTTTATTGACGTATTGACGTTTAAAAAATCCTATTCGAAAGCAAGTTCGAATGTTAGAAATCGTGTGATTTTTAGAACACCAAATTAGCATTTATTCGGTTTTGAGAAATCACACGATTTTAAATCGACTCGGTTTGCAGAAGTCAATATTTAATTTGTATGGGAGGTACCACGCCCACTTGTCCAATCCCTCCCTGTGTTTGACTGATGATTTTCTTTCAATTACGAAGTATTTTTTCCCAAATTTAGAAGATTTTGCTTTAACAGTTTTCAATATATACAGAAATCAATATTTAATTTATATGGGAGGTACCACGCCCAATTTTTGAGTGATGTTTTGTACTCCCAATAAAGTTACTCAGATCAAATACAGAAACTTTAGTTTTAACCATTCTCAAGATATACAGTAATCAATATTTAGTTTGTATGAGAGGTAGCACGCCCACTTGTGCTATTCCGCCCACTTTTTGACTCGTGATTTATTTTCACTACAAAGTCATTTGTCCCATATTCAAAAACTTTCACTTCAACTCTTCGCAAGATATACAAAAATGAATACGAGTGTTTACTTTGTATGGGCATGGTAACGTCCAGTTTTTCTTGTTTGGGCGGAGATCAGTGCGAATTGATGGGAATCATCGAGATCGGTCCAGGCATTCTTGAGTTATAAGCGTAGTAACTAACGTCACTCTCTTTTAAATATGTATACTCGAATTGTATATAAAAAAAATACGGAATGTAGACTAGAAAAATAAGATTTTATTTTGTTTAAATGTTTGTAATTAAGCTAAGTTCCTTGTATGCAAATAGAAGTTGAAAAAAAAGTGATTGTGATTGTATTGGTGAAAAGGTTTGAGTGTATTGAGTTTTTCGGAATTGCACTTACATGTGTTACATGCAAAAAAGGGCTTTTGGCCCCACTGTGCATCGGCAAATTATTATTATTTTTTTTTTTTCAATTCTTTAATTATGTTCGTTGGCCTCAGCTCCTAGTACCATTATTGAGTTATATGTACATGTATTTACATAATCAATTGCTAAAAAACAATTCAATTGCTGAAAAATTAATAATAATGCCAAATACTAATATTAATAATAAAAAAGAAAATTAATTAAATTATATAATGAGATCAATAACTGCTTCCAAAATTTGTTTTTTTTTTTTTATTAATTTTTTAAAGATTGAAATTCTTTTTTAATTTTTTAAAGATTGTGGCAAGTTATTATACTCACGGCTACCCATGAATTCTATACGCTGTTTTGAAAGAAAAATAAACAAACAAATCTCATTTTACCTCTGTGTGAATGACAGAAAAAAAAAACACCTTCAAAAGCATGGCAAGATACCCGCGTGGAAAAACTATTGCAAAATTTTACATGCTTTCAAGCAGAGTTTAATGCGAAAAATTGTGGTTTCTCATACCATTTCCATATAGACAACCGGGTACCTTGCGTTGCTCTTGCATATGTTTTTTTTTTTGTTCACATTCACATGAGCGTTAAGAAGCGACATTTTCAAAATATATCCACAACTCTTGACATTGACTAATTAAAGTATGCATCACTGGTGGCAATAATTAAGAAAAATATTAATAAAATCTTTTTTTTTTAAATAATTGCAATTTTTTATAATAGAACAACATAAAAAACAACTTAGTGATATGTGATTGTATGCTTTTAAATATGTACCTGTGCTGGTGCTTAGGACTGCCAGTTGGTCTACAAACGTAAAAAGAAAAATCTGTGAGTTAAATAACCGACACGAAAAGGTACAACATAAAAAATTACTTTCTAGATGTTGTAAGTCGTGTACATGAATTTGCACCTTATAAATGTACAACAATAAAAAGAAAAACATTAACAACAACAACAGCAACAAGAAATATTAACGGAGCGAACATAAAGCCAAACTTAACAGTGATGTTAACCGTATACGGTAGACACGTAATTTCTATATTTGTACGGTATTGATATAAATTAAAAACTTGCTAGTATTGCTTGCTAGCACTAGCTATCTTTTTATTCACATGGCCCATTGAGTGCGTTTTGTAGTAAATAGCAACAGAGTATTAAGCTGTATGCATTGTTGTTAATAGTAAGGAATGGTCTCTTGCAGGTGACTGCTCCATATTTGTTTTTTTATATTTTTGTGATTTTTTAAATAATTATATATAATAATTATATTATAATTTCCTATTATTCCTGATGATGTTAACAATCTGTTAACGAAATATCGAATAATAATAAACAAAATAAGATAAAAAAAGACCTCAGGCTTAATAAATATATATCAAAAAATATAATAAAAAATGTCAATTAATAATATAATAAAATATGTATATTATATTGAAAATACGTATAAACCTGGGGGGTTACTTTCTATTGCGATGTGAAAGCGTTTGCGATGCGAAAGCTAAATGCATTGAGATGCCAATTTGGTACTCTCTACTACTTTCGCAAATCTTTTTGAAAAAGTGGCAACTTTGACATTGCTAAAGAAAATATGGCATAGATTGATAATAAAATGTTACAACACGTCGTTGAAAAAAAGCAAAGTTAAGCAAAAGGGAAGTGAAAAAAAATAAAGTAATGGATTCTGCGCGTTATGGTTTGATGTGGAAAACGACCGTGTAGAACGAGTTGCAAGACGAGTCTTAAGATTTAGGACCGATATACTCTCTTTAAATGACTGCATGTAACAAAAAAAATCTGTAGCGGAACATGTTTTCAAATACATATTGCTTTATTTTAGCTTTGTACAAAATGTCGGTTTGCATAAGGAGGCGTTTCTGTATATTCTAAACATTATTCAACACGAGCTAAAAGTTTCAGGGAGATCCACAGCAATTCTCATTATTTTTTGAAAAGATGTGATGAATTCCGATCAAATTGGAAAATCATTTTTAAGCCAATCCCAAACTATTGACTTTTAAAAGCATGCTAGAAGATAAAATATAAACAGTAAAAGTAGTAAAGTATTGACAAAAAGTGTCTCAAAAATTATTGAAAACAGAAAAAAAAACTACTAAACACATCGCACCTTTTATCGTTTTCAAATCGGTTTTGTGTCTGAGTTGTTTATTATCACATGCCTGAATAAAAACTACATTTTAATGAACTCGTAATCCACTTTTAAAACTTATTGCATTTTCTATAATGCCTAAAAAATTCTTTGTTTCATACAATTCCATTTAAAACTTTGTAAAATTTTGTTTGAACTGTAAAAAGAATTATTTTGATACCATGAAACAGGCATTTTGTCCACAAATTATTTGCGGCTGACTGCAACTGTCCCTTGGACAAGTGGCTATGTTGCATTATGAAATCCACTAAAATTTCAAACTGCCGTTCTGTTGTTTGTAATATTTTTGCTTCTTACCTAAAACAATTTAAATATCAAGTATAAATGTATTTTCAGAGTGCTTTTATGTTTTACTCCATTTGCGTTTGATTGTTACCTAACGCAAGATATTTGCGCTTATCGAACGATTTTGACAGACACTCTCGCATTACAGAGTGCGGTGATACCAGACTTGCGAAAGGAGCAATAGTAGATGCGTAAGGCAAATGCGCAAACGGATTAGAGAGTACCAATCGTTCGATTTCATACCATTTTTCTTACGCATCGCAATAGAGAGTAACCCCCTCAATCCAATAAAAAAAATTTTTTCTGTTTTTGTACAAGCCTTTGCGTACGGTAATTTATGCTTTGAAACACAAATGTTTTAAGAGCTGAACGGAAATCCTATTAAAAAAGTTAACATCACTGCAACTTAACATAACCATAATCATCACCAAGGCCAACAACAGCAACAAATGCAAACACATTATACGATGTAATAATAGCATGTTCTCAAACTCTCACAAGGAAATACACTCGCTCTCAGTATGAAAATAAAAAGAACGTTATTTACTAATTTATGCACATGTGTATGTATGTACGTACGTATGTATGTATATGTTCAAATGTATAAATACTCATACGAATATATACAGTTTTATGTATAAACATTAAATAAAATACGCAACAGCATAAATACCGCTATTAAAGATTATGCAAATAAAAAAAAAAAAAACGGAAAAATAAGGAACAGGAAAAACGGAATTACACATACTTACAGTCATATTAAAAACACATACATACATATGTTTAACTGCATGCGTATGGAATGTGTCTGTGCTTTAGCCAGGTGAGCCAAAGTACCTTTTAAAATACATATTTAATGTGCAAATAATTATGTTGTTGTGCGGGTAGTACATCCGCAGGGTGAGTGAGTTTTTTTTTTAATTTAATATTTTATAAAAGAAAGCAGTTAGTTGTGCAAACGTGGTAAATAATTATAAATATATAAATAATATTTCAACTTAAGCTCAGCTATAAAGTGTAAATTATATACTCGTACAACAGTTAAAAAGTTGACAAGTTTTCAATGTAGAATCGGGTGAAATTGATTTTTATTTTCCATCGAAAACTTTGAAATATGTATATCGAAGGGTGTGGCTGCCAGCAACTCTCTAGTCATTAAAATTGTTTTCTGGTGCATATTTGAAATCGCTGGCGTAGTAAAATTGTTAAGAAAATTGCTGTCCTTTGAATTTAAAAATTAATTCATCTAATTAAGACCAACTCTACTTCACAAACTCAACATAAATTATTTTACGGAAATCTTTCGCATACAATTTTAATATTAGACATTATTTTTTTTTACCAGTGCTCAGGGAATAGCCCCTACATATGCAAAGCATTACACTGGAACTAGAAATATACAGGGTGGCACAAAAGGATCTGTATGGTTTAATGGTTTATAACTTTTTTAATTTTTAATTTAATTTAATTAAATTTTTTTTTTTTAAATATATTTATTAAGCGTGAGGTATTTTTTTAATAAATATATTTCAAAAAATATAATAAAAAAGGTCAATTAATAATATAATGAAAATTAATTTTAATAACACTAATTATTTTAAGCCTAAGGTCTTTTTATATATTTTATATTTATTTCAATATTTCGCTACTCCTTTGTGTAGCTTCTTCAGGAAAATTGGTTTTTGTTTATAATAAAAACCAAAAAAAAAAAAAAAAAAAAAAAAATTTTTATTATAAACAAAAACCAATTTTCCTGAAGAAACTACACAAAGGAGTTGCGAAATTTCGAATCAAAATAAATATTACATATATTAAAAAGACCTACAGCTTATAAAATTAGTATTATTAAAATAATAATTAGAAAAGTTATAAAGAATTCTCACCATATAGCTCATTCTGCGCCACCTTTTTTAAGTTGTTAAACATGGTTTTATTATGGTATACTACTGTTTATTATAGCATAAGTTTTTAAATTCTATAAATAAATAAACTCAACAGAAAAATAGTAATTTTACACTTTTATATAAATTTTTTAAATAGATTTTAAAGGATATTTAAATCAATTCGTATTTCATTGTAATTCAAAAAATTTTCAAAAAATTAAACGTGGTTTTCTTGAGTAAAAAACATGGCAACACTTTGAATGTAAAAAATTACTTCGTCAGGCGTCGGTATGCAGCATTTTCCACCCGATTTCTTTTTTATACCGCTCCCTGTCAAACAAAAAGTTGCAGCGTATATTGAAAGGTGTAAATATGGTCTATTAGTTCAAAGAAATGAGAATGTTCTGGTTTTTTTAAAATGAAAATGGGAATGAATTGGAGCAATGGCACTGAAAGAATTTTTTTTAAGCACTCAGCTTAATTAAAAGCAGTTAAACAAAATAAAAATATATTTTTTTTTTTATTTTTTCTATAAAATTTTTTTCTTAGAGGATTATTAAATATTGTTCATAACAGGCACTTCAATCGGCGTCCAGAGCCGCCTTATGGCCACCCCTGGCTATAGAATTTTATCGACACCATTGCAGCCAAACTGATTTGTATTCATACAGATTATCTTGCGGCAGTTAAATTAAAAATTTTGTATATGCGTGTTACATACTTTATTTAAAACTCTCTGTCCAGCAGACAGTATGCGATTTAAAAAAATCACATTGCTCATTTTAATGGAGTTAAATTATTAGCTGCACTAAAGCTACTTAATTTACTTCCGGATGCACAGTAAATTCATTTGTAATTAAAAACATGCTCATATATATGCAGCAGTAATGGAAAAGAGAACCTGAATATAAATTCAGCACTTAATGTTCACAGTTTTCTTTGCTCAAAAGAAGCATAATAATGGGATTTTCATGTTTGTGATCTCATTTGAAGTGACTACAAAAAAAAAAAGAAAAATTGCTTGTAATGTTATGATTTTTAACTCATTTATTTTTTTAATGTTCTCTGTTTCGATGTGTGTTTTGTTGATGTTGTTAGTTAACAAATCACCAACACACTAACAGCCGAGCCGTAATAAGTCTAAAAGTGTTGGTATTGAAGTGTATATATGAAATGTAATACTCTTATTTGTTATTCTTAATTAACAGTTTTGGACAGAGAAAAATAAACCCTGGAAGTGGAATTTGAAACAATTTTTTTTTCAACCATTTAAACTGTTAATTTATTTTACCAGCTGCCTTTCTCAGTACCGGCGTGCAGACTGCTGTATATTTGTAAATCAAAATTTTCTTAAATTATAGAGTGTTTTACCAATATATGAAGAAATGTGTAGCTAAGTGGAAGTCGCAACAGATATTCAAATTATTATATAATAAGAGGTTTGCAGAGTTAGCGCTTTGACATGTTCAACCGTGAAGATCTTATAAGTGCTGGCCTGAAAAATTTCTTAAAATTTCTCTTTTGTAAAAATAAGGTTGTTACTATCTTTTTTCCTTAAAAATGTAAATAGAATAATTTTCTCTAATTATTTTAAATTAACTTGAAGCAGTTTACTATTTATTACATTATTTATTTATAATTATTATTTAAACTTAACGAACTCGGTTTGAATACAACCATGCATATCGTTTTATAAGTATAAACTGTCATTTGAATTAACGGATATTTGTCTGACCTTGTTGCCACATTTTACTTTATTGTTACTTCCAACGTTGCAACATTTCACTCTCAGACTAGTATATAAGCAGCACTACTTGTTTAAATAAATTCACTTTACTTCGTGTCTTCAAACGATAAACTTCTTTGTCCGGTATTAATTTCTCGGACGGGCTGAATATTTTTTTGAGATATAAAATAAAGTAGTACAACTTTTTTTTTATTGTTATTCATTAAATGAATTAAACCTATAATCTTAGAAATAAGATTATTTCAAACTTCATTTGTTGAAATACTTTTTTTAAGTAAAATCTCAATATTATCTGTATAACAATTTCTTTATTATGTTTTAAAGTGCTGTGATGATAGATAAATAAATAATAATAAGAATAATAACAAGTTATTAAAAATTGTTCAGAATTTAGTTTTTTGCTATCTGGCAACAATAAAAAAAATATACTTACAATTTTTGAACAGCTGTTTGTCCATTCAATTTTCTCATTACAGTTACTCAAAACCCATTAAAAACAGTTCCAACAGAAATTACATAAAAGTCAGCACGAGGCAAAAAATAAAAAACAAATTATTGAAAAAATTTTTTATTTGTTTTAATGTGAATCAAAATCATCAGTGAGTGAGTTTAAATCATTGAAGATCAAAGGTTGGCTAATTTTAAATAGGTTTAAAAAAATTAAATAGATTCAAATCGAATAGAATAGAATGTTTATGGTACATACTTAGAAAATTTTACAACAAGGTATTTAGTTTATTTTGTTTGTATATTTTGTAATTCTCAAATATTTTTTGCAAGTTATTGTACAAACATGTGCATTTTCTAAGATTTTTGTTATTAGCACCAAATGAAATGTACATCGAGACCAGCTAAACATTATAACAAACATAGCAGTAAAATAATAAATAAAATGGTTCTCCTTAAGGTATGTACACACGATTGTCATTTACTACAACATTGACAGAAAAATTGTTACAAAATGTGCAACAACCGTGTAAACACACAATTTTTGTGTGGCAACATTGTCACAAAATGTATTGTCGATGCATTGTATGCCAATAATATTGTCACAATTCTGACAATCGTGAGAACACCCTTCATTTCCATTGACACACAATTTACAGTCATTTGTTATTGCCGCATGTGCTTCATTTAGTGCACCGTACAATAACACCACGGACTGATAAATATTTCTGTTGGCAACGCTGCCCATAAATATTTAGATACAATGTTAAACATCGGATCTGGCAATTCTGCCGTACAATAATCTAACATATCGAGTGAACGGTCAATTATTATTGGAAGAAAAATTTATTGTCGCAGAACTGTGTGCTAATGAAATTTTATGGTTTTCTTTCAATAGTGTGAACAGACAAATTACCTGATGGTAACAATTTTTCATTGTGAGTGCATTGCCACCATATTGCCGTCTGACAATCGTGTGAACATAGCTTTAGATTAAAGATTACTGTGCCGAAATAAGTTTGTGCAAGAATTCTAATTTTTAAAGCTCCACCAACCGTCTATATGTCATACTTTTTCTTTATTGTGCGCCAAATAAAGTTTTTTTTTGCATGACCGGCCTTCGGTGTGCCCACCTTTGGGGCAATATTTCATATTTTTGGGTCGATATTCCATAAAAAGATATTGATGGTAATTTTTTATAACGATAAATGGTCCCATGTTTGGGCCTCTATTTCATTTCACACTTTGGGGCCTTATTTCCTGCGGCCTTGTTTCGCTACTTATGTAGATTAATCACGCCTTTGGTTTAAGCTTTTGGCATTTTTCCATTACAAATTTTCTTATCACAAGACACATCAACATATAAAGAAAACAGAAAACCGTTTCAATTAAAAAACTGTTTGAAAAATCTGTTGGATGACGAAATGCCCGCCTTGCCAAAATTAAATCATACGAGTTTCGGTCTTCGACTGTAGTTTATAAATTTTTGAAGAATATAAAATTCTGTTGTAAATAATTTCAAATAATAATTTAAGATTATGTAAATTAATTACGAGTATGTGTGATTGTTAATGTAGTTTTGTATGCTCCCTATTGCTTCTCACCACATCACTACATTAATTGCGGTTAATATTATTTACTCCACCGAGAAACTCTTAACAGTCATGTAAACCATTAACAAAAAAAAAAAAAACTTCCTTACTTACTCCTACATCGTGGTCTTTTTAATCTTATTCGTAAATCCCACCAGAAAAAGAGAATCAGAATCATAGAACAGAAAAAAAACTAAATAATTAAAATAACCCTAAGACCGTCGCACTGTGGACCAGTTTTGTAGAAAGCGGTCAAAAATGCATAACTTTCGATTGGTTTGGAATATTCGTACGCGTTTTATTTGGGCCTTTAATTTTTCTTATAGAACGTAAAAATCGACTGATAAAAAAAATTTCTGGAGGTTTTAAAACAAATTAAATTAATTAAAGTAATATATAAATGGCGTCCTTCGACGGGAAGGGGATGTGCTCTATTAAGTAATTTTTTTTTTCGGTCAATTTGGGCTGTTTTTTTAATTTTTTTAAAACTTTCAAAGGCATACAAAACCTTAATTTTTTCTATAGCTAATAGCTTATGAGTTACAAAATTATACAAGACTTATTTTGCTATAAAATCTTTTAGAACAAAAAGTCATAGTCATTTAAAATTTATATTTACGAACACATTTTTAATTTTAACAAAATAAGTCCATTTTGAATTACACTGTTCGCTGGTTGGCCCCAGAGTTGCACAGCAAATTAACTTTCTAAAGAATGTCATAACTTTAAAATCGGTAACCACTGTAGAAAGATTTTTGTCCGCCTTCTCACAATACGGTCCACTGTACGTCGTTCAAATGCTTGTAATACAAATACATGCAAACAGCATTACGACTGCTTCAAAGCGCTTGTTGTTCTTGCGAATACAATATTACTTCAATTCTGTGTTTTTTTTTTAGCATGATCATACATTAAAAATTGTTTGTGTGTGTGTATGTGTATGCATGGTTATGCGTGCATGAGAGCTTGTATCGGTCTCTCTAAAGTGTGTAGAGCTGTAGTTGTGCTGTTTATATTATGATTTATAAATATTTAATGACTTGGCATAAACTATGTACATAAATGCAGTCATTCATACATTCATTTAAATACATGTACCCGCATACACTCGCACACACACACGCACACATTTATTCATTTATACACCCATCGCTCACTTACGTTAATGCTGGTTGAAACAGAAATCCTTTTTGCTTTTTTCTTTTCATTTATAAATTTTTCAGAATTAGTTTACTGGCATAAAAGCATTAAAAAGAATTAAATTTTATAAATGTGTGTATTTCTCACCACACGCTTATTAATTCTCTAATTTATTTTTCGTTGCCAGTAGTGCTGTTTAAGCAATGATGTACTCGTATTTGTAAAACAAAACGTACTTTAACTTCACTATTGTACCTCAACTAAAATAAGAATAGTGCTACAAAATTTCAATTAAAAGAAGGCACTTCGGCGATTATTGAGTTAAAGCGGAGTACACATCAAATGTACTCATCAAACCCAGATTTCAAAGGCTTATTAAACTCACCACACACTTGCCTCACACATATAGTTTGAGGGGAGTTTGACGAATAGCAAAACCAGCGTTACCATATATTTTTTAAGAAAAAACACTTAATTTTTTAACAAAAAACTTTTTCATTTCATTTATTAAATCTTTTCAAAAAGACCTAGCCTAATGGGCCATAATCGGTCCCACTATTCTACTCATGAAAAGTGTTCAAATAATGAAATGGAGCACAAAGGATATATTTAGAATTCATTTTTATTCAAAATAAGATAAACAACAACAACACTCGTATTCTTCCCACGATTTTGAGTAGATCCCCATTTCTTTTATTTTTGTTGGAGCGGCCGATGTGTTTGCTGCATATTCTAAGCTGCTCCACTTGCATTGCTGCATAAAACTAATAACAACAAAAACTAAAAATATTCCATTATTCTTAACGTTTCTCTTTCAATATAAATTATTAAGCTTTTTTGAAATAGAAAACTTTTTAGAAGAAAAAAAAAAACACAGGCTGAAAAAACTACAATATTATTAATACGGAAAAATTATAAGATCGTTTACATTACATGGCAACATACATATGTTCTTTATATATGATTCCAATTCGAAAATTGTGCTTTTTCCCTTAAAAATATATGTTAAATTTATTATTACCTACTTTATGATATTCTCATAAAATATTTTTTTTTTTTTTTTACAAAAGTAAATTCAATAACTGAGGAGGAAAGCAAAGATCCATCATTGGAATTCTGTCAGATTTCTAAACCAAAAGTGTACGAAGTATTTGACACAAATTCTAATAGATTCTGAGTTATCATTCCTTATCTCTGACAGAATACGGTCAGAAATAAGATGAAAAATGTATGCTAAATTCTAATGTATTGTCTGAAATTCATATTATTTTCCGACAGATAAAATGAGTGTGGCGATGGTAGAAAACTAGCATGCACATTTTTTTTATTATTATTTTACTTCGCCGGTGCTACACAATACCGACGAAGGAGGGCGTTCTGATATGATTGAGGATTGCTAACAGCTGAAGCCGGTATTGTTCAGTGACCAGTGACTCTGCCTTCGCCACTGAAACCTTCCGACAACAACTGACACACAAAGGCACACTAATGCAGCACATCAGAAAAATGCGAGATGTTTTTTTTTTTTTTATAATTTTAGTCTGAAACTGGGGTTGAACCCAGCTCTGTTTTGGTTTTGTAGTCAACGTGCAGACTACTTCAGGCATCGGAACGCCCTCCTTCGTCGGTATTGTATAGCATCGGCGAAGTAAAATAATTACTAAAAATTGCTACGAAAAAAAACCGAAGCTTCAAAAACAATTATAAAACATATAACGTGCAAAAGCAGTGTTTTAAGCTTGAAGCTTCACCTCCTATCATTTCTCCTACTATCCCTCTCCACTACTAAACCGAAGCTTCAATACTGCTACGAGTATAAACAAAGAACGTGCAAAAGCAGAGCTGTAAAATAATTAATTAATCTTCACCTCCTGTCGTTTCTCTAACTGTTCCTTTCCTATAGTTCCCAGCACAATGCTTCGCATGTGTAGCGGTCATGTCCTGAGTGCTGGTGCAAGATAAAAAAAAGAAACTCGAATGTAATTGTAATTGTACAGGTTTCTCAAACAAATCTAAGAGAAATTCAAACAGTACAAACAGGTTGAACGAAGTTTTGAAAAGAATAAGATATTCAATTATTCGTAATTCTACGATGGATTTTTTGCTGGCTGGGTAAATATGCAAAAATATAATAATTTTACACAAATTTTTTGCACAACGAATTTCTTAACACAAAATAGGAAAATTAAAAAATATTTTCCTTCATTATTTGAAGATTTTCCCTCTAGTTTTTGGGGTTAAAAAAGTACCGATTTTTTTTCCTTTAAAATTTCGTTTGTATGACGACGTTGTACAATTTCTATATTAATTTATAACCTTAAATCTGTGCAGTATTTAATTGTGTATTTTCCGTTGATTCATTATTTATACTTCTCACATTTTATTTTTTTCTTTTTTCTAATAAAGCAGATGATGGCACGACATTGTCATGCACACACTCGTACTTGTGTCGCTGAGCTCGTATATACAAACGCATGTGAAAATACATTTTAATGGTTTTTTTTTTTCTTTTTTGTTTTAATGTGACATGTTAAACAATGTGTGCAAACAATAAATATTAAATTGTTATTTTCAATGTTCGTAAAGATTTGTGAAAATTAATGTTGAAAAGACAACTGATATGACTACGTGTTTTAGGGATAAGCGGCATAATGCCATAATGAACAATGAAAAGTTTTTATATAACTTTGAAATTAAAGTGTGTTTATTCTAAACTATTTTCAAATTAAATACCATAAATCGGGAACGTTAGGTCATTAATTCGAATATCTACTTGACCGATATCAGTGTCTCTACTTAACCCATTAAACGCCAAAACCATTAGATTTTGTGATTTT
This sequence comes from Dexiosoma caninum, assembly GCA_963924685.1. Lineage (NCBI taxonomy): Eukaryota > Metazoa > Arthropoda > Insecta > Diptera > Tachinidae > Dexiosoma > Dexiosoma caninum. The sequence continues at coordinate 27,823,038 of OZ004725.1, read as the reverse complement.
TTAATTCTTTTTTAATTCGCAGGCAACGTACATTCGATTATCGATACTTTGTTGTTGTTGTTGTGTTGGTCCCGAACTTATGTGCACATTTTCAAGTACATGGCAAAATTTGCTTTATTTTTGACAGATAAAAAGCTTAGAAGTGTTTTGTTCTGCTCGGGGATTTTCTATTTTTATAGAAAATGAAGCAAAGAATTTACATAAAATTTTGTTTGAAAAATTAAATCAAGTTCTGTAAAAGAATTGAAATATTGACAGTGGAGTACGGTGAGTTTGCTCTAACTAAACGAAATGATTACAAGAGTTGCAAACTCTTCCTAGTTGGCCGATGAGATGCCGACGATGATTCTCACTCTGGACGCTGCAGCACATCAATAACAGAAGATAACGTCGAAGCTGTGCAGAGAATTCTTATAGAAAATCGTTCAATTAAGATAAGAGAAGTTGCTGAGGCTCGTGTTATGAAATTTTTTTGGCCATCAGACACACGTGTATCAGTAAAGTTTTTTCCGAAACCTCTGAATTATTGATCAGAAGAACCGTCGCATAAGCATCGCTCAGGAACTCTTGAATGACGGCAGTGATTGTACTGATTTGCAGAAAAGGGTTATAATGGTGACGATCACGGCCATACTCGTATGGTTATGACGTCGAAAGCAAAGCCCAATTGCCCCAGTAGATGCAGGATATTGATTAAATAAAAATCGCATCGCTGGATAAGCTCAAGGATATATTGAAAAGTTTTTATGAAAAGTGCTTTGAGGATTGAAAAAAAAGTTGCCACAAGTGCAGTACTTTGAAGGCCACAATATGAAAATTTAACAACAAATAAATATTTTTTGACAAAAATATAAATTAACCTTAATTCTTGTGCAGACCTCGTATATACATATATATATGACTAATTTACACATATTTTGTATATTATCTTCTCAGCTTAACTAGCAACTTGTGTTTAATTGCATTTGCAAAATTTTGATACATAAATGTATCAAATTCCTAAAACACTTTAGAACTTTAGTAATTTTTCAACCTGTCAACACCCACTTTCTTTTGTATAAAAACGAAATTCAGTTAAATGAGAACAGTAGCATAAACTTACTAAAATATGAATAAAAGAACAAACAACATGGTTAATAAATAATCTGTTTCTTACACCTACAAAACGAACGACAACAATGTTGCGTATACACCCACATGTTCGCAAAAAAAGTCACTGTTGAAAATATTGCAAAACAAATTATAATCGCATGTTTTTCTGTTACGTTCAAATAAAACAACAGCAACTACCGAAAATCTTTAAGTGCTCGAACACAGGAAACAGAATGCTTGAGAAAAGCCAAAAAAAAAATTTTAATAATAAATAAGAGCAAAGTTTTCCTTTCTTGTCATATGCCACAAAAAAAGTGATTTCCCAACAAAGAAGTAAAACATATTTGCACAAAAACACTTAGAGAAAGTGCAAAAACTTATTTAAATGCAAGTTTAATTTAAAAAGAAATTTGTGGTTTTAAATTATTTAATAGTTTTTTTATTTCATGTTTAAATATTGCAATCTTATTGTTGTATATGTGTCATATATAATTGTAACGAATTGCTTGTTGTTTGTCCTGCATTATAATTATAAGACTTTAAGTCTTGTTGTGGGAATGAATAAATAAATAAATAAATAAATAAGCGAATAAATGTTCGATGTGCTAAAAAATTATTGGCAGTTTCTTATTTAAATTCTTTTCTCTAACTGTATTTAATTTAATCGTTTTTTGCGCCCGTTAAGCTGTTCATTTTCTGCTGGCATTTGAGTTTTCACAGTTTTTTGTGCGACAAATTTTGAAAGTGTAATTAAATATAAATTGTAAACACTTTCTGCAACCATCATTTGCAGCAATTTTTCCTAAATAAAAACTCACCTTAATTTAATTCCATTCTTTTTTTGCATATCAATTTTGAGGCAGACAAAAAGTATAGCATACTCTTGGGATGTGTAAGCCAGTGCTGATTTGAATAAACAAGCAAACCAAATACGGGAAACTTTTTTTGTTTTTTTTTTTTTTGGCACAAATAAATAATAAGAAAGAAACAAAAGGTAAATTAAAAAAAAAAAAATCATTTTCTTTTTAATAAAACAAACTGGGGAAAAAGAAAGAAAAAGAATTTGGAAAAACTGTCGTATAGTGAAACATTTAGCAATAATGAATTCATGAAAAAATTTAAGTAAATAAATAATTATTACAGTTACATTAACGATTTTTAATGGGCTTGACTTGACCAGCACTACATTTCAATATACTCGTATAATATATAAAAAAAGTTTTTTAATTTATTTATTTTTTCGATATTTCGCCAACCCTTCGTTAGCATCTTCAGGAAAAATTTAAATTTTATTTTTTTGTTTTTATAAAAAAGACCTACATTGCTAAGTAATAAAAATAGAAGGTCAAATAAAAAGAAGAATTAATTACTCGTATAATTTTACTCCACTATTTATATGCGAATATATCAGTGTCAATATGGACGGTTAGCTTAACCCCAGAATGGTAAATAAAGTCTGTGAAGCGAAAAAAATTTTTTTTTAAATTTCCTGAACCGCTACTCGTGCAAAGCGTGAGCACTTGCCAACTCGGCTGAGTGTAGCAAGAGCTAATGCTGCGTTTCATTGCTGATATATTCAGCTTGTGAAGCCAAGTTTACTACTAAAAGTAAATTTTTCTAAATATTTGTTAGCGGGCTACTGACGATGAGAAAGAAGAATTAATTATAAAAAAGGTCAATATGCAATTCTTTTCCTCCGAAATCAAAGCGTATGCAGATATATTATATTCCAAAATGTAATAAAACTCAGTTGTTTTTCAATCTCGTATAGAGATTTAAGTATTATTTTTTTTACTGCCATGGCCCACGTTATCGAAAGAACTTTTTCTTTCCTTCAACTACATTCAAGGCATAAAACAATATTCTATTATTCATAGAAAAAATAAAGGAATATTTGAATTAACACATTCGCGGACAGTCAATTTACGCATTGTCCATTTGTGGGACATATGCTATATCTTCGGATTTACTGAATATATTTAATCCAGGAGTGGAGTAAGCTTATTAGAATTGAGAATCAAGTTATTTTCAGTTAAGTTTTTTAATAATTTAAGTTTACGGTTATTGCCGTCTTGTCCCAGTCACAATTCCAAATTGTTAACACAGGACACGCCGGGAAATCCCGTCTTGACGGTATTGAGATATTTCTTTAGTCGTTTTCAACCACTCCTCTTCAGATTCCATCTCTGGACGGTGCTCCTCCTCTTTTTCTGATTCTGAACTATTATCAGAGTCATCATCATTGCACTCGAGAATATTTCCTTTATCCGAAAGTAATGCGTCATCTGAAGCCCGATATTTACTGCAAGTAGGCTTCTCTTCTTTATCTTGGGTTTCGTCGGAATTTTCTCCATCTGGGTAAAAATCTGGAGCGCTTCCATAGTCTCCATCATCGCTGAAAGGATCACTTACTTCATCGCCAGAATCAATTTCCTGGAATAGTTTTGGTCCATTATTTCTAAAGAAATTCACCACACAAACATCACATTACTTTATTTATTTAGGTAGAACTTTATTTAAATTTAAAAATTCGCACGATTTTAGTTTATTCACAACAAAATATACTCAGCTTTATCAGCAGATTTATTTGCTTTTACTTGTAGCAAAACAACAACAGCCATTGGACACAATGAAAAAAATATACTGAAAACTAACGGGATGTCCCGTTTTGCTTCTGCTTTTATGTATGTGATCGCAACATATGTTTGCAAATGTTATTGGCCGTTATTTTATGTTATATGGCACATACAAGAAAATGTACAGGGACACTTATAAAAGCGAACCATAATTTAACATTAACTTTACTACGGGAGCTACCGGCTTGTCCCAATGATTGAAAAATGAAATGAAACTTGGTGACGGTATATGCCGTCCTGCTGTCCCTACATTTTTCTCTAAATTTGACGTCATATGCCGTCTTGTCCGCGAATGTGTTAACAATTTGTAATATCAGTTAGTTAAATTAATGAGAGTTTAACATTGAAACATTTCTAACTAATTGCATAAACTGAGTTTCGGAATAAGGCGCTGCATAAATATGTATGTATGTACTGTTGCCCAATAACGTCTACATACAGTGCCAATATTTAAGTTTTCTTTTTATTTAAAAAGAATTAGTAAAAATTTACGCTAAACAAATATTTTTATATTAGTCTCACTTAAATTTTTTGTTTTATACAAAATGCTGAAAAACAACAAAGAAATAATAGTAATTAAATATTGTGAATTTCAAAAAAAAAAATATGATTTTTCACTATAAACAAAAACCAACTTTCCTGAAGAAACTACACAAAGGACTAGCGAAATATCGAAGAAAAATAAATATTACATACATATATTTAAAAGACCGACAGCTTAAATAATTAGTGTTATTAATAATTAAAAAAGTTATAAAGAATTCAAACCATATAGCTCCTTTTGTGCCACCCTGTACTACAATTACTGTGCATTTTGAGCGTCCACACCTACACACAAAATTTAATTTCATAATAATTTTCTTTAATTATTCTTTTCATCGTCTTATAAATACTCATACCGCATCCTTATAAATTTTGCATCCTTTTAAAAAGGTCATTCAAAACATTATTGTATGTATGTATGTTATTTTTATTACATGGGCTGGCGCTCGAAAGATTGCCAAGTTTGCGCTACTGCAGTCATCAAATGACGGTATCCTCGTTCTTAGACGTGTGTCGTTCTAAATTTAATTATTTAGAATTCATATATGTATATAGACCATAACACCTTGTGGTGACAACTGTTGAATGGCAGCAGCACCAAAACTCGTATCATGATAAATGTCATAAAAATTTCTATGTGTCCCGAATAGACCAAAAACAATTCCCCCCACGTGACTTTAAGTAGTAACCACAGCCAACCACGAATCCGAACCAATAAACAGTTCACGAACTCTACATTTCGGGGTTGACAGGAATTAATCACCAGTAGTACAGCAGTCAATGAACCCTTTCTTTGGTGTAGAGCCGTGCGGGCCACTGTTTGCCCGTTTAACCAGACAAGATCAAAGGAGTTTTAAAACAGTTCAGAAGACGCACTTCAGCTATCTAGATCAAACATCAGGTTGGATCTTGAAGATTCGCCTCTGCTGTTATCTTCAAACCCAGGGAGGGAGGTTCAAGGCGATGCATCACCTTCCCAAATCATTTTTTATTGCCCATCGACAGCCTAAGACAGCGGTATAAATTTTTTTTTGGAAGATAAGAGAATGTTAGAGAAATTCCTCAACTTCTATGTTGTCTTGCTAAGCCCGTAAGTTCATAGAGCCATTATCCTCTAAACACCCATTGATCAGATGGGGGGAGGGAGTGTTGTTAAACTAGACACAATTGAAAAAATTTTAATCTCATGTGATATTTTAGCGGCAGATCTGTTGGTTGCAGAGTCAACACGCTAACTACTCAGCCAATAACGTTTATACTAATAAAAGCAGTGGCTACTGTACAAACCTGCATTCAGGTATATTATCACCCGGACTCTACCTGGCTTCAAAGATAATAGAATGGAAACCGAATGCTAAACAGTGACTAGTACTACGGGAATCGGTGCCCACATGGCTCCATCCTAGTAAGCGCTGCCTGGCTGGACTTAAGGCCCTGCAGAAACTAACATAAAATCTGCAAAGATCTTAAGCTTATGTGCAGAAATACCCAGGGTTATATGCAGGAGTCGAACCCGAAACTTCCAGATTGATTGTCTAAAAGTTATACACTAGGCTGCGAAAGAACCTATATCGATACCACACGGCTTAATAACTGATGGCGGATGGTGCACAACACTGGCAGTCACAAGCTGTTTTCTTTGTGCTCTTCGACTTATTTCATTCTTCTTCGATGTCAGTTTAAGACTGTCACGGAATGCAAACCACTCATTTTCTAATCCAAATTCGTAAAAGTTATTCAACACCGTGGAAAGATTTTAAATTATGTCTTCACTCAAATTCAGAATTATACTCGTATAACAAGAACCGTGAAAGCTCGCGATTTTTCTCGACACAATAGCCAATGTTCATATACTCTCAAGGGAACACCATTAGAATTTTCCACATTCCTTATTTTGTACATCGCACCAGGAACTAGAAAACTATGAAACTTTCGACGGTTGCAAAATTGTCATTCGTAATGCATGTTTCCGTGAAACCTTCTCCAGCCGATTTAAAACTCGTTTCTGTGCTGCAATAAAAATTATTCTTTAACATTTGTTATATTTTGTTGACGTGCTGAGGTTTTCCAATGTAGATAAAATGAAAATTGTAATAATTACAGAATTGCCAGTTGTAACACTTCGAATGCCGTACCCATTTCATCATACACATGTATAGTATTCACGGTTAACACATACAACTTTAAGGTACATTCATGCGTTGATTAAATGTTTGTTATTGCTGTTGTTGTTGTTGTTGTTGTTATAACATAAATTATATACTTTTTTTACAACACTTTTGTTGACACATTTGCTGGGTGAGCTGAAAGCAATTAAAATTATTGTTGATTTTAATTGCTGGAAGAAACAAACAAGCAACCAACAACAAGCAAGAACAACAATTAACCAAAGGAAAGAATAGACAGTAGCGGCAACAATAACGGCAACAGTAACAGCTACAGCGCTACTAAAAGTATATTTATGTTGATGAGCAAAGGGGGAATAGTAACAAAAGGCGGACCAAGTTGTTGGTCATTACGTTTTATTTTCACATCTAATGCAGCTCAAAGAAACAAATCTAGTGGCTGTTTAAATGCTGGCACATACGCCCATACAGCAAACATGCATACACATATGTACATACATATATCACATATTTATGTGCTTGAAAAGTGTGTGTAATTGTGTGTTTGCATGAGCACTTTTTTGAGCTTTTTGTAACATTGCATTTGAACCTTTTAGCTTGTGTCACTACCAGTCTGCGCTAACAAGAGTTTAACTCCTTGTGCAACACGTTTAAACTCTTAAGAGCCCCGACGAGTGTCGACTACCTGGCCCGAGTCATGATTATTATGATGACATTAAATACTCATTTAAAATTACAGATAAAAGATGCTTTCATTCCTCCCTATTTGTTTTATTTATTTTTTATTCACCCCACAAACCTTTCGCATCCACATAAATGTTTGTTTCCTTCAAACTCCACAAAAGGCTCAAGTAGCAGCCGCAGCCGCAGCCGCAGCAGCAGCAAAAACAACAATTACAATTCAGCTGCTGGCAGCAGTTGAACACAGAAGTATAATTTAATGTTTTCTAAATTGTTGATGTGAAAACTTTTTCCATAAAACAAAAAAGAAATTTGTAATAATATACAATAACAACAACAACATCATACATAAAAAAAAAGGAGTGCGAAAAATTTAAAAAGGGAGCAGCAGCATAATTTAAATTTGTTTTTTCGTTTTATGTTTCGAGATAAATAAAGCCAGGAGAAGAAAAATTGTATTTTGAAAAAATTAAAAAAAAAAGACATTGATGATGATGGAATGAGTCGTATATAAATAAGTGCCAGAGATTATATTGAACAAATAGCTGATTCAGACGGGTACTATGTTTATAGTCGGCGATTAAAAATTACAAATGCAAACGTAATTTGTTTTTGGTGGAAATTCTAATCTTCGGCTGATACATAAGCAAGTAGGCAAACCACATATTAAACGTTTCTTCAAGCGACATTAACATTGAAACCCTATTTCGTCACTGTTTTTTTTTTTTATCTGGGGAACTATAGGAAAGGGCTAGTAGGAGAAATTACAGGAGGTGAAGCTTAATTATTTATTTTTGCAGCTCTGCTTTCGCACGTTCTTTGTTTATACTCGTAGCAGTGCTGAAGCTTCGGTTCAGTAGCCATTTTTATTATTGTTTTACTTCGCCGGTGCTGGTGCTACGTAATACCGACGAAGGAGCATTATAAATTGCTATCAGCTGAATTCTGTACCGTTCAGTAGCCAGTGACTATGCCTTCGCCACTGAAACCTTCCGACAACAACTGACACACAAACACACACTAATGCACCTCAAAAAAAATACGAGATGTTTATTTTTATTTAAAAATTTTAGTCTGAATTTCCCAAAATATTTAACGTATTCTGAAAAATATTTTTACTCAGCAAAATTGTATTGAAATTGATTTAGAAGGTATTAGCTAGTTCTCATTTATATAAATAAAGGTTTACTATAATATCTTTAGTTGGTCTAAGAAAAAATTGGGTAAAGGTTTCCTGAACATTTGCTTTAGCAACAGTGAGATGCGCCTAGGAACCAGCTAACCCCTCTTAAATCTATTTCCATATACATATATTCTTTTGGTAAAAATTTTTTTCTGAATAATTTAAATATTTTGGGTAAAAAATAGTGCTTAAAACTACAGGGTGGCGCGAAATGAGCTATATGGTTTAAATGGTTTATAACTTTTTTATTTATGCGATTATTAGAATTTTTTTTTGTTTTTAAATACAGTATATTATTGGGGAATTTTTTTGCAATTAGCTTTGAAAAATTATATCCTGCAAGTGATGTCCATTTTCTGCTTCCCACATACGTGCTCTTTTTAGTATATTTTCCATAACTTTTCGCATGATTTCGGGTGTAATGGCCATGATTTTATTTCGAATGCTTCATAATTAATTGCCCAGGTCTTCTTCACAAAATGCTGCAAAAAAAACAAAGAAAAAATAATAATTAAAAAAGGTAAAAACAATTCAAACCATTTAGGTCCTTTTGTGTCACCCTGTATTATTAAATATTTTTTTTATAACAATATTTCGCCAATTGTTACAAGTTACACATTCATTGAAGAATTAAATTTTTTTTTTATCTTGGACCAGCACTCGGGGGTGACCCCTACACATGCAGTGCATTGTGCTGGAACTAGAGGCAAGGGATAGTAGGAGAAATGTTAGGAGGTGAAGCTTCACTATCTTACAACACTGCTTTTGCTTACACGTACTTTGTGTGAAGCATATATGAAAATTTCAGAATTCCATAACTCGGAATTCCATAACAGAATTTTTTTTTCCATTTGGAGCAGCATCATTAAAATAGATTTGTTAACATGTTTTAAGCTATTGTTTCAGCCACTTTTCTTTTTATATTTTCAACACTGGTTTTCTTTTCTAGCGAGGAAAAATAATCAGGCATGAAGTGAAAATCATTTTCGGCGTTAAAACGTTTTGAAATCGACAAAAAGTGTGACGATTTGTTGTGACCATTTCATATTCCATCTTGTTTCATTGAAAAAAAAACACTTTTTTTACATGTGACGCATTTCGATAATGCCAGTTTAAATTCGTTTTCAAATCGTTTAATTTTACTTGAATAAAATGTAAAGAAATACACAAAAAAAAGTAAAAAAATAATTAAAAAAGGATTATAAATCCGTCCTTATTTAAACGAAAATATTCAACAAATCTATTTAAATAAATACTAGTTAATATAGAAGTGAAATTTAAAAATTTAAATACCCACATTTCATCTGGCAAATTTAAGGGATTCGATTTATCTCTTAAACGTTTTCCTAGAATATTTTCGCTATTCATCGTATTATTTTCTTCCAAGAGAATTAGCGAAACCGCAGCACAAAAAAAGGCATTTTATAAATAAAAATGATAAAATATGTTGATACAAATTTTATTTTGTTATTTTGTTTAAATATTTTACAAACGTCATTCACATACACATATGTTTACATATTTTACTGTTGTAAATATTAGATTTTATACAGTTGTATTTAGAGAAGATATGTGGAAACGAAACAAATATGGAATATGAAATCGATCGATTTCCATCACATACCTGAATAATTAGTTTAATTTGACTACAACGACAATATCAGCATGGACAACAACCTGCAGCCGTATTGTCGCCTAAATAATCGTTCTCATATAAATTTGTGTGGTTTTTTTATTTATTTTTTTTTTGATATCTTGAAGTGTGTAGCTGGGCAAAAGCATTGTGCCACAATACAAATAAAAATGTTGTAACAGAATATTTACTCAGGAAGTAGACAACAATAAAAACCATAAGTTCTTTTAGCTGATCTTATTTCTGGCAATGCTCAATAAAATTATTTTTAAATGAGTTCACAGTTCACAATTTGCAATCAGAATATTGAGTTTTTCTACCAAACAATCGTTGTTTCCGCCATTATTCATTCTTCATTTAAACTTGTGGGCAACAGTTGTTGGTCGTTGCTGTCTAATTATATGCATTGTATAATAGAATATAATTTAAATTTATTGTTAAATTCATTTATGCTGTTCATAGCCACAATTATGCATATATTGCATATGAATACATAATTTGTAAACCCAATCATTTTCAGTTCTATTGTACTTGCTACAAACGAAACGACCGAGCACAGACACGTACGCACACAATAGATTGTATCACACTAACATAATCATAGAAAGGCCAACGCATACAATCCATATAAAATTTTAACTGCAGGTGAATTGTTAAATGGAGGAAAATTCATAAATATAGTGGGTTAAATGCACGCACCTCTTTCAATATAGTTGAGCGTATAGTTTTCTTGTAATGTGAGTGAGTGCATTCATTGGCTGGCGGCAATGGCTTAACATTAATTTGGCAAATATCCTTTTCCATATTCCGCTTTGGTTGGAAAATTTGTGCTAAAACCGCAATAAACGTTTTATATCAAATTACGTAAAATCAAACAATTTTACCGTATTATCATTATTTAACCATAATGAAACAAATAATGTTAAATTATATTTTATATGGAGTGTTAATAGTTCAATGTGGGGAAATGTTAAAGTACAATTGGCTTTTAAGAATAATCTTTGATGTATTTGCCATAATTTTAATACTGTATCGTGTATGTATGTAGTTGGGCAATAAATCCAAATGTTTTGGGACTACATTGATTGGAACTAAGTGCGTAATTTATAGGCATGTTACACATAAAGAATTAAATAAAAATTATAAAAGTTTTTGTGTGAAGCAATGAAGGTCGGCAGCATCGTCTGGGTACTAAAAAAAATATATGTGAATATTTCAAAACCATTTGCTCTGAACAATTTGCTACCTCCCCACAATATATTGCGTACGAGAAATTTTTGAAAGTCTGATTTAGCTTTGAACTGGCCATCTGGAATGGAGAATGGATTTCTCCTTTCCTGGTACACTTTCGGTTGCCGATAATTTGAGATCTGAAATAAGAAGTCTCTGTGAATATTTCGAATTGTGCGATAAATTTTTTTATTTTATATCAATTTAACTTATGCATTAGTCAAATTGTATTTATCGAGTCCTCATTAATCGGGTAAGTTCTGTAAACCGAATCCGCAAAAAATATTCGTTTTTGAAATTCTGAAATATTACGGGTGCGTTTCAACAGTCTTGGTTTATTTTTCTAAATTTCGGGCAAGTTGATGCCAAAATCGAAAAAAAAGAAACAGTTTCTGGTATCGGTGACGTAACTGAGACGAAAGTAATGCAGATACGTCGTGTATTCTTAAATCTGCACAACTAAAAAAATTTCAATTGCTACCAACGAATCATGCGCGATCACAACAGTTCATGCCATCCTTCCATTTCATGCTGTCCTTCAGTTTCTTATAACATAGATATTCAATTAAAAAAGGAACATGAGTTTCAAAGTAAATTATTTCATTAATGTTAATATTGTATTGCCTCCATAAGATTAAATTATTAAAAAATATAAGTAAATTATTTCGTATTAAGAACGAGGCACAAACTTGAATTTTATGCTCGCCACTCAGCCTTTTTTGGCACTTTCCACAAAAAACATTTGTCATTCTTCGCTTCGAAGAGGCACTAACTGCACATATCTTCCTTTTTCTATTTTGATTTTCTGAAGGTACATTCTCGGAAACTCTGCTGTTGATTTAGTTTTTGTTATTAATTAATAATTTTAAAATTAATATTTATTATCGACTTAACATTAATAATAATTTGAGTTAAAATTATCTGGGGTTGAAATTAATTTTTATTTCACATCTTCCACATTACTGCCCGCCAACTATTGTGTGGCATTTTCTACACTTCTGTTGATATGAAAATAAATACACATTTATTAATATTTTTATTGTTATTTCTGTTATTATTATTATTATTATTGTTATTGTTATTGGTAATGTATATATAATTATATATATAATTTGCAAACAATAGCCACTGGCCGTAAAAATTGAAAAGCAGAAAAAAGCCAACAGATAAATAACAGGTTGAATACGATTTAAAGACTTTTAAATAAAATTCATTTAAGCAATTAACACCCGCTTATAGAACACCGCAAAAGTAGCCAATGATTTTCATAATATTATATTTTTTTTTTTTAATTGTTCAATACATTAAAAATAAATGCTTACCCGTTCATATACTGACAGCAAGTAGTTCGGGAAGGAATTTGTATCTGTGTATGGGTGTGTATACGAGTGGATGCCCAGCTGGCATTTTCTTTAATAGAAAACTCTTTCGAAATCGAAGCAGGCGATTAAATTCATGGAATGTGATGTCATATACTGATCGGGCATGTTCAAAACAACGGAAGAAGCTCTGTTAACATGGCGACTCGTTTACGTTGCGAATCGTGTAAGATTCTTATATTCCGACGGCAGGCGTACCTTGAAAAAAACTGGGGTGGAATCGTCACATCCGTGAACGTACAACTTGTTTCGTAAAAACACACATTTCAGATTATGACATACGTCAACGGATGATAATTTACAATATTTCGAATTATGACATACGTTATCGTATGACTTAACGTACGTTTTCTACCAACTGTCATCCGTTAATAAGTTCGAGTTCAGTGAAAAGTGTTAGAAATTTGCTAAAAAAAAAAATGTAAGTTATATGAAATCGCTTAAAATAAATAAATTCTAATGATATGTTGTTTAATAGGACTAATTATAATAAATTAAATCCCTGCCAAAAGAAAGTTATGGACGAGTTCATGAATGAACACAAAAACTTGGCAAAAAATATGATAGCCAATTGCGCGCAAGGAAAAGCCACAAAAGATTACGAACAGTTTGCAATTGTATGTGATGATGCCATTCAGTTAATACGATTGACGTATCACGTAATTTTTTTTCGTACGATTACCGATACGATCACGGATGTAACGATTCCACAGCTGGTTGATGGTTCTCTGACGCATTAAATTTTAGGGCATTTTATTTATTATTTTATTGTATTCTATTACAACGTCGGTTCGATAACTCCAAAATAAGACTTTGTTGCGGTTATGACCTCTTCATTCAACACAAATCTTTTACAACCCCGCCATTTCTTAATGTCCCGCCATTTATGTTCCGCGCGTAAGTTTGATCTCGTCTCTAACTCATTGATTTTTTTTTTGTCTGGGACCAGCACTCAGAAGATGACCCCTACCCATGGAAAGGGATAGTAGGAGAAATGTTAGGAGGTGAAGCTTCACTTTCCACCAACACTGCTTTTTGCACGTTATTTTTTATTTTTTTTGGCAGTGCTGTTGCGTCTCTGATGTCAAGGAGACGTATTAAATTTTTTGAATCTTCGTTTTGGTAGCTATTTTTCGTAATTATTTTATGTCGACGGTGTCACCAAATTACCAACGAAGGAGGACGTTCTGATGTGCCTGTGGATTGGATACAGCTGAAGCCGTCACTGTTCAGTGACCAGTGACTATGCCTTCGCCACTGAAACCTTGCGACAACAACTGACACAAATGAACAGCAGAAAAAATGCGAGATGTTTTTATGAGTCAGAAACTGGGGTTGAACCCAGAAAATTTTTTCGTTTTGTAGCCAACTTGCAGACTACTTCGACCATCGCCACCATCCCAAAACGCCTGTTTAAGAACCCAATTGTGCATCGATAAAAATGGTGGTCATCTCTCTGATATTATTTTTCATAATTAAAATTTAGATCGTACAAAGCTAATATTAGATTTAAAAAAATAAATAAAAAATAATAAACAAAAAAGTTTTTAAATTTTTACACGCAGGCGTAACTTGGCCCTCCCGGTATATTTGGAGGAAAAAAGTACTCTCGATAGGGATGAATATGTATATTTTATGGTAGGAAAAACTTCTTTGATGTTCTTATATATATCATGTGGCTACATATCTTGTTTCATGACACGTTTGTTACTGTTCAACTTTAACAAGTTGGTATTATTTTTAAGGATGTACAAAATTTTCGGTACGAAATATCTTTAATCAATTTATTTTTATGTGACTGCTGCTCTTCCAGATAGAAACAGGTTTGTTCTAAAAATCACGTGATTTCAAATCACATGCTGTTTTAAAATCACACTTGTAATTTTGTGCTGTTCTGTAAATCACGCGAACTTTGTGCCGTTTGGTGTAATTTTACTTCTATGCAAATGCAACAAACCAGCTGATTCCTTTATTGTAAAAGAGAAACTGTAAAAGAATTTTATCAGATATTCTAGATATTTAAATTTTTTGAATATTTTCTTTCATAAAGCACCTGCTTCTGCAATAAAATTAATAACGAACACATTAAGTCATTTATTTAAAGAAATTATTATAAAGTTCGCCTCATAAAAGTGATTTGAAAACATTAAAGATTTTGCTGGAAGTTTTAAAATCACAAAATTCTATGCACGAAATTTCCGTGGTTTGAAATCGCTTTCACGAAATGTGATTTTCAGCAAATAAACGAAATATATTTCTGGATGCAGATTGAAAAATGGTAAATCAGGCATTTCTGTCCTCCACGCGCATACATTTATTAAATGAAATGTTCATTGTACATATATACAGGGCGGCACAAAAAGAGCTATATGGTTTAAATGGTTTATAACGTATTTATTTATGCGATTATTATAATTTTTTTTTTTTTTTTTTTTAAATACAGTATATTATTGGGGAATTTTTGGCAATTAGGTTTGAAAAATTATATCCTGCAAGTGATGTCCATTTTCTGCTTCGCACATACGTGCTCTTTTTAGCATATTTTCCATAGCTTTTGCGGATGTAAGGGCCATGATTTTATTTCGAATGTTTCACAATTAATTCCCCAAGTTTTCTTCACAAAATGCTGGAAAAAAAACAAAGAAAAAATAATAATTAAAAATGTTATAAATAATTCAAACTATATAGCTCCTTTTGTGCCACCCTGTATATATATTTTTATATTTTTATAAATGCAAGAGAATATCACACAAATACAAACACAAACACATATGTAAATTTATACACTAAAAAAAAACTCGAGTATAAATGCTATTTCTTATATTAAGAGAAAATTTAAGTTAAAAAATAAACCGCTACACAATACCGACGAATGCGGGCGCTGTGATGTGCCTGTGAATTAGAATCAGCTGAAGCCGGTACTGTACAGTGACCAGTGACCAGTGACCAGTGACCAGTGACCAGTGACTATGTCTTCTTCACTGAAACATTTCGGCAACAGCTGACATAAAGTCACAATAATCAGAAAAATGCAAAATGGTTTTATGACTTGGTCGGCTACTGTGGCGAACCCAGGCCTTTTGGGTGTGTAGTCAACTATCGCCACCATAAAATCGTTTCGTATTTTTTCGTGTCAAATTTGCTCAACATGACACGACCCGAATCAGCACGAAATCTGATTTCTGTTACGAACAATTCATGTTGAGTCGTGCAGGTCACGAACCATCTCAGTTCCATAGAAATTTTCCCGGATGTGATTAAAAATCTATCCAAACTTAGTCTGAGTTTTTTTCCATTTTTTTTTGCCATCGTAATTTATCCCCTATGCTCTTCAACATTTAACATATCGAGCCTTTGTTGCAATACCGTAGCAATTCAAAAAAATCGTGAACTGAGAAAAATGAATTTGAAGTTTTGAGCCATTTTTTTTTGATATTATTTTCGTTTACTAAAGTTATTTTTTTTACAAGTTTTTAAATAAAGAGGCATGCCTTTTGTAATGTTTTCATAAAGGAAATATTTCATTATTGCAAATAAATATTGTTGGAAATAGCTGGAGGCAATAAAGATAATTGTAGCTGTAGCAACTGAACATTTAGAGATGGAACCATAATCTTTTTTCCTTTAGATATATATTTCCCCAAAGATCATTTCTGCATAGCCAGCTTAAAAAATTCAAATTTTGAATTACACCAAAGGCTCGATATGTAAATAATTTTTACTATTCGTATGCCTTGACAAAAAAATTATTATTTCCATTTCAGCTGTGAAAATATGCAAGATCTCACACTGACCGAAAACCTTTTTTTTCTAAATAACCCGCCTCTATAGGACAAATGACCAAATTACCTTAATGAAGATCGTAATAATGAATTTCCTAATGACATTGGAAATTGTGCCAGCTTAGGTGTACTTATGTTTGCGAGACAATTAATTAAAGAAGCTGCCACCAGAGTTGGTTAGTTGCGGTCAGCTGCATGTGCTCGATGTATCTGACAACCAAATGCTCTGTTTACCATATTCCTTGGTGAAGTTGCAATTGAAAGTAGTGTGGCTATCAGGGAATCAAACACAGCCTTTGATGGCATTTCAACCAGATGTGGAAGCGGAGACAGCTGAACAGGTAAGTGAAACGAACAGTTTTTGTTAGATTTTTTTTGGTTGCTTGTTGGTCTTGGCTACAGGTTAAAGCGATTAAAATTTTCAATTGTTTGTATTTTTAGTTTGTAGTGTTTTAATGACTTTACCCTTCAACTTTTAATTGTTTAACTAATTAGTTTTTCTTGCAATTTGTCTAAATATTTGCTTAAGCTTCATTTCATTGTTTCGTTTAAATTACACTGATCTGGAAAAACTTTTATTTTAGACATTAATGCCTACGAAACATATAGACCATTGTTGCATGACTAGAAATGTTAATTATTTCTTTGAAACTTCTTGAATTTATGAACAAATTTTTACGTGTTCTTTTCTCTTAAAAGAAATAAAATAAAATAAAATATTTTTAAGCTCTCAGTTATTTTACATTTCTTATTGCATCGGTAGCACTCGATCCACTTTTTGTCGCTTACAAAATAAAAAAAAAAATAGAAATTGGCCTAGCGACAATGGTGATCGTGTAGCCATGTAGCTGTGTTGTCGTCCAAATAATTTTTTCCATATGAGAAAATATACTCCTAAATTTACCTCACGGAAGTTACTTGAGATTTGCCGTTCTTTATTGACTTCTTCGCATGGCGTTATTTCAGACAGATGAAAAGCGAGAAAAAATCTTTTTAATTGCAATTTGCCTTTTTCTCTCTGTATATTTTCTAAATATGAAATTTATTTATTATTTGCTTTTTGAAATATTTTCACTTCAAGAACCTAAACGAGAATACGTATGCCTTTTGTTAAACAACCACATAATGTCGCATTGGTCAGTTACAATTTACGCAATTAGCGATGCTTATTATTTGATTTCGTACGGCATGGACAGTCATCTGTTGTTGTACTGTTGTACGGAGAACATTGAAAAACACATATAAATAAATAGTGCACGCAATACGCATGCATACGCGCACACACACTCACAGACCCCCCTCATGCACAAGCAGTTTTATGTGTTTATGCTCGTACAATAAGGCAAAGAGACAAATAGGACGGATAAAAACGAAAATTAATTTTGAATATTGACTCATGTAGAATTCATAAATTGTTTTTTTGTTTGTTTATTTCAAAGTATGCATAATTGTTGCTTTTTAATATTGTAGTTGAAATTAATTAAAAAATGTCCAAATAACTGGCGCTTCAAGCTCAATAAATTTATTTATGGTGTGGTGGTGGTGGTGGTTATCAAATCTTGCAATGTTCTTCGTTCTTATGTTTATTGCTTTAATTTAAATTGTGGAAATGTGCTTGTCCCCGGGCAAATATAACAATGAAATAATTGATAAATTAAATACGAGTTTATAAAAAGCACAATGTATAATATATAATTTAGGACTTAGGAAATCAGCTTAATCGTAGGTACCCTGTTACCGCCACTGGCAGTAAATACATCATGTAGATGGTTGTTACCGCCCCTATTAATAAACAAATATATCACATAGACGCTACTCTAAGTACACTAAAGCCCCGATTTGCGTCATTAATGGGGACGGGAGTAATGCGACGCAAATTGAAACGACGCAAATCGAATTATTTGTTTCTATACAAATGTTCTGATTTCGAATTAATTGGGTGAAAAACTAAAAAATTTCGAAAAAATATATACATATTTAGATAAAAAAAAGTCATATGAATACGTTTTTATTTGTTTAATTTCATTCAATAAACGTTTTTAAAATTAGTAATAAAAAAAAATTATTAAAATTAATTTTCATATACATAAATACATACATATATACGATTCACATAAACATTAAAGTAGAAAATAGTGTTATAAATGTTATTCAGCAGATAAATCTAAATTAACAACAGTTGTTTCCATTTGGTTAGGTGGTCTCACTGTTTTGTTAACAAAACTGTCGAAAGTTTGCTGAATTGTTAAAGATTTCTTTTGCGCATAGATTTGCTTGTAGCATCGAAATCAAAGTGACGCAAATCGGATCGACGCAAGTCGGGGCTTTAGTGTAATCAAAATATTAAGTACTTACGATTACCAATTACCGAAGAGCGCATATTTTTCACTTCCTTTTTATTCTCATTCGTAAAACTAACCGCCGAAGATGAATCATTCACCATTATGATAATGCGAGTTCTCACACAACTGGGAAAACATTTGAATTTTTGAGCAGTCAAAACATCGAACTGAAGACCCATCCTCCGTACATTCCTGACTTATTTTTGTTCGCGAATATCAAAGTTAAACTGCGTGGTTAACGATTTACGAGTGCAGAAGAAGCAATTGAAACGTTCAAAAATCTTGTTTAGGAGGTTGCTCAACAGGAATGGAGAAACTGCTATGACAAATGGTTTGAACGAATGCAAAAGTATAATGATCGTCAAGGGTATTATTTTGAAAAGCAATAGAGCCATTTTCATTTAAAAATGTTTCTTATTATTTGCAATTCCGAAAATAAATACTACCCCTTGTAATTGTCCTCTTGCGTACTGCTACTTTTTTAATTTTCAAAATTCCATTATACAAATCTGATTAAATAAATAAAAAGAACAATTTAGTATAAAAAAAAAAAACTTTATAAAATTTACACCACAACCTTCACTTTACACCGCCCTGCCAAACCGTAATGAATATTTTACTTTTTACCCAAATGACTCAATATTGACATACAGTCGCTTTTGCTGCAAAACCCTTCACGTACATCAGAAACATATTTAACAGGCAAATTAAAATGGTTACAGGAATAATTGCAACTGATTGAACAAAAGAGAGCACAAAAAAATAATTTACTATCGCCCATTAAATATGGTGGGTTTATTAGGTATGGGTTTCGTGATTTAAAACTGATGTACGTCCGAATGTGTGGCAAAAAACAAAGATAAACAATAAAATTAATTGCGTATTTTATTTATCAAATACCCAAACAATGGAAAAAAAAAACCAAAATTTAAAAACACAAAACGATTTCCGGTTTCCTTCTATACAACCAATCAAGTTTTCATTACAACGACAATAAAAAGCAATAAATAGCATGCTGTTGCAAGGCAATGATTTTCAGTCAATAAATGGCGCATTAATAACAATCAATCCAATTAAAAATCGTTTATGTTCAACAAATAATGTAACGTACGCATCGAATTGTTATTCGGCACAATTGAATTATTTTCAAAAATGGTACAATATTTAATTTCCATTTGTAATGGTTATGGAAAATATATGTATTTACATGCAGGTGAATACTTCAAATATAAAAATAAATCATAAGCATTAAAATTTATTAAATAAAGTTTAAAAACACTTATTCAATAATATATTTTTTTATTATATTTGTAGTGCGCGATAAAAAGTAATTGCATAAATATTTCAACGTTTTATATTTTCCATTAAATCTAAGTGTTTTGAATTGAGTGTGTTGCTCTGTGTATGTGTGAATGTGTTTGTTTGTTGGCATATTTTATATTTGTTTTTTTTTTATTTCGTATTGTATTTTGCCATATTTTAGAATAAACTTAGGATAATTGAAATACGTCCAAAAAATAAAAAGTAACAGAGTGTTACTGGAGTAGAGACTCAAAGCAATATTTGACCGTGTTATATTTGAACCTGTTTTTTTTTTTAAATCTTGAACCAGCACTCAAAAAAAGACGACCGCTACACATGCGATGCATTATGCTGGAACTAGAGGAAGGGCATAGTGAGAGACATGACAGGAGGTGCAGCTTCACTAGCTTACAATGCAGCTTTTGTAAATTTTTTTGTTTATATCAGTGTTGCAGCGCTTCTGCCAGCATTCTTGGAAAATACTATATTGGTTGTTTAAAAGCGTAATTCTGAAATATCACCGGGTGCGTGTTAACAGTCCTGATTTATTTTTCTAAATTTCGGGCAAGTTGATGCCGAAAAAAAAGAAACAATTTTTGTTATCGGTGACGGAACTCAGACGAAAGTAATGCAGATACGTCGTGTGTTTTTAAATCTGCACAACTAAAAAAAATATCAATTGCTACCAACGAATCAAGCGCGATCACAACACATTGCATGCCATCTCTATGACGTTTGAATTAAAATAGGGAAAAAAAATTATAAATAAATTTGTGATCAATTCATGAGTGAACGAATACATGGCTCAGAATTCAGAATTCAAAAGTGATATTCGGGTATGTTCTGTAAAACGAATCCGTAAAAATTTTTCGTTTTTAAAACGAATACACACACTTTGGTGTTCTGCAAACCAAAGTCGCATAATTTTACTGGGTTTCAAATCGAGTAGATAAGTCCGTTCGAAATTAAATCGAATGTACTATATTCCTATTAAATAACTGATGAAAGAAAAGAAAAACAATTACCAATTTTTACTTGAAGCCTTTCTTTTATTAAATTAAGTCAAATTATATACTCTGTAATAGATTTTAATACAAAATAATCAGTTTAAAAAACGCTCCAATATTTCTCCTTCATGTTCCTGTTAAAGTATGCAGATAAATTAGATGGCTGAATAAAAGCACATTTTCACTAAATTCATTAGAAAGATGATTTAAAAATTACTTTTATATCAGAATAAATATTATTTTGAAGAAATTTTTAGTAGCTTATATTTAATTTATTGTTAAATAAGTTATCTTTAAGTGAATATTTATGAAAATAGTTTAAAATTTGCTTGTTTAATTTTTCCAATATCACGAAATTTTAAATCAATATGACGAACAAATTGTTGTTTACTTCGAAAAGCAAAGCTACCCAACTTTTTATGAACAAGTATATGGCAATGTAACTCTCTGAATAACGCAGTAAATAATAATGTAAACAGTAATTAATAAAGAAACAATACGATTAAAGTTAAAATTTTTTTAAAAATAAGTTTTTTTTTAAATTTTTTTTTCAGTAAATTAAATACCTTTCATATAATTCACCACATGCAATTATTTGTAATTAAATGATCTGGCAATACTACATTTTGGTAACATATGATTTCATTGAAATATTGACGTTTAAAAAATCTTATTCGAAAGCAAGTTCGAATATTGGAAATCGTGTGATTTTTAAAACACCAAATTAGCATTTATTCGGTTTTGAAAAATCACTCGTTTTTAAATCAACTCGGTTTACCGAACAGGGGGGATTAAAATCTGCACGTTTGGTATAGGGGAACTACTAAAAAAATATCAATTGATACGAAGGAATCATGCGCGATCACAAGAAATCATGCTGTCTCTATGACGTTTCAATACGGTCTAGTGCATGAGCATTAGTCTTATCAATATGGAGGTGCTGATTCGATTCCCGCTTAGACTATGGGTGTTTGTACAGCCAGAGCTAGAGTTTGTGTTGTTTAAAAAAAAAAAATTTGTGATCAATTAATGAGTCAACGAGTACATGGCTGTTCAGAATTCAGAAGTGATATTGGAAGTTTTTCATAATGTCTTTTTATTAAATCAATGACAGGGAATAAAGTCACATATTGCGCCTGCAGATAAAATACAAAATTTTTAATTTTTTGAGTTAAAACATTTATAGTACACTCATACCCCGGTTAGCGTCGCTAATTGCGACCGTAAAAACGAGACACAAACCGAATCACAGTTTTCCATACATTTGTATTAATTTTCATTTAATTCGTTACGAGACTCATTATTTTTTTGTAAAAAAAATTGATTTTTCAATAGAAAACACCAATTTTTTTTATTATTATCTGTGTAATAATAGTTTTTATTAAAATAACAAATAATAATTCATGAAAAACACATAAAAAACATAAAAATATTAAGATTAAAATTAAAATTAAAATTAGGAGAATTTTTTAGTAACAAATTCATAGGAACAAATGGATTTTATTGTAGAAAGGGCTTATCCCAGGTTTCTTCCAATATCAACTGGTTTCTCTCCTGATTTAAAACGCTTTAAAATGTCCAGTATTTTTGTTCTAAGCTTATTTGCTTTCTTTTTTGACTCATTGTTGAAAATTATTTAGGTTAGACTTCACTTCACCAAATGTAATTTGAAACTACCAACGAAGACAAACTTGTAGACAATTTTCACATACAAATTTGCATTAGACATCAACGGGAAATCCCCATTTTCTATTTTTGTTTATTAACGACGCAAATCGAAGCACTAACGACGCAACTTCGAGGCCATGCGACGCAAACTGAAGCAAAATCGACGCAACATCGAAATCACGGAAATTTTAAAAAGACGCAACTTCGAAAGGACGCAAACCGGGGTACGAGTGTATTGTGTCAAATATCTCGTCCGCCGCATGCAAAGTATTAGAACTCGCACCAGTTTGTAAGACTGTCTCGCAATATAGGCAACAGCGACGTGACAAGATTTCTGTCCATCCTCTTGCTCTGCAAATTTGTTAAAGATGTTTCATTAATGAAAAGTTCAACACTAGAATCAAAGTATGCTTTACCAAGTGACTCCAAATCTAATTTAACCTATTTTACCGATTTTAAATGGCGCGTAATGTACTGTATGTTTATTTAAGCTTTTGTTAAAGTATTGCATTGCTTTGTTTGCATAAACCATAAATTTCTTATCTTTTTTGTAGATTTGTTTTTGAATTTTTTTTTCAAGTTTTATAAATATGCTCTCTTAGTTTCTGTCTAAATTCAACTGACATTTACCGCGATAATATTCTGGTTTAGTGAAATAAAAGGAAATTTGTATGTATTTATGCATGTGTGGAGATTTTAAAATTTTTTCATAAGAACAAAATAGCTGCAACGCGAAAAGAAAAGGTACAATTTCACACTGCAGAGAAATAATATTACAAAATAATTTTTGCATATACAGGGTAGCGAGAAATGGCTGAGTTCATTATAACTTCTTATTTAAGACATTATTATTAAATTCTTTTTTATTTTATTTTTTGAAATATATTTATTAAGCTTGAGGTCCTTAATTATTTTATTTTGTTTTATTATTTGATATTTCGTTAACAATATATTTCATATATTATATATATTAATAAATATATTTCAAAAACTATAATAAAAAAGGTCAATTATAATTAAAATTTTTTTATTTTAAATACAATATATTCATGGAGAATATTTTTAAATTAATTATGAAAAATTATTTCTCGCCAGTGGTGGTGGCCAGTTTCTGTTTCGCATATTCGTGGTTTTATTTCCAAAACATTTTCCATAACCTTTCGCAAAACTCCGAAGTGTTATGTTGTTGATTTCGTTGCGTAGATTATTTTTTAATTGCTGTATGGTTCTGGGCTTATTAATATAGACTTTTCCTTTTAAATAACCCAAAACGAAAACAGTCTGGTACGGTTAAATCCGTTCAACGCGGAAAACAATTAAAATCGTATGTACGGGAAATAATGATGTCGCGCCCAAGAGTCATTGTGTTCCTCGTAGTGTGAATTTTCTATGAAAACATTCTTATTGTATGCAAAATTCTCTGCAGCGACCCTCGTGAGAGGCCAAATTGTATCGAATGTCTCCTGATTGATGTTTGTCCATCTTCTCGAATACTCTCCTGTAACCGTTCAATATTGTCATCCGAGTGCACCGTTTATCGTCTGCCGGCGCCCCGAAGGTCCCTACTGCCCCTTGTTGTCGAAAATTTGCCACCAGACGGTTTATTGTTGACTGTGGGGGTCCAACCAGCACATTAAAATAACGATGATATGCACACTGAGTCAAAACCATGGATCGTTGATTTGAGAAATAAAGTTTAACGATTTTGCCACGTTGTTCAATTGTGTAATGTTCCATTTTAAATTCCCCAGTGTTCTTTACATAATATCGAAAACCAAACGAATATTTATCATGAAAAAGTTATAAGAAATTAAAACACCTTCGCTTATTTTGGGCCAGCCTATATATATATATATATTTTTTAATCTCGGTAAAAATAAAATAAATAACGATCTTGGAGAAACCTGCAAAGTAAAGATCCCCTAAATCCCATTGTGATAATCTAGCACTCTTACACTCAATAACGTACGAAACAAAAGGGGAAATGCATTGCAATGCGTTATTAAAAATTAAAAAAAAAATATATAAACAAAATTATTTCAATTGTGTAAACTGAATAAAAAAAAAAATAAATAATTTCTTTCAAGAATTTCCTTGACTTTCAACACATACATCTACATACATTGCATGAATACTAGAGGCAAGTGCATTTTTCAAGGAAAACATCTAATTCGCCATTACCCTAAATTGAACACGTTCTGTTGCTGCAATGTCAACCATAAATTCTTTTACATTTCTAGTGTAAATAAATTTGCAGCAATATTAGCGAATTGCTCACATACACGCACATACAGTCACACATACATGCCAAGACAATACAATGTTTGCCAATGTCTAAATGAAAAAAAAAAATGGGTATTATAAGCAACAGGAAGTGAACATATATAACTGCCCGGCAAATATTTTCTATAAAAACTTATACCAAAACGTGACGATCATATTTTTTTATTGGGTTTAAGTATGGCAACACTGTCCTATTAACCCTGGTCCGGATGCAGCGGAATAGCAACGAGAATGGCCAAATGCTGACAGATGGTCTGTCAACAATATTGAAGATTATGTTTCATTAAGTTGATACTGAAAATTGATACCTTTGATACCATTACAGGCATTGAGAATTACATGCGATAGTTATATACCAAGAAACAAATTAAATCTAAGAAACAAAATTATAAATTACACTGATATAGACTAGCAGAATGGAACAGCATGCAATTTTCGAAAGTTGTTACACTTTCATCATCAGCGTTCTTCGTGTTTTGTCCACTGTGTGTGATTTTCAGTAGATGTAACTTATTAGCTTTGTATATTTATTATTTTCTGTAAATAGAATACGAGAAATATTTCCCCGTTATTTTTTCTTTTCCAAATGAAGTTATAAATTTACCATCTTAAACTTATAATAGTACTTTTCATTACGTAATTACGTAAGTATGTTGTGCATAATTTATTAGAACGCCAGTAGCCTCTGGCCATTCTTATATTTTTTGATTATTTCACATGCATGCATATGTATCCGAGAACTTCAGCTATTGTTCTCAATGCCTGCAAAGGTATCAAAGGCATCAATTTTCAGTATTAACCTAATGAAACATAATTATGTACAATAACTGAAGTTTTCGCATACATATGTATGCATTTGAAACAATCAAAAAATATTGAAGATGTGTTTTGCCACTCTCATCATCTGATGATTTAATTGTCAGCATAAGGAGGATGAGGAGGAAGAGGATGAGGAGGAAGAGGAGGAGAAGGAGGAGGAGTAGGAGGAGGAGTAGGAGGAGGAGGAGGAGAAAGAGGAGGAGGAGACACCGGTAAATATTCTGTGTCCTTGTCATGCACTGGACAAGCACTGCCTTTATTTTCTGGGTTGTGGGTGTTTCAGTAGTCCTTCAAAACTACTAGCGCTGGATCTTATTGTTCTAGTTGCCAAGATGAAGAGAAAGAGGAAGAAAAGTCGACACCGGCACATCCGTTGCAATTCCATACTGTACTGTATAGCTATCGCCTTCGCTTTCTGCGAAGCCGTTCTTTCAGTTGTCTTTAAAAACTATCGATGGAAGACCTGACTATTTCTGTTATCAGGAGGAAGAGGAGTGGGTGGAATAGGAGGAGAAGAAGACACCGTCACATCTACTACGTCTCTCTTATGTATGAGACAAGCGGAATTTTTATTTTCTAGTGAAATGCTGTTTCAGTAGCCTTTTGGTATTATTCGCTTTGGAAATTAGTGTTTAAACTGTTAAGATGAGGAGCACGAGGAGAACCACTGAGGATGAGCAGAGACATGCACATCCCTTGTGGTTTTGTACTGTACTGGATAACCCTTGCCTTCTTTTGATGGACAGAGACTGTTTCAGTAGCCTTTTAAAACTTTCCAGTTGTTATGATGAGAAAGAAGAGGAGGAGGACACACCGTCATAAATTTTGTGTACTGCACTGGACTATTCTGAATTCTTCTATGAATTGGTCTATTCATCTCAGTCTTCTATTTCCTTCCTTCTTTCTTGTCCATGTTCTCCATTGTTCTCCGCTATCTAACTCTAACAGATAACAAATTGTGAGGGAACTTTCAGAACCATAGTAGTCCAGAAGCTGAGGGTTCCTCTTTTCCGACTTAAATTATTACCGCAACGTAACTTCAGCAGTCACAAGGACGATAATAAGTGAAAAATATCACTCGATTTCTTAACGCAACTATTGCAAAACTATTTCTTAGTGAGTTGTTATAAAAACATTATGCTTTTGGAAGATGAAAATTGCAAGGAATTTGCTTTGGAACTATCACAGCGCAGTGTCGCCAGAAGTCACTTTCCATAAAAAACTAAAATCCTCCATATGTTGGCAGGGCATATACACACATAAATAAATTTGTATGCACACACATTAACACTGGCGTTCATAAGATTACATTTGCTTTTATATATTTATACACAAATATTTTTGAAAATGTAATAAGAATAATGCAACTTATACTTTGACGACAATCATCAGTTTTTACAAACGCTTTTCACGTTCATGTTCCTGTCGCCGTTTTGTTATATCACTGCTCTTGTTGTTGTTGTTGCTGTTGTTGGTTAGCTACGCTTATTGCTATTATTTTCCTTTATAGTTGTCGTGGTAGGAAAGAAACTGAAATACTCACAGGACATGGAATATTATGAATTGCAACTGGAAATAGCAAAAAAAAAGATCTTTAAAAAGAAAAGAAGAAGAACAAATTCAAGGCATACTAAACACACATACGCGCACAAATTCATACGACTGCTGTTATGAACAAAACTGCAATGGTGTGTGTGAATGCCTTTTCTCGTGTTTGTTTGTAATATTTCAATATGTTTCCTTGTGGTTGACTTAAGGAATTTTCAATAAACGTTTAAGTGCATCAAGGCATCCTTTTTTTGTTTTGAGGTCTTTTTCGTGTCGTTTATTTTATTTACTCTGCTTGATGCAAAAAGCATACGTTGCTAAAGGGTAAATATACCTTGAATACACGCACACACAAATAGGTCTCTTTTGGTATCTTTTTGTATGCGTAAACATGTGTTGTTCTATAAAGCAATCTTTGAAATAATAATAAAAATCTTAAGTAAAGTTTCTCGCATAGTTTACGATGTGACAAAAAGCTGTGTTGCCAGCCAGCCAGCTACATACGAGTATATGTACATGATAACAAATCGTCAGCAATGAACAGTTCAGCAAATAGACAGTGGAAGCCAAGTATGACTTTATAGCAAAGAAAATTTTACTTAGACAATTCTATTATAATATCCTTCGAATTAAACGTTGCTCTTCACCGCCTCTTTCTTATATCAATATTTTTTTTACATTTCTAAGACTCACAAGATACACAAGGATTTAAATATTCCGACAGTCAAACAAGAGATAACAACATACGCAACGTCATACCTAACCAAACTCCAAGATCATCCAAATATACTAGCCCGAAATATTTTAAGCGAAAGAGGGTTCATTCGACTGAAAAGAAGGGATACTCTTTCCCTAGCCCGAACGTAGTAGACGCGGAAATAAAACTATACGAGCTATAAATAATTTTGTACAGCTAGGCTGTACTTAATAATAATTAGCAATTAGTTCTTAAGATTTGAATACTTATTGTTAGTTCAATTGATTTTGAAGATTCAATAAATAATATATATTGTGTAAAAAAAAAAAAAAAAAAAAAATTTTAAGACACGGGTTTTCAAATATTTGCATATTCAAAAAACGGCTGACCGATTCTTTTATTAAAAAAAAAAAATGCAAGTATTAGTCTGTCTTTAATTAATTTCTTTAATGAAAATTTTTAACAATTCACATGTTTTTTTTTTTTTTTTTTTTTTTTTTTTTCGGGTAGGGAGGAAAAATGCCTAACGCATCTGAGATCCTGTCGTCACAGCCCTAGTATGTGAGGTTTGCACCCACTAAAAAAACCCCCTATTATTCCTGAGCCAGTCCACCACCTCGGTACCGCTATCGCATTGCTTCGGGGTGGGCGCTCTCCCCTGTTCCTATGAAACCACCATCGTCGTGCCTACGTTTAGGTTCGTTTTTTGTTCCGCAACACACTCTCTACATACATTCCTATAAGAACCCAATTATCCTCGTTCTGCGTCATGGCCGCTAATATGTTCTCCGGAGTAATTTCAGCAACGTGCCGTTCCACGACATCCCGTTCCGCACTCCATTTCTTACATTTGAAAAAAGTGTGGCCTACAACGTCTATGCAGTTGTCGCCATAGATGCAGAGAGATGTGTCCGACTTACCCATCTGATGGAGATATTTCAGAAAGTATCCATCTCCTGATAACATCTGTGTGAGGTAATAATTTATCTCGCCATGTCCTCTATTCACCCACTTGTCCAATTTGGTTGGCAGCCTTGCTGTCCATCTATCCTGTATTTCCGTATTCCATCTGTACTGCTACCTCTGCATTATCCACGTTCGTGCTGATCTCCTTGCCTCTCCGATTGTTCTTCCCGTATGTCTACGCTCGTTCCAAACTTTTTTGCGTTCCTCAACTAGTAGATCAATTGGTATTATCGCTCCTATGACTAGGACTGCTGGTTCCGATACCGTACGGTACGCTGAGGTCGCTCTAAGTGCTGCGGTGCGTTGTACAGCTGCAATCATACTTTTGCGGTAGTATCGGCCCAAAATTTTATAATAATGAAACTGAAAAGAAAATAAAAATTTTTATACTTCAGATCACGAACTCCATTTAACGCACTGTTACTGCATGTGAATAATTTAAACTGATTTTGTTAAAAATTTATTTTTTGTTAAATAAGATTTGCCATTTTTATTATGCGATTCAAGACGTTTAAAGTATTTCTCTATTGTACTTTTAATTTCGTCCTACGAACACGCTACAAAATTGACCCTATGAAATATATATGTAAAAAATGTATGACTATGACTGGAGGCGCATTGTGAATTCCCTCGAGGAAAGAGAAAGATAAGAATATAAAAGGGAAGATGAGAAGACGAAGTAAGATCCCGCCCATAGTCTACATCTCATAGCCTCATTAGCCTACCACTACAATAAAGCCCCTGATATCACCGATATCACGCCCCAGGAATCTGCTGGCTATCCACGTCAGCCTGGCAAGTTGCAAATCGGGACAGTGATGGGAGACGTTTTCCTGCTGTTTGTATTGTCTGCAGAGATCAGAGGCCCGCCTTGCCCATCTATTGATCGTCATTCCGGTCGTCATCCGATCACAAACCTTAACTATTTTAGAAAGTTCTATCAGTTTATCCTTCGATCAAGATCAAGATCGAGAGGGAGGCTTATTCTGGTACCCTGAGAGTAGTGGGTTTGAGTGAAGAGTGGGGTTTGAGAGTCTTGCGGGAATATCGACACTCCACAGTGATGACATGTCGTCAGCGATAAAGAAGCTTCAGGGTGGAAATCAACGAGCGTAAGAACTATGGGAACGACTCTACCACTTTTGAGCCGGGATCTCAGGTATGGTATACTGATGGGTCTAAACTGGAGAACAGTAGAATGGCAGGGTAGAATCAAGGTTCCCCGATTCAGAAAATCGATACCCAACAGTTTGCCAGCCAGATCACCTCAAGAATGGTATTGGAGTACCTTCTGAAAGAGTTGGGGAACTTTAACGCTGTTCTATTGGGCTGGGTTCCCGGACATGAGGGTTATGAGGGTAATTAAATGGCAGACTATCTGGCCAAAAGGGGGGAAAATTTGCTCATAATTGACCCCAAAATGTTCAGTGGACTTACAAAAAGTCACAAGAATGAAATTCTTACAAGCTGGGAGAAAAAGAAATTCATTGCTCAGAGTCAGTCGAAATGCTTTCTGATTCCGAGCAGCCCAATCTCAGTTTTCGCTAAATAGAGCGGTACTTCACAGGCCACGGTCTATCGATTTAGTGAAACTGACGCTGAGTGCTAGGAACACGTTCTTTGCGATTGTCCTGCACTCGGCGGACAGAGGTTATTCTAACTGGGTAGCTTTGTTGTGCCTCCAAATAAAATCTGGAAAACTGGCCCCCAAATAGTGCTTTGATGTTTTAGAAGCCTTGGAAGGTGTTTCTAAGGAAATGGGCTTTGCACAATAGATCTTCTTGAGTCGTGGTACTTTCTGGCCCCGGTATAATGATAATAAGCTGTTTGTAGACTCCAACCATTATTGATGGAGGGAAGTGACACCTGCCTAGATTTATTAAGTATTTGCCTGTGTTTAGAGAACAGCATACAATCATCTCTTCGTATACGTTCCTGCCAAATATTTCTTGTTAATACCCGACTTTATTTCAGCTTTTAAGAATTTTCTAAAAATTTAATAACACATAAATTCCATTATAAAATATATATAATCCATAAGCAAAAAAAAAAAAAAACAAAAAAAGTTTATTTCTATATAAATGTATACATTTCGTTTAAATGTTTGTATTAATATGCGTATGTGTATGTGTGTGGCATAACCAGAATCCTCATCAACTAATCCACACTATACAACCACAATTTAATTCAGTTGCATTTCTTTACGCTACAAAACGCACATTAACGTGCTTGTGGTCAACATAAGTTTATTCGTTAGAAACAACAACAACAACAACAACAACAACAACACCAATAACAAGAACTAAATCCGCAACAGGAAAAGGAGAGCCAGTAGATGTTGCCAAAGCAACACACACACACACATACACACACATGTACACATTTTCATAGAAACAACACAACATAAACTTTTATAACAAAAAGTAACAAAAGTATCATCGCTACTCGCAATAGAATTTACTTTATATTTAGAATGGTATTCGGAGAAGACAACAATAAACAGAAGTACTTGAGATTCAACGGAGATTCTATAAATGTGGGCCATTTTTAGGGCCAGTTGTTTTGGAAAATTTCAAAGTATTTAACTTTTGTTCCAAAATTGCAGAAATCAGTAACTTACTGCTGAATAAGAGCAACATATTTACGAGAATGTAAAGACAAGTATAGATAACTTCAAGAATGGTTGTTGAAGAGCAAAGAGCAGGAAGCAACAACATGGTCCGGCGATCACTTTTTGTGTTCTTAGAGAACTGTGTTGGATCAATGCCAAAATTGTAAAAAGTTTTCTCAGGGATGCAGATACGAAAAACTCACCGATAAGAGAATGCTGCAATGACATTCCGATACAATACAGCATTATTTCCTTGGATCAGTAATGAGCCTGAGATGTTGTTCCCTACGCACTACACCGGAACTAAACGGCGTCTCAGTACGAATGCACTTTTTCTTTTTAAAATAAGAGCACGTATTTTTTGAGATAGTTGTGATTTGTCTTATTGAATTGTAATAATCAGGTATGTGATGAAAAGCGTTTTCGGCGTTAAAAAGTTTTGAAATCGACAAATAGTGTGATGAATTTGTATGTGACGATTTGTTGTGACGATTTCATATTCCAACTTGTATCATTGAAAAAAAAGACGTTTTTCACATGTTACGCATTTCGATAATGCCAGTTTAAATTCGTTTTCAAATCGTTTAATTTTACTTGAACAAAATGTAAGGAAATATACAAAAAAAAAGTAAAAAAATAAATAAAAAATTATTATAAATCCGTCCTTATTTAAACGAAAATATTCAACAAATCTATTTAAATAAATACTAGTTAATATAGAAGTGAAATTTAAAAATTTAAATACCCACATTTCATCTGGCAAATATAAGGGATCCGATTTATCTCTTAAACGTTTTCTTAGAATATTTTCGCTATTCATCGTATTATTTTCTTCCAAGAGAATTAACGAAACCGCAGCAAAAATAAGGCATTTTATAAATAAATATTATAAAATATGTTGATACAAATTTTATTTTGTTGTTTTGTTTAAATATTTTACAAACGTCACTCACATACACATGTGTTTTTCATATTTTACAGTTGTATTATTAGATTTTATACAGTTGTATTTAGAGAAACAAATATGGAATATGAAATCGATCGAAATTCATCACACCACTGTCGATTTCAAAAGACGATTTACTTTTCAAATCGATCGACTTCCATCACATACCTGAATAATAATTGTTAGCATAGAAACATCAGACGTTTGACTGATCAAGTCATTGAACCCACTGTCATCTGATTATAGAGTCAAAATGTTAATTACTGAGCCAACAGCAGGACGAATATAATACCATAGAAACAATAAAGGTGAAAAATTACAGAACGCCCTACTGGTTTGCTATTAAGAAAATAATAAATAACCTGTGCGACGACGAAACGGAAAATCTAACGCCGTGCCGGGGAATCCCAGACAGTAATTTCGCGTCGCTCACAAAAACTCTGCTTTCGCAGACCACAACTTGGCGAATTTTTCGTCGTGACTTGGGCATGCACCCGTATAAAATTCAAGTGATCCTGGAACCGAAGATCAACGACCATAGACAACGATGTGTGTCCGATGAATGGAATGTGGACTAAAATTTTCATCAAAAACTCATCTCCAGCGATGAGGCCCATTTTTTCTTTTTCAACAACTCAAACTCTACGAAGCTCTTATAGTTTGTCAGTAGAAAGACCCAGAATTTAGGCGGGAATCGAACCCCCACCTCCATATTAATAAGACTAATGCTCATGCCCTAGACACGGCGGCACCCTGGATGAATGTAGACGTGAACAAACAAAATTGTCGAATTTGGGACGATACTGTTATTGTTCGATGTGGAAGTTAGGCAAGCGACGTCATCGGTCCATAATTCTTTGAGAACGACGTTGGCCAGGCCACCACTGTCAACGGCGAGCGCTATAGGTCATTGATGATTACCAAATTCTTTTGACCTGAATTGGATGATCTGGATGATTTCGCTACATGCCACACAGTTCATGACACATTGGAAATTCTGCAGGAGCGTTATGAGGACATGGTCATTTCACGTGCAGGTGTTGTGAACTGGCCACAAACCACAGCGGTCCACAAAGTCAAATTCAGCCTGATTTATGCGTCAGAGCCATGGAAAATTGGATATATCGGATGCGCTCCACCCATAGAAACTGTGGCGGACATTTAAAGAATGTTATATTTTAAACGAATAAAAAATTATATCTCACACACATGTTGTTTTATTTAAATTTAAAAATATGAAGCGCTAATGAAAGACCCTGTTCTATTATTGGCTCTGTATAATTATAATTTCACACAACTTTGCGTTAAAATAACTTACGGATGACATTAAAGTTCTAAAGTAAAGCTTGTCCCTTCTGCTAACAAAGCTACAAGAAGACAACAAATATAAGTTAGATCATGAAAAGTACAGATGAAAAGGGGGAAAAAATTGTTATTCATTAGAAAGTAAAAACTTTTTAGAACACAGACATACAAATGTTGAGTGAAATTGAGTTGGAAAAGTAGTACAATGCCTTTAGACCTTTAAGAGGTACCAAATTTTTAGTTGCGTTTAGTACAATTTACACTTAACATCTCTGCTCCAATTTAAGTGTAGATATGTGTGTGTGTGTATTAGTGTGTGCGAGCAGATATAATTTTGGTTGAATATCTAAAATGTTATTACTGCTTTACAAATGTGCACTACAGCTGGTGGAATTGTCACAATCCTTCAGTTCTGATGGCTGACCAATGCTTACGATTGTGTGAAAGTGTACTTACCCGGAAATGTAAATATTTCAATAGAATTACACTTTTCACTTAACAAAATATAAATAATTACTGAAATATATTATTAGACGCTGTAATGAATTGCACTGCATAATACGGTTAAGCAGTAATTTCAAATATAGACACTGATAAGTGGGTGTATTTCTTTCGCAATAAGCAAGTTTATAAACGAGCTTTAAAAAGGGATGAGTTTTGCTAATGATATACCACGGGCTGGCTGCCTGTTTTGCTACAAAACTGCGACTGTTACGCATCAAATATGAATTATAATTATTGAATTAATTAATTATCGTATTATACAGCAATGCAGTGATACGAATATCCACAAAATAGTAATTGGCTTCAAAATAAAGCACTTCGAGATCTAACCTCAATCAAGTTTAATTAATTTGAAAACAATTATATTCAGATAATCGAACTTATGGTCAATTATTTATTTTTTATTTTTTGAAATAAAAATAAACAAATAATTGTAACTAATTTTGAATAGCGTTACATATTAAAAAAAAAGAAAAAGTAAACTTAAAGAGGGTGGCGACGGCTAAAGTAGTCTGCAGCAAAAAGTTCTGCGTTCGACTGCAGTTTCAAACTTACACATACAAATATTGTGCATTTTTTCTGATGTGCAACAGTGTGACTTTGTGTCAGTTGTTGTCGGAAGATTTCAGTGACGAAGTTAATTAGTAGGCAGTTAATTAATAAAAAAATGTTCTAACAAAATTCAATTTCTAAACATTTTATTTAACCAGAAAAAAAATATGAAATATGAATAAAATTATCATAATATTATTAATATAAAAAGAATGTGGCGAATAAATTAGAAAACAATTTTAATTTCATAACTTCAGAAATAGTTTTCATTGTCTTTTCATTCGCTACCGAATCAATAATGATACTCAACCCAATCGTGAATACGAGGTGAAATCTTCAATCACCTCGAGGGGAAAATTGGTATCATGAAGATGAAAATTATTAAAGTTTTAAAATGAAAGAAATAAAAATATAAAATAAATAAAAATAGTGCAAGGAAAAAATTTAAATAATACGTGTTTTAAGTTCCTTGATATCAGAGAAGTTGTCCACCATTGTTTTTCGTAATAAAGGAAGGACCAACCATAATGTTAATTGTGAGTCATACCTTAATGTCAAGTTTTTATTTGTTTCATTGTTTAACAAATTCAACCAGGGACCGAAAATAATAATTATTTTTGAATTTTCAAAGAAAAAAAATCAATAAATCACTAGAATATAACCGATATTCAAGTCCAGCACACCATTTTGATCGTCTTAAATAAAATTTTCATTAAATTATTTGCTTTTTAAATTCTTTTTTGGCCGAAATAATTGTTATTTTCTAATTTTTATCTTTTTTTTTTGTTAGAAGTACTTGTTATGTTCTGATTTTTATTTTTTTTTTGCCAGAAATAATTGTCAGTTTAAAATTTTTTTTCTAAACAAAATAAAATCACCTAAAAATTCTAAGCAACCGCCAATTTTAAATTTAAGTACTGTGTATGTTTTTCTTATTTCTTTAATAAATAAAATGCTTATCGAAAAAAAATTTTAATTGAAATTGTTATATTTTGAATCATACCATAAACTTGAAAATTAATACTTAATTTGTATAGGTGTGGCAATCGTTTGGTCAATATATATCGGTTTTTTCGTTGTTAAAAATATTTTTCCATTTAATTTTTTACGAATGGTTATAAAGATAATTATTTGCATTTCCAACCGTACATTGAAGATAAATGAGCTTATATAGCTAAATAATGGACTATAACGTAACACAGCTGATGTCAAAATACATTTTAATTTATCTTAAAAAATAAAAATCAGTAAGAACTTTTGCTTCTGCCAAAAAAAAAATTTTAAATCAATTAATAAGAATTATTTCTGCAAAAAAAAATAAAAAAAAAGATATAATAATTATATTGTGATTTTATAATAAAAGTCATAATTGTTACGGTCCATGAAGTCAAACAGGGAGAGATACACAATAGAGCAGCGCGTTAAAAATGTTGAAGCTATCGTATCGAATAACATTTCGTGACGTATCGAATAGCCAGATCGAGGCATTCGATAGCGTTCGAATTGAAATTTGTTTTAAAACGTAACAGATTTATGTGCGTTGTCATAGAATAAAATCATATGGTTACAATCTTTATATATAAAAATTACATGTTTGTATGTATGTATGTGTGCTTCTTGGAATATTCACAGTATCCCTGGTATGTGGAATGAACTATATAAAATTCAAAAATTCCAACTGAGCGTTGCTACGGCCATAAAAATAAATATTTATTTTTGTATATCTTGCGAACGGTTGTAGTCTAAGTTTCTGAATATGGTCAAAATGACTTTGTACTTAAAACAAATCATCAGGGAGGAATTGGACAAGTAGGCGTGTACCTCCTATACAAACAAAAAATTCAAAATCGACTTTTTGATTAATTATGACATATTTTGGATAATTTGTCTTAATGAAAATTTTTGATGTTAGTAAATTTTTTTTTATTTATTTATGTATGTACTTACATGTTTAATAAAAAAAATATCACTGAATAATAAAATAAAATTTTTCTTTCTTAAATAGCAAACAAAAAACTAGTTTACGACAGCTTTTAGTCTATCGAATGACATTTCGAGAGAATATACTCATTCGACTGCTCGTTATCGAATGCCACGATCTGAAATTTCGATACGTCTTATTCGATAACGAACATGACGATCTCAAAAAGTAAAATTTCGATGAACTTTATTCGATCACGAATGCGACGATTTGGACCCTGGAGTTTTAAGTGAAAATTTTAGCAAACCGCGTCTGCAGGAAATGCAAAAACATCTGTGTATGCTCGTGTGATTAATTGTCATATACTCCGTTTATACGCTAGCTAATCGCAATTAAAATTAATTTGCAAATTATTAACTCACTGTTTATATGTAGATAAGAATACATAAACTGACACACATTTTAGTGATGCCGGTAGAGAAAGAAAAAATTAATTGGCAACATTGCTATAAAAACACATTTACTTTCCCCGTTGATTGACAAGAATAACTGGTGAAGAATTATTTTCTTTTGTTTCTTCATTGCTCCAAGAGCAGCGACCGCCTTCAATTTTAATTTTTAACATTTTGTTTACTTTGGCGCAAAATTAATTTTAAGATTTATTATTACATCAGCTGTCATATTCATATCACGGCTACCTGATCATTGAAAATACTTATACGGCTAAGAAAAAGTGGCAGCACTTTACGTTTTAATTGCAAGTAGTAAAATTAATCGTGATTAGTTATCGTTATGAACGGGGTAATGAATGCTTCTATCATAATAAAAAATATTAAGATTTTTTATTTATTTATTATTAACATAAAAAATTTAAGTTAATTCTGTGAAAACTTTTTGTTTTACTTACAATTAAAATCGTGCATTTTGGTCGAACCACCCTTTAATTTGATTGATGAAAGTTTATAATTAATATATATATAAGTATATACATATATAAACATATAAGTGGCCAAAAACGTTATTTCCCTTCTTAATAAAAATAAAACTCGTCCTTCAATGTTCAAAAGTACATATTGATCAACTAATTTATTTGACAATCTACAAAAAAAAATTTTTATATTTTTCATAGAGAAAATTTAAAAAGTAATGGTAACTAGATAGTTTTTGTTGAACATAAAAACAGGTATATATACGATTCTAATTGTGCTTTTTCCCTTATAAACTATATGTGAAATTTATTATTACATACT
Source organism: Dexiosoma caninum (assembly GCA_963924685.1). NCBI lineage: Eukaryota > Metazoa > Arthropoda > Insecta > Diptera > Tachinidae > Dexiosoma > Dexiosoma caninum. The sequence continues at coordinate 27,785,032 of OZ004725.1, read as the reverse complement.
CTATGATATTCTCATACAGTATGAAAAATTTTGTATTGAATTTTGATATTCTTTTGTTTTGTTTCATTTTTTAATTTTTTCATTTGATTCGAAATGCATTAGTTATGCTGGCCGATGGCAAGCCTGGGGTAGATGAGAATAAAAAAGCTAAAAATAGAAATGTGAGTATGTTATAAAAGTAAACTCATGGATTGCTATGTTTTTGTTTATAGATTTTTTGGTTTGTATGTTTAATATTAAAACAATTCTCGTTTGATTAATTGAATTTTAAACATATAGATCTTGGGTTTATATTCAGACGTTGGGAAAAATCCACTGATGAGCTAAGTAAGCGTTAGCGAAATAGTACTATATGGATATGCTTTCCTCCTCAATTTTTGAGTTACTTTTGTAATAAAATGCTTTATGATATTTTTCATACTGTATGAGAATATCATAGAGTATGTAATAATAAATTTCACATATAGTTTATAAGGGAAAAAGCACAATTAGAATCGTATATATGAATAAATATTCCCAAGATAAATTCAGTTAATATAAAAACAGGTATATTAAATATTTTAAAAAACATATAAATGAAGATTTCCAACACATACAACATATATATTGTTGATATTTGGAATCAGGAAAGTTTTTTTTAATTTAATTTACATTCATTCATGTTTATTTTGTACATTTGTTCACTATAGTCTGTAAAAACACTCTAAAAAAATAAATAACCGAATAATTTCGATGCATTTAATTTTTACCCTTTCCTTGTGGAGTAACTACAAATATATATCACTTCGATTAAGAGCATTCTGGAAAGCGAATTTGGTAACAGTCTATTTTTTTTACTGCTCCAAGAAACGAAGTATTTTTTCCTTGAAATATTTTTTCCCTGAAATATTTTGTCAATTACAAAACTACCGGGTGCCATAAGTAGTACATTAATTCCGAATGTGTTTGTATGGGTGAGTGTGTGTCTGCGTGTATATATGCGTGTGTCCCGGCAACAGAGATTGTGTTTTTCATTCATATTCAACGTGCGTTCGTTTTAAGTAAAATCTTACAATAAATTGCACAACTCTTAGCGCTTAAGCTTCGATGTGCACCAGCGAAATGTAGTTTTTTTGGTTTTCCTACAATAATTTTCTTTCTTCTTTTTTGTTAATTCTATTGTTGCTATTTTCTTTTAGTGTTTAACATTGAATATAAATGTTATTTTTTAGCATTAAACAGGTATTTATTTGTTTTTATTATGGTTGCGAAATTTTGTCTTAGTTATCTTAATTTTTTTTTTCTTAAATATTCTTCTTTTTATTTCTTAATTTCCTTTAGTTTGAAGGTAAAACTTAATTGCGTTAGAAAATGAACGTACAGTTTTAGTTAGATTTTTAAAATGAAACTTTTGTCCATTGTTGTTGTTTGTTCTGTTTTAATTGAAAAATATTTTTAATTCAAGTTATATAAATTTTTGCCAGCTAAATTTGTTTTTGGCGTTTGCTGACAAATTTTTTACTTATCAACTACAGCAGAGATTTTCATTATATTTTTATTAGCGTTATATTATTTATTAGCTTTGCCGTGTGACAATATCACCCATTCCTTAAACGCAAGCGTGCAAACTTTGACGATGGATGGCATTTATAAAGTCAATAGATGTGTAATATACTCAAAAAAGTGGGTCGAACCAATTTTAAAATTTCCATATTTACACAAGGTTTAAAATGTGCATTTTAAGCTAAAATTCGTTTGTTAATACCATTTTAATTAATTTTCCTTAAAAATGCTTTAAAATGCGTTTTAAAATTTTTATTAATACGGCTGTAAATATTTAGCGAGGTTCTTTTACGGAGCTCCCCAAGAATAAATAAATTGTCTTCTTATTTGATTTTACTACAGTAATAATGAGTGAAAAATTATATGATCGTTTATATTACACGGCAATATCAAAATAATATTTTATACATTATATAACTGTAAAGTCAAAATTAATAAACAGAACTAGAAAATTTTGCAAGAATTTCAAAAAAACTTATTTTTCAAGCTAAAAACTTTAAAGTTTTTCGGCGTATCAAAAACCTTGAAAAATAAGGAAAAACTTGAAAAATGGTAACACTGATGGTATTATACATGATACAATAAACTAGGTGGCATTACTACGGTAACAAATACAAGATTGCAACAAAAAAAACGGGATTTTTCTTTTTGTACAGACAATTGATATGTCAAAAATTTGTGTACACAAAAATCATAGTTTATAACCAAACGGACGTGCTGCAATAAAGATGAAATTTTCTATAGTTTGTGTTTTGTTGTTGAGCTAAATGTCATCACTAAGAAGCTACGTGCTTTGTTTTGTTTGCATATTGCGTAATTCTCAAATATTTTTTGGGAGTTCTTGTACAAACATGGGAAAATTCTTAGCTTTTTCCAAGAATTTGGTTAAAGATCTACTGACGATTTTGTTATTAGCACCAAACGAAATGCTGCATATAGACCAGCTAAACCATTATATGGTGACATAGATCAATAAATTATTATTATTAATAGCTTTCCAAAATTATTTTCTTCATAAAACGTCGGCGCTGTTGCAAACTTGGTAAAATATTACTGCTTCACTTAAACACTGACACTGCACACAGATGCTTACGAAATATTTATTATGTTAAAATTATGTTTTTTAAATTATACTATAATAAAGCGTATGCGAAAATAAAATACAGAATCCAGACTACTTTCATCTTCTAAGTTCCCTTTGTATGAGCCCAACAGATGGACTGAAGAGAGCACCACACAACTGACTAAAAAAGAGAAGGAAAGAGCAACATACGAATAAATAAATTAAAACATTACAATGCTTTTCTAATCTTAAAAAAAAAAACGAAAAAAATAATAACAATTAAAAATTTTATAAACAAATGATTAGCCAAATCCGAACATCTCCAGTAACTAAAACACTAAAAACCTAAAGAATTCAAGGGCACACACATTTTTTAAAAGCAATTTTAGTTGAGAAAACAATTACCTGCTCGTAAGAATCATTTAAAAGAAGAATTTAAAATTTATTTACCCATCAAAAAATGTTTATACATTTTTTTTCAAGGGTAAGAAAAGTTTATCTTTACTTGAGTGTAGGCACACTCATACATGCCAACGTTTGTACGTATGTATGTATGTATGTATGTATGGTATTTACATCCTCAAAGGCACGTTGCTGTGTTGTTCTTTTGAGTTTCACTGTTTATCTTTACTATACAATTTTTGGTCTTAATTTTCATATACATACATGCATACACACGTAGGTATGTTTAGATATGTATACACTCATCCTCTCAGGCTAAACTTTTCTAAAATCAACAAATTGTAAACTTTTTTTTTTTTTTTAATTTTTGTTGACATTAATTCACTCCTACTGAATTAACAATATTTGTTTATTTGTTTAAGTAAAATGTCCTTCCTTTAAGCATGTGTTGGAAGCGAAGCAACATAACAGTTTTTTTTTCGTTTTTTAACAGGGAAAGCAATAGGGGAAATACAATAAAAAATTTAAAAATAAAAATTATAATATAAATAGATAAATAAAAAAAATAAAATATCTGTAACAATATCATTGCAAGTGCAATGAAAATTGTGATCGATATGCTATTTGTAAAAATACAAAGCATATGTATAATGTATTACAACGTATTGGTGCGAGTGACTGCTTTACATCTTTGCAGCTTTGAGTTAACTTGAGGCTTTCAGATTACTCTGAAGTTATGTAAGGCCAACCCTACTGAAAAGCCGCCCCCAGTTAAATTTCATTACCTGTGGTTTCTTTCGAAACTCCCCTTTAAACATCTGTCCATAAATTTTCAATGGGGTCAATTCAGAATACTATACTGAGCACTTCATGACTTTTAGTTCTTTCTCATTGAACTATTTCTTTCCAAACTTGCTCATTTCCTTTGTATCTATATCTCGTTGGAAAACACAATGTCAATGCATTTCTTGCTCAGCATGCGGCAACATTATTTTATTTGATATTTCATCATGCAATTTTTGCTCAAGAATTTTAATTTTTTTATCTTGAACGAGCACTCATGAGATGACACCTACAGATGCGGTGCATTGTGCTGGAACTAGAGGAAAGGGATTGTAGGAGAAATGATAGGAGGTGAAGCCGTCAGGGCACGTTACTTCTTTTTATAGCGGTGTTGTAGCGTCTCTGATGACAAGGAGACGTATTCAGTTTGTTGAAGCTTCGTTTTTCGTAACCGCTTCTTAGTAATTATTATACTACGGCGCTGCTAAACTATACCGAAATAGGAGGGCGTTCTGATGTGCCTGTGGATTGGTTACAGCTGAAGCCAGTGACTATGCCTTCGCCACTGAAACCTTCCGCCAACAACTGGCACAAAGACACACAAATGCACCACAGAAAAATGCAAGATGTTTTTATGAGTCTGAACCCAGGAAAAATTTTTCGTTTTGTAGTCAACGTGCAGTCCATCGCCTTACCCAGCAATGCCATACAAAGAGTATCAGCCCCATATGTGTTTAATAGTTTTTTTGGTGTATTTTTAAAAATTTTTTTTTATCTTGAATCAGGCACGCAAGGGATGACTCCTAGATGTGCGATGCTTTGTGCTGCAACTAGATGAAAGGCATAGTGAAAGCGATGACAAGTGGTGAAGGTGATATTAGACTTATTAAATTTATTGAAGCTTTGTTTTAGTGGCCGCTTTTTAGTAATTATTTTACTTTGCCGATGCTACACAATAGCGACAAAGGAGGGCGGTCTGGTGTGCCTGTGAAATGGATACAGCTGAAGCCTTTACTGTTTAGTGACCAGTGACTGTGCCTGCGCCACTGAAACCTTCCGACAACAACTGATACAAAGACACACTAATTTCTGATTCATCTGACCATATAATGTATAGAGAAAAATTGATATCACTATTATTATATTGACCGCAATTGTTATATTTGGAGAGAGTCGTATTTTAAAACGCTGATCATTGGTCAGAAGACATTCGACTTTATAATTTATTGTAGCAAATGGTTTTAAAAAAGTTACTTTTCTCTTTAGTTTTTTTATTAAAAAAAAAAATCGTTAATCCCTGGTTGCAGAAAGCATGCTTTTAGTATTGGTTTCACTTCTATCAAAAGAAAGGAAACAACTTGTAATGCTTTTGTTAGCCAAAAAAAAAAAAATAAAAATAAAAAAAAAAAAAGTAAAAAAAACTTGTGCAAGCTTTTAAGGTTGAGTTGAGTTTCCTTCTTTCTCGTGGTGATGCATTCCAATTTTATACACGTTAAAGTCGGTACATTTTTAAACTTGAAATTTACAATGTACGTTGGTTAGTTTTCTAATTTTCTACAACACTTCCGCTCTTCCTCGCGCGCGCTCTCTCTCTCGCTGTCTCTCTGTCTCTCTCTAATAGAATAAAACTTTGGCATTTGGTGTGGAAAGTTAGTCAAGGATATGTGTTTAATATTTTAGTAACCATAAAAAGCGGACTCCAGTCACTTTTATGCTGTAACTCTGGCATAAATAAAATGAAACTTTCCAACGTTATTCCCTTTTAGGGGCCAAGCAACAAACTGATATTTTACTTTTGCTGCTGCTGTTGTTGATATTAACGTTACTGTTGTTGTCTTACTTGCAATTACTGCTTTTGTTATTTGAGTGTGTGTGTGTGTGTGTGTGTGTGCAAGCCGGCCCTGAGCAGAAATACCTCAACTACCAAAAGCATAAGCAAAAAAGAAAGTATCTTAACTGTTTGGTTGGCTTGTTAAAAAAAAAAAAGAGGGAAAAAGTTTTTGTTTTTTTTTGTTTTTTTTTTTGGCTGAAGAAACAAGCAGTAACGAAAGAAAAATTTATAAATAAATAAAATTCGTTTCTACAATTTATTTATTTATGTACACACATGGACGTATGTATATATTTATTTTTCTAAACAACTCTCAGATAAAATATTTATTTTTGTATTTGTTTTGCAACAACTTTTCACAATCAAGTGCAAATGTAATTTGGAGCAGAACTAACAGCAATACTATTTATTAGGGGGCCTTGGAATATTGTTTTTAAATCAATTATAAATGTTTATATTACTCGTATATTATTTATTGTTCAGCGTTTGTTTTTACTAAACATTTGAGGAGAGTACAGAATTGTAGTGCTGTGACAAGTGTCTTCGTTATGGAAGTTTTTTTTTAGACAATGACGGTTTTCGTCATATTGTTGTCAACTTTTACATCAGTGTCATGTGTCATCAATGCAATGACACGTCGACATCAGGCAAATGAAAAAAATCTCATCAATATAATGCCCAAGATAGGAAAACTGTCTTAATGCTGATGTCATTTGATATCAATGTCTTATTAACTGTCTTTGTTCTTGACTCCATGACACTTTTCGTCATCGTGTCATCATTGCCTGTTATTGCCATGCTGTCATCAATGCAACAATTATAGTTCGCGATCAGAGAAATAATATATTGCATTAATTTTTTTTTAAAGAAAAGTGATAATCAGACACTGATTGCCTACTACCACTAATGCACATCGGACAAAATGGGAAACATTTTTATGACGCCAATAGGATAACTGCAGGGTGTCTGGGGGCAAAATTTATATTTTTAAATACGATTACTGCAAAAAGTAATAAACGGTGCGGAGGGAGAGCGGCGCCGTTGGAATTATCGATTGTGCGGATTTGTCAGTCACGATGTCGATGTGTGGTCGAGTGAGCATCGCGCGTTTGCTGTGGATACATTTTTTAAGAGTAATGATTCTTACGTAATTGCTCGTCGACAATTTTGTTCAAAGTTCGGTATTCGGCGAATAAGTGGTGGACCGAGTGTAAATTTATTTTGTACGTGGGTGCAGAGAATCCGCGCAACTGCTTCGGCTATGAATGCCCCACGACCAGGGACTTTCAATATGGAAAGAGCAGCCTCACTGGGACTTCCATGAGTGATTATTCATGTACTTCAGTCAACACCACGCTCAGACAAAGTTATAGAAGAGAAATGAGGTGAAACTAAATTAATTATTTTACAACTCTGTTTTCGCACGTTCTTTGTTTTAACACTCGTAGCAGTGCTGAAGCTTCGGCTTAGTAGCCCATTTTATTATTATTTTACTTCGCCGGTGCTACACAATATCGACGAAGGAGGGCGTTCTGATGTGATTGTGGATTGGTTACAGCTGAAGCCGTTACTGTTCAGTGACTATGCCTTTGCCACTGAAACCTTCCCACAACGACTGACACAGAAAACACAGAAATACACATCAGGAATAATACGAGATATTTTGATGAGTCTGAAACTGGCATTGAACTCAGGAAAATTTTTCGTTTTGTAGTCAACGCCGACCATCGCCACTTGCAATAACCGTAATAACCGTAGTTCCATTAAATTGTATTCTGAATTTTTTGAGAATTTTCTCAGTAAATTAATTGCAGGGTTGTCAACTATCATATAATGTATAAATTTGTTCAAGGCGCATTCATAACAGAAGAGTTGGTAACCCTTAGGAGGGAACTAGTGCGTCATCGAGAGAGCAATCAGGCGCAAAGCGTAATCTTCATTTCTATCACTATTGGATGAAGTTTCCTATCCAGTAAATGTTTTCGTAAATCAAAAGAGGAAAATAAATTGTCGCCTGCTCCTTTAAACATTGCGTCATCAACTCCAATACAACGCGTTGTCCTTGTTTATGTTCAGGCTTTGCATTTTTAGCTTTTCCAAGATATGTCGGTATTTTCTAGACGTAACCAGATTTTGAATCTACCGACAACCAAAGTTTCAAATCGTACAAAAAGTACAAGTACAACAACACAAGTAAGCTGGATGCTTGAGATAGTGTAAAAATATGAGCCTAACAGGTGGTCAGTTAAATAATCAACGGTTCATAATTATGTTTATAATTTGCAAATTATATACGAAAATAAGATTAAATTAATATGCATACAGTTGGGAGGAAATGGTCAACCAAAGCAGAATTCGCATATTTATTTTTATCTAACAGCAGGATTAATATTGATGACACATGTGATGACTTCGTGTCATCAATATTGATGAAATGTTTCATACAAACGTTCGCTTATTATTTTCTCTGTGTTTCCAGTTTCCAGCTTTCATTATTAAATATTTCATAGTAATGATGATCCGTGTACATCACTGCAATGTTTACGTTTTTTTAAATTCCCTTAAACATACAAATATATTTGGCTTACTGACAAGCATAGTCAGCATAAAGATCCATTCGTATTCGTACAAACTTTTTTTTTGAAAATATTTGTTTGTATGGCGGGGGCATTTATTTGTTTTTAATTGACTGCTGAAATATACGGGTATGTTCTTTAAATCGAATCCGCAAACATTTTTCGTTTTTACACATACATACACATACTTAGGTATTGAGAAATCACTCGTTTTTAAATCGACTCGGTTTACAGAACAGGGGGGATTATAGTGAAGGTTGTTCGAGATTTTCTAAATAAAATATTATAATAAAAAGACAACATGTACAATATTTTGAAGAAAACAAATTATTTTGACGGCATTATGCATATTACGTCTCTCCTTTGCTAATAAATTTTGTACACTTTGTTGTAACATTTTTAAGTCTTGTTTAAGCCACAAGTTCCCAAAAAATTAAAAAAAAAGAATTTCATAAACACACACTCACACACACATATTGTACATACATATGTATAACACAAAAACATTTTAAAATAAATTTGAATTTTGTTGATGTATAGGTTCTTTCAATAAATGCTTTCCTTTAGGTATATTAAAAAAGGGTATAATTTTAAGATTCGTATTTTCATTTGGTTGTAAAGACGAGCGTATGGCATTTCTAATGCAAAACAATAATAAAGCCGAAGCATAGCCAAAGCTATATTTGCGGGAGCAAATTCTTTTCATTAAATATTCCGTAAACAATTCGTACATTGGTGACGGTTTGTTCTCGATCATTTTACGTCTTCCATCTTGAGGCCTTGAATCGATTCTGGGCCATTGGTGCAGAAGTTAACTTTCACGTAGCCTCGCATAAAAATGTTTCAATGTATTAAATAGCAGCGTGACGTTTATCTGAGCTAATATTCGTAAACAGAGAAAAGACCGAAAGACAAAAACAACAGCACACTGCATAGAAAACATATACACACATTTATATGGTAAAGCTGTTAATGATCATATTTGGAATGCGTGAAAATTCTCAATTGGTTGATGTTTTCTTTTACATGAAAAGTCAAGAACTTTCATAGACTATGATGAATCAGATCGGGATACGATCATTAGTACACGATGAGCCAAAAGTAATCACCCGATGTTCTTTTGCTGTAATTTTTTTTAAAAGACAAATTTTGGCACTGCTTATGATATGGGCTAAGTGACCGCCGCCAGAGTTGATGACCAAAGGTTTTTATAAAATAAAATTACAGCAAAAAAACATCGGGTGATTACTTTTGGCCCACCGTGTCGTTGTATGCTCGTAGTATCTAAATGATTTCATTTAGCGTACCATAGTTATGCTATCGAACTCTGAAGCATTTAGCTCGTAGGATTGTATTTATTTTCGATTCCAGCTTGGCCATTTCGTAGGATATAAAATTGTTGCACTTAGAGTGATACCGACTTTCACTTGGCATTCTCTCGCAGGATTTTCGCAGAAGTTATGAACCTGTGGAGGAGGTGGATACGGTGGCTCATCTTAAGTGTCAATAAAATGGCGGAGCTTCTTCATCGTTGATTCAACTCAACCTCATGAGAATTATCTCAATAGGAAATAAGTCGGGTGGTTTCATGTGGCGACTGTCTGGTCCCCTTTTTAGACCCTGGACAGATTGAACTTTTCTCAGCTGGAAAGAAAAACTGCATTACAAAATCATAACATCTCGTCGACCAATTGTGATCGCTTCTTCGATAAATGTCGTTATGTTATGTGGGACGTAGCACGTAGCGTAATATTGTGGAATGTACAATTCTATATATTGATGAGAAATGGATGATAACCCGTGGTTGTCATGAACATTATGTGCCACAAAAGCAATATTGTCAGTTATACTTGAGCAATCTATTCGATTATTTACATCACTACTTTACTCCAACAGCGTTGATACCGCCCCATTCGTCGTATTGTCTTCGGTTCCTACTGGACTCTTCCCACTCTGTTGCATCCCCGTCCAGTGATGCATCTCTTTCCGACCTATCCTATTCTACTTTATTCTATTCTATTCCCTTTCTCTTGTTTTTCCACGTGTATCACAATTGAATCATGCTGAATTGGGTTCAAGGGGACTGGGTTCTTTATTTTCAATGGCGACTTGCCTATTTTTCCACTAGTTTAAACCACCGTCACTATGCTAGGCGAGATTCTTTGCCAGGACCCAAAACATCTTTCAGTCAATGAGAAATGTTCACAATTTTTATGGGAAATTTTGTTAAATTTTTATTAATGGCGTAGCTTTTACTTTTTACTGTCAATTTGTTATTGGATGAGTCATGTGACTCAAGTTTTGAAATGGCAACGTTTTGTTAGAAGACCCTATACAATAGTTTTGCATACATATGTATGTAATTGTGTATGTGTATGCTAAACTATGCATGTGCTGCTACTGTACACGCATACATATACATATAAAAATTTACAAACAAGATACACATGTTAGCAAGCAAAAAAAAAAAGCAAATTTAATACTTAAGAAAACATTTTGTTAAAAGCGAAGCTGTTAAATATGGAAAAAGCAACAGTAACAGCAGCAATAACAGTGAAATGAATATAACTGTATGGGTCATTCCAAGTGAAATTACTGAAGAATGGAAAATTTTTTTCTAGTCGAGCTCCAATTTCCATGAAATTTTATACAACTATTATACTGGCTAAGAAACCAGAAATTCTGGGGTCAAAATTTCCCCTAAACCACCGCTAAAGTCATACTATGCAATTTCAAAATTCATTATCTTCGCTTTTATTGCAGCTACAGCGTAAAATTTTGATGTTTAATTGATTTTGAAGCTCTTAAGCCTGCTTCAGACTTTTGCCGACTGTTAGCAAAAAGATTTTTGAAAAATTTTATTTTTTTTTATTTGTTTATTTATTTCAAGTACAGATGCATTTTTAATGTACAATTCAAAAAAATAATGTATGGTTTCCTTTAACAACTTTCAATTGCATCTTGAAGATTATAACGCTTTAAAATATAATCTTTCGGTTTCACTTGTTGCCAATATTTGCAAAACAGTTTGAATTTTCGCAATTATTGTCGTGGTTAAAAAAAAAGTCATAAAATCATGAACATTTTCTCTTTCAGGAATCGTTCTCTTAAACACTAATTTTTTCAATTCACATTCATCAGCAGTTACAAAATTAAAATCAACGTTGCATATGTCTTAAACAACTGCTGGGTAGTCATCTTTTTTTTCATTTTGGTAGGCCATACACTTGCACTTTTTTACTGTCTCACCGCTTCCACCGCATTTTTCCTTGCCATGCTTGATAATGTTTTTAAGATACAATTCAAAGATGTTAATTTGTCTCCACATGGTTTTTTTTTCTTTCTAAAAACCATACTGTTCTTTTTTCAATAAGACTTTTACATTAAAAATGCATTGCTTAGCGAACTGCGTTGCTTTTTAATCTTTTGTCATGCGAAAAATAGCCTTTTCCCATTGATCCTGTTGCTGCTTCCAAACAAAAACTTCATGACACTACGAATTCCTTAGAAAAATCGTCCGTGTCGTTAAAAAGTCAAATTTATGATAGAAGCGAAATTATGTAAATTATAATTGCTCGATTTACAATAAAAATGTTAAAAGTTAATTTGTAAAAATAACGGTAGGTTTCCTTGTTAAATTACTTTAGGTAGGCAGGAGGCTGGTGAATATAAAGAGTGCAGCCAACTTGGATTAATTTCATCATGGTTCCGTTGTGATACCTGTAAAGAAGCAGAAGAAGACAAGGTATAGAATAGAATAGAGTGTTATAGAATAGAATAGATCAGGGATAGATGCATTACTGGACGAGCATGCGACACAGTGGAAGAGTCCAGTAGCAAGCGAAGAAACCGACGGTCATCGTGGCGTGATACGAACTTTAGCCTAATTTACCAGCCTAATAACCAAAATACACTAAAATGAGGAAAGTTGCATCATTTTCTATAGCATTTTATTATTTTGCATGCTCGAAACATAACCTTATTTATTCTAAAAGTACGGTGTAATTGTGCGTGACAAATGTAACATTTGCGTGACGATGTTAAAAGCTAAAAAACCTTTTTTTTTTTTTTATAGATATATATTGTTGCTTCAGATAACGGAATTATTTATATAATCTACGAAAGCTTCTCGTAGCTGTAAAAAAATATGAAAATTCTATCTGAAGTAAGTTCGCAGAAATTTTGGATTTTTAAAGGGCCAATTTGGTAGCGTTGCCGTACAATGCCGTTTTCTTTATATCAACGGAATTAAAAATTCTTTTTAAACCTTTACAGATTTTGAAAATAGTATAAAATTGAATAATAATAAAAATGGGAAATCTTCTTTGACAAAATATATTTTCCTAACAAAATCAGTTAAAATTATTCGCACGCTGCAACAGTGCGTTACATGGATTTTTTTAACTTTCGCTCTAACAAAGCTGTTTATGTAAGTATTGACCCGATATATTGATCCGATATTGCACATATTTTACACAAAAATGTTCTATTTCCACCAACAATTCATGTCAAGTTTTTTAATATTTTATATTAAAACTAAGAAAATTAGTCGCTGAGTGGAATACATTTTCAGTTTAAATTAAAATTGAAAATGGAAAATGCCAGCCGGCTGTATTTTGGGAATGCGAAATATGAGGGCCTTTGGTCCCCCGAATATATTTCAAAAACTTTTTCAGATAACACTATTGTAGTGTAGTGCACATCAACAACTTTAGAACAAATCAAAATTTGACTCTGCAGCTACAAAAGGCCGAAGATATAGTATTTCGAAGTTACAGTTTTGCAATGACTTCAGCATTTTAAGGGAAATTGTGGTCCTTGTGCGGGGTAAAAATGTGCATTTTTGTTTAAGTACACCAAATGTTATTGAAATCGGAGGCAGACAAGAAAATTCACGTTTCATGATTCGCTTGGAATTACCCGTATGGCAAAGGTCGTGGTCGTTGTCGTTGTTGTAGTTGCTGTTACTGCTTGTGTGCATAGTGCTAGTTGTCTTGTAATCTTGTCACTCAACCTGACAGTCATTCCGTCAGTCACATAATTTTTGACTTTTTGGCATGCATGGTGTGTTATTAGTCTTGTGAATTTTAACTTAATTTTTTCTTTTTTTCTTTTTTTTTTTTCTTTCTGTCAAAATTTTTGCCACACATCTTTGTACACAAATATGCTCATAAATTTCTATGTGTGAAATTTTATTTGCGTAGATGGGTTTGTTTGTGTGTGTGTGTGTGTGTGTGTTTGTGTATTGCAGTGTAACAGTGTTAGCTACTGTTCATGTTGCTGTATTTGTGTGTTAACATTATTTTGTGTTATTGCATCACATTCTGTATTCTGTGTATTCTTTATTTTTATTTTCTTTTGCTTTTGGTATTTTTCAAAGTGCTTCCACAGACTGATGATGTTCCATTTTCAAGTTGATGGCCCCACGTAGTTGCTGCATTTGCTCTAATGGTTATTGCACGTTAAGCTTAGATGTTAAATATGTTTAGCAGGTGGATAAGATGATAAATATTTTTTGCGAAACGTCATATACACTTTAAATTTAAATTTATGTAAATTTTTCTTTCACTTTGAAGTGCAAAATATACAGCAGTAATCTCTTTGAGTAGGCGAACTGTAGGCAACTGGCAGCAGAAACAAAAAAACACTAAAAACAAACAAGATTTTAGTTTTTCTTTTTTTTTTTTTAAAGTTAAATGTAAAACAAAAGAATTTAACAGAATTATTGAGAAAATTTTCGTGCCGACATTAAACAAAGTTTAAATAAAATTTTAATTGAAATTTTAATTGGGAATCGCAATTTTATTAATTCAAAGTTTTTAATTAAACATAAAATTAATTTGAAAAATCACAATATTTTCAAGTTTAACTAGCAAGTTGGTTCTGTATTGAAAAAGTTATTTAAAAAAACAATTCAAAATATTTAAATTTTCAGTTTATTTTAGCAAGAGAAACCTTCTGCTTTAAATATTTAAAGCAAATAAAAAATGTATAACTTTTGCAAAGTAAAGTTTCGTTTTTTAATTCTTGTTTTTAAACTTCAATAACCCCATGAAGGGAATTTAAGCAAAGCCTGCTTGTCTACTTTGCTTTTATACACAATCCGTGTTTTCTTTTTTTCTTGTAAATAATTAAACTTGAATATCCATATTAAGAATAAAATCATGTAACACAATACTAGAGCATTTTAAGGAAGACATTTAAATCGAGGTTAAAGTGTGTTGTTCCATTAATTCATCACAGAATGCAATTGCAGAGTGTAAACATGTCAATCAAACCAGTCATTTTTGTTGTCGCTTTCGTTATAAATATTGTGCGGAAAAAAGTTAAAACGATTGGGGAACATTTTTCCCGCCACAGGCAGCTGTGAAGTGGTATTTTAAAAACACAATTAAATAAATAAATTTGTGAAATATATTCAAATTCTGTAATGATTTTGTTTTAAAAAATATAGCAATTAGTGCTTTCTTAGACGTCCTTATATTCCAGTGAGTGGTTCGCTCGTATATCAGTGTGGAGTTTCTAGGTTCGCTTCTCATTAGAGACTGTGGTCTATTTGCCCACAACGCAAGACCTGTTTTACTAAGTTCATTAAAAATGGTGACAATAAAGTACCGAAAATCGATATGACTAGAAATTAAAGTCAAACAGTTCAGAACATTTTAGAGATGTTTGGCCAAAATTGCGTCATCTGATACATTTTTAAAGCGTCTAAAAATCAGTGAATACGTAAAATCGACTTGATGAAAATTTGTTTGAGTTACAAAATCCTTTATCATCGATTGTGAATTTGATATATGCCAATTATGTTCTCGGATGATACGTAAAGGTATGTAAGATTTAATAAAAGCAAAACAAATAAATTTCACGAAATACCTGGGAAATTTGAGACATAAATATTAACAAATGTTTTTGGGGACTGATAATTTTCATTGTAATTTTCAATAAGGTCTGGCAATACATAGAAACAGGAGCAGGAAGCTGTTATTTGAATTGTGTGAAAATAAAACTAGACATATTGTTTGGTTGGCTGTTTCATTTGGCTGCCCGCAGTCACTCAATCGGAGAGATGTACCAAGCTCACCCCGTTGCGTTTAGGTAACGCATAAGGTCACCTACACCCACATGTGACACCACCAATAGCTCGTCCAGTACGTGTTTGCCCAGAAGCCGGTGCCGCACAACGTGCAACGCTAGGTATTCTCAGAGCAGGTGGAAAACTGTGTCTTCCTTATCCGGTTCCCGACAACTGTGAGAGAATGTATTGTGAGAAAGACCCAAACTATGGGCAAACTATGGGTGGCGATGGCTGAAGTAGTCTGCACGTTGTACACAGCCAAAACAGTGCAGGGTTTAAACCCGAGTTTCAGGCTAAAATTATAAAAAAAAAAAAAAAATATCTGACAATCTCGTAGGCACAGTCCACTGGCTTTCACCAATCCATCTGCTCGTTCGTTGTCGAAGAAGTAACTATGTGCCGGAATTAAGGCCAAGGCACATAGAATCCGTCATCGGTCATACTTTGTCTTTTTTAACTGATAATTTAACTGATAATAAATTGGACCAAAAATACACTGGGGAGCTAATAAAATTCAAAGCAGTCTTAAGGTATGGAAAACCAAGAAGAATACCTAATAAAAACCATAAGTTTCCTTCTTGATTTTTTCAAAAAGGCTTTCCTTATTAAAATAATAAGACTTCCTTCTTGAAAATAAACCATAGAGATATCTTATTAATTTAGTTGTATTTTATTAGGTATTTATTAGACAGTTTTTTTCTGTGCATATGTCAGTATTGGACGTATACATCCATCTTTGGAGTAAGCACTCTTCTCTTACCAAAGGTCCTGCTTCTCGATCCTAGGCAAGTTAGTTGCTGCATTTTTCATTTGTAATTTTTCACTTATATTCACAGTTCATAGACGATCTGCTCTTACACAGTTGAAGCCAACACAACCTTTAATTTTTTTAAACAGTTTTGAATTGTTTATTATATTTTTTTTTTTAATCGATTAAAAATGTGAAAATTTGATTTTCAATTAGTATAGCGATATCACAAATTTGACTACTTTTTAATTGCTCAACAAAGTGTGCAACATAGCTGTGCACGGCATATAATTTATATTATAAATTTCGCATTAATCATACGTCACAGTTAGTCATATAAATACATATCAAATGCGGTTGATGCTGAAAGTGCACTACAACCCCTAGAATCCATACACTGCAATTGTACGAACAGTTGTAACACACAAAGATCAAGTGAAAATAATTTCGTATTGTGATAAATAAATGCTTTAAATCACTTTTAGCTTTAACATATTTTCTAGTAATTGTCGCAATGTAAATCGTTTGTATTTTAAAACAATTGTTTAGTTTTCAATTTTTTTCATAAATAAATAAATAATATGCAATCACACAATTTTCATAATTGCAAACGGTTTTTTCAGTCATAGTTTCTTTCCAAACATACATCTATAGGAAAAGCTTTTTGTATTGATGTTAACTAAAAATGGCTTTCACATTTGAAAATTCTGCTAAAGCGGCACAAAAAGAAAACTGTTATACGGTACTCGAATAAATTTACGTGAATAGTGAAAGAAGTATAAATTATTTGAAAATAATTTAAGAGAAATTTTAACTAAAAGCTCAGAACTTTCTTATATTTTCGAATTTCTTCCGCAAGGAAATTTTTAAAGAAATTTATTTATTTATTTGCAAATACGGCCTTTTTCTTTCACTCATTTATAGTTAATTCTTATTGTGATGAAGGTCCTTGCTTAACCGATGCTTTTCCAGAGGTGCAAATCACTTTGAATTTACTTTGATATTTCTATTTATTTTGCTTGCAAGTAAAAATAAAAGATTTACAATTTGGATTTGAAAAAAAATTTTTTTTTTTTTAAGAAAATAAATGCACACGAATGTAATTTTAAGAAATGGGGGAAGGAAATATTTAATTTGTTGTAGAAATCTTTATTTATTATTATTAATTTAAATACTGTTTTCATATAAAAAAACAACATATTTTGCACCTTAATTCATTTTGCTAAACATAAAATTTTAACCTAATTTTGCTTTACTTATGTTAATGTGCGTGGCAGTGTATACACATTATAGTCTCATGTGTGTTTACGTACATAAATACATGTGTATGGATATTTGGTTCAAGTTGTGCTTGTTTCTTTTACCATTTACGTTCGTGTTGTTCTTATTGCTTTTGGCTTTGATTTTATAATTTTCCTTCTCTCAGACAAACAATCGTAATCCTTTTGATAAAATGTATTCAACTATGGTCGTATTTATTTGGGTAAGGTCGCGCTTAAATTTGAGCATTTAATACATAAACGTGTAATTCCAACGTCAACTGTAGAAGCAGTAAGAATGCTCTCTTCAAGACGATGTATATACATACACATTCAAGAGAAGAGCACAAATAATATTGCATGTTCGAAAAATGAAAAAAAAAAAACATCAGGGAAATTATAATTTTAAAAATATATTCCGAAGAACATTTCCACATACAAAATAATGTCACAGTTGAAAACAGAAAAAGAGAGAGAGAGAGAGAGAGATACAGATTGCCATGACATAAATTTTTTCTTGTGTTTGGAAAGAGCGTCTAACTGTTATATGTTTAAATGAGAAATAAATATTATTTCATGTCGTTACCTTAAACGTTATTACTTTTGTTTTATACGTTGTTTGATTTTTATATCGATATAATCTCTGCATTGATGAGTAAATCGTGCAATGAAGCCATAAAATCAATCATAATTCAATAATTTAACAACACTATCAGCAGAGTCTAACAGAGACACTTTAAATCTATAGAGTTTTTAAATGCAATACAGCAGTACTAAAGATTTATTGTTGAAATGAAGAATAGTAAGAGATGTTGTATAGTATTGTTAAGCGGTTAAATGGCAAATATTACTCGTATTAATTAAATATTATATTTTAATGCCACCATTTTTTTTTTCATCTTGGACCAGCACTCAGGTGATGACCTCTACTTAAGCGGTGTACTAGAGGAAAGGGATTGTAGAAGAAATGATGGGAGGTGAAGCTTCACTATCGTATAAAACTGCTTTTTGCACGTTATTTGTTTTTGTAGCAGTGTTGTAACGTCTCTGATATCAGGGAGACGTATTAAATTTTGAAGCTTCGTTTTTAGTAGCCATTTTTGGTAATTATTTTACTTCGCCGGTGCTATACAATACCGACGAAGAAGGGCGTTCTGATATGTCTGTGGATTGGATATAGCCGAAGCCGTTACTGTTCAGTGACCAGTGACTATGCTTTCGCCACTGAAACATTACGACAACAACTAACACAAAGACACACAAATGCACAACAGAAAAATGCGATATGTTTTTATGAGTCGTTTTGTAGTCAACGTGCATACTACTTCGATCTTCACCACCCTCCTTTGGTGCAATACCGTAGTAACTCAAAATTTGATTTTTTGAGCCGAGTATGCAGAAATGGTCTTTGGGTAAATATCTATATAAAGGAAAAAAAGATTATGGTTCTATCTCCAACTGTTCAGATTCTACAGCTACAAATGTCTTTATTGCCTCAAGCTATTTCCAACAATATTTGTTTGCTATAATGAAATTTTTCCTTTATGACAAGAAATTTACAAACAGAAAACATTACAAAAGGCATGCCTCTTTATTTAAAAACTTGTAAAAAAATAACTTTAGTAAACGAAAATAATACTATCAAAAAGATGGCTCAAAACTTCAAATGCATTCTTCTCAGTTCACGATTTTTTTGAATTGCTACGGTATTGCAACAAAGGCTCGATATGTATATAGAAGGATAAAAAGATAAGGAAACAAAAAAAAATTTATGGTCTATGCCATAAAAGAGACAGTTTTACTTATTAATTTAATAAATAGGAAGAGGAATCTACCCAGAGGAGGAGGAGGGAAGTTTTTAGTGGCAACACCACTCGACGCAGAAGACGACGGTCTCTCTAAGTGCGAAGGCATTTTCAACCCTACCTCACACGCCAAAAAAAAAAAAAAAAAATATTAATTCGTATTACATGTTATTATATTATGTACATATGAGTATTTAACAATTATAAGAATACACCATCAGACATCCTAGCGACTCCTACATCACCGATTCAAAAAGAATATAATAAAAGTAAGAAGTACAATATGAACCCAGTATGTTAGAATTTACATGGTATCCATGTTATAAAAATCTACAATCCTTCTCTTAAAGGCCGAGATTTTCATTTGAACAACTACAAAGTCACATGACAAGGCTCCTTTCATTTACACCGAAAATTTTTAAATGAAATTACTTCTTTCTTGAACTAAAGACCTCCACGGGATAGTAAAGTTACTTAAAATTTAACTGATTTAAATCGATAATTAAGTCCTACATCAACTCTGAAAAGTTTTTTGTTAAGTTAGCGCATAAATATCAGTGAAAACTAATTACATATTTTTTTAAATAAATAATTTATTATCACAAAAAAATTGTAGATGGCAAACGGTTCGGTATTACAGGGTGGAACTTCCTGTCATCACAACGCGAACGGTTCCTATAAGCGCAAATCTCTCATAGCGCACAAAATGTCTAACAAGAGTTTAAAATAATTCTAGAAAATTTCATCGTTTTTGACGGTGAAAATCATCAGCGAAAACAATATGCAATGCCATGCAACAATGTGTTAATTGTACATGTCTTTTTTATTTATTTATAAAATGAAAACATTCTATATTTTGTTTTAAAAATTTGTCTTGTTTTGTTTCGGCCACTTGAACCAACGAAAGCAGCCTTTTAATATCACACTGTTTCCTTCGCGATATATTTGTTGTATTTTTTTGTATTTTTGATTCTGATTCGCCATGTCTATTGCTGTAAATAATTCTGAAAGTAAAATGACGATTTATTTTTTTAGCCAGAGCAGAGACATTTTATTTATTATTACATTTTAATTCTCCGTTGTTTTATTGCGCAAATACCGACGTTGGAAGCGGTATTAGCACAGAACAGCCATAACTGAGGAGAGCTACACATCTAAAAATGCTGTGGATCAGATAAAGATATATTTTCATTTTTATTATTTAGAAGATCTTGAAACATGCTGCAATATAATTAAATAAAAAAAATTAATGCTTTGCTACTATACGTATTTTAAAGTTAATGGCTTTGGAAAACAAATTAGTATTTGCTCTCATTTGGTCCATAACCCCCCACAATATTTTCCATAACAAACCTTAAACGCTGTCAAAGATTGTAGAAATGCAAAGGAATTTGTCTTGTTGATAGAAATCAAAAAATAAATTTTGTGGACATTTATTCATTACGTACGTATTTCGTAATATGACATATAAAACGAAAATTAGATTTTGAGGATGAAAAAAATTCCGCAGAAATTTTTAATACCAAAAAAAAGCATACCATACTGAAGAAGAATTTTAGTTGCCATAGAGAATTTCTTATGGTTACAGGGATTTTTTAGGTCTATAAAACAAAACTCTTTAGCTGTAAGTCGCATAAACACTGCTCGTAATAGACTGCTAATATGTAGCATGAAGAAAAATAAAACAGAAGTTCTTAAAATCAAGTTCCCACGATGTATAGTTTGAATAATGAATTTTTTTTCTGAAAAATTTAAATTTTTTTTGTTTGGTTCTGGTTAACGTTTATTGTTTAGAGGCTTATAGCATACATATACTCGTATATAAAGGGTGGGCCAAAAGAAATCATCCGAGGCAAAAGTCATCACCCGATGTTCTGTTGCTGTAATTTTCTTTTTAATGACAAACTTTGGTTCTGCTTGGATGGCCTTCAAATCTAGCGGCCGGCAGCCACTTGGCCGATATCAGAAGCTGAACCAAAGTTTTTCATGAAAATAAAAAATTACAGCAAACGCCCCGTATGATTTCTTTTGGCCCACCTTGTATATAGATTGGTAAATCTATTCAAAGATACATTCATATAAAAATATTAAGCCTTTAATTTTCATTGATTCAATTTGTGAAAAGCTTCACTTATCTGTACCAAATGATATTTAATTCATTTTCTTAATTTTTATATGACTGCTACCTTCATGGAAAGAGATTTACAATTTGACACATTAATTCATTGACCTGTACCATCAACGATTGTATATTACTTTGATTGAATATTCAACAATTCGTGCATGCGGAGGGGTTTTACGTACATACATACATTTGTACATACATCGATAGTTGTTTTTGTGCATGTGTTATTCTGCTCATTCGTTTTATTGAGTACCTTTTCTGCATTTTGATTTTAATAATGATTTGAAATTTACATACTCAGCCATCTACATTTCCATATTTTTAGCAATTATTTACTCTCTTTCTCAGCATTTATTTCTAGTCGGCTCTCTATTTTTGTGTTTTTGTGAAATAGTTGGCTCTTTGTAAAAAAGAGAATTCAATACATTTAAATGAGTAAAATCTTTATTTAGTGGCGCTCATTCCCCAAATTTTGTTCGCTTGCCCCGTTTCCAACACCCATCACATGTCTTGTTCCCTCATTAACTCAAATGTTTCGTTAAATATTCGTTAAGTAGCGTCTTAACATTGTAAAAAGAGCAACTTTTTGTTTCGCTCCGCAAAAACAAACACATTTCTAATGTATGAAAATTTTTGTAGTAGAAAAAAAAAAGATTTCGAACTTCGGGTGCAAACGATGACTGTAAATGAATGAAAAATCCTTTAGTATCAAAATGGTCGTGGCTATGTAAGGTTCGTCGTTCTTATTATAAAACGGTATTGGAATTTTGTTAGCAAAATTTTATAATATAAGAAACAAAAAATTTTGAAAAACGACGGCCAAACAAAGTAACGTTTATATTTTTTATTTGAAAAAAAAAAAAAAATTTTTTTTTAAATAATAATAACATGTGAATGGAAAAAATATTGTATTAAAAATATATAAATTTTCGTGCTGTTAAATATTAAAAGAAACTCCCTATACTATCTCATAAATATGTATATGTAAATACGTACACACATATTGCTCATAAATACATGCAAACAAAATAAAAAAAATTGTGTGCTTTAACCCAAATCCATGCGGTTTTGTGTGAATATCTTATTGTTAATTTTTGGGTGGTTTTGGTGTTCCTTTACTGTGTTTTTGTTTTAGATGTTTTTTTTCAAAAATGATTTTAATATGGCTCTGCACCATTGATTCTACCAGTTTTACGCAAAATTAAGCATTTCCGGCTAAAGTGAGAAAAAAAAAAAACAAAATGCAAAAATAAGAAAACGTTGCCTTTACTACGTTGGATATCTGTAGTGTGACAGAAAATAAAGGAGAAAAGTTTTTGCCATAAAATCATAAAATAAGAATAAAACAAAAAAAAAAACGGTACGTAAAAAGTTCAAGTTTGTTTAAATAAATAGTGTCACTCGAATGTGTTAAAATTAATGAAGTGTTGTTATTTGGCAGGCAGGCAAAGGAACATTAAGAAAAAGAATTAAAAAACAAATTTTTTTTTATTATAAAAATATAACTTGAACGTGTTAAGCATAAATATAACAACTCATAAACTGCATGTACTCTAAAAATAAATATAAATAAAAATACCAGCTTCGAATGCTGGGCCCCATTCCACGTTTGATGTTTCTGTAATTTTTAAAACCATAAAGAAAAACTCAAACCCAAGTTTTAAAACACCTGCAGCAGCATAACAATTTTATGTACAAAATCATTAAAAACGAATATTGATAATGTACAGCATAATTTTAGGGTGTTAAAAAAAAATATTACTTTGTAGACCGTAAAACATGTTTGTGCTTGTTTCATTGCACTTATTGATTATTTCCTTTTAGTGAAATCGTAAAATTTCAGTAAAGCGTTTTTTATGCTACGTAAAACGTAGCGCTTGATAAAACGTTTGTGCTTTTTTGGATAAATATTATTTCAGCAACATTCAGCAACATTTTGTGCCAAGACTTTATCTCCAACACACGATAACTGCTCCATTAAAATATACAGCTGTATATGTATGCAATATTATAACATAGTCCCATGTGTGCATATAATATGTGCTGCTTTACAAATGTAAAAGTGTTGAAAATACTAATAAAACTTTGTTAAATCAATTAACCTGATTAATAAATGGCCAACAACGGCACTGAATATCAGAGAAGGATAAGGAAATAACATGAAAGGAAGTTACAAAGTAAAACCCAAAAGCTAACTATTTCTTAAGGGGAAAAAAGGTATGTTATTTAATGAAACTGGAAATATATTAAAGGTTTCTAAAGCGCTCTGCAAAGAAAAATCTGTTTATCAAAACTTTTGTAGATATAAATGTCAAGAAAAAAATCTCTGAGAACATGTTGATGAAAATTAATGCAAAGGTAACATCCATGAAAATAAATTTAATGCAACCGTACACAAATCAAATATAAAAATACACATGGGCAGGATTTCCGAAAATACACAGTAAAGAAAAATTGTTTTTTTTTTTTTAATTATAGATTGAAATAACAGCCTATTTAATCGTTTTTATTCATTTAACAAAATTTTGTTGAAGTTCTACGTACCAAATGTACATGTAAATGAATCTAACCAAACTTAAAAAGCATAATTAAGTATTAAATAAAATATATAAATGGTATTTTAATGAATATCCATAGCATTACCGTTTGAAAAACGAATGACATTATAGTTACATAATAATAAAAAAGAATTAGCATCACAAAAAGTAGGGAGGAGTTACTCAGTTGTGTGCTATCACTTAACTTGAAAAAATTATAATTCTCAAATACTATTTGCTGTCATTGTTTAACTAAATAAAGCACATATTTTCAATTAAGCCTACACAAAGCTGTAGGAAATGAAATCTAACGTTTATTGCATGAAATAAATTTGTTTTTTTCACTCTGATAAGGAAAGTTGTATCAAATTGTCCATCTTCTGTAATAAATTTGGAATTCAATAAAAAATTTATTTATTTATTTACTTATTAAAATTTTATATACATAATGAATTATTGGGTCGTTTTGAGGCTTCTGTGACCCTCGAAGACCAGCAATTGGATTGGGATGTACCGTGATCTTCGTCCTATACCTCGTACACACTTTTTTGATTTCATCTTTAATGGATGGAATTTTTAGGTCCCTGTGGATATTTGCAATTTTCATGTACCATGGAGCACCTGTGATTATTCGTAAAATTTACGACTGTCTTCTTTGTAATTTTGCAACATTTGATGCAGCTGAACGCCATATAGCCATTTGGGCTTTAAAATCGCCTACATCATACATCAGCACCTTCATATCTAGGCCTAGTGCAGAGTGTCGTCCTATAAGCCAGTAGAGCTGAGCAGTTTTCAACTTCAGTTGAGTGATTTTGGCCGCTATGTGACTACGTGTCCACGTAAGACGTCTATCGAGATGAATACCAAGATATTTTACGTGGTTGCCCTCAGGTATTGTAACACCATTTATCGTGATGGGAGGACAATTGTCCCTTCTCAAAGTAAACGTAAGCACCCAAACGTTTGATCTAATGGGATGAAAATGCTATGTGACCATAGGGTTGAAATTGCAGTGGCAATAGAAACTATTTTTTTTTTAAATTATATTTTTAGATTAAGATTTGAACACATTTTGTAAATTTCATATTGAAAGATCCAAAAAAAAAAATAATGAATTCTGTAGATAAGGAGGAGGGTACAAGGGACTCAAAACTAAGGTTTTCGCCCTAGCATCAATAAAAAATTAAATTAACTTGTCTTTGACATTTATTCACTTTATTGGAAGTTAGATACTTTAGTTTAGTTTAGATAAGTTGGCATATCCTCTTCTTCGCTGAAGCCAGAGCGTAGACCCATTGTAGAAACACCCACGATCTATGCGGGAGTCAAACCCGCACCCCCAGACTGAAAAGACTAATGCTCATGCACTAGTCTATGGAGCCTTTTTAAATCATAAAGGAACGTTATGTCATTCTCGTTTTTTTTTTTATCTTTACCCAGCCATTTATTTATTTATTTATTCCAACCATAAAATATATAGCCTTAGGCCATATTAATTCGTATTACATGTTATTATATTATGTACATATGAGTATTTAACAATTATAAGAATATACCATCAGACATCGTAGCGACTCCTACATCACCGATTCAAAAAGAATATAATAAAAGTAAGAAGTACAATATGAACCCAGTATGTTAGAATTTACATGGTATCCATGTTATAAAAATCTACAATCCTCCTCTTAAAGGCCGAGATTTTCATTTGAACAACTACAAAGTCACATGACAAGGCTCCTTTCATTTACACCGAAAATTTTTAAATGAAATTAAATTAAACTAAATTAAATGAAATGCCAGTGAAAACTAATTACATATTTTTTTAAATAAATAATTTATTATCACAAAAAAATTGTAGATGGCAAACGGTTCGGTATTACAGGGTGGAACTTCCTGTCATCACAATGCGCACAAAATGTCTAACAAAAGTTTAAAATAATTCTAGAAAATTTCATTGTTTTTGACGGTGAAAATCATCAGCAAAAACAATATGCAATGCCATTCAACGAAGAGTTAATTGTACATGTCTTTTTTATTTATTTATAAAATGAAAGCATTCCTTATTTTGTTTTAAAAATTCGTCTTGTTTTGTTTCGGCCACTTGAACCAACGGAAGCAGCCTTTTAATATCACACTGTTTCTTTCGCGATATATTTGTTGTATTTTTTTGCATTTTTGATTCGGATTCGCCATGTCTATTCCTGTAAATAATTCTAAATGTAAAATGACGATTTATATTGTTAGCCAGAGCAGAGACATTTTATTTATTATTACATTTTAATTCTCCGTTGTTTTATTGCGCAAATACCGACGTTGGAAGCGGTATTAGCACAGAACAGCCATAACTGAGGAGAGCTACACATCGAGATTTTAATTGATTAAAACTTTTTCTTTATTGTGAATTTGAAAAAATATTTTTTTCATTATAAACAAAAACCAATTTTCCTGAAGTAGCTACACAAAGGAGCAGCGAAATATCGAATAAAAATGTATATTACATATATAAAAACGACCTGCAACTTAAATAATTAGTGTAATTAATAATGACATTAAATTGAAATAAAAGCCTTTTTGAACATTTCTAGGAAATAATTTTTATCATTGCAAATTATTATTTGCGAATTTTGTAATGCCAAACGTAGGTATTTAATTTCTAAATCTATTCTAAAAAAAGTTGATCAACAAAAATTTCTACTATAAATATTTCGTTTTTAAAAATAAAACTTCGTCCCGAAAGGCCTGGGGATGAAATTATGAATTATTATGGGGCGCCATGGTTTAACAATATGAAAATAATTAGTGACTACTATGCGCTTCTTATCATCCATATAACTACGGTAAATATTATAAATGTATATTTATATTCGTTTAACTAAACTAAATTGCTATACGTCTGTGTGTGCATATATGCCGCCTGTTAAGTCATACGGGGGCTGTGCTCAGCGTTAAGCACACTGTAAAATTAAACGCCATAAGGCAGGCGGTCGCCAAATGTTTTCATCGCTATACTGTCTATTACTAGAAAGTTAAGTGACTTTGTAGGCATACAGTCTATGAGTGTTAGTTCGTCACCAAAAAACATAACTAAAGGGTGGTTAAATTTCAAGGGCCGATGTTGATTTTGAATAAAACACAAACTATTTAGGAAATTATTGTAATTTTATTTTATTATGATATATTGGTATTACTCAATTATGTATGGAACAAAATATCGGCCAAATGGGCGCCGCGACCACGGCGGCACACCTCCATCCGATGGTCCAAATTTTCGATGACCCTGAGGCATAATGGAGGTTCTATGCCGTTAATGGGCCGAATTATCCCATCCATTAGCTCTTGAATTGTTGCTGGCTTATCGACGTACACCTTTTCTTTCAAATAACCCCAAAGAAAAAAGTCCAACGGTGTCAAATCACATGATCTTGGCGGCCAATTGACATTGCCATTACGTGAGATAACACGGCCATTGAATTTGTTGCGCAAAAGAGCCATTGTTTCGTTAGCTGTGTGGCAAGTGGCACCGTCCTGCTGAAACCACATATCGTCCACATCCATATCTTCCAATTCGGGCCATAAAAAGTTCGTTATCATCTCACGATAGCGAACACCATTCACAGTAACTGCCTGACCGGCCTCATTTTGGAAAAAATACGGCCCGATGATGCCGCCAGCCCATAAACCGCACCAAACAGTCACTCTTTGTGGGTGCATTGGTTTTTCGACAATCACTCTTGGATTCTCATTCGCCCAAACGCGGCAATTCTGTTTATTGACGAATCCACTGAGGTGAAAATGTGCCTCATCACTGAAGATGATTTTCTTCGAAAATTGATCATCCACTGTTGCCGTGGTCGCGGCGCCCATTTGGCCGATATTTTGTTCCATACATAATTGAGTAATACCAATATATCATAATAAAATAAAATTACAATAATTTCCTAAATAGTTTGTGTTTTATTCAAAATCAACATCGGCCCTTGAAATTTAACCACCCTTTAGTTTGCACTGTTTACCAGGGTTTTCATGCACTTGAGTGATTTTGAAAAAGATTTCTTTCTTTATCTGCATTTTAGTTTGCAATACAGCTCTTTCAATATTTTTTTGCTATTTTAAATAAAGCTGACCGTAACATAAATAAGAATTTCCGCCGAGAAAGCACTAGTTTTAGCTGAACTCTTTAGTTTTGCAACAAACAAATAAAACTTTACTTGCCAAAAATAAACGATAAATTCATGGCATATCAAAATTTAAGTGAACTGGGTTACTACAGAGTTCTTATACTCAAAAATATAAATTTTTTCCTTTTTCTTTTTTCTTTTTTTTGTTCTTATTTGCAATTTAACGAAAGTAACATACGTTAATAAAACTTATAAAAAACGAAAAAATTTGGAGGGAATATGTGCATTTTCGTTTCCAGTAATGAATGTACATTTCCTTTTAAGCAAATGTAAAAAAAAAAAAAGACAAAAACAAATACTAAAAGTAAGTGAATGAATGAATGAATGAATGAGTGTAGTCGGTAGTTCATTTCTTATTTTTACGGCCAAGTTTATAAGATGCTTTTCTGTTTATTTGTCTTGTTTTTAGTTTTTGCCATGATGCTGCTTTAAAAATGTATTTTATCTTTAATAGAAAAAAAAAAAAAAAAAATATATAAAACTAAAATATAAAGGCCAAGCATTGTTTGAAACCAAGGTCTTTCGTTAAATGTACGTATACATATTTTTACTTTACACAAACATACAAACAGCTCAGAAATAAACTGCAAATGTTTTAGTTTTTAAATAAAATAAAAAACATACACTTAAAACAATTTACTTGTGCTGCATTGGAATCCATAAGGAGAATGACTGTGACTGACGGGATTTCCTTGGTCTGAGGAACATTTGTGGAAAAAAAATATTAATATTTTTCGTTGCTTTAATTTATTCAACATAAAATAGTGCTTAACTTCATAATTATATTGTTAAGTATTAATCATAATATGTTGTATTGACTGTATTATTTCTGTGAAGGGAAAAATATTAAAGAAATTATTGGAACGTAAGAATAAGTACAAAGCTTTAGCTGTTGGAATGTACGCGCTATAACCCACATTGAATACTTTAAAAAGGCTAAGAAAATTAATGTTTTTTTTCTGAACCAGCGCTGAGGAAATATACCGTAACTTTGCAGTACGTTGCACCGTTAATAGTTGGCCAAGAAGTGTTGAAGGCGATGTAGTGGTTTTTTTTTTAATTTTTATCTTGGACCAGCACTCAGGAGATGACCACTACATATGCAGTGCATTGTGCTGGATCTAGAGGAAAGGCATAACAGGAGAAATAGCAGGAGGTGAAGCTTCACTATCTTCCAACTCTGCTTTTGCACACTCTTTATTTTGTAGCAGTGTAAAGGCGCCTCTGATGTCAAGGAGACGTTTTAAATTTTGAAGCCTCGTTTTTAGTAGATATTTTTAGTAATTATATTTTACTTCGCCGATACTGCACAACACCGACGAAGGAGGGCGTTCTTATGTGGTTGAAGCCGTTACTGTTCAGTGACCAGTGACTATGCCTTCGCCACTGAAACCTCACGACAACAACTGACACAAAGCCACACACAAATGCACATCAGAAAAAATGCGATATGTTTTTATGAGCCCAGGAAAATTTTTCGCTTTGTAGTCTACTTCGAGCATCGTTTTTTTAAATACAATATTTTATTAAGGCATTTTTATTTATGAAGTACACTTTGATCCCATATAACGATGGGACAAAAATAGAAAGTGTATATGAGGTGTTTATTGTGGCGAATAAATAAATGTTTTCGCACTGAAAAAACTCATATTTTTTTAAATGTTTTCGCCTTGAAATTGCATATACGAAACAAAGATTTTCTTTCGCATTATTACCAGTGATTAGTTTTAAAGGTTTAGCAACATTTTAATTAATTCCTCTCTTCTCAGTATCCAATTAATTTTGACATTTTATTTTTTATCATTATTTTTTTTTGTTTTGTTTTAAATATAATTTGTTCCCTAGCGAAGAAGAATTCGTTGTCTCTAAAACAAAAGCTGTATAAATTGATACATATAAATTGTGTGGAAAACTTGTTATTTAAATTTCGTCAGCATTACACACACATGCACACACTTTGTGCGATACCATTTTGTTGGTCATTAAACCTTAAAAATATTCTTGATATACAGTGAACTCGGGATATAGTGAACACTTAGTAATACTGGGTATAATATTTTTTACATTACTGAGCAAAAGCTTTTCTGTCATTGGCAACGAGTTAAAAAAACTAATTTTTTTTTATCTGGCACCAGCACTCAGGAGATGACTCCTACACATGCGGTGCATTGTGTAAAAACTATAGGAAAGGGGTAGTAGGAGAAACGACAGGAGGTGAAGCTTAATTAATTATTTTTGCAGCTCTGCTTCCGCACGTTCTTTGTTTATACTCGTAGCAGTGCTGAAGCTTCGGTTTAGTAACCAATTTTTTTTATTATTTTACTTCGCCGGTGCTACACAATACCGACGAAGAAGGGCGTTCTGATGCGATTGTGGATTGCTATCAGCTGAAGCCGGTATTGTTCAGTGACCAGTGACCAGTGACCAGTGACTATGCCTTCGCCACTGAAACCTTCCGACAACAACTGACACAGAAAGACGCACTAATGCACATCAGAAAAATGCGAGATGTTTATTTGTTATTTTAAAATTTTAGTCTGAAACTGGATTTGAACCCAGGTCTGTTTTTGGATTCGTAGGCAACGTGCAGACTACCATCCATCGTGCCATCGCCACCCTCTTATCATACTCTTCAGTAATTCTACTTTGGCTTTTTAACTAATTATTTTGCAATGGTGATGTCTTTGGAGGCAAGTACTTACACCTCTAGAATATGAATAGCAACTTTTAAATGCCCTCAGTGTTAACTTTGGACTTCTCAAATGATTATTAGTGGAATGTACAGCTCTTGCGAAAAGTTGCACTTCCAGTTTCTGTAGTCAAGCCGGTAAAATTTTTGAAAAGGCAACTAAAGATTTTGAAAACATTTGATTTTAACATCAGTTTAGTAAAGAAACAGAAAAACATAAAAATGTACAAACCAAAAAAGTTTAAAAAGAGTTTTTTTTTTGTGTCACTGTAATTATGGGATAACAGATTTATTAATATGTTTCTGCTAATGCACATATGTACAGGGTAGCTAAAGTTCGACAGACTGATTCTCGCAGAATAGCCATTGTGTCTCTCGCAGTATGAGCTGTAGCGACATCATGCTGGAATCATATGTCGGGATTATTGAGAACAACGAACCAGCATGGTCCGATATACCGCCCCGGTGATGGTTTCAGGTTCCCCATCATTATAGACGAAACAAAAACTGTAAATGTCACTCATGTACTGCTCTAAGATTTTGATTTTGGTACCTCAAATTCGGCTGTTCAATTTAAATGATAATGCAATTGTTCGAAAAGTTGAAATTTTCTCTCGCAACGAATCTTGCGAAAAATTTTTAAACGCTGTTGCGTTGAAGTTTTATTAAATTGCTTATTACTTGTAAAAAAAAAATTAAATATAAAACTAACAAAAATCATAAAGCTATAAGCAGTTTAAAACAGTTAGTTGGAGTTTGGTCCACGCTGTGGTCATTTGTTCAGAAAAACTACCAAAATGTCTTAACGCATTCGTTACGACAAGCCCGACTTCAGACAATATAATTTTAATAATTATTTTCTAATTATATTTCTTTTTTGAGCGATGGTCTTTTTTAATTATTTATTTTCAATATTTCGCTACCAAATCGTCATTTCCTTTCAAATATATTTTCTTTTTATTAAAAAAAAAATTGTTGTTAATACAAATTATTATTACCTGACGATGCTACCAGCTTTTTGGTAGCGAAATATTGATATTAAATAATTAAAAAAAAACTTATCATAAAAAAGACCATCGCTTAAAAAAAAAGAAATATATTTTAACAATCAATTTTTTTAAGCTTTTTTTTTTTTTTTTTTTTTTTTTATTAAGAAAAAAAGAAATAATTAAAAAATTTAATAAAAATCAAATTAAAATAGAAGTGAGTCTACTAATAATTTTCTTTCACTTTTTTTTAGCATTAAATAAATGAAATTTGTTTATTTTTCCACCAAACTCTTTATAACGAATTTCTCGGTCCTTTAATTAGTTCGCTATATCGCGAGTGCACTGTAGTTAAACTGAAGCATAGCAATAGATTAATTTTAGTTGCTTAGTAGTCGTGTAACAAAATGCCGAAATTTTTCATTTACTGCAGCATTTTTAAGATTAAGAACATGAATAAATCTTCAAGGCCATTTGTAATATTTTATAAAAATTCTTGAGCTTCGCCATTTTTACTATTTCATTGCAGCATTGTATTGATTTATGACTTTATTATTTCTTATTTATTTTTTTTTTGATAAAATGAAATAGAAATGCGTGGGAAAACAGAACGGAAAACCAGTATTATAAACCAACAAGTAGAAAATGTCTGGTAGTTTTAAAAATCCACACAACCACAAACACCACTCTGGAAGTATAAAATACAATTTTACTTTTCAAGATGTTGTTTTTGTTGTTTTTCTTGTATTTTTGCACATTTGTCCTGCTTCTAAGAAAACTCAACGCAACAAAATCTTTTCTAGAAAAATTTCTTAAATTTTTCTTTTATAAAAATTCAAATTTGAATGAGCATTTCAATTAAAATATAATATACGTGTATGTAGTGGTATTTATACTTTAAAAGGCACACACCACTAGCAACTGTCTATGCAATTTGGCTGGGTTATGTGTGTGGAGTTGAGAGAGTTTATTGCTGGTATATCAAGTGCTCCTCGGGGACCATTATATTTTAGTTGTTGTTAACCTTGTTTAAAAGTGTATTTTGATGATTAAAGTTTATTTTCCTTTCACTTTCATTCCATTCTTCTCTATATTTGTAATTTTTTCTTTCAGTTTGAAAACTCGTTTTGGCCAGTAGAGAAACTCTTAAGGTCTTAGGAAAAGTTTATTTAGCCATTTAGGCAATTGAGGCCAAAGAAGTATAAACAGAGAAACGAGTATATGACAGATGACAAACAAAATATGTAACAAGTGTTGATTTAAGAGGCGAAAGCAAAGAACACAGATTTTAAATTGATAATAAATATTACATAGAAACAAATATCAATTTCAAATCTTTCTTTTGCTGTTTTTTAAGTTTTGCTTTTTAAGCTTTAATCTTAAGAATTTATATTTTGGTTTTAGACAGTAAATTTTCATAAAGAACTCGTTTTGTATTTTTAATATTTTTTTATCTTAGACCGGCATTCTGGGAATGAACCCTACACATGCGCTAAAATGTGTGCGGGAACTAGAGGAAACCAATATTTAAAGATATGACAGGAACTGAAGCTTCACTTTCTTACAACTCTGCTTTTGTAAGTTTTTTTATTTGTAGCAGAGTTAAATCGCCTCGAATGTCAAGGAGACGTATTAAATTTTGAAGCTTTATTTTTTTATTTCATTTGTTTAATTATTTTTCTTCGCTGGTGCTACACAATACCAATGAATAGAGGCGCTCTGATGTGCCTGGGGATTGGGTAAAGTCGTTACTTTTAAATGACCAGTCTCTAAACGTTTGGACAACAAGTGACACAAAAACACGCTAATGCGCATCAGAAAAAATGTGTAATATTTTTATGATTTAGTCTGAAACTGTGCTCGAACAGCAAAGCTTTTATTCAACTTTATGGCACATTAAAAAACTAAACAATTCTTCTTGGCGCCATTTTCGTCTTAAAAAATAAGTGATACTGGGCAAGTTCTACGTATAATTTTTTCTCCTTAATTGAATTTTTTTTTGTAATATTTTTCCAATTAAATTAATTGCCGCCTTAAAACTAGAAAGAAAATTAAAAAATAAAATTTTCTTGTTTTATTTTTACTTTCCTTCTGCACGCCACCGTCAAGCTCTTCTTTAGCCCATATTCTTATTAACAATTTCAATTTTCCTTGACAATAAATAAATTTAATTGATTCCTTTAATATAAAATGGAATAAATTTGTATACTCATCGTGCAGCATTTCATTCAACTTTATATACTGACTGAAAATTCAATACAATTTGTAAATATTGTAGTGTTTTTCAAACCAGATAACAGGCCTCAAAAATATTGGAAAATTTCCTACAGCCACAAGAATTTATGACTGAGATATTTTGGATTTTATTATATTTTAAATAGCTGATAGCTGCTTCTGCAAATCATAATAAAGTCGAAGCATTTAAATAAGCCACGACAGAGAGAAGGAAGTACTCATATATATTGGGACGCACAAATTTAAATAAATTGTGCAAGTTATTTTCATTTATTGTTCTGGAGACAAAGCAAATAAGAATTTATATATAATTGTTAAAAACTTTATTTTCGTGAGAAGTATGTACAATTGAAAAAAGTCCCTGCACGAAGATTTTAGCATCAACTTCAACAAGCACTCAAAAGACGCATGTTTTAGAAATCATCATGGAACTTGCTTGTTCATCAAAAATGATATGCAAAATTAAAAAGAAAGTGTAACTCTAAAGAAGAAATGTGTTAAAAACTTTAAATCATTGTAATAATTTATCGAAATCTCTAAATTCTCAGACGCAATACAATGACAAGAATAGAAAATCTGATACTTGAGATTTCCAGAAATACTGCTACGTTAAAAGAAAACTTTCTTTTTTTTAAACAACAACTCACATTCTGTGAACCTCTTAGGGTGTCTGCTGAAACGTTAAGGTATAAGGCATAATGGAATCGAACCTGCAACTTCCATATTGCTGGGCTAATGCGCATGCACTAGGCTACGGTGGTACAGGGTGTCTGGTAGCAGATTTATATTTTCAAACTTAAATAAAAAACGTAATAATTGACACAAAGTTTTATTAAGAGCATTGAACGATAGAACGGAAATGCGGATTTAATTTTCTAAAGAGTATGTCATCCAGATCCTTTTTTAAAATTCCATGAATAATCGCTCTTAGAAGTCCCATTGGGGCTGCTCGTTTCCGTATTGAAAGTCGCGGATTTTCACGTAAACTGCTTTTAACCAGTTCAATGTTTTCGGGAGTCCTTGAAGATTGAGTGGGCTCTGGCCATGGGGTATTCATAGCCGAAGCAGTTGCGCGGAATCTCTGCACCCACGTACCGAATTAAATTTATACTCGGTCCATCACTTATTCGGCGAATACCGAACTTTCAACAAAATTGTCGATGAGCAATTACGTAAGAATCATTATTCTTAATATTGCAGGTAAAATAGTTCAAATAATTTCAATAAATTGACCATGTATCTAATAAATATCGATTTACATAGTTATTAAAAAATAATATAAATATTAAATATCTTAATTATTACTAAAATTAAAAGTGTATGATCATGAAAAAAAATTAATTGTTCTATTAAAGGAGATGAACTATCTTGAAATCTTAAACTTAATCAAGTTGACATAAGTCTCTAACAAAAGTTAATCTTTATATATGAAGCTTAAATTCATTGCACTTCATCTGCCATATTAGACATTTATTAATAAAGGTAATTCAGAATAACTATGTTCGGTGCAGGTGGAGTATTTTGAAATCATCCAATAGAAGAATTTAATTGAATTGAATAAATTATTTGACGTTTATTACTTTTGGAAATAAACGTATTTTAAAATATAAATTTGCCACCAGACACGCTGTATTTATTTCTAGTGTTGGAAAAGATAATAAAAACGATTGATTTTATTGTAATTTCTATAAATCAAAGAAAGTGCTTATCGCACTGGTTCCTACAAAGACAGTCAACTCAAAATTTACACATTTACTTTTTTTTAATATTTACAATAAAAATAACACTAATTATTTTAAGCCTAAGGTCTTTTTATATATTTTATATTTATTTCAATATTTCGCTACTCCTTTGTGTAGCTTCTTCAGGAAAATTGGTTTTTGTTTATAATAAATTTTTTTTTTAACAATCTATTTTTTTAAGCTTTAAGGTTTTTTCTCTTTTTATTTATTATTTTTATATTTATTTTCGATATTTCGTTCTTCATCTTCATCAGTTTTTCATCTTCAGGAAGTTTTTATTTTTTTTTTTTTAAAGAGAAACAACCTTAAAGCTTAAAAAAATAGATTGTTAAAATAATAAAAAAGGTTAAAAAAGTATTAAGATAAATTTTTTTTTTTTTTTTTTTTTGGAAATAAATATAAAATATATAAAAAGACCTTAGGCTTAAAATAATTAGTGTTATTAATATCAAAAAAAAAAGGTCAAAAAACTAGAAAACTTTACAATAAAAATTAAAAACAATCATGTCATCAAATAGGAATAAGAAGTATACAACCGCAGCTGTTTTTTAAATTTTTTAGGGAAAATAGCAAGTTCTTTTAATTGTTCCTCTTCAGGAGAATTTTGAATTTTTTCCCCTAAAATTGAAATTGGTGCATCGGTATCTCAAGGGGAGATTATTTTCAATTACATTTGAAATGACATTTTTGTCGATTATTCACAATTTTTATTGCTAACGGCCCTAATACATTTCAAAATATAGCATAATTTAAGGGATTACAATGGCAGTCGTATGGGGACTATAAATTAGAAATACGAATATGCAATATTAAGTATACGCAACCATTATGGATAAATTCCAGATCATAAAATAGAAGAGAGAATATAAAAGAGAGTTTGATCGTAATTTTTTTAGTTTTTCCTTTACGCACGTGAGCGGCTGGAACTAATTTTGAGTGAGTGTGTAGAATTTTTGGGTGACTTCGTCAATACGCAATACTTATTGGAAATCGTAACCTAAATTTTTGCATACGAACTTTGAATAGAAAATACAAGATGGAAAAATTTAAAAACCAAAAAAAATTTGCTCAGTTTTTTTTTAAGAGATGTTACACTCAGCCACTTCAGCGGTCTACTAACTCTGCCGACATGTTGTTCTTTTCTCGAAAGATGTAGTTTAATAAAGAGTCACGTAAAGAAGTGATAGAGTAGGGTCCAATTTAACAATTACCTTTTATTCGTTTAGTTTTTTCAATGCAATAAATTAAATATAATTTTTGTACATTTTATTATTTTTTATTTTTTTGGTGTAAAATGACATAACTCTTTCATTAATATTTGCAGGGAGAATATCATTAGAAAATATTCATAAGTGTGGTCTTCCATCCATCATAACGTACTTTACCAAAGCCGTGTAAAATTTTAACATCACAAATTTTCCATTAAATTGGGCCATTCTTGTATCTTGGTTTTAATATCATTTGTGCATTTTGTTTCTAAACTACAAAATACTTTACACTTAAGTTCGAACTTTTTTGTAATTTGTATTAATTATTAAGTATGCAAGGTTTTAAACATGTGAAAGTTTGCAGGCGTCAAGGTAAATTTCAACTAATTAACATATTAAAAATTGCCTCCTTCTCTTCTCTTTCAAAATACTTATTATTTCCTTGCACCGGCCGGTCAGAGAATGATCCCTACACTTGCCGGGTGCATTATGTCGGAACTAGTGTATAAGGTTTCGCCATATTCCGTGCTTGTATAGCCAGAATTAAAAGCATTAATAATTTTTTTACCATTGAAATTTATGGAAAAGTGTCCGATAGAATTGATCAAAATTCTTGTGCATAAAATAATGCTTAACGAGCACATAAAATTAACGTTTTTTTTTCCATTTATTTTTCAAATTACGCGTTACTCTTGTGTTAAATACAAGCAAACTAAATGGTGCAATTTGTTCAAACTTCGACAGGATTGTAGCGACCATTGAAATCAAGTGGCATCACAGAGAGGAATAAATGCTTCGTGCTTCAAACGAAAACAAAAATTTGCGATTACAATTTCAATAATTGTATAGACCTTAGTCTTGGGGACAGTTCTAATTCGGAGTTGTGCTGCTGGAAGGTTGTCGCTTCATAGGAGCCCATTGTAGAGCAAGCTTCCTCAATCTTTTGTCCCTTAACTATGATGGAGGAATTTAGCCGATTTCTAGTTCATGTTCCTCTTCTGCGGTGATGTTGGAGGCTTCATCGATCCCTGCGTCCACAGAAATTTCCTTTTCAGCTGGTTCTTGGGCTACTTGTGAAGATGTTGTTTTTTCAGTACATGCCGCCAACTGGTAAGCAACTTGGTTTTTGTGAGTTCCTGCTGCCACTTTTATTGTTTTTACTACGGTAAGACTCATTATAACCAGAGGCTGCCCAGTATATGGAGATCACTGTTAGAGGACACACTAACGTAGTGTCATTCATCCCATACCATCCATCTTAATTTTTTAGTCGAAATGAGGGTCACCTCTTGCAGGAGTGACAAATAACGAAAATGGCCGGTCTTTATGCAATTGCCGATTACCGCTGCATGCTTCTGTATCTATTGTCCTTACATGGGAAGCACTTCGACAATTCACCGCCATGATATAAAGTGTAATTAACGAGTGAAAATACTCGTTCGTCCATTTATATTGAAAAAACTCACAATTGTTGTTTTTTTTCAATATAAATGCACGAACGACTATTTTCGGCTTCTATGAACAGGCAGTTAGTCTACAGCAACTATTTTCAAATTAAGTGATTTAAAAGTTTATTTAAATTTTGCCTTATTATATACTGCTCTACAATATTTATCGCCATAATGGCAAACGCCAAGTTAAACAAAAATTTTATGCCCAACCATAAAACGATAATGGCGGTTATAAAGAAGTCTAACAAATAAATCACATGGTCAAATACATTATAACAACAACAACAACAACAACAAAAATAATAATAATAATAAAATTAGAATACATTATAGCAGACTTGTAGACCATACTCTATAACAAACATTGCAGGAATAAAAAAAAAAAAAATTGCCAAAATAATTCAAAGAGTTTAATGTGGAAAGCAATTTAAGCATTTTTTTTTCTCTTTGTTAAACCTCATTGAAATTCTAGTGAATGTATAAACTATTTTTTAAAAATGTATGTGAGTGTGTTTGTGTTAATTTACATTACCCTGTAGGAAGTTTGTAGTGCGATTCACAAACTTTTATTACGATAATCGTATTGAATACCGATATCGCATTTGCAATTCAGTAACATTTTTAACGATGTTCGCGATCGCGATCAACTGACTACGTAGGAGCAACGTCAGCAGAAGATTTTCAATGGCACGCACATGTTAAATGTCTATTTGAAATTACATTACCTAAAGTATAATAAGTCACTTGTACTTATGACAAAGTCAGCAGCAAATCAGTACAGTTTTACCATTGTCATTTCCTGCAGGGTATTATGAACAGAATTTTTTTCTTTATTTTTTTTTATAAGACAATTACTTCAAATTATAGTTATTTTTTCAACTGATCATAAAATGGTAATTTAAATCATTTTGGGTGTTTATTTTTGCAATTCATTCAGATTTAATTCGACTTGGAATAAAATTCTCATGCCTGTGTTTGTATGGAATTTTAAATTTCAAATATATTTTTTTTTTTTGTTGGTTTTTATTTTTCGAGCAAATTTTATTGTGCTGGTACTTTTATTCAAACTATTTAAGTTTTGCGATTATATATTTTTGATTTGATTTGCTAGTTCTTAGTTCTTTTTGAATTTCTAATTTCAAAAAGTAAAACGTTGCAACAAAATAGAATTCCTTGACCCAAATGCAAGTTTATTTGTATGTAAATTTGCAAGACTAGAAAAGAATATCAATAGCGGCTTTCAATCTTCGCTGTAAGATTTTATTTATTCTTAAACTTGTATGAATAGAATAATAGAGCAGTAAAATATTATATTTTGAAAACTAAATATATCGAATATGTTATTAATAGAATTGCTTGAGGGTTCTGAAGCTTGAAGTAGTTAGCACACTGACTAACAAACTCAAGATCCTGTGGTACAGCCTATTATGCGATTGTCATAAGAAAACACATTGTTGCATTTTTCTGATGCCGACTATTATGGATTATTGTATCAGTTGTTGTCGGACAGGTTTCAGTAGCGAAGACATAGTCCATGGTCACGTTGATTATAATCCATGAATAACATCAGATCACACTAATTCGTCTGTGTTCTGTAGCATTGTCGTAAAATAATGATTAAAAATTGCTACTAAAACGAAGCTTCAAAATTGAATACGTCTCTTTGAAAGGAGCGGCTCTGCAATACTGGTCGATTCAAAAAACATGCGTAACCAGAGTTGTGTCCCATCACGAGCTGTCATCTCAATCAATATATCTTTCCTACAGAAGGTAACAGCTGGTAGTAGGCAATCATTTCCTGATAGAAAAAAGCCTTCTTAATCATTCTGATTACCTAATGAAACCGAACTCAAGCAAGAGCTCATCCAGCACAGCCAATGTATAGGAATCAATGTATGCATCCTTCGAGCAGCGGTTCATTACTGCCCGCGCAGTTGTGGCTGGAATTGCGGCTATTGTCGCTCGAATTTATTGTTATTGTTCATCCCCAGTTGTCGGTAGCGATTTGTACACATCCTACAATTACCTCACTGCTCTTCACTTTCTCTGTACTTATTTTTAAGCCATGTTTTTTACCCCTTCAACTAAAATAAAAAAAATGTAGTTTCACTCATACACATTTATACCCAGTGTTGTACAAAAAAGGTATAATTACAATTTCTGTATTTTTTTATTACAAAATTTAAGAACAAATTAACTGCAGCCGTTTTTTTTTTTGCAAAAAACTTTCACCAACTGAATGAAGCACGAATAAATATTTTTAAGAGTACAAATCCTCTTGTTTTAGTTTTCGCTGCTCAAGAACAGCCAGCAAACCAAAAAAGAAATAAATATATATAACAAAACTGCAGTGCACGGTGGGCTGAAGAAACTAAAAAAAAAATCATTACTAATGTTGGTTTTAATTAACTTTATATATTATTAATTATGCACACACGATTGTTATATATTAAAAAATTGTAAGATATGGCAATGTTCGAGCAATGTACCGACAATTAAAAATTGTCAGTTCAGACTATTGCAAGAAAATCATTCAATTTCATTGTCGCATAGTTGCCCGACAATATATTTAAATTGTCAGTTCACTCAGTTGTCAAATTATTGTGTTGGAAATCTTCATTTATATGTTTTTTAAATTATTTAATATACTTGTTTTTATGTTCAACAAAAACTATCTAGTTACCATTGCCTTATAAAAATATAAAAATTATTTTTGGTAAATTGTCAAATAAATTAATTGATGTATACTTTTGAACATTGAAGAACGACTTTTATTTTTATTAAGAAAGGAAATAACGTTTTTGGCCTTTAAAATTGTATTGAAAAAGTTGCCAGATCCAATGTTAAACATTGTCTCTTAATGAGGGGCGTTGCCAATACATATATTTTTATGACAAATGTGTTATTGTACGGTGCACTAAATTAAGCACTTCTGACAATAACAAATGATCGTACAATATTTGGCATTTTCCAGTCAATGCAATGGAGTGTGTTCTCTCTTTTTTCAGATGTCTGACAATATTATTGTCTTACAATGTACCGACAATATTGCCAGACAAAAATTTTAAGTTTACGCGATTGTTAAAAATTTTATAATAATTTTTTTCTGACAAAATTGTAATATCTGACAATCGTGTGTACATTGCTTTACACACATAAAAATAATACCTTAGTTTTACTAGCTTTTCAATATATTTGTTCTAATCAAACACGAAAGACAGTTGAACTAAATTGTTTCTGAAAAAAAGAATTTATGAATTTTTATACTTAAAAATTCTGGATTTCCGTAGTTATTGTATCGTCGGCTCTACTGTATATTGTGAAAACATGGAAATATATTAAACAAAAAAAAAATACCTCAGCAAAAGTTCAGTGTTCAAAAAAAGAAAAATAATAATAAAATTAAACAGTTCACTTGCGACGTTGTTTTTGTTTAAATAGTTTATTTATATTGTATATCGTCACCTAAAATGCAAAATAACATAACATCAGGCGATATAGAGACCGACATAAAATTAAAACTGATTTAAATATTGAAATAGAACTTCCAACTCTATATTAACACATATCTGAAAATATAGCTTAAAAATAAAGCGTGCAAATTAAAATCTAACTCGTCGCAAATTTTTTTTTTATCTTTGACCAACATTCAGGATATGACCGCTATATTTTTTTTTTTATCCGGGACCAATACTCAGGATATGACCCCTACAATTGCGATACATTGTGTTGGAACTATATCAACGAGATAGTTAGAGAAACAACAGGAGGTGAAGCTTAATTAATTTATTTACAGCTCTGCTTTTGCACGTTCTTTGTTTATAACAGTGCTGAAGCTTCGGTTTAGCAGCCATTTTTATTATTATTTTACTTCGCCGGTGATACACAATACCGACGAAGGAGGGCGTTCTGATGTGATTGTGGATTGCTATCAGCTGAAGCCGGTATTGGTCAGTGACCAGTGACTACAACTGACTCACAAAGACATACACTAATGGACATCAGAAAAATGCGAAATGTTTTTTTTTTTTGTTATAATTTTAGTCTGAAACTGGGGTTGAACCCAGGTCTGTTTTTGAATTTGTAGTCAACGTGCAGACTACTTCAGCCAACGCCACCATTGTTAGTAAAAATGACAGACGGAAAGGAAAATCTTTAATAATTATGGAAATTTCTGTTGTGTAGTGTTTAAGTTGAAATAAAAAAAATAAACGAAAAACATTTCTTTTTACGGGTTTAAGTCATTTAATATTTGACCATTAAAAATTTAATTTAAATGAAAAATAAGTCGACCGATTTTTAAGTGAAGTTTCTTTTATTTTACAATTTACAATTTACAATTTCAGTTAATTTTATGCACAGAATATTTAGAGTGTAACTGCCATATACAACTGATAATATGCAATATATTTTTAACAGTCTGAAACTGGGGTCGTTTTGTAGTCAACGTGCAGACTATTTCACCTATCGAGAGTGCTTCATAATTAACATGCAATTGCAGAGTTATGCTAGAATTAAGCCCTGTAATTTCTGCCACTTTCACCACATGTCTATTATCTACAATATCCCCCTCTTTTTATATAGTTCCAGTGCAATGCATTGAACTCGTGAGCACTGGTCCAAAATAAGAAAACTATATGTAAAAAAAAATTAGCTTAAACTTTAAGCCAGTCGTATGAAATATGATGTTGTGAATATCAATTTCGAATTTCATGATGATATCTACGATGTTTTCCATTTTAGTTAACGATATGTACATAAGTATGTCTATATATTATAAAAGTCTATTGTTCACAAGAGTTTTCTTTTTTATATTTTTTTTTTTGCTAAAAATTCGAGAAAGTTGTTCAGTAAAATGAAGCTAAAAACATTGAATGCACATTGAATTTAAGTTTCATGTGTTGCTTTAAAATATTAAAGAAGAATAAGATTCAAAAAAAATATTTCACTTCAATAATTCACAAGAGAAACCAGAACACATATCTGTGTTTTATAATATTAAAAATTTGTGCTTTTATCACAACATTGAAGAATAATTATTTTGAACAAGGTAGGCGAAAAATATGCATTTATTGTGCAATATCCAACAACGGATGCCTTAGATTTACAGCAAAAACTAGTGCCATTTACGCTAAATTACAGAGGGCGATTTGATTGATTTCCGACAAGTACTCGTTCTGGCCAGTTCAACAGAAAAATTTATATATCGTTCGCAATGAAATCGGAAGTCAAATGACGATTAGAATGTTTTTGAAATGCCAGCAATAAGAAATGGTTTAACAAAAAAAATATTTTTAAAAACATTTCATATATAAATTTCTTTATCAAAATAAATAAAATAAATACAATTTTATTCAAAAAGAAAAAAATTTTAGAAATAAAAATTTCCTGAAGATGTTAACCGAAGGTTAACGAAATATCGAGATTATATAAAAATAAGATATAAAAAACCTTAAAGCTTAATTAAATAGATTGTTCAAAAAAAAAAAAGCTTGTGATCTGTAATTAAGCATTTTAAATGCCGTAAAATGGTAGCGGTAACCAAAGAACCTGCTGCCAAATGTACATACATATCCCAGCAAACAGAAAAAAAGGAAGTAATTCTTAGAGAATAAAATACGAGTATTAATAGCTTCTAAAGCATCGATATGTGAATATTTAGCAGTGCTTCAGATCCATTTGAATAAATCATGCGCCTCAAAGACACAAAGGATTGAGAAATCTGTATATTTTAAGGAAGAGTTAAAGTCTTGTGAACCAACGTTTCAAATTGACAAATTTATCGTGGAAGTGGAAGGCAACGAGGGGGTACTCTTAACCTTTCATTAGGCGCATTAAGAAAATCACACAATTAATCGCATGGGGTCTCATTACAAAAAAAAAATAAAAAATAATAGGTTTTTTTAAATTAGTATCACTTCTATTTTTATTTTGACCTTTATTAAAATTTTTTAATTATATGTATTTTTGAGCGATGGTCTTTTTTATGAAAAGTTTTTCAATTATTATTTATTTCTCAATATTTCGCTACCAAATAGGTAGCATCGTCAGGAAATAATTTAATTTTTAAATTTTCAGAATTTCAAAAACATAACATTTTTTGATTTAAAAACATAAAATATAAATAAAATTCAGCACTGGTTTCTTACAACTATTTTTAAAAGTTATTTATAAAAAAAAAATTAGTCAGACTGATCAACAGGTTGGTATGTTCTGCATCCAGCGCAGAACATGAAAACATGTTGCTGACAAATAAATTTAGCACATTTATTACATTTGGTTAAAACTTACTTAAGACTTAGCACTATCAGAAAAAGTCACACTATTTGTCGCATGGAGTCAACACGTATTAGTAAAGCGACACGAATGTACGCTTTAACGATCTACTCGCAACTAATTTATGTTCTCTTTTTAAATGTATGAAGAAGCTATAGAAAAAACAAGTTCGCTTCGAACATTTTAATGTATCAATTTTTCAATTTTAATTTCTGTTGACCCAATGCGCCTAATTAAAGGTTAAATACAAATTTTTGCTAAAATATTTTTAATCATTTCAGTAGTTTTACAGTTTATTTTATAAATTTATTCGATGGTATGGAACAAAGCTTTTTCTTTTTCACTGCAAC
The DNA here is from genome assembly GCA_963924685.1 of Dexiosoma caninum. Classification (NCBI taxonomy): domain Eukaryota; kingdom Metazoa; phylum Arthropoda; class Insecta; order Diptera; family Tachinidae; genus Dexiosoma; species Dexiosoma caninum. The sequence continues at coordinate 27,740,165 of OZ004725.1, read as the reverse complement.
AGAAATAAACACCACGATGATGAGAACATTTCGAAAGGGGTTTTGAATGAATTTTGTTTATATTGCAGAACTCGTATCTTCCCCGGGTTACGGGAAAAATTGGCCATTGTATAATTAGATTTCCTAATCGAAAATCTTTTGAAATTGATTAGCTTTTTTCTCGCCATTTTTGACCGCTTGGAACGTATTGGCAAGATGTGGTTATCGTTTTCAAAGTTTTACGCTTTGTGCGTGAGTTTTTTTGAGTAAGCAACCTCATAGCTACTGAGCGCCTAAATTCTGAAAGATTTACGCTGGACTGACAATAAGCTATAAAAGAATTAATAAATGTTATCTCAAATAGGTGCCATCATTTTTGAGCATCAACTGAGCTCATAAACGAATTGTAGACCTTGATAACCGTTGAACAGTTCATGTAAAAAAGAAACTTAGAAAAATAGAAAATAAGAAAAACGAAAAATGAAATAAAAAAAATTTGTGGTCACGGTAAGATTTCGACCCAGAAAAAAAAACATGCAAAACAAACAGTTAATGCAAATGAACTGGTTCAACTTAGCTGAAGAACGCATGATTTCGACACACAGGTGTCATTGGCGAACATGTGTTCACATTTAACAAAAAACAAGTCATCATTTAAATGAATGTTTCATGATTTGGTAACGTTTTAGCATGGGTTAATGCGTTCCTATACTGCACAGAGTTGAATTTGTTTTCCAAAAGTTCAAAATTTGATAATCTTGAACACATTTAAGATGCCAGTAAAAATGAACGCACTTAAAGAAGTGCTTAAAAAGTAATGAAAATACCAATTCATAATTTTTTTGCCGCTAAACAAGGCGTAAAACTAAATTTCATTAAACATTAATAAAATTCTTTTAATACTTGATTTTTAATTTTTATTGTTATTATTAATAAAATTCTTTTTACTTTTCTCATATTTCAAACGAAAGCCATGAAGCTGTATAAAGAGAGCTGCAGCAGAATCAAATTTTTTGACACCTTCCGATTCACGGAATTGGCGCCAAAGAATAGAACATCCCGCAAGTTCATAACTATATAAAATTCATTAAGAATGATTCACATATTTCCGCACTTTTTCACTTCTTTCGAAGTAGTTTTTTTTTTTTTTGCTGGGTACAAAGTAAAAATATTTGATTTGTTTTCTAAAGCTGTTGCTGATGTGTTGATACGCATTTAGCAACTGTTTGAAAATTTATTATTTTATTTTCCACATTCAACTAATGCCACTTGATGAATTGTTTTATATATTTAAAATGCTACAAAAATTCTCATTCTCATTCTCATTCTCATTTTCATTTTCAGTTCTATTTGAATTTCTTACTTTCAGTTATTGCCTTCATAAGTACGAAATTTATTTTCCTTTTCCTGGCAGATGGCTTCTATCACTGTACGAGTATAAGTTTGAGGTATTTGGAAAAGAATCTTTTTATTGTTTACAAAAAAAACAAAAATAATAAGAAAATGCTTCCTTTTATTTCCTGCAGCAGTTGTTTCTGCTGTAAATTATAAACTCTGTGCAATTGTATTTTCGGCAAAATTATTATGTTCTCGAGAGCAAAAAGAAGTGCTAATGTACTGAGAAATAAAATTTTTATATTTATTTGCTTAAGATACTTTTTAGAAGTATTGATGACTTGTCTATTAAGTATTTGACTTTTTGATAATTTATTACATGAATTTGATACGTTGGCAGTAGAAGTTTTGTATTGGTTTCCTTTTTTCTTTTTTGTTTAATTTAAAAACCATCATTTTAAGGTGGTAAAATTACATTTTATAAAGTGGAGAAATATTTCGAAAGTTAAAAATATTAATGAGGGTAATTTGTGTAAAGCAAATGGTGATTTTCTATATATTGAGATGTACATATTTAAGTCTGCTCCAGTTGAACGTTTTGGTTTGCAGTTTTTTCTTCTTCATGCTGAAATATTAAAATGTACAGCATTTAAATTGCCAATAAAATAATGTTAAATTAATGGGGTTAATCATTGTCCTTAAGCTAAAGAGGATATCATTCGATGTTATTCGTTTCATTTACTTTCTGTACGAAAGTTTCATCGTGTGTTGAAGTTTAACAATTTTGTGAATACTTGAAACTTTATTAAGAATATTGAAATAAGAAAAGTTTTGATGCAGAGAAGCAATTTGGTTTTTCTTTGCAATCTTTTATTTTCTTTTAATAAAACCTGTTAATTCTGCTACTCGTACTTTTCCTAAAGGCATTGAAATTTAAAATCTACTCAATATGCAAATAGTTGTCAAATAAAGCAAGACACTTTCTTAACCCTTGTGGAACTGTCAGGGTAGCCGGGTACCTATTGAAATTAACTTATTTTTTTTAAGAAAGTTAAAAATTCTTGCGAGCTCCTAATTTTTGATATCATTATTGGTTGCCTTGGGTCGAACTGGTCATGCAAGGGATGGGAATTGAAAGCAAAATATTTTTTTATCACAATTTATACGATTTGACGGCATGTACTGTGGTGTAAAGCAAATCTACAGTTATGCACTCGCTAAATTTATAACAACGTAAATATGCATTTACCATTATCCAGATAGCTCGAAATGCAGCAGCCTTATCGCGAAAATGGAGTTCTGTCATTATCAAATTGTATACTGTAACGTTTCGTTACAAATTCTCTTACCCAACACTGTTGTTTTTTTTTTATTTATTTATTTTTTTAAAGACAATACAAACTCTACGAAGCTCTTTAAGCTTGTCTGTAGAAACAATCAGGGTCTAAGCGGGAATCGAACCCGCACCTCCATATTGATAAGACTAATGCTCATGCACTAGACTACTGCTATATTCATAAAAAGTTTTTAGATTTACAGAAAGTATATTGATTGAATTTTGTCTAATAAATTGTATAGAATTGTGAACAAACTAGAGCTAATGCACTTATCCAATAATGTATAAACACCACGGCGTACCAAAATAAATCAACAACACAGGCGCATACACATATAAATAATTAACATGAACAACTAGTTAAAATTCTCATTAACTTCATGTTATATATAGAATAAGTAATCAAGATTTGCATCAAGCGAAATGATTACCGATGCTTGTTCCTGTAGCTGGAATATTAGAGCGTAGAAATCAATAAGAGTTTTATTTTACATTTTGTCGATTGTAAGAGCTGCGTAATATATCTCGTACTAACCGTTTTTAAAAGTAGCTGAAGACGCGGACTCCCGAATACTCCTCGTGTTCGCTGTGAAGTAGTTTTACCGATTGTACTGAGTAGTTAGCGTGTTGGACCCGCGTCAGATTTCCAGCCTGGTCAAGTCAGAAAATTTTTTTCTAAATTATATGTGCTACAATACCCTGCTTCTACGGTATTTGAGCAATAAAACTTTGGAGAAGTAAAATAGTAAATAAAATGAATGTTCTTAGTGTAAAAATAGTGCACCAAAATTAACATTAAGGACGCCCCAACTTTGCTTTATAATTAACAATAACGCAACTGCAGACTTGTGCAATAATTAAGCTACATCTTCCTAACTACCACCTTCACCACCCGACTATTCTCTACAATATTCCGCTCTCTCTCATCATCTATTTCCAGTGCAATGTATTGCAAATTTAGTAGATTTCTCCCGAGTACTGGTCCAAGATAAAAAAAGGGATCCCGGGTACATATTACATTCCTACTAAACGTTTGTAGAAGAGCCAAGCACATTTTTTTTTTTTTATATTGGACCAGCACTCAGGAGATGACTCCTACTCCTGAACTAGTAGTGATGAACATATACCGGGTGGACGGGGGGAATAACTTAGTTGTTTATTATTATTTTTCTTTTAACTGTGTTTTTTTAGATTTTATTCATCGAACCGTGCTACATCATCATGCAAAATTTAACGACCGAGCAACGAACCAAAATGGTAGAATTTTACTTTTCCAATGGGCATTCAATTTCACTGACGCAACGAGCATATCGAAATTATCGTGATGAAGCTCATTTTCATCTTAACGGATATGTAAATAAACAAAATATGCGATTTTGGGGTATTGCAAACACCAGAGTTGTTCATCAGCGCCAATTGCACTCGCTCAAGTGTACGGTATGGTGTGGAGTGAGATCATAAAGAGTTATAGGGGCCTATTTTTTCGAGAATGAAGTTGTTAATGCAGTGACGGTGAATGGGGAGAGGTATCGTAGTACGATTAATAATTTTGTACTCCCTGTGGCTGCCAACAAGTGGTTACAGCAGGATGTAGCAATAGCACACAAGGCCCGTGCTACAATTAGTCTTTTAAATTAAATTTTTAAAGACCGAATTATCTCAAGAAATTCAGAATTCAATTGGCCAGCACGTTCACCAGACTTAACTGCCCCTGATTATTTTCTAAGGGATTCCCTCAAAGTACGAGTGTATGTTAACAAGCCCCAAACTAGAGAGCAGCTAAAGCACAACATTGAAGCTGAGATCAGGGCAATAGAGGGTGAAACTTTAAGTGCAGTTATGCAAAATGCCCGTTTAAAAGCCCAATTGTACATCGATGAAATTGGCGGTCATCTCTCTGATATTATTTTTCATAATTAAAATTTACATCGTACAAAGTTAATATTATAAAAAAAATAAAAAATAATAAAAAACAGAAAAGTTATTAAATTTTTACACGCAGCCATGACTTTAGGCCCAGCCTGTATTCCTTCAAATATTTGCTAAGATTTTGCAAAAATTTTAAAAAGTTTAATCTTTATTGCTAACCAAACCTTTAATTTATTTAAAAAGCTGCAGAAAGAAAACTACATAAATTAATTAAATAGATTTTTATTATGATGTAATAAATACCTTTGTATATTTCAAAATTTCCTCGTAATTTTTATTTTCATTCTTTGAATTAAATACATTCGTATTTCAAGAATAACAAAACAAAAAACTGTTTTAAAATAATGATTGATTCATATTGATATTTATGTTATTGGCAAAATATGTTTGCCACAAATATTTACATATCGATTACATTTATTTATGAAATTTATCAAAATACACAATGAAATTAAATTACACTAAATAATATATGTATTAAATATTTAGTTAGAATTTAAATTTATTTCACAATGTAAAACTATTTTATTTTTTTTTTTTTAGCTTTTTTCTTGTGTTATACCTATCGAATTCTATTCAAAATATTTAATATTAAATTTGAAATTTGAAATGCTCTTAATATTTAACCCACTTCTTAGACCTTTACATTAATATTGCAAAAAAAAAAAAAAACAAAAACAAAATTAATTCCATCACGTACTTGTTTCCATTTGCATAAAATAAAAAATTACTCTGCGCAAATATATTGCAACTGAATAAGAAACTATAACGTTAAATTTCCTTATACTCGAATTATTTGACTTAAACTATGGGGAATAAACACGTAAGAAATTTGTAAAGCAAATGAAATAAAAAAAAAAAAGTCTTCCACACACATACACACAGACGTTTATTTAAACAAATACCTGCTTGCATATTAATAGAGAAGAAGCAATAGCACCAACACCAACACCAACAAATTCGTTACAATATTTGCCTTACCGTCAGAAAGAGCCGAACACACATGTCAATGCGCATAAATATCACATGTGACAGCTAACACGTTTATTAGTCAAGGTAAACTTTACGTCTTAACGGTATTATTTGTAGTGCCTGTACTATTTTAGGGTGAGAAACAGAGTGTGAGTAGAAGGTTAAAGAAAACAGAAAAGAAACAGCATAGTGAAGCTGGTTTTACACCGCATGGTTTACGCTACAACAGAGTGGCCAGTTTTGTGATTATTATGTCTGCTATACGATCCATTCTTCAGTCATCAAAGAACAGTTTTGACCATAAAATATACTAATTTAAGCACTTAAATGATCATGGAAGCACGAGACATTTTTTAATTCAGCATTTATTTTTTATTAATTGAAAAAATGGGAAGTTAATACAACAATTGTTTCATTGCAATTCTGGAAAAGATACTGTTGCGCCAAGTTTCTTTAGTTTCCCTTGTTAGTGTAAACATGTGAAGAAAAAAACAAAGAGGCAGATTGCTGATTTTAACGATTTTTTTCTGTACACTTACCGTGGGAAAAGTCTTGTAAAGAATAATAATATTTATTTTTATTAAAACTGGCCCACAGCCATTTTTTTTTCATCTCGGACCAGCATTCAGGAGATGACCCCTACACATGCGGTGCTTTGTGCTGAAACTAGAGGAAAGGGATAGTAGGAGAAATGATAGCAAGTGAAGCTTCACTATTTTACAACACTGCTTTTGCAGGTTATTTGTTTTTTAAAGCAGCATTGTAGCGACCTGATGTCAAGGAGACGTATTAAATTTTGAAGCTTCGTTTTAGTAGCTATTTTTAGTAATTATTTTAGTTCGCCGGTGCTATACAATACCGACGAAGTAGAGAGTTCTGATGTGCCTGTGAATGATGGATACAGCTGAAGCCGTTACTGTTCAGTGACCAGTGACTATGCCTTCGCCACTGAAACCTTCCGACAACAACTGACACAAAGACACACAAATGCACAACAGAAAAATGCGACATGTTTTTATGAGTCTGTAACTGGGATTGAACCCATGAAATTTTTCGTTTTGTACTCAACGTGCAAACTATTGGGACCATCGCCACCCTCAATTCAAGTTATTCATTTAAAAACCAACAAAAACTTAAAGAAATAATAATAAATAAATTTTTGGTAGAAACGTAGACGTAGAAGATATTATTTGTGTTTTCGTGGATACAATACCTAATTTTAATTTCCAAATATTGGCTCAGGTAACAAGAATCGTAAAATTGCCCCTACATTTTGTTCTTTAAACATTTTTAAAACTAAAATTTAATAAAATGTTTGTTTTACCAAATGAACAAATAGCAAATTTCTTCCGAACTGCATTATTATATATTTCTTAAGATCAAAATATTTTCTTGTGATTAAATTTTAATTGAAATCTTTCCGCTCAATTTAAAATTTTCCCACCAATACAGATGTAAAACATTTTTGAACACCTACACTCTAGACTTTATTGACTCCTGGTAGTTATTGTGGTCCAGCCACCAAAGTCTTCACTTGGTATCGAACCTAGAAACCCCATGCTGATATAACTAACATAATAGTCACTATACTACCGAGGCACAAGGCAGGGGGCACTGCTTTCGCTTAAAAGTTAAGGCATCTACAGCTAAAATTATCCCTTCTCTAAACTCTGCCTTTCCGAAGTACGGTAACACACAATATCACCGGAGCCGGAGCGTTACTTCCCCTAAGAAATAGTACATGGAATTAACCAATGTTTTGGAATGTTTTTTTTTTTGTAGAATATTAAATTTTCCTTGTAGCGAATTTACTTTTCGAAATTATGGCACATTTTATTGGTTGTACTTGATTTTCTGGAGGGTAAAGAAAGTGTCATTTGATTCAACACTTGTTTTCATGTTTCTAAATACGTTTTACTGCCAACTGCAGAGCAACAAATAGTCACGTTTTGCTTGAAACTTTTCACGGCTGTTACATGCTCCCAGATTGTCTTGTATTCATACTAAGTGCCGCCGTTAATGTTTTAAACTGAGTTTTATTTTCTTTGGTCGTGTTTGAATGTGTTTGAAAGTCTGTACGTATTTCTTTATTAAGTAACAATCAATATTAGATTTTCTTAAAGAAATTTCAAGTGTTTTGTTTTGTTTTGTTTATAATCATTCGGAATAGTTTTCTTTTCTTTTTGTTTTGCTTTGTAGCCGTATTAGAATTTCTACTTCCCCCCCAACTTAAGAGCTGAAGTTGTAAAAACTTGTTCTATAAGTCATTAAATAATAAAATATTCATTTTCTACTATTATCATTTTAATAATTGCTTTACAATACAATATGACTTTTTATTATAATGTTTTCTTTTTCTTTTTCTTTTACATTTGCCAATGTTCTTTCAACTTTTGCTTTTAAAAGTGAATGGTTGGTTGGTTGGTTATGTGTTCACTGTGTGTGGTGGCTGCCGCTCATTGTATTTGTCTTTCATTTAAATGTTAAAACAAAAATTTTTGTTTTTCTTGTTTTTTTTATTCTTTATTCATTTATTTGTTTCAATGTTAGCAGGAGTTTTGTCTTACAGATAAGAGCTCGACTTAAACAATTTTATGGTTTGCTTAACTGGCGTGAGTTGTTTGTTGCTTGTATAAAACGTAAAACTTTTCCAGTCTCATCTAAAGAGTTTCAAGGAGTTTTGCTTCTCCTTGGCTTTAAATGTTTTTATTAATACATAATTTAAAAAATTTATCAGTGACATTTGTACGGAATATTTTGGTGCACACCTGCACGTTGGCAGGCAAATAATTTTAAAACTATAATTTGTTTTTGTTATAATGTTGGTTATTCAAGATAATGTACGTTAAAAAACACGTAGAGAAAACTCGTAACGCAAAGAAATTTCAATTTCATTATAATATTGACTACAGTGTAGTCTAAAAATCTCCATGGGTTTGAAAATTCTAATAACTCTTTCGTTTATAAATTTTTTTTAGATTATAAAATATACAAAATGGAATTTGTTTTGCACTGAGTATGGAAAATAATGTCCCTTAAATGACCTTCGTTTGTAGATTCGCATTTATATGCTCGTTTTAGAGCATTTTCCTTTACATTTGTGGCTGTAGTGCTTGAAGTTCTGCAAAATTATTGACCTTGAGTTCACGGGTTACCTACTCGCTCCCTTAAAAAACTCCAAAGAAACTATTTGTCGAATTTCTGGAAATTATTCACTCTCCAAAAATTTTACTTAAAACTGCCATTGTTTCATCACGGGCAGCTGCATTCTGCTGAATGAACACTCTCAGATCTGGTTTCAAAAGCAGGACGTAAAAAATGTTCTATCATAAACCGCTAGCGCTCTCTATTGACGGTTACAGTACTTCTTCAGCTCCATTTGCGAAGAATTAAAGCCCTATACGTTCAATATTTTCCATAGTGCGAACTAAACGTGGTCTGCCGCTTCGAGGCAAATGTCTTGCAGTGCCATGTTGGTGGTTACGATGAACTAAGCAACGAATCACTGCTTGTGACTTTAAAATGTCGACGATATGTTCTTCACGTTAACCCTTTTCCTGTATTTCAAAAATAAAACGCATATGACATTAGTGGATCAATTTTGCCCAATGCAAAGTATTCAAATATTTAATCACTGTTATTATATTTTTTACGTTCATAACATACATAATGAGTTTCAGAAAGGGTTTTGCAAATAAATTTTGACATTGAGCACATTTATTAGCATATTTAGAGCTGTTGGAGCGACTTGGGCAAAAGAAACAACGTCACCTTTTCAAATTGCTTGCTTGTGAATCTACAGCTGAATCACTTTGAAAGCTTTTCACGAATTATTTAGCATGACAAGTTTTTAGCATGTTCGATTAATTATTAATCGATAAATTATTAATTCCATACCTAAGCCTTACAAGATAATGCGTCCTTTATACTATTGATGCAGAATATTGGGATGCTCGAAACAAAAAACATTAATATATCATTCTTTAAGATTAAGATAAATGCCAAAGATATAAAGAAAAGTTTAAGAAGGCGACCGCCACCTTCGTCCAAAAAAAATTTTTTTTTTTAAATTACTGTCCAAAAATACGTTGTCAGTGGATGTACTGATCACTTTTTTTTTCGCCTGTAAAGTGGAACGGTCTACTGTCCATGTATGTTTTACTTAAGTTTACTTTTGAAACCGAAAAATTAATAAACAGTACTTATTGATACCTTAATTAATATTTATAAGGCTGACTATTTTGTATGATACCCAAGTTGATGTCTGTTAGAAGACCAGCACAGCTCGTACTGACACCTTGCGGATGTATTTGTGCATATTAAAAGAAATTTCTATATTGAATAGAATTAGTAGCTTGTATAGCTATAAAAATCTTCATTTGCGTGAAATAAATCTCGAAATTTTTTCTTTATCTTCGCATTCCTTTGACAGTGAGTTTCAATGATTTAGCAAATTGAGTCTCTGAATGATCTGAATGATAATGCCGTTTAGTTGAGCTGTATAAGACAAAGTTAGAGAAAAACTAAAACAAAAGAAGGAAACTCTCAAAACATATTAATTTAAATATTGTAATATTTGAGTAAAAGAGTGAGTGTGTGTGTGTGTGTGTGTGTGTGTGCTTTTTACGATGTTCCAGAATTATCATCGTAACGGAAGCGGAAAACTAAGCAAAACATTAAAGCGAAATACAGTTAAACTACAGAAAATTATAGACAATAGTCACGCAATGATTAAATCAAAAACGCAAACAAATAAATTCCTTTAGTTCTTTGTCATTTCAATATTTAACATGCATACCCTGACTGATACATGCCTACAATCGAACGCAGGCACACACACACACACACACACACGCACACACCCTTACAAACACGTCTTCAAAATGTAAACTTTTCTTTTTCCTTTCTTTATTTCTTGTTTCACCTATTTTCATATATCGATTGTGCGTGTGAATCCTCTTCTTAGAAGGATGAAATAACACATCACATATCATGTGTTATTTGTTATGTTTGTTCTTACTTTTGTTGTATTTCATTTCTATAGTTTCAGCATTTGGATGTGTCACAAGCAAGAAACTTAAAGTCTTCTTATGGCTGGCGGAAACATTAATGCTTATTTTTATGACGCTTAACTATGAACTGATGATAGAGATGGTTCGATTAGCAAAAATGCAAAAACTTTCAGTGTTCAATTGAGACATCGGATAGGGCCAGTAAAAATACTAATTTCACTCTTCGTAAAATTTAAGAACTGCAGAAGGAATTGACACTGCGACTCTCAGTCTACTATCATTCGCTTCTGTTATGGAATCATATTATTTTACTTATTCGAATAACTTAATCTGAAGTACATTTTAGATGTACAAATGTCATATGTCTCCATGCCAGTACCAAAATTAATAGCAACAGTTCCAATTTTTGTGTACTTTACATTTTTAATAAACTTTTTAAAAGAATTTTGTTTGAAATTTTCCAGAAAAAAAGGTTTTTTTTTTCTCAAAACATGCTGAATATCTCCTAAACTATACGGATTTGCAAAAACTGTATCATAACATAATTTAAACGTTATTTTATACTCGATTCTTTCGGGCTTTTCGTAGTTCTCTCGAAGAGCTAGGTCTTGAGTTATTGCAAATTATGTGGTGCAACCTCCGCTTTTTTTTTTATCTATATAACAATAAATCTCGAGAACCAGAGTCAATCCAAAAAAAGTAATTTATAGGCATTGATTGAGAGTACCATATGTACGAGTCTTCAAATTGACTAAGAAAACTCTGGCCAATAAATTCTTGTTGACCAGTGTAATAATTAAACACGGAAGAATTTTGTATTTGAAATTTTACGACCTTAAAAGCCCGATAATAAGAAATATAATAGAACAATTTTAATATTTAACTGAAAGTGCACTAAGTCCCCAAAATATTTGCTGTTGCTTGCTCTCTATATATAAAAATTTAGGGACTTGTGTTGTGCCGCTGTTCAAACTATAAAGCGAGAAACTACTATAAAGTGTCAGCTAAACCATTTCATAATATTTTCAGCTTTTCCGTTTATACTGGAATTTCCATGTTATTTAAAAGTAACAGCGTGTGCCGCCTGTGTCTGTTCTAAATTGTTTTTATGTTCGAGCAAAAAATAAACAAATAAACATTGAAATGAGTCTGAATGCCGATTTTGATGTTCCCTTTCTACATCTGTTCATATGATTGTTTATGCAAATGTAAATGGCAAGGACATTCCTAATGTCTTTCTGTATAACTAAATATGAGTATTATTTATTTTCTGTTTGTTTTTCTATCCTTCCTTTCCTTTGTATCTGGTACTTATCGAAAGTGTTGTCATGTGTGCGAGTAAATAATATTTCTATTATAGATGAACACGAAGTATACAGAGGGAAACACATGTGGGTTATTATAGGAAGCGTAAACTCTCTACAAACCTATATACATATTTATTTATATACACGTGTTTCGGTGTGCCTTAAAGTATATTTTATGTCTGTTAAATAGATTTATTAGCCATAATATCATTTAAAACATAACGTAATATTTCCTTTTATATTGCCTTGCATCATAATTTAATTTTTTTTCCTTTCTCTCTGGAACATTTCTTATTATAGATTTGATTATATACATACATGTACATAAATATTTGCATACATAAATAAATATGCATATCTTCACACATATACATACTTATAATGCGAATGCCAAACGGTATATGTGCAGTTATAAAGACAACTACCTCCCTGTTGACACAAAAAGTACTGATGACGTGTGTAGTGGCATAAAAAATGTGTATATACGTATTCTAATCAACTGGTGTTGGAGATTAATTGTTCTTTTTTCCCTTATTCTACTCAAAAATGTAATTTCTTCACAATATTGTGATAAATTAACTATGAACTTGAACACGACAGAAAATTTTCATTAAGATTATAATTTTCTTTACAAACGTTGCTCATCGAAAAATTTATGTTTGATTGTTTGAAATTTAACTCAATAATCACACTGACATAAAATAAGAGCTTAAGTCGACTTAAGATACTATACCATATTACCACAATTTTTTTTTAATGTTTCTCCTCAGGTCTATTTGAAAAGTTTATACTTGAAAGTACTGTATTTTATGTTGTTTCCCTGGGAACAACTGATTGCAAAATATGTAGTCATACATACATACATACATACATATGTAGTTATGCCGTTTTGCCAGGCATTTATAGTTATTCAAATGCCTGCTAAAGATCTTAATTGTTAAACAATCGTAAATCATGTCAATACTCTGAATTTATAAACGTTTTATATTTTATTAATGCCTTAAAAGTTGTTTTTATTTCTGTATATGAAAATCTTGTTTAGTCAAGCAAAATATTGCCAGTTCGTGTATATATTTATGCATGTGAACGTTTAGAGCTTTTGTTAGGGAAACAATTTGGAAGTGCATAAATTTGAAAAAGATCTGAGTGCAAAATGAATTAAAAATATTTACTCCATTTAAGCAATACATGAAGTTTGAAATATAAATAAGTACATAGTACAACATATGGTCATCTGCAATGCAAAAAGTCGTCATAATAGTTAAAAAAAACATAAAATATAAATAAATTTCGTTACAACGTTGCTACAACATTTTTATAATGTTTAAACAAATTTTTTTTCAAAAAATATATAGAATTTTTTTCTTTATACTTGTTTTTTTAACCTTTTTTATTATTTGAACAATCTATTTAATTAAGCTTTAAGGTTTTTTTTTTTTTATTTCTTATATTTATTTATTTATTTTATGTATATATATATGTATGGATATATGTGTATATTTATAACTATATATGTATATGTATATGTATATGGGTATGTGGGATTATAAGTATATATAAAAATATATTTTAAATGTATATTTAAATGTAAATATTGTAAAATATTTTTGAATTTTATACATTTTGTTAGTATTGTAAAAAATTTAATATATTTTGAATCATATTCTTTACACAATTTTTATGAGACATGTTATGTTAGAAAAATTTTTGTATTAAATTCAAAAAGAAAAAATTTTAAAAATAAAAATTTCCTGAAGACGCTAACCGATGGTTAACGAAATATCGAGATTATATAAAAATAAGAAATAAAAAAAAAAAAACCTTAAAGTTGAATTAAATAGATTGTTCAAATATATAGAAAATTCATTATTGTCAAAGAAATAGTTACGGAACCATAAATAAAAATTACCTTTTACACTGGGACCACATTTTTATACCTTGCAATAAATGCCGCATTATTTTCAATTAATCTGGCAGAATATTTGCAATCTGTACAGAGCAAAAAATTCAAAATAAATTTTTATTAAACATTTTATTATACCAATTAGAACTTTACTGGACTCTCATGCAAAAAAAAAATATCTTTATTGATATAATTAAGATTTTAATTGTTTTAAAATTTAACTGATTTGCTAATTAGTGCTGCAACAAATTTAATTAAATTATAATATAAATTCAAGCCATTTTAAAATAATTGCAAGTTTTTTAAATTTGTGTTCAAATGTATTTAAAAAAAAAATTTATCAGAAACATTTGGGTTCTCTTTTATTAAGTACTGTTTCAACATTTAAAATGTAGTCCAGCCCCATCATCCTTCAGCCCTGCATGTAATTTTTACTTTTTCGCCAGAGCTCTTATTTCACTTACTGTTCATTCATTATTTTTTTTTTGTTTGTTTTAACGGCAACGCACAGACGACTACATGTTTTTAATCAAAAGGCGTTTAATACAATTATTTTAAGGCCCACGATTAATCAGAGAAAGAGAAAAATACAAAAAATTCCGTTCCTGAATTAAATGAACAATGAAGGTGTATTCATTACTTGCAAAAAATAAAAGAAAGAATTTCAATTATATGACGACAAACTTTCAAATTATTTTGCGGTCTTTTTGAAGTGAAATTTAACAAAGAGAAAAATATCAAAAAAAAAAAAACGAGTTAAGAAATTAAAGAACTTCATTCAGTCACCGTTCACTATCACTGGCTGTGAATTCTTTTTCAAATGAGAAATTTTCCTTTTTTTTTTGTGCGTGGCGTGTGGAATGACAAAAGATATTCAATACAATTTTTAATTAAATACCTTAATTTCGTCTTACTGCGTGTATATAGAAGCCGAGAGAAAATAATCGTTCGCCATTTATATTGAAAACAACAATAAAAAAACTGAAATTGTTTTTGTTTTCAATATAAATAGCCAACGATTATAGTCACCTCGGTTTCTATGAACTGGCAATTAATGTCACTTTTTGTAGCAACTGTCACTGGAATTTATATATGACAGTTTTATATGTGATTTTAATGTATGCGAGGGCAGGTTTTCCATTCTGTGTTTTGCAGTGTACATCTATACATATGTCTATATGAAAATGGTTTTAATAGATGTGTGGGGAATGAGAGAGAGAAAGAGAGAGAGAGAGATGGAGAGAGAGAGAGCAATGAATCAAGATTGATAGAAATAAAGATTATGCCGTCAGGCAAACATAATAAAATTCTTCTGCGCATGTAGGAACTCCGACGTCACACAACTTGTGCTCTCATTTGGTTATAATTTGTTGGTCCCAAATTATTATATTTTTTCTTAATAACTTGTTTTTTAACCTTTTTTTTTTATTCGAACAATCTATTTAATTAAGCTTTAATTAAATAGATTAAGCTTTAATTAAATAGATTGTTCAAATTATTATATTTATTTGTAAACATAATAGTGGCCCAATTTGTTATTTTCTTATTTAAAGAATTTAAAAGCAAACACATTTTTAACTAATCGTATTATTAATGCCTAAACAATATTAATAGAATCCTGAGAAAATTAAATTTATTGTAACTTACCCATTTCGAATTTCTCTTTCAAGAACTTCCTGTTTGAAATGTGAAGCACAAATGTTTTATTAATTTACATTTACGAGTTTCACACGCTAGCAAAAACATTACCCATATGCTTTTCTTGCTGCATCTTCAAAAGGTAATTTTACAATGATATACATACACAGCAAAAAATTTTAAAAAAGTTAATCGAGTTTGAAATTAAGCATTTTTGGTGGAATCACTTCCGCTACTGGATTAACAACTTAATGATTCTAACAAGTCGTGAGACTAAAATAATCGATGCTTGAGAAGTCATTACTTTTTTATTGTGTGAAATGGTTATTTTTTTTACGCAGGAGGTTCTTGCCGGTTACAGTTTTATAGTTAATGTGCTGACCGGGCACATGGAGATGAGGTCTCATCTCGCTCGCATGCGACTGGTGGATATATCACATGTATGGCATGTGGGAAGGATGACGAGACACTGGAACACTATCTGCATCACTGTCCATCATTCGGTCATATTACGAGACAGGATTTTCGGAGGAAGAACATGGCGGTCCTGGGGGCTGTTGGTGTCTCGCATTGGAGGGATCTTAAGGAATACATGGTGCGAACTAGTTTTTTGGAGTGAGCGGTTTTTGTGGTTGGGTTTTTTGCGGTGCGTATCCCGGATCTTAGAGTTGGGGCCACAACTAACCACGTGGGCATAGGTGTAATGCCTCATAAAACTAGGTCAACACGGTTGCCTCCCGATTCAATCTAACTTAACCTAGTGTGCTATTATCTGTATGTTAGCAAAAACAGTTCACGAAGATAATCTAACGGGCCTAATAATTATACCACGGATATTCTTTTATATAATAAATCTCATATTCAACTGATGTCAACCCTTAAAGGAAAAAAAATTTAAAATTTTTAACAAAACGATACCCAAAAAAAAAAAAACAGCCAAACGACTAGACATGCTTCGAAATGCACACATACACACAAAGAGAAAATAGATTAAAAAAAAGTACAAGCTAAAAAAACCGCAACGTCATTATGACACACAAAGGCGGCAATTTCCTGCTTATTATTTTTATCAATATCCAAAGCAAAATGAAAGGAACCGTGGCATAGAAAATAGCTTTTAATCATTTTTATAAGAAATGAAACGAAAAAAATACATGTTGAATTTAGGAAGACAAAAGAAAAAAAATTAAAATTAAAAACCAACAGCCTGAGGAACAAAATGTTTCTAACGATTTACACGACGGTCTCTTTTGATTGACAGAAGAAAACAGGCTAGAAGTATATGAGAACATTATTTAGGTTTTCAAAATTATTTTATACTTTTCTTTGCACTTATGTGAGGTCTGCTAAGCACATGCATATGCTGCACAAAGCTTGATAATCATTTTTTGTTTCCGATCCACCGTCTTTAATTTGGGGTTAATACGATCAAATTTTAATACTCTCTCACTTTTGCATTAAAATACTCATACTTTTTATAACTGGAAGCAAACTTGCTTTAGAATTCCAGTTTAGTGTAAATTTTTGGACAAGAAAACGTCTGATTCTTATATACAACTATCAAGCTATCTCGATAAATTAACTTTCTGTTAAATTGCTTAAAACTTGTGTGCAGTCTACGTTGCAACTATCAATTCACATGAATTTTTGAGTGCTGTATACCTAAAAAACCTGATACAAAAAATTGGTGATGTGGCATCAGAGTAACATAAAAACAAAAAATATTCATTAACTTTACATTAAAATAATTTACTTACTGCATTATTGCAATGTCAGCAAATCAGTTAATTTCTAACGAAACTTATTTACAGGAAATTTAACGAGCTGTTTAGCTTGGGAGTTCAATTATCAAGTTTTATCTTTAAAATTTTTAAGGACACACTTTCCTTCCTTAATAATGTATATAATACTTTTGAAATTTAACCCTAATCCAGTCAACATGTGCCTTTCAGACACATCTTTCACTTTGAAGTGTTCTAACTTCTTTAAATTGAAGTCATGGTTCTTGGTGCTTCTTGAATTCGTACTTTGAATTATTTTATTTCTTTAAAAAAAAAATTAGCTGTTTTTTAATTTCTATTTATTTATTTATTTATTTATTTATGTAAAACCACAAATATACTTAATCCTGTCATAATGTGCCTATCAGGCACATACGGCAACATTATGAACCAACATTATGAAATTACGGGGAATTCCCATTCAATTTTTATCATTCAATGTAAACTTACACAGTTTAGACAATTGTTGGCTAATTTTCAAAGAGAAAGTTGTAAAGACGAAACAATGTCTAAAATATATTTATATGTAGAAATCGAGGCAATTATTGAAGAGATTGATTTTGAAGAAACTATAATTCAAGATGAAGATTCCGACAGTAAATTTTCGGAGGATGCGGATTTTATTCTACAATAAGAAACAAGTACTACTTTGAAAGAAAAAAATGCAAATAAGAGATATAAATTCCCAAATATAATATGCAATGGGATTTTTATATGTGCATCTGCAGCACATTTTGGTTGGATTCGTTACAAAGTTTATCTGACTTGATTAGGGTTAAGCGAATTTTCGGTAAAATTTTCTTTCCAAATGTGTGTTCTAATTTACAATCAATATATAATGTATACTATGTATATTAGGGGGCATCAATGTTTTTGGAAAACAGTCGTATAGCAAAATCGAAATTTGCACAAAATTCTAAGGAAATTCCCAGACTAAAGTGTGGCTCTAAAATCAAAAAATTAGCTCCCGCCGAGAGACTTTAACATTTACATTTGGGTAATTCCAAGCCGCAAAAGTAAAATCAGCGCAAAATATTTGAGAAAAACCTATTTTTCTTTTAAAAATTTTTAAGTTAAATCAATTTCAATTCAATTTTTATTCTTGTTTATAATATTTATATACATTTTACTTAGTCTTAAATTTTATATATGATGAGTTTTAGATATGTATCTTTTTCTACTTAACTATAATATAAGTTGTTTTATAAAGTTATGTATGTACTTTTTTCTTTTTTCGCTAATTTTTTGATAAATTTTTTTAGTTGCATTTGTAAAGAAAAACAGCTGATTATTTAATTTTTGTCCGAAACTAACTTGGAGGTTACACGATCAAGTTTTTCCTATTAATATTATTTTACTAATCCACTCACTCATACTTTTTAAAACTTGATTCGAATTTGCCTTAATAAGGTATCTATTAAATTTTCTTAGAATTTATGGGCAAGAAAACAGCTGATTACTATTCTTTTGATCAACGATACCCTCTTAATTAATGAAATTGCTTTAAAATTGCTTAAGACTTATGTGCGCAGCCTATGTCACGGCTATCAATTCACATGAATTTTTAGTTGCTGTATGTGTAAAAAATAGATAGATAGTAAGCCAAAGAAAAAGTTCTTACAACTTTGTACAGGAAATGAAAAAAAGAATCTATTATTCACTCTCAAAAATTGCCCAAAAATTGTTATCTGAACGCTCTTAGGTTACTTTGAATATGTATGTTCGGACTGTTTTGTTATGCGTTAAACGCAATTCAAAGACAATTTTAAATAAATTTCTATAAATACTCGTATTCGTGTTTATTAAGCACTACTGGCGAATATTTTAATTTAAAATGAAAACACCCCATGAAAATGACAGAGGCTTTTGGAAATAAAAGGTTCTAAATAAATCATATTTTTTCTAGAAAAAAAAAAAAAATAAATGACAGTTTTCAAAAAAATAACACAATTTTGTTCAAAGTTCGGGATTCGGCGAATAAGTGATGAACCGACTGTAAATTTAATTCGTTCGTGGGTGCAGAGATTCCACGCAACTGCTTCGGCTATGAATGACCCACGATCTTCCAGAACTCCCGAAAACATTGAACTGGTTGAAAGCAGTTTACGTGAAAATACGCGACTTTCAATGCGGAAAAAAGCAGCCTCACTGACACCCTTTATAACAGATATTTTTCCTGTTAATGTTGCGTTGCCTAACTTCTCTGTGAGAAGACCAACCGTATGGAGGCAACCAGTTATCTTCATCATTCTATTGGTCCACTTAATTGAAGCTATCGTATTCTTTACAGTCAACGCGTTTACATTTAATAAGTTAATATTAAGGTCGCCCCAGCGGATAAATGCAAAAAAAAAAATACAGCCGCCATCTGCCATCGTCCACCATCGGGATTTTGTATTTGAATTTGAATTTCGTGAATTTTGTGTTTCCCACATTTTGTTTTAAAAGGGGCCTCCTATTTGAAATTCATATCATGGGTATGCATGAATATAATTGGACGTCTATCTTGCAGTGTTCCCAATCTTTAGTTTTTCTCAGAAAGCCCATGAGAATTTATACTCAGAGTGTTGCAATTTCCCGCCCGCCATTTTAAAAGTTATTTTGCAATTCGAAAGACTAAAACATTTTTGAGTCGTTATGAAGCACTGCCTTGCATAATAATTGAATCGGGGGATCCCTTTTCGACCCCTTCTTTTACTAATGTTTGCTGTTCAATCCTGGAAATGCCACTTACATTTGAGATCTACGCCAAACACCAGAGAAACTCATGCCTTCCGGTCATTTATAACGTCTTGTTTTTATGAATTGATTGCTGAGTTCTGATTGCTCTAAGATTAAAGCGATTAAAATTTGGCAATCAAACCGAAATAGTGTAATTTCTCGCTTCTTAATCTACGTAAAGAATAAAGACTTTGCCAATGACCTACAATTGATTCAATATCTCAAAAATGGAATTCGGAAAGTTATCATATGTGATTAACAGCTTCATTTGACTAACAATGAAAGACCGAACAAGGCAACCTTCTTAAAGTCAAATTTTTATGTTGCGATGGAGTTCCAAAGGATTCTCGAAAGTAACTCGAAAATCATATGTTCCAGTTTTAAATTTTATTTCGCTGCATCTATTTAATTTGTGCACTTTTAACTTTGGAATTATGTTGTTCATATCACACTAATTTAATTGAATGCGCAATAAAAGAGGAAAAAAAACACGTTTCTTCTTTGGTTTAATTTTCTTTAAAAAACGTACATTTGTTTTCCTGCTTTATATCGAATGTCTGACTAAGAGTGCTTATGCCAAAATCCTACCTCTACATTTTTCGGTGAACTATTACGTGATTTTATTTATGATTACTTATTTTCAAGTATTTCCTCTTGTCTATTCCTTTCATTTCCTCTTTCCTTTCAAATAACAATTCCAATCAATGCTTGCGTGTGCATTAGAGTGCGCATTTATGTGTAGCATGTTGCAAATATATTGTCATCATTGCTCATCGTTCACTTTTTGCAATTGAAACACGTTTGTTAGCATCCACAGCAGTACAATTTTCAATTTATTTCTATTTCATTTTTATTATATTCAAAATAATAATGAACGGATATGTGTATGTACACTTCTTACGGAATGAAATTCATTTTTGTATGTCTGTATGTTTGTAATTTAACTCAATGCATTTAAATCACACTCTAAAACTACCCTACTGAATGGATTGGTGTTTTTTTGTGGGTGTTTTGAAGGCAACGAGTTTTTGATACCCATTGTTGTGTTCTATTTATCTCTTCACTCCTGCCCACTTTCACTTAAATGTTTAACAAATGCATAAATATTTTATAAATATAGATTTTCATACAGATGTTGCTGGCTGAATGTGTGCATAAGTATATTTATTATGTATACAATTGCTTGTTGTTGTTGTTGTTGTTGTTGTAATGGTGGAAGTGGAATACAAATGTGTTGCACTTTTAAATATGGCAATCAAGTACAGCTTAGTCGATTGTGCTGGTGTTTTTGTGTAAGAGTGTGTGTGTGTGTGTATGTATTTATGCTAAATGGATATTTTATATTGTAAATGCAACAACAACAACAACAATAACAACAAATTAAAGTTCATTGAGAAGTGTTGCTGCTAGCACATGCCATGCATGGAAAGTATATTTCTTTTTCAGAAGCACAAATATTTGTCTAACCTACATCACGTCGGCTTTGAATGGCGAAGAATTTAATTGCTTTAGAGCTACAAACGAGAATGTCTCAAACTGGAAAATATTTTCAAATTTTATTTGTCATGATTCTTTAAGTTCAGAACTAAATTATTATTTAATTGAACTTATTCTTTTCTATATTTATTCAACGCGAGTCAGAATTATTTACAATTATTTATCTATATATATATATATATATGTATATACAGGGTGGCACAAAAGCAGCTATATGCTTTGAATTCTTTATAATTTTTTTAATTATTATTTTTTCTTTGTTTTTTTTCAGCATTTTGTGTAGAAGACTTGGGGAATTAATTATGAAACATTCGAAATGAAATCATAGCCATTATAACCGAAATTTTGCAAAAAGTTATGGAAAATATGTTAAAAAGAGTACTTATGTGCAAAGCAGAATCACTTACAGGATGTCAGTTTTCAAAGCTAATTGCAAAAAAATTCCCCAAAAATCTACCGTATTAAAAAAAACAAATTTTATAATAATCGCATAAATAAAAAAGTTAAAACTATTTAAACCATATATGTAGCTCCTTTTTTGCCACCCTGTATATATATATGTACTTGTTGTATGAAATTATTAGATTGCAAAAAAAAAAATACTTGTTTTATAAAACAATTTTTGCAATGGCTACTTTGTTTGCATTTTCGTAATTCTCAAATATATTTTAAAAGTTTTTGTAGGCAATTTTATATACATAAATAGTTATTTTATCGACCCCTGTGCGCGAAATTATCGTATGTTACAAAAACTAAATTTCACAGGAGAGCGTTTTTATTCGTTTTTTTTTTATTTGCCTGACAGCAGTAACTGTCACATACGATAAAATGTACATAGTGTTATCTCCATAACTGTAACAATTATCGCTATAATACTTTATCTGCAGATGAATTAATGGATTTAGAACCATTTTGCATAAAAAAAACGATTTCGAAAAAAGTGTAACATACGATAATTTCGCGCACAGGGGTCGATATAACAATTTAATTTATTTATCAGGGGTTATTGTAGGTCTTGGTGTGCTGGATAATGAATATATGAGATTTTCTTATTGGAAGTTCAGCTTTCCGGTACAAAACCAGCCTGGGTTTTTGATAAATAAACATATTTTTATAATTCGGGACTAGATGGGGAGAATGCCGAGTCTATCGGCATGTCTTCCAATGAGGCTATAAGCCGTATGAATCGCGACAGTGCGATTGACAGCTATGCGATTCGAGTAAAAAAGACACTTAGTCATCTTCCTATCCAGCGTGGTTCAGCAGACTCTAGCAATACTGCACATCCCCTCATGCTGCCAACAAAACTGAGCCTCCGTATATACCCATCGACCGAAGGATACCCAGTTTAACCGAGGCAATCGGAACACCTATTCCCGTCAATAGTTATGAAATTGTGAGCTCTGCACCCGCCTTCACCAAACAGTCAGAAACGCATATACCAACGATATCTCTGTGTGCGTATCAATAGCTCGAAAATTGTGAGCTCTGCGCCCGCTTTCGCCAAACCATCAAAAAAGCAAATATCGACGATATCTCTGTATCCCGTGTCCCATAGAAGAGTCACCCTGGAATGGTCCGAAATTTCCCTGAAAAGACCCCGGTATTCTTGAACGAGAACCGACTTTGAAGTCATGCGCTTCAGGTCCTTATTGCAACCCGACTGTCAAAATAAATCTGTTGATTTGCAGGGAAAATCCATCTATTCAACAAGCATTGCAGAGCCTCCTGTGTGGCCATGACCTCCGCCAGAAATACACTGCAGTGGTCAGTCAGCCTAATGTATATACCGCAGCCCACAGCTCTGTTCAGCATTCTGGAGCCGTCGGTATAGACCTCAAGGGCATTGTCAAGAACTTCCGGATCGCCAGACCAGGAGACCCTACTGATGACTAAGTCAGTACAATTTTCTATTTCCTTCATTTCCTGCTGGGTAGTGTGAACATAATTTTTTTTTTATTTTTTTATACGACAGTCAACGACTTCAAATTATAATTATTTTTTTTAACTGATCATAAAATGGTAACTTAAGGCATTTCAGCTGTTTATTTTTGGGATTTTTTCATTGACATACAATTCGTATGCATGTGTTTGTTACTAGTGTTTCCTAAGTAATGACTGAAATTAATCGAATGTAATAACAAGCTTTAGTTTCCTATATAGTCCGCTTTATTCAACACTATGCCCTCCTATTGACTAAATAGGACCAATGTCTGTAGTAGATTTTCTATGACTAGCAAATTTTAAATGCCTATAGTAACTTATATTGTCTGGGTTTATACCCTCTAGTACTGATGACTATGTCATTCAATCATTACACTGTTGCTATTGTTATTTCCTGCAGGGTACAGGAATATACGAGTACATATCACCAACGAATAAAACAATAAAAAGCGAATGTGGTGCTGAAAAACAAGGGCCATTGTGCAATGCAGATACTCAATTTAATTTCACATTTTTTTTTCGTACTAAAGTAAACAGAAAACACAACGTGAAGCAAAAGGGATTTCGCTACGATTTTGTAAATAAAACGAAAAAAAAAGAAAATCTGCTTTTATCTAGAAAAATGTTTGTCATATTAAAAAAAAAAAAAAAAACTCTCAATATGAATAAAGTGCGAATAGATACGTTTCATTTATACGGACGCTTTGCAAAAAATTACATTGGTATTTGTGAGTACAACGACTGAATGGTGGGCAACAATAGCGACCAAAAGAGAAACGCAACACAGAAAAAAAAAGAAACAATAAATAAATGCTCTTAATATATGAAATGTTTTCATGTTGATAGTTTATTGCTTTTCATTTTTTGTTTTTAAAAAACAACAGAAACGTCAATTTAAAAATGTGGTTTAAAGACGCGTTAAAAAAAATATTTACACAGCGGCATTTTAACTGGAAAAGAGGCATCAGAAGTATTCTTTTGTAGATTTTAAATTTGTTTTTTCGGGTCATGGCAGGTTTATTTTTTTTTTTATTTTTTTTTAAGTTATGAAGCTCTTTCTAGAAGTTTTTTAAACTACGTCGGCGGCTTAAATGGGGTTTTTTTTTGATTTTTTTTAACAGCACTTCTAAATTTATCAGTTAATTTTGTCCTTTCGCTGTGGTCTTTATCATCAATAGATTTATTGAAGTTGTTATGTTTAAACTGCCACGCCCACGATATCGATAGAAGTTTTTCATTCTTTCAACTACATTTGAAACAAAAGCAATAGAATTTCTTTTTGTTTTAAATGCATTTGAAGGAATGCAAAAGTTTTTTCTACAGAGTGGTTCAACAGGGTGCAACAATATGAGCTACATATATGGTTTGAATTCTTTATAACTTTTTTAATTATTATATTTTTATTTTTTTTTTTTATCTCGGACCAGTACTCAGGTGCATTGTGCTGGAACTAGAGGAAAGGGATAGTTAGAGAAACGACAGGAGGTGAAGCTTAATTAATTATTTTGCAGCTCTGCTTTCGCACGTTCTTTGTTTATACTCATGGGCAGTGCTGAAGCTTCGGTTCAGATGTTTATTTTTATTTTAAAATTTTAGTCTGAAACTGGGATTGGACCGAGGTCTGTTTTTGGATTCGTAGTCAACGTGCAGACTACCATCCATCGTGCCATAGCCACCCTCTAACCGATTTTAATGAAATTTAAATGTATTTAGGTTTTTGCGTCTAGAAGGACACATATGCTACATACATATATATTTTTTAAATAGAACCAGGTGGCGACGTAGGGGTAAGATATGCCTTCCCGAAACTGTGTAAACGATGAAGATAATAATGGGAGCGAAGCCGCTTGTTATATTCTAAACAATTATTTATTCTGAAAATGCAATTATTACCGACTAATTTTTTATCTAATTATATTCTTTTTTCTTTTTGTATTGAAGTTCATAAGCAGTGGTTTGAATTTACCCACGTGGGGGATGGGGTTGTGGAGTCACATATGCTCATGAAACGTATGACTAAGGGTATTTTCAGTGATGGGTCACTGATGGATGGGCGGGCAGTAGGGCGTGTCTTCTCTGATGAGATATCACTCTCTTGCATGCTACGCCTAGCGGTATGATTGTCTGTATAATAGCGATAGATGTTCATATTGATGCACGCATGGAATAGCTTGATTGAGTCTCATGTGGTCGACTTTAATTGCACCGAATGCATGTAGAGCAGTGATGTACGCCACATACAACATTTGTTGAAAAATTTACACAGGCAGTTGTTATTCTCTTTTAAAAACTTTCATTCAGTTGTCGTTGAGCAAGCGATGAATACACATGTGGATGGTTGTTGTCATTTTTTTCAGAAATTTATTATGCATTGTTGTTGTTTCTTTTTGGACGAAGCACAATAAACACACGCGATTCAATCAGAATTGAATACGAAAAAAATTAAAAAATAATAAAAGTTCACGAAATGAAATGTGAAAAGTATTTTATGGTAAGCGATGCTTTTCAAAACATTTTTATGTTACAAAACATTAAAAGCGGGTAATTAACACGTTTCAATCAGAGCTTAGATCTGAGGTAAAAGATTTCGATAAAATTAGAACTCTAGAGTTTTGGAAAAATTTAGATGTTGCGATATGTCCGGCTCAAAAAAATGTATTTAAAATATTTATAATTTTTTTCCACTACTTACTTATGTGAACAAATATTTTCTGACATGAAAAACGTTTGTTCCAAGCAGCGAAATAAAAATACCTCGTTGAATTTAAAAAATATTTTACTAATTCGCAATTGCCATGCAAGTATTAACATGGAATGTTTAATTTAAAATTTTCAAAGCGATTTTAAAAATTATAATGAGGAATGACAGATGGTTAAACTTTTTAGTCTAATATTTAATCCCAAAAAAACTGTTTTATATGAATTTTTTTTTTTTTTTTTCCCAAATAAGTGTTCTAAAATTATTTATTGAAATTGATAACTGTTATTTATGGTCCTTGATGCTCTTATCTTTTTCTTAAAATTTAAATTACATTCATTTAATAAGTTGTATTTAGCTGGCATATTCTTTCTTATTTTAAACGTTTGACATTATGTTTGCTGGGCAAATTCTCTCACCAATATATCTTCATTTTATTTTTGAACACCAATGATGTAGAGGATGAACGTGTATACAAATTTGAAAATGTTCACTTCTCTCTTCAAATAAATTTTCTTCATGAATTTACCCAAAGAGTTTGACAACTCTCAATTTAATGAGCATTTCTTACAACGTTTTCAGTTGCAAACTTTATTGCCGCTTTTCGTTTGCAATGTTTGGGAATCCAACGATGAGCTCTGTTTCTGATATTACATGTAAACATCTCCAAAAGAATAGGATACCACACAAATCTCCATTCTTGGCTTAGACATTTTTTCCAAATTGCTAATTATTCCTTTTTTTTGGAAGGCGGTGGGAAACCATCGAACTTTATTGTAAAATTTCGTATTTCCGAACTATGTGCATAATACATTTTCACTTGAAATTTATAATTCTCACCGAGGTCCACAAAACTATGTATATGATGCAATTGAATTGACGTTGACTTGGCATAGGTAGTGGAGCCATACATTGATAAGAGCATTGATAAGGCATAATTGAAAATAATATGATTGATAACATATATTTTGTTTTGATATGATACCAATTTTTGTTCTTTTTACTTGTTCATTTTTAGGGATTTAAAAATAAATAAACAAATAAATTATGCCCATGTTACGCAAAAGGAAAAAAAAACATTTTATTCAATTTAAACATGATACAAAGGCTGGCAATCATTTTGTATACCTCTTGTGTATTCCCAATTGTGATATTAATTTAGTTTATTTACGTGGAAAACTAGGTTGGCTAAAAATGTTCTCATATCGCTTCAGATGCCACAAACACACGTGCTGATACCCAGTTGGAAAAATTGTCCTAGGCGACATACTCTTCGAAGATTTTTCGTTTTTATATTTTCTATACACATTGTTGTTTATATTTTATATTTTCTAGAAACATTGGAAGAGCCAATTTACATTTAGGCTGATGTCGCTGCGACGATTCTTAGTTTCTCTTTTTAAGTCCCTTCTTGCAGTCACACTCTTTTACACAAAGATTTTGATGTGAAATCGGGGTTTGCCGCAAAGGTACATATCTAATTATTTTATTATTTGCAATATACTAAAAGATTTACCAATAATAAAATAGTGTTCATTATTTTTTATGTTCAATTGGCGAAGACTTTTTACAAAAAAATTAAGAAACATATAAAATTTTTATATCATCAAATTGACACAACTAAAAATAAAATATTATAATTCGGCAATACATACACAATACAACAAAAAATTTCACAAAAATTTTTACGTAAATCAAAGTCACTTTCTTTAAGTTCTTGAGGATGGAACTTCAGATTCTTTTTTAAAATTTCATGAATAATCGCTCTTCGAAGTCACAGTGAGGCTGCTCTTTTCCGTATTCTGCTTTCAATGTTTTCGGTAGTCCTTGAAGATCGACTAGGCCTTGTGCGACTAGGCCTCTGCTCCCACTAACGAATTAAATTTACACTCGGTCCATCACTTATTCGCCGAATACCGAACTTTGAACAAAATTGACGACGAGCAATTACGTAAGAATCATTACTCTAAAAAAATGACTCAACAGCGAACGCGCGCCGCTGTTCACTCGACCACTGCGACGTCGTGACTGACAAATCCGCACAATCGATAATTCCAACGGCGCCACTCTCCCCCGCACCGTTTATTACTTTTTGAAATAATCGTATTTAAAAATATAAATTCGCCATAAGATACCCTGTATTAATTTAAATAATAGAAGTATCAATATCAGGCATATAAGACAGGCCCTAATCCTCAGCAAAGGGGGTTAATGAAGCCAAGAACTTGTGAATGAATTATTGCTACTCATGACTCGGGTTTGTGTTTATCAATCTTTGGTTGGCTTTGCACACCCTTGTTTCAGAATACCATCGGATTAGGCCACAATTGAGGGCGGCGATGGTCGAATTAGTCTGCACCTTAACTACAAAACGAAAAATTTTTCCTGCCTTCAAGCCTAGTTTCAGACTCATAACAACATCTTGCATTTTTTCTGATTTGCATTTGCGTGTGACTTTGTGTCCAATATTAAAAAAAAACAATGGCAAGTGCTGATGTAAAACCGAAAAAACATTCTATTCTGTTCTTATCGCAAAATGACTCTTAAATACGCATCCAACTGGGCAGCAAATTCATTAAGACAAACGTATAGAAACTCGTACGAGTATGTATGGACTGACCTTTTACCCATTTCAAATGGAAAATAATTTTAACTTTTTCGCGATTTTGTTATTTTGTACTTTCATTGTCCTGTGTTTGAAGCTCTGTGTCTGTGTATGTATATGTGAGTGCATTGTTGATGTATTACTTGTTAACATACCTCTCTTTCTCTTCTCTTCTCTTTTATGTTTTTTTTTATGCTTACAGCAACTGCAATCATACATGAGAAGGGGAAAAGTGGAAAAGGAGGTTTGTACGTGTCTATAAATGCAACCGTTTCGCTCTGCCAATATTTATGTATGAGTGTAGGTGCATAGTTAGTGTAAATTTAGTATGTGCATATATTATTGCAGTGTTTTTGCTAGTTGTTTTATCAAACAACTACAAAAGCAACAATACAGCAAGTTAATTAAAACAAAACATTTTCAATTAAAACACTTTGGCCCCTAAAAGCGTTTCGAATGTGTATAAAATAAATTGTTTGTATGTAGATATGTAAGTTGGAGTGTGTGTGTGTAAATTGCAATCATTTTGCAAATAAAAATCACAAAGAGTTTAACTGAAGAACAAACAGTTCTAATAAATGAATTCTTCTAGAGAAAGATATTGCTAATTTAATTGAAATTCAGACTAGTAATTTGTTTATACAAATTTCATTTGATTTTGTCATATTTTCTAGTATGTATGTGGTGAATATTGAAATGCATAAACTAGAGGTGGCCTAAGTAACGCCTTCTGTTACGCAATGAAATTTCTATCTATTTTATATTGAAATTTTAATAACATATTAAAAGTGAAATGCACTCAAAAAGAATTTATAATTTAAAAACAATGACAAACCCAAAAAGCAGTTGAAGGCACCATCGGCAATTTGTTTAACAAAAAATGTATTCTGTAAATATCTTCAATGCTTACCCCATCACATAAGACAAAAAGAGCATCATCTTTGGTAGGTAGCTAAAGCTTACAAGAATTAGTCACTATATTTTCAACTTTGTCCTGTCCCAAAGAGTGTAATTGATTACGGTAGACATTTCCTGCACCTAAAAACAGTTAAGTTTTGGAGAATTTTGTTTTTTTTTCAAACATTTTTTATGACGGGATTATTTCTTTAAAATATTAAAAAAAAAACTATGCTGGGGCCGTATTTAACAAACTAAAGGGAAGTAATTAAAGTTAATGAGAAAACAGTGTCGAACTATTTCGTAGCGCACTGCATCAGTTGATATTCCATCACAATATTTTAACATTTTCTACCTTAAGCTATGCACACACATGTGTCAGATATTACAATATTGTCCGAAAAATAGTCATAAACGGTTTAACAACCGTGTGTACTTACAGTTTTTAATTTGCAACATTGTCACAATAAGCATTGTCAGTATATTGTACAACAATAATACTACAATCGTACAACAATCGTGAGAACACCCAACATTTCCTTTAACAGCTAATTGTTTGATATTGTAGAGTCATTTGTTAATTTAGTTCTACGTACAATAACCTTAATGTCAGATAAATATTTCTGTTGGCAATGCTGCCCGTAAATATTAAGAGACAATGTTCAACATCGAATCTGGCAACTTTTGCCATACAATAATCTGATAACCGTGTGAACTAACAATTTTTTTTTTTAATTTTTCTAGTTTTTTGACTTTTTTTTTTATATTAATAACACAAAAATTTTTTTAAAAAAATTTTTATTATAAACAAAAACCAATTTTCCTGAAGAAGCTATACAAAGGAGTAGCGAAATATTGAAATAAATATAAAATATATAAAAAGACCTTAGGCTTAAAATAATTAGTGTTATTAATTTTTTTTTTTATTTATATTTATATATTTATTTATTTATTTTATATTAACTGGGATTGTGGGAATATCTCTTTATATATGATTCTAAAAATCTAAAAATAGAAATGTGTGTGTGTGTTATAAAAAAGTAGACTCATGGATTGTTATGTTTTTGTTTATAGATTTTTTGGTTTTTGTGTTTCATATTCAACTTTAATTCTCGATTGATTAGTTGAATTTTAAACATATAGATCTTGGGTTTGTATTCAAAAATTAGGAAAAATCCACTGATGAGCTAAGTAAGCATTAGTGAAATAGTACTATATGAATATGGTTTCCTGCTCAGTTATTGAGTTTGCTTTTGTAAAAAAAAAAATATTTTATGAGAATATCATAAAGTATGTAATACTAAATTCCACATATATTTTTTAAGGGAAAAAAGCACAATTAAAATCATATATATTTATTTATTTTTTATAATATATTTATTTTTGTTGGCATATAAATTTATTGTCGTACAACTGTGTGACAATGAAATTGTCCCATTTTTTACAATAGTCTGAACTGACAATTGGCAGTACATTGTCATCTCTTACAATATTATAATATCTGGCAATCGTGTGTAAATAGATTTGGACTTAAAATAAAAATACTACAAAATGAATTCAGAAAAACAAAAAAATAAAAATAAAAATAAAAAATTAAATATACAAAGAAATTTTTTTCGGTGAAACCGACATACGTATTTGGTAAAAATGTT
Organism: Dexiosoma caninum; assembly: GCA_963924685.1. Lineage (NCBI taxonomy): Eukaryota > Metazoa > Arthropoda > Insecta > Diptera > Tachinidae > Dexiosoma > Dexiosoma caninum. The sequence goes on along the minus strand of OZ004725.1, from coordinate 27,708,959 downwards.
CAGTTAACAAGGAGTTGATTTCGCAGACGAGCCAGCCCTGATATGTCTCTTCAACTGAAACGTAGTCGTTTCACTTAACGGTGCCGTATGAGTAAGAGAGAAGATACTGCTTGAATTAGGGTCATTTGTCACTTTATGATCTGAAGCAAAGGAAGTTTCACACTATAATACTTTTTATCATCTCATGTCAAATAATCAGTTATTACGTGCAAGTTTGATAGTGTGAATGGAATGTGTTATGAAAATGACAAATAATGTGTTAATAACAGCTGGGCCAAAAGAAATAATCCGGGGCAAAAGTCAAAACCCGATGTTCTTTTGCTGTAATTTTTTTTATTTTTATGAAAAACTTTGGTTCAGCTTCTGATATCGGCCAAGTGGCTGCCGCTAGATTTGAAGGCCATGCCATCACATAAGACTTCCTCGTTATTAGACATTTTTCTAAACAAGAAGATTTCTCATTTCATCACGGTAGTATTATTACAAAAACAAATAAGAAAAGAGCAAAACTACAAAACAAATCATTTACTGTTGAACCGGTTTTTTTCGTTCTACTTATACTTTTCAATTTGTTTGACGTGTGTCAGGGCAAAAGCAAAATCTCATATTACTTTAAATTTTTGACAGTCACAACAAATTTCATTAGATTTCTTACTCACAAAGTCTTATGAAAGTCGTAGGACTTGTAGTATAGTCTGAAATACCCTTAATTAACACAAAAGTGAAATGAAATGAAATATAATTGTATTTTTAAATATGAAATTGTAGCGAAATATTTCAAATTCAAAGACGGTTTGAATAATATTGTTAATTTGTTGGCCCGATATTTTTTGTCGCTTAACAACTACAATTATCTTATAATGCTGCAGATCTGAACAGCACTGTGCGTCTTTATGTGAAAACTACAATTTGTCTTTAGTGGACATATTTTGGAAAAATTCAATTCGTATTGTAAAGGAAAAACATTGAATGACTCGCTAAAAATACAATCGTGATTTCATATCAGCAAACATCGCTGGTTATAAAAACTCCATATGTCTGTTGTGATTGGCAATCACATGAGGGTTACAATCATCGAAAATGAATATTTGTGTCTTTTATAAGCGATTGTATTTTAATAAATAAAAAGCTCGTGTGTTTATATTTTGTGGTTTTACGGTATGAATAGCATATGTGTGTTGTACATACACACGATTACATACACATGTACATAAATATATACGAACATAGTTATTTGTGCCATTCTTTCATATACATATGTATGTATCTTACATATATATTTAAACAAAAATTTCCTTTATAAATCACATATGTTTCCTTTTTGGTCTATCTATCCGTCATTTATCGAAAGAACATTTTAACTCAAAAGAAAAAACTAATAATTAAATAAAAATGAATTGCAAATTTAGAACTAAATTTAAGACTAAACAAAAGACGAAAATTTTGTAATATAAATTAGAAAATTAATTGGATTTTCAGCAGTAAAGAAATTATACATATCAATTTAATTATTTTTTTTTTATTGTAAATATCGATTGTGCGGAGTTGTAAGTCACGATGTCGCAGTGGTCGAGTGAACATCGCGCTTTCGCTGTGAGACATTTTTTATAAGTAATGATTCTGACGTAATTACTCGTCGACAATTTTGTTCCAAGAAAAATGTAATTAATTCGTGGGTGCAGAGATTCCGCGCAACTGCTTCGGCTATGAATGCCGTGAAGTTATACCCCTAATGTAGATACATACATATATTCTTATCTTGTACATATTCTATAGCGTCTGTTATTATACATTTATGATAAATGATGAATTTGCTTGCATATTATAATACGTTAGTGTAGCAAACCTTAATAAATATTACTACAATATTTCCCATTCCTGTGAAGCAATTCATTATTTAATAGGGGCTTTCCATATTAAGGTAACGATATATATATATTCCAAAATATATGAATACATTTTTTGTACGTGTTTTATAAGTAAATGGTTTTTTTTTTATTAGGGGTTCCCTGTGTGAAATGGTTACACGATTATTCGTTAAATGTTCTTTAAGGAAATTGAAAAATTTTACATTTCTAATTAAGAAAGCACAGCAGTCTACAAGTTGTTTTAATCTGATTACTCTCTGGCGATTAATTTAATTACAATTTAGTTGTCAATTCAAACGATTCGATTATTGAGATTTGAACAATCGAATAATTTAAATGCAACATCCTAATATTTTTTTTGGGGATATGCTGATGGCAGCAGCATTTAACAACCTTTAATTAAACGAATCAGTAACAAATGCCTGCTGATTGCATGCCAAACATTTATATTTTTTACACATATTCACTGTCAGTCCACAAAAAAAAGGGAAAAAAGCAAATGTAAAGAAAGAAACAGAACCAGCGAATAGCATATATATTCAGATTTCTCTTTCATGCCTTTTCACTTTGACTACAATGACGTCGTGAGTGGGCTTGTAAGTATAAATGAAATCCAGTCGTACAACTGTGTGATTAATAAAGAAGACTTGTGCATTAAACAAAACAAAAGTGAAAGAAAAACAAAATAGAAAAAAAAAAAGAAAATGTTTGTATACGAAGGCTGAATGAAATTTTGGTTAAAGATTGTTTAAATGAAGTCAATATGTATTTCATTGAGTCAGAATGAAAATATACATTTATACGTGTATGTGTGTTTATATATAGGACTTGTATGTATGTATGTATAGACATACACATATAGAATGTTAAAAAGAAAAATGAAGCATAATTCGTAGGGCGTTTATGTGCTAATTGTACTCTGGATTGACTTTTGGCTAGAAATTTCATTTCAATTTTCGTTTTGTTTTTTTATTTCTTTGTTATTTGTTGTAATTACATGACGACTGAGCTGGTGTTAAATGGTTGATTGGTAAAGATTTTTGTTGTATTAAAAAAAAAATGTATTCTTTGGAGCCTAAAAATGTACGCTGAAGAATTTAATTTAACTGAGTAATATTATAAATTGTTTTTTATAAAGGATGTGTATTAAAAACATTTCACTTTTAGGCTTCCTGCCTTTTAGACTTAAAGGCCAACAACAAAGGCAAAATAAATCTATAGCTATTTTTCATACTGGTTTTTTGCTAATCCAAAATAGGCAAAATTCATAAAAGAGTTCTTAGATTTGATTTTTTATAAAATACAAGTACCTATTCATAGTATCGCTTAGAAATAACTTGGAAACAAATTCTATGAAATTGATGAAGATGTTTCTTCTTCCAATTTGTTTTTGCTAATTCGATGTTTTAATTATGATCATCGCCAAGAAGCTAAACAAAGGATAATTATAATTAGAACATTTTCTTCTTGCGTTTGTAGTAATTTTCTTTACTCTTCGTCATAAATTTGTTATTATTAGCTGAATACTACGGTGTTACTTGAGTCGACTCGTCCTGGTCAGTTGCCTTTCAAAGTAACGTAATCATCTGAATGCTGTAAATAGTTATGTAATAATTTGCCATACTTTAAAAGTATTAGAAATATGTTGACTAATTAACAATATACTTACCAATTATTATATGTTTACAGCACTTATAGGGTTGATGAACTCATAAAGTTGATGCTGATTAAACAACCAAAAAATTAGAATTTTGGCAAATATTTTAATTAAATTTGTGCGCTTTTGCAAGGCTGAGAAGAGAATAAAGTCACAATTCTTGATTAATACTCACTAAGTTTAAACGCGCCATTGATTTTCTTAGATTTCAGGGTGGCAATCGCTGTAGTAGTCTGCACTTTGACTATAAAACCAAAAAAGTCCTGGGTTCGACCCCAGTAAAAAAACCAAGTCATAAAAAAATTCGTATTTGTTTATGATGTGCTTTAGTGTGTCTTTGTTACAGTTGTTGTCAGAAGGTTTCACTGGCGAAGGCATGGTCACTGGTCACTCATCAGTAGAGGCTTCAGCTGATAGCAATCCACAGGCATATCAAAACGCCCTCTTCCGTCGGTATTGTGTAGCATGGACAAAGCAAAATAAGTACTAAAAATTGCTACTAAAATCGAAGCTTTAAAATTTAATACGTCTCCTTGACATCGGAGAGGTACTTCAATACTGCTATAAAAACAAACAACGTGCAAAAGCCGAGTTGTAAGATAGTGAAGCCTCACCCCTTGTAATTTCTCTAACTATACCTTTTCTCTAACTCCAATACAATGCATCGCATGTGTAGGGGTCATGTCCTGAGTGCTGGCCCAATATTAAAAAAAAATATTGTCTAAACACACTGTTGTAAAGTAATAAGTTTACTGCTGCTGGCCGAAGTTGCTAGTGCGTTAGAGAACCCAAAGTCGTGTAGTCGAATCCTAAGCCAGTCAGCAAAAATTCTTTTAATATGCAGTAGTGCGTATCCTTCACCTTTTTGTCAATATTTTACACATGAACAAGTAAATGTTTATAGAAAAGTGAAAGTGAAAAATATGCTTGCATTGGTGATTTTATCAGAAAAATTTAATTTAAAATTGCGATTAAGAAGTTGAAAGCTGTACTGAATGAGTATACTCATCAGGAGAATTGACTGAAATCGCATGATTTCGCCATAAATAATGCCAGTGAGCTGCGAATTTCTTTGCCTATTTCTTTTTAAGAATTTAATTTCTGTGGCTTTTCGTAAGTCCACAGAATGACTCGAGTCCAATTAGGGGCAAATTGGTCCCCTTATTGCCAGGTACTCCTCCATTTCATTACCATCATAACCCTCATCTTCAGAGACCCAACCCAATGTAACAGCGTTAATGTTCTATAAGTCTTTGAGAAGATCCAGGTGCTCGTATGCCATTCTTGAGGTTATCATGGTTGCCGGAAGGGTCCTAAGAGTGCCTTGATTATCTGATAGTATGTATGATCCTACGGAGACACTCCCCCCCACATATTCCGATGGCGTTAATTTCTACCTGGAAGAATCGATTTTCTGAATCGGGGCCCGTTGATTGCCGTCCCGTTTCTGCCATTCTACCTGATATTGCCGCTCAAAGTTCTCTCGGTCGTTGTTTCCACCCAGAAGCTTCTTAAGAGAACCGTTCTCGGTGACGCCCTATCATTACTGCGGAGAATTGGGGTATCTATATATATAGATCTGAATTGATTAGGGTAAATAAAATATACCACTTCTTAATGAATATGCATATGAATATAAAATATCTATCATTCGTTAAGCTTCAGCTATCAAATCAATTGAAGTTAAATTCTAATTTTAATTCGGTAGGCATTCGTCTAGAGAATAATTCTTTAGTAATTTTCAAAAAGAAAATATGTATATTTAATGAGATACTGATGCCTGATGACACAAAACATATGAAGTCGTTCAAAAATTTCACATTAAAATTTATTACCGGAATTACTTCCCATTAACAGAACTGGTTATAAAAATTATAACATGAATGAATTTTACACAATTTATGCCCCATTTTTATATGCATAAAACTGTATGGATGGTTACATGTGTTACATAAGCTTACATGCGTACATACATACATACACATATGTGTTCGTATATGATTTTTCACATAATTAATAATTTAGCACCCATCATCGTCATCATCCTTAAACAGCCTCGGCAATTTTCTCTGCCACCTTAAATAACATTTTAATATATTAAAGAAAATTTATATGTACATACATCATTTGGCTGAAAGGAGAATGTAACGGGAATAAACCATTTCATCATTTAAACCCATAAAGTGAACAAGAAGTATAAAAACAATGTATTTATTTTTGCCATATAAAAATACATTTTTATGTTGAAGCATTCGCGGCAGTTTTATGAACGTATTGTATTGCCTTGTAAAGAATTATATTTTTTGCAAACACTAATAAAACGCATTGGGAATATTAAGTCATAAATACAGGAACAGCGAAACAATTCGTGAAAGAAAATATTCAAAGCATTTTCATTGCAAATAACTTTAACGAATTAAAGACACAAATAAATTTTGAATCCGTTCAATTTTGTGGAATATATTGTGAAATATACTTATGAAATATATGCATTGTAATATAACAGAATCTATAGAAAATCATCGTACGAGTTACTGTCTACGGCCTGTTAACTATTACAGCTGTAAAATGTTGCAAACATATGATTTACCGTCAATGATTGCACATTTTTTTAATTGCATACATAATGGTAAATTGATTCAATTGGATATCATGAAATCGATACAATAAAAAAGATTGAAACAACTTTTTTGATATCAATTGTATTATTAGGTAGATTGGCTGGTTGCTGCTGATGTGAACGTATAGAAGGTGCCAGCATATTTGGGTCCACTTTATTATGGTTCCATTGTGAAACTTGTTGTGAAAAAAGTTTCACATGTTGTAGTGACAGAGACCATGAGTCTCATGTATTAATTGCTTACAATTATTTTTTTTAGCATAATTAGATCAAATCAAAATTAAATCTGAATCAAAATCAAAATCTTCGTTATTTTCAAATCAAACTGCTGCTTCTAGAAATAAAGCTGATTCTGATAGTTTTGAACTGCTAGCAATGTAAATTTTTATTTTCACATATTTCTCTATATATTACATATACAGTATTATATTATTTCGTTGGCATTTCACTATAATTGTGATTCCAGGGGAATTGATTAAAAGCGCATGATTTCACCTTAAATTTTAAGAGAACAGTAAAGCTCACATGTTTTTAATAAATAAAGTAGGAAATGCATTACATTTTTAGTGAATGGAAATCATTATACGTGCAATATATAATAGAAATTTAAAGGAAACTCATACATTAATAAAAAACTACTCCGAAGAATTATATAATGTATTTTAACTGGAAGTAACATGAAACGTTAAAATTTTTTTTTATTTAAAATATTTTAGATTTTTATTAAAAAAAAAAAAAACTTGAAATAACTTTTATGGTTTTTTTTTAAAGTCACTGTTCAGTTTTATAAATTACAGTGACAGTACTTCACAAAATGAAACAGTGGCATGAGCTAAGTCTCCAAAGCAGAAATTAACTAACTCCCCAAAGTGTGGGGGCTTAGTTCATATGTACTAAGTTCCCCAATTCAAAAGTTAAGTGGCAACCCAAATATTTTACTATAAGTTGCCTGACATCTTTGTTTTTAAATATTTATAACTTCGTGAAAATATATTTCCCAGTTTTCAAACGTTCTAGATTACGTACGATAGAAAAAGGAATATTTAAACAAACGCTTTCTTAGTTTTAACTCTTTAATGAAGAAGTAAATTTTTAATTTTCATTACATTTAAATTTCATATTCATAATTTCTAAAGTAGCAGCAAAATATTCTCGTTTAATTTTTTCTCTTACGGTTTCTTTTATGCTGTGCAAATTAAAGTCAACTGCGTACAAATAGCTGCCTGTTGGGAAATTAAAAATATGTTTTTATGTACATTTCATAATAACCACAAAAGATTTTCCTTGTTACTAGCAATTTTTATTTGAATTATTATGGGAATACGTGTGTCTTATCTGACTTGTTTGTGGCTTGTGCTTTGAGGAACCTTCCAAGTAAACTTCTCATTAACTGCATATTAAATTTGTATATTATTTGGCATTAAAAACTTTAATGCAAATATGAAAAATATTTTGTTTTAAATTTCTATAAAAAAAAATATAAGCAAACAGTTGTTTAGAATTTGCATAAATTATAGTAGACAATATTAAATCGTCATTGGAATAATTCACAATCGCATTCATTGTCTAACAAAAAAACAAAAAAAAAACAATATTATTTTGTGGTTTCTGCGCTTATTTGTCTGGTCAATACGCTAATCTGCCGCCATATGCGATATATTTTTATTTATTTAAAAATCTACCGATTTATGAAAACAATTTTTGAAATCATGTGGCTTGCAATTGTATTCAATTAATTTGCTTTTATTTTGTTTCATTTTTTTTTTGATTTTTACACTGTGACGTATGATTTATATTTACATATGCACAGTATGTAAATTATCACCTGAATATTGCTTATACGCATACGAAAATGAATAAATACGCAATATATCTTTAGTAAAAAAAACAAAAGTTATTCAATTTAAATATCAATAAAAAAAATTAAATAAAATTTGTTATCAATTTTATATTAAAAAAACAAAAATAAATGAAAAAAAAGCTTTATAATGATACTTTTTTGATCACATTCGATGGAAAGTATATCATTTATTCACTAACTTTTGGGGACATACATATGTAGTGCGTTATTGAGATTTCCAATTTCATAATATCGACCCCTGTGCGCGAAAATATCGTATGTTACAAAAACTAAATTTCACAGGAGAGCGTTTTTATTCGTCTTTTTCTTATTTGCCTGACAGCAGTAACTGTCACATACGATAAAATGTACATAGTGTTATCTCCATATTGGCATATAAGGTCTCATGTAAGTCAACTGTTTTGGACTTAGAAAACTATGTTCTTTAATGGCAAATTTTCAAAGTTAATAATTTTTTTTTTTTCTATTATACAAAACTTTTGATTTTGATTTGTTGATACATTTCCTTTACTTATTTCTTTAACTTTTTTCTAAGTATTTTTTTTTTTTTTTTTTTTACTTTTCTTACCTTTTATGCAAATATTGTCTTTCATGTTATTTTTGATTACCTCAGGATATTTGTAACCATCTTCCGACAGACATAAAAAACCCCTACTATAACCAGCAATAACTTTAACTACATACATAAACATAAAGGATTGCAAGTGTAGTAGTGCATAGTATGCGATACCGTAGACTATCTGGCATACAGTTTGAACTGTATCTACGAGTATAGTCTACTTTGCCTGCCTTCAGAACAATTTTATATTTAATATTTTTATTCTTCTACTACATACAATCCATATACATACATACGTACGTACATATATATAGTTTTTACTATTATCGTCTTTTTGCAAGTATTTGCTGTTTGTTAACCCCGAAGATATTATAATACAAAAGACACAAAGGCAGATTGTGTTGATATGTCACACTTATATTATAGACTAGATTTTTCTTTCTTCTTCCTCAATTTTTTGTAGTTTTTTTATTTTTTTTTCTATTTGTCATTCGGGCACTTGTAACTCTGTAAGGAAAATCTTCTATAGCAAGCTCCCAATATATACCGGTTTTTTTTTTTTCTTTGAATTTATTCGTACTTACTTGTATTGTTGGTGGAAGGGCTTTGTGTTTCAATAACACGTATATACCTACACATGCACTATACCTACGTTATATACCCTTTTCGGTTCGCCCGTTAAGTACTTGTTTGTTTTTAGTTTAGCTTTAACAAATACTCCTCAACTTTTTACGGGAAAGTGACTTTGATGTTTTTTTTATTGTTGTTGTTATTTTGTCTGTTATATCTTTTAATAATCACTTAGACCAACACATGGATACTGTGATACACGTGCATGCACAGTTATGTCTTCATATAGAAAATATTAAATGAAAATACAGTAGCCAGTCTTTATTCTCTAAGAAAAATTGCGTTGGTCCCAGTGAAGGGTAAGAAATCTGTGCAGTTTTTGTATGTGTATGCAAATGTTTAACATACCCATATGCATACATACATACATACATACATACATACATGCATATATACATTTCTATATTGGCAAGAAAGGCAAAGCACATATGTATAAGAGTTGCAGCGATCATTTAAAAAAGCACAGTAATATAGCACTGTGGAACAGCCAGCACGATGATCGTCATGCACTAATGGTACAGTAGAAGCTCGAAAAGGTGAACTAGTTTGTTTTGGGTATACTTAACTGTTTGGAATTCTTAACATTTGGTGCACATTCAGTACAACGGGAGAAATTGTGCCATGACTGTGCGACTCTTTCTTATGGATCGTCTACGATGCACTAAAAGGAGTTTTATAGGATTCTAAATTTCTACTGTAGATGAGCCTTGAAAAAACACAGCTGAAAAGAAACAACAATAATTTCTTCTTTGAGGTTATGTCGACGCATTAATTTTTGAAGCCTTGAAAAAGTAATTTTATTTATCAGAAACCACAGACATTTCAGAATACAGTTTTGATGGGACGCTATTTAGAATTCAACATAGGATCTTCTGGTTGCAAATACAAACACGCTTGCAATACAACCACAATGCATAAATGCCGATTTTGAAGTAACATAAACCACACTGATCGTCAAAAATGATTCCGATGAAATAACGATCTTTCAATGGTCTTCAGACTGCTTAACTAATGATTGTGGTGTGAAATAAAAGAAACTCTAGTGTAGGGTCTGGCAAGAGGAACTTCCGAACTTTGACGGCCATCTTGCTGAAGCTACATCTGTCGCATTAGTTGTCATTTATTCAGTCTGTTTTACCAAATCAGCATGGATGTTTATAATTTTACTTTGGAAGTTATCTGCACAATATAATACTTGTTGCTGACTGGATAAAAAGCAGTTCAATGGTGTTTGATCGCATAAACGAGGCGGCCATTCGACTAGACTATTTCTCAAATAGAATTTTTAAGATTTACTTGGATACCGTCTCGTGGTCTCGAGAGAACAGGCTGTCCTCAGGATGAGCATGAACACCTGTTATTTTCGCCTAACCTCAAGGTGGTCTCAACACTGCGAAAATTTTGTGACGTTTGCTAACTGGTTCATAATTTTTAACCCTCAACTAGGAATACACCATGCTGGGAAGCTCAGCATTTTCTATTCTCTGTGTACTTTCTTAACTTTTCTTTGTGTTTAAATTTTATATCAACCTTTTTTATGGCTTCAATGTTGACTAGTTTTTTTTTTTTCTATGGAATGGCAACAGCAGCCGGAGAGACTTTCATTCATATCGGGAGGATATTATCACAGACATGTATAGATATTCCTATCCCTACTAGACTTAAATCACCTCTACCGGCGTTCCTTTCTATTTTCCCCACAGCCACTAATTTATTTGGGCACTCATTCCTTCCTTAATGATTTCATATATGGGCCTCTCAGAGTATCAGCTTTAAGTCATTGGTGAGACCACGATGGCAATAGAATTCTCTATCGACACAGCAGTATCAAGGAAATTGTGTGCTATATAGAGTTATAAAATCTAAGTGAGCGAATGTAATGGAATACATCAAATTTGGTTCGGATCCATTTTTAAGTTATGGAAACACATACACATACACACGTACATCCATACTCTGACATCATTGCGATAATAGTCAGAGTCGACGCCACCGACCTGAAAAGGTCAAAACGTGATGAAAAGAATATGTACAAGCCAATTTTCAAAATTTGCTGTAAATTCAGGAAGTAATTGTAGCGGGAAATTAATATAAATAATATTGAAATTTTAAATAACAAAATCTGGAAGGGACTTAAATGGAAGCAAAGTACAAATCCAATCCTTTTGAAAAATTAAACTGCTAAATTGATAATCCTAACTGTTTGCACTACTCCGCCATGTAACTTAGAGTTTCCATGCACTAAAAATTCCCTGTAGGAAACCTGGGACCAATTGTGTCTTAGCCAGTAATTTGTTATCGATTGGTTTTGGTGACTTTATGATGACATTGTCAAGTCTATAGTCGACACTTTTTATTTTGCCTTTGATTTGGAGTGAATTGAAGAGAAGAGAAGGGAAGAGAAAAGAAGAGGAAAGAAAAGAAAAGAGGAGAAGAGATGAGATGAGATGAGAAGAGAATAGAAGAGAAGAGAATAGATGAGATGAGATGAGAAGCGAAAAGAAAAGAAGAGAAGTGAAGAGAATTGATCTTTTTCTTTACAGCTGCAAAACGATTTTTTACACTCTAATTCTGTTGTGGTGAAAATAGATGAGATTACTCTCAGTTTCCCTATTGACTGACTGCATAGGACCGACGTCAGTAGTAGATTTTCAATGACACAGACATGTTAAAAGTCTATAATCAATTACATTGCCTGGAGTATAACAAGTAGGAAGTATTATAATCAGTAGAAAATCAGTACAGTTTGACTATTGTCATTTCCTGCAGGGTTGTGATTGGATTTGTGGCACATGTGTGAGTATGCGTTAGTATAAGTAAATATGGTTGTTTTTGTTGTTCTCGATTCTTCTATATACAATGATATATGGGTTGTTAGTATATTCATATTTTTAGAATGCTTATATTTTATTTTTAAACTTGCACAGCAAGCGAGCTCATAGATTTTATTTTCTTGTTGTTGTTGTTGTTGTTGTTGTTGTTGTTCTACTCAATAGAAACTCCTCTACGTTTTCCTCGCCCATGTGTGCATACAACATGTTGTGTGTGCAATGGCCTAGAATAACCCTTTTTTCAATTCATACTTCATTTATGAAGCATACAAAAGGCTGGAATATACTCGTAACATACACAAAACATCTAAGCCAACCGCAAAATATTGGCTAAAACAAAAAAAAAAAAGAAAAAAATCTGGCATTAAAAAAAATAAAATAAAAGTTTGTTACTTTAAGTTTCGAACAGCAAATTTGTATCTGTTTCCTATTAAGAAAAAAAACAAAAACCAAAGCAAAGAATAATAAATAAAATGAAAAAGAGAACAAACAAAATTTGTGTTACATGTTACAGCAGAATGAATTCCCCAGTTTGTGGGATTAAAAGTTTCCGGCAAATAAGCTGGTAAAAAAAAAAAGAAATACAACATTTTACAAAAGCAACCATCAATCAAATACTGCCAATTGAGTATAAGAAAACTTCGCATCTGTTCCCGTTTTCATTTTCAGCAATAGAAAGTCTTTTAATGAATGTACAAATCAAAAACATGAAAATATTTTTATAATACTTTTTTTTTTTTTTGGTTTCGATTAACACAATTTCTTAATTGATTTAAAAGGTTTTACTTTTGGAACAAGAAAACAGCAGCTTTTTTAAGTATTTTTTTTTTCTATTTTCATTAGATAAGAGTGTTTAATATGACTAAAGTATTTCGATCTGCATGTTTTAAATAGTGGCCAAAATTATTATATGTGCCGGCTATGCGGTCACTTTATTAAAAGAATGATAGATCTCAACTCCTGTACATTTTTAACGGAGAGGTGACCGGATCAGCAGCTGGCTAAAGATAAAGATCTATAGCTTAAAAATCTAAAAGAGTCGATTTAGCAATTTTTGGCTACAAGTAAAATTCTGTAGCGTTTTTAATAAATTGTCTAGATATCGAAATGTCTTAGAAGTTCAATTTCCTTGTAAATTTGGCGCTTAATGTGTTTGGGTACAGATGAAGGCGGTACTGTTCAGTGACCAGTAAATCATTCTTCGCCACTGAAACCTTCCAACAAGAACTGACACGAAGACACACAAATGAATAACAGAAAAAATGCGAAATATTTTTATAAGTCTGAAACAGGGGTTGAACCCAGGAAACTTTTTCGTTTTATAGTCAACGTGCAGACACATTTGCAAGGTTCTTCATAAGAAACTCTTTGAGCAGATTAAAATCTGTCCGTTTTTTTTTAAAGAAAAAAAATCTGAAATTACTATTTAATTATGAGATTTTCTTTTTAAATACATTTTTCGTTTTTTTTGCAACCAGCATCAAGTACATCTTTTCCTATAAATATTTTATGTATCTCTTAACCATAAAGATTTATTTAATTTGTTTTTTTTTTTTTTTTGATATTGTCGTTGTTCTACAGCAAAGTACAGTACATAAATAAATCTATAAAAGTGTACATTAATGTGTGTGGCGTTGTCGTTGTTTGCGTGTATCTGTATTTAATAACACAATTGTGTTGGTTTCTGTATATTTTGTTAATTAAAATCGACAACATTTAATCACCTTGATTGATGAATATTGAAAAGCACGAAATACTTTGCTTGATGTGCTTGATGATAATAAAGCGATAATAAATATAATCAAAGAGCCCGCATGTGCCAGTATATAAACGAGCTTTGTTGTTTGTTTGCATTTGACTGTTGTATAACAGACGGCGAGCAATCAATTCCACGCCATACATTTACAAACACATCAACATATACCACTATATATTCATGGCATCGCACCACTGTAATGCAAAAATTTATTAAATTTACAAATTTTTCAAGATTAATAATTATTCCATCATAATGATTTGTTGTTTCAGAAATTTTAAGTTATTGTCTGATAAGGAATAATAATATTCCGTACTTGACTACCAAAGTAGTTTAAAATTTAATCATTAATAATTTGAAATTATAAATACTAGAGAACAATTATTTTTTTTTTATATTGCTGCAGCACTTAGGGGACGACCCCTACACATGCGATGCATTATGCTGGAACTGGAGGAAAGGAATAGTGAAAGTGCTGATAGGTGCTGACGCTTCACTTTCTTACAACTCTGCTTTTGCATATTTCTTTTCTTTTTGCAATGCCTCTGATGTCAAGGAGATGTATTAAATTTTAAAACTTGAAGCAGTTCACTATTTATTACATTATTTATTTATAATTATTATGTAGACTTAACGAACTCGGTTTGAATACAACCATGCATATCTTTTTGTAAGTACAAACTGTCATTTGAATTAACGGATATTTGTCTGACCTTGTTGCCACATTTTACTTTATTGTTACTTCCAACGTTGCAACATTTCACTCTCAGACTAGAATATAAGCAGCACTACTTGTTTAAATAAATTCACTTTGCTACGTGTCTTCAAACGATAAACTTCTTTGTCCGGTATTAATTTCTCGGACGGGCTGAATATTTTTTTGAGATATAAAATAAAGTAGTACAACTTAAAACAGAACTTGTGTTTTTTTTATTGTTATTCATTAAATAAATATAACCTATAATCTTAGAAATAAAATTATTTCAAACTTTGCTTTTTAGTAGCCATTTTTAGTCATTATTTTAATTCGCTGGTGCTAACGAGGACGAGAGCGCTCTGACGTACCTGTGGATTGGTTACTGCTGAAGCCGGTACTGTTCAGTGACCAGTGTGACTATGCCTTCGCGACTGAAATCTTCCAACAACAACAACTAACACAAAGTCACACTAAAAACACATCATAAAACATGCGAAACGTTTTTATGATTAAATCTGTAAATAGGCTCGAAGCCAGGAGTTTTTTTTTTTGTCTTTGTAGTCATCGTGCAGACTATTTCAGCCATCGCTACCTTCAATTAAAATTTATTACGTTTATATGAGCGCAAAAGCTCGTACAGTTAGTTGACTGTATATTATTTGATATATAAATTGTGAATTAAATTGCAACTCATGATACAAGTGTGTCATTCTTTGGTTATGAGGTTGGTGGTGTGACACTTGCTTTATACACCCCTGTTCTTTAGACAACGATCGGATGAAGAGGTGCCGATCTAAAACAAGAACACTTCTGTTCGCGCATACTCCAAATGAGAATTTTGAAACCTTTTTACTCTCAGTAATTTTCACGACTTTAAAAGTGATATATTTTCTTCAAAAACGGATTTAAGCATTTACTTTTTATTAAAAATAAAATTTCATTAAAAACTTGTTTTCGTTTAAAAGTAAATTTTTCTTAAAAAATACTTTTTCGTTTTTATCAAATATCACACCTTTTATTTTTTTTTATTTTTTCATCTGGGACCAGCACTCAGGAGATGACTCCTACACATGCGAAGCATTGTGCTGGAACTATAGGAAATTGATAGTAGGAGAAACGACAGGAGGTGAAGCTTAATTAATTTTTTTTGCAGCTCTGTTTATACTCGTAGCAGTGCTGAAGCTTCGGTTCAGTAGCCATTTTTATTACTGTTTTACTTCGGCGGTGCTACACAATACCGACGAATTAAAAAGTACCTTAAAAACTTTCATATTTATTATTCTCTTAAACATTTTTTTTTTGAAAATACATTTATATTTTGTAAATAAAATAAATTAGATAATAATTGTACCATTAAAAAAGTATTTTTAAACAGTTTTATAATTATGTTTTTTTATATAATTTTATCATACCAGTACATCATATCTACATATAAAATTGGGTGATTCCAATGCATTTCCAAAATCAATACACTTTATTTTAAGCTTTTGCATATTTCATTTTTAAAAAAAACTGCAGCTTTTTTCTCAGATAAGCCACCTTTTAAGTATTAAATTTTTAATAAACTGGGCAATACTGCAGAATTTTAATAATAATAAAAAAAGAAGAAGAAAAAAATAAAAGCAACGTTGTAAAAAAATGAGAGCAAAAGTAACAACCGCACTGTGAAATGATCCCCAAGTACTTTTAACCCCAAAAAGCAGATTATATACATTATTCAATACAACGAACACTAACAAACAAAACAGAAACAACAAAACAACAAGCAAAGCAAAACAAAATATAAAAAATTATCTGCCAGGCAAACCAAAACGACCAACAGACCAACCGTTCAATACCAACAAAAAGACCCATTGATAATTTGATCCCTGACGTTCACAATTATTTAAAAACAGTGACTGCAGAAATTTTGCAAAAACACCGAATGAAATTTTATATAAAGAAAATCTAAATTGTGGCAGGATCATTAATTTTTATTTTTATCATTCGAACGTCACTAAGAGAGGACCCCGTATACATATCGCATATGTTACGCGTTATGTTGGAACCAGGTGGTAAGGTTTTGGATACGAGGGGATATGGGGACTAATGTTTTTTGGACATTCAAGTTGAATTGTCCCACGTCAAAAGTGACAGAAATGAGCTCTGCAGGCAGTTTATTCCACATAAGTACTGTTTGGTTAAAAAATACTTTTATGCGCAGTGTGATTCGCTGCCAAATTAACCAGAAGTTAATGCCTGGAAATGGACGGGTTTCGGGAACAAGTTCCATGATGTCATCGCAATATAATAACGATACTCCACTTTGCTACGATGCTCAAGAGATGCAACAGAGTTTGCTACCCTACCGCGCCCAATGAATCACTTTGCCCTCCCCTCTACAGGGTCAATTCAAAAACTTCAAAATAGAGTACCGGGTCGAGTTCATTAAAATCAACTGAAGAAAATCTGTTTTTCTTAATATTGATACTCATATGTCAATACAGCTATACGAGGTTTGTTCAAAAACCAAGGTGACTTTTCATATTTTGCGAGCAACGTATGTATGTATATGAAATTAAGATTTTTTGTTGTTGTGTTGGTGAACATGTTCCGAACATATGTTCACAGTTTCAAGGGCATATCGTGCTTAGTTGGTTTTTGACAGCAAAAAAAAAGTTAGACATGTTTTGTTATTCTTGTCGATTTTCTATTATAATAAAAATGGAGCAAAGAATTTCCATAAAACTTTTTGCTATAAAAAATACTTGAAATGTTGACAGTGGCGTACGGTGAGTCTGCTCTAAGTAAAATAATATTTTACAAGTAGTAAAAACTACTTAGCGGACAAAATGCCGACGACGATCCATGCTCCGGCTGCCAAAAATACATCAACAACAGGATATAACATCGAACCTGTGAAGTGAATTGTTTTCTAAAATCTTCGAATCAGCATAAGGTAAGTTGCTGAGGATGTTGGCATATCAGTTGGCTCGTGTCATGAAATTTTTTCGGACATGATACGTGTGTCAGCCAAGTTTTTTCCGAAACTTCTGAATTTTGATTCGCTTAGGAACTCTTGATTGGCATTAGTGATGTTACTGATTTACTCAAAAGGGTCATAACTGTTTAAAAATCATGGGTACATGGTTATGGTGTCGAAACCAAAGTCCAATCGTCTCAGTGGAAGCAGCCGATTGATGAAATAAAAACTACATCGCTGCATGAGCTGACGGCTATACCGAAAAATATTACTTAGATGAATAAATAAATATTTTTTCATAAAAATCTAAAGAAAGTCACCTTATTTTTTGAACACACCTCGTACACAGTCGTTCGTCCAGTACGCTAAAAACTTGACTTAAAATTCGAATTTTTTTTCCAAAGAAATATTTTACTGTTTTTTTTTTTTATAAATGCACACTTCTCTTTACTTTAGAAAATAATTTGTTTTCCAAATCTTCGATTTGTTGTGCAACCCACTGTACAAACTTATTGCGAAAATAAGAGTGTGTGACTAGAAAATGGTTTTGTATGTGTTGTATACGATAAATAAAATATAGGCATTCAAAAGGATTTGCATCAATTTCCGTTAGTATAGAATTCATCCGCTCAAATATTTCCGTTTATTTATTTGTCCTTTTCTTTTTCTCCTTTTATGTATGGATGTTCGTAACACATTTGCAAAAGAATGAGTATTTGCTTCAGTACTCGAATAGCTGGAATTGTTTTTGTTATAACAGGGAGGAAGCTTAAGACGTAGTTTATGCAGCAGCATGATTCTAGCCATTATGCAGAAAATATTTATGATGACATTAGAAGAAACAGTACACTAAATTTGTTGGGACTACTTCAGAAATAATGACCAGCTTTATTTTTCTCTCATGAAATGAAGATATTGAAATCTTACGTAGTGAAATCTCCCATGAACATTATTATAAATTATAAATTGCTATTCCAACGAAAGACATTTCACAGCGAATATATGTTTTAATATTTTGCAAATTTTTTCAATTTTTATCTTTTGTTTTATCTTTGTTTATCTTCGTTTATCTCGCTAAAATGCTGCTTTATTTCGATGTTTCAATATAAATGAATACCTGAGACTACTATCAGAATATCTTTAAGAAACCTTCAATCCGCTTTCAAATCGCCACCGAACAATCGAGGGTGACACTGGTCGAAGTAGTCTGCACATTGACTACAAAACGAAAAATTTTCCTGCGTTCAACACCAGTCTCAGACTCATAAAAACATCTTGAATTTTTTTTGATGTGCATTTGTGTGTCTTCGTGTCAGTTGTTGTCGCAAGGTTTCAGTGGCGAAGGCATAGCCACTAGTTACTGAACAGTAACGGCTGAATACCTACAGCTGTATCCAATCTACAACCAGGTCAGAACGCCCTCCTTCGTCGGCATTGTATAGCACCGGCGATGTAAAATAATTACTATAAAAATGGCTACTAAAAACGAAGCTTTAGAAATTTAATACGTCTCCTTGAGATCAGAGGCGCTACAACACTGCTATAAAACAAAGAACGTGTCAAAGCAGTGTTGTCAGATAGTGAAGCTTCACTTTCCGTCATTTCTCCTACTATCCATTTTTATTAGTTCCAGTACAATGCATCGCATGAGTAGGAGTCATATCCTGAGTGCTGGTCCCAGACAAAAAAGAAAATTAATAAAATGGCTCTTGTTATTAACACATCTACTGCAATTGAACTAAACGTACAACAACCGTGTTGGGTATGGTAAGTCAGTGCTGTTGGTTGACAGACAGAATGACAATAAAACAAATTTATGATTCTGTGACATCCTTGGTACAGCTGTGCCAATGTGGTTTCTGCAGAGTTGCAACTATATATCTCAGAATGATATGATATCGTGTGTTTTGTAAGTACTTGTCACATTATAAGCCAACAATTGTTGTTCATGTACGTCATCAGCTCCAACTGCAGTCAAAAGTTTTTGCAGTCTTTATATATGTAAAGCACGCCAGACATGCTCGAAATGCCATCGTCGTATATTTGGTCAGCATAGCGTCATGCGAATGAATAACATGAACAATTTGCGAATAAGTCTCTGCCTTTTGTACTTGAATATTTTTACACTTTTATTTTTCAAAAGCACAGAATGCTTCCGAATTTACACTGTTAATTTTTCGCCTTTATAATGAAATATAAATATATAATGAAATATAAATATAAGCTATCGCAAAGATGTTAGTGGAAGAGTTGTAGGGAAGAATGTCACATGGACCATTAGCCCGCAAATCTTACAGTCCAATCCCGATTTGATTTGATTTTCCTTAGTTTCAATTTCTCGATAATTTCAACTGTTTTCAAAGTCATTTGATAAACATTCGTTTTCTTGCATAAAATTATATTTTGTCTGCTGCATAATTGGTAATAATTGAATTGCACGTAGAGGCTCTAGAATATGAACTTTTGCTTCTCTAGCCGCTATTTATTTATTTATTTATTTATTTATTTATATTGTCAAATGCCAGTACTTTGTTACGTCTACTTATCCAAAGTCTTGATTTTTTTTTTGGGTGACTACAGAGTCAAGTACCAAGGCTACATTTCAAATTTGGTTCATAGTCAAGTACAAGTTCATATTTCGAATGTCAGCAAGAGCTAAACGAAAGCTAAAGTTTTAAAATTTTAAACACTTCAAACTTTTTAATTAATTCGTTTATAATCAGGTTAATGTTCGAAAAATCGAAGAAGCTAAATTGCATGTGTCAATTACCACGAAATAAATTAAATCAAAGAAAGTTATCAAACTACACTGACAAACACTAGCAGACCGGAACAACATGCTGTATTCGAAGGCTGCTATAACTCTAACTCCTTCATCATCGTTGTTTCGTCCACTCTGTGGCTATCAGTTGATGTAAAACTTTAGTTTTATATTCGTTTTAGTTAAAAGTAAATAGAATTTTGGAACGTTAAGCTGATTATAAATTAATTAATTATAAAATAATGAATTTAATGACTTTATGGTTATTTAACGTTGTATCCTTTTTATGAGTTTTAACTTTATTATTTGAAAAATGGGAGAATAAATCCGTTACTACTAATTGTTTTAGTATTGCCAAGTATGTAACTTTATAGACTACCTTGGGAAGAATATCTTTTTATCGTTATTTTTTTTGTGTTTTTAAGAAGAAGACAAAAGTTATGTATAATTTATAATTCCCCCCAAATTGGGTCAATTTTTTCCTAGTAATTTTTTTTCATAATTCTTGTATGCATCTCTTTTGCAAGTTTATAGGAAAAATGTGTTTAATATTGCAATCTATACAACTTATGGATCACTATAGAGATAATACTTCATTCATACTTTTTCCTTTACAACATTTCATAATGATTGAAACACCCTACAAAAAACCATACCAAATAATGAAAGCGAAAAGTATTCAATAAAAAAAAGTAGTTGATGAAATATTCATTAAGAAATGTTTTTTTAAAAGCGTTTAAAAAATACAAAAAAAAAAAAATAATAAATAAACTTAAATTCAGATGGATGTTGCCATGAACCGGAAATATAAAATGAGGAAAAATAAGTCATATTTACCAGAAGCATAAAAGTATTTGTGTGTTACTGCTAAATGTCTGATGAAAAAAGGTTAAATGAAAATTTTATATTATGCTAAGTTATTTTTTATATTTTTGTTGGCTTTTAAAATTCATTCATTTATTTATTCATTTCATTCATTCGCACATATTTTTAGCATAAAACCAATGTTTGCTTATATATATATATATATATGTGTGTGTGTGTGTGTGTGTGTGTAGGTATGTCCTAAGAAAAATAAATAAAAAGGCAAGTTTCCTCTACTGCACTCAATTCCAGGTGGCCCATAATTTGTCAGCAATTTACCCCGTGGCTGTTCAAAGGGATTTGCGAGGCGCTGAAATTATTATCTCTTGTGTTAAATTTAATGACTGTGTGAGTTAATATTCCCCTCTAAACATTTACTTTACCAAAGCATTTTCCTCATTTTGTATAACCCCTGCAATAAGCATATTGAAATATGTTTTCGCTGCTCTTTGGAAATGTTGCTGCCTTTGTTTTAACCACTACACACACATACATCTATACATACTCGTCCATGCACACTTGTACTTATTTTATATTCAAATATTTTTTTGAACCCAAAAAAACTAGCAGCAACATTTCTAAAAAGTATTGTACCAACATGCCAACAAGCCACCTTTATTATGTTAAATTTTTTTATTTTTTTTTTTTAATTATGAAAATTAGGTTGATGGTTTCTGCCTGATATTTAGCTTTAGTCTGTTTTTCCATTCTATAGTAAATCTTTTAGAAAAATAGACGTATTCATTGCAAATGAAGGGCAGGTATCAAGCAAGCCAGGTAAAACAACCAACAAAATATTTTACATGTAATTAGGTGAAAATTAAGACTAATTTTTGAAATTTTTATGATTTGATAAAGCAGTAAATTAATAATAGAAAATTGATTTACTCAAATGACGGGACCATAAATATATTCTTCATTTCCAATTTAATTCTGAGCCCTGGTACTGCCTAAATTCTCGGAAATAGATATAAAATATTAAAAATTTTATTGATATTCCAACAGTAATTTATTTTTAATTTTTACTTCTACTATCCTTTGCATAAATATTTAGTTAGATTTAATAACTGATTCCAATAGTTGTTAAATTAATTAAAAACAACTTCAGCTAGTTTTAAATTGAAATTTGTTTTTTGCTCTAAAAATATATTTTATCCGTCTGTAGTTGACCAAAATTGTGCTCTATAATTCTTAAAATGGTATATAATATGTAATATATAATATATGCTTAAATATAATTTATATAATAATTTAATGATTTCAAGAAAAAATTTAAAAACAAAACTTTTCAGCAAAAATTTTTTAAATAAAATTTCTCAAAAAAATATTTCAAAAGAATTTTTCTACGAAAAAAATTTTTTTTTTACTGCGAGATTATTTAATTATTTTTATGTTAATTTATTTTATATATGAAAATGTTCTACTGAAGATTTTTCCATAAAACACTTTTTCAAAAAAATTTTCTCTAAAAACTCATTAAAATTAAATTTTTGTAAAGAAAATTTTTCGAAATAAAGTTTCTTGTTCAAACACTTTTCGGATAGATAAGATTATTCGACATAGAATTTAACAAATAAAAATTATCTGCCAAAATTTCAAATGCAATTTTTCTACAAACTATTTTTCTATTAAAAAATTGTCACATAAATTTGCTCATGTAATTTTTTACAAATGTTTGCTTTAGAATTCTTAAAATGTATTTTCGTTTTGCAGCAAATTGTAAAATTTATATACAGGGTGTCTGGTAGAAGATTTATATTTTCAAACTTAAATAAAAAACGCAATAATTGACACAAAGTTTTATTTAGAGCATTGAACGTCAGAATGAAAATGCGGATTTTATTTTTTAAAGAGTGTGTCATCCAGATCCTTTTTATTTAAATTTCATGAATAATCGCTCTTGGAAGTCCCAATTTCCATATTGAAAGGCGCGGATTTTCACGTAAACTGCTTTCAACCATTTCAATGTTTTCGGGAGTCTTTGAAGATCGACTGGACCGTGGGGCATTCATAGCCGAAGCAGTTGCGCGGAATCTTTGCACCCACGAACGAATTAAATTTACACTCGGTCCATCATTTATTTGCCGAATACCGAACTTTGAACAAAATTGACGACGAGCAATTACGTAAGAATCATTATTCTTAAAAAATGTATCCACAGCGAACGCGCGATGCTCACTCGACCACTGCGACGTCGTGACTGACAAATCCGCACAATCGATAATTCCAACGGCGCCACTCTCCATCCGCACCGTTTATTACTTTTTGAAATAATCGTATTTAAAAATATAAATTTGCCACCAGACACCCTGTAGTATGTTAATTTAATTTATATGTGTAAGAAAATTTTCTATAGAAACTTTTTCAAGTAAAATTTTTCTAAAAAAAATTTACTCAATAAAATTTGTCTAGAAACATTTTTTTATTGTCAGGGATAAATTTCAATACATTTTATTAAAATTATTTTTGACATTTCGAATCGAATCGAATCGATAATTTGTTTTCTTAATTAAAATTTTCCTATTCATAAAATACACTTTTGCACGGTTTAAATATAGGATCTGCCATTATGCGCTTCCTAGCTGTACATTTAAAGAAAACAAAAAGTGTATGAGATTCCATCGAAAATTTTTATTAGTTTGAGGGACTTATAGATGTCGGGAGTATAACAACGTTTAAATGTCCGCAACGGTGGTGCAAATGTCTAAATTTCTATGACTTAGGCACATAAATCAGACTCTATTTGACCGATGGCATTTGGTATATTGGCTTTGAGGAACGCTGTGGTTTGTGGTTTATTCGCATACATCTGCGACAGAAGAAAACCCCGCAAAGAAAAGTGTAACGGTATCCGATCGCACGATCTCAGTGACCAGTTTACATCACTTCTACGTGAGATGACCATCCCCTCTATTGTCGTCTGCCTTCAGTTCTTGCGTTAGTTGAATTTTGTACGAGTGTAGGCTCTAGTCACGACGCAAAATTGGCCAAGTTATGGTCTGCGAAAGACCTCCTCGCTTTCTCTTGCACACTCTGACGGATGTTTTCGGACTCAACTTTATCCACCACATTGTGAATAGTCCTCTCGGTGGGACGAGTATGGCGACCGTAAAATGGCCGAAAAGATAAAACAATTTTATTATTTGCACGTATTTTGTTAAATCCTTTATCCGTCCATGGTGATTTAGCAAAACAGACTGAATAAATCACAACTAATTTCAAAGATGTAGCTGCAATAAGAAGGCCGTTATGAACTGGCAAAGTTCACATGTCCCTATTAGAAGACACTATATATATGTATGTATATTTAAAATATAAATATATATGTATATGTATAAGAACTATATATACATTGTACGAGTATATTTTACGTGTACATTTCTAAAAAAAAAATTGGTTTCATAATAAATTTTTTTGCTTGTACTTCAACATTTTTTTTAATTCAAATTGAAGCACAAATCCTTATAAATTGCCATTAATATTCAATTCATTAAATATACCAGAAAAGGCACTTTATTAAACTTTTTCTTTTGCAAAATGAAAAAAAAACGTCATGTACTCGTATGTGCATATTGAAATCGCGCATAAAAATTCGTTTTAATTGAAATTGACAAATATCACGTTTTCATAAATTTTATTATCAAAGAATACGTAAATAAATACAAATAACAATTAAATTTGTACCAATAAATGATGAATGTAATAATGACAGGAAAATGGAAAATTGCAAATGATTTTAAATGAAGAAAACAATGCGAGATTCATTTAAATTAATTTATAAAACTGGCCTTAAGTTTAACTATTTATTTATTTATCATATGAAAAATATATGTTCATATAAGTATTTGCAAGAGTATAATAATACAAATGTAAACGGTCTTCCAACAGGGACTTCCGACCTTGGACAATTAATAAAGGCCATCTTGTTGAAGCTACATACTCGTATGTCGAATTAGTTGTGATTTATTCAGTCTGTTTTGTCAAATCAGCATGGATGGATGAAGTATTCAACAACAACACGTGCAAATAATAAAAATGTATATGAAAATACATATGAAAATATGTTCGTTCAGCGATTAGTACCATTTCTGGATGAATGGATATGTGAACGAACAAAATTGTGGTATTTGGGACCATACCAATCCACATGAGATCCAAGAGCGTCCAATTCATCTTGAGCGCTATAGCTCGATGATTATCAACTTCTTTTGGCTTGAATTGATTGATCTGTATACCAATCACATGTGGTTTCAAGAAGACGGCGCTTCGTGTTATACAGCTCATGCCACTTTGGATTTTCTGCACGAGCAATTTGAAGGGATGGTCATCTCACGTGGATTTGATGTGAACTGGCCACCGAGATCGTGAGATTTGATAGCGTTAAAATTTTTCTTGTGGGATTTTATTAATATAATAAGTCACAAATCACAACGGTCCTATAAAGCCAACATGCTATCGGTCACATTCAGCCTGATTTATGCGCCAGAGTCATGAGAAATTGAACATTTTGGATGCGCTCCATCTAGAAAAAATGTCGATATTGCAAAACACTTTATTTTATTTAAATTGAAAGATAGGAAGCGCTTAATGAAATACCCTGTATTCTGAATTTGGCGCATGATTTTAATACGCTATACCTTATTTTATTTATTTATTTCAAATAAACTAATCTGGAGTACATTTTGGATGTAAAAAATTAAATATATAAAACAAGAAGAAACGAAAACAAAATAACTTCATCGGTTATCAACAACAAAAATTAATTCGATCTTAGGAATCCCATGTTTATGGAAACTTGAGAGATAAGCAAGAGTAATAATTAACTTTCTTGGTCATTACATTCATAATAGTTCAAAATTAGCAATACGTATCACAGCGCCATGTTTGATTTGTGAAATGTTTGCGCAACGACTCACATGTCCAAGACGCACAGCGTAAAATATTTATTCTCTCAAAGTGCATACGTAAATTTTACGTAGATTATATTTCTAGATTTAAAAACTTTTTCTTTAATAAATTCAAAAGCAAACAATTAACAAATTTCGGGTTGTTTTTAGTTTCAATAAATAAATTAAATAAATAAATTAAATAAAATGTGAATTTTAAAAAAAATATTTTTTCATTATAAACAAAAACCAATTTTCTTGCAGAAGCTACACAAAGGAGTAGCGAAATATCGAATAAATTTAAATATTACATATATAAAAAAAAAAGACCTACAGCTTAAATAATTAGTGTAATTCATAAAAAAGAGGTCAAAAAACTAGAAGAATTATAAATTAAAGAGCCTTATTTTTTGCAAAATAAAAAGAATTATTTTACAAAGTATTTAGTTCTCCAATTGCTTTTGCCAAAAAAAAAACTGAATGCGTTTACTATGAATTGCTATTTTTATAATTTCTTAATTACTTCTGAATTCATTTTTAATGCCAATTTAAATGTGAAGAAGATTATCACCTTTTGAACTCATGGACAACAAATTCTGCGGATTAATTCACATGAAGACCAACGCAGTTGTAATTACAATTAAAATAAATTTTTAAAAATGTGTTACAGGAACTCATTAACCCATGCTAAAACGTAATCAAATAATGGAACATTCATTGGTTATAGGCACTCATTTAAATGACGATTTGTTTTGTTAAATGTGAACATATGCTCGCTAATGACACCCCTGTGTTAAAATAATGCATTCCTCTGCCATGCATTAACTATTTCTTTTGCATGTCTTTTTTTGCTACGTGGGCTTTATAAATTGTAGAGGGAAACCTTGCAGATTGGAAAATTAGTCAAAGTAGGCTTTTGCCTGCAGAGATAAATTGGGTACATATTTTCATGAATTATCTGCACACACATACTCATATATGTATATGTATTATTATTATTTATCTATTATCAGTTTTATGACATGAATTCTAAATCTCAAAATTAATATCAGAGATGGCGCAACTTAGTTTTATAATTAACAACATGCAACTGCATAGTTGTGCAAGAATTAAGCTCCATCTTCCTAAGACTTTTACCACCTGTCTATTCTCTACAAAAATCTCTCTCTCTCTCTCTCTCTATTTAGTTACAGTACATTGTGCAGTGCATATGATGTAGGGGATTTCCCCTGAGTACTTTGGTTCAAGATACAATAAACACTTAATTGCTCCAAGAACCCGACCAATACTATGGTTTTAAGGACATTACTTCTTTGCCGTATGATCCATGTAAATCTTAAAAGCATATTTTTAAACAACAGTTTAATATTTTGTATGCAACAGCGACGATACAACATTGTTGATCACAAAAAATTTACATTTTTTTTAAATTAAATTTAATAAAAACAAATTTACAGATGTCAACCACACATCAGCTGACTAGTCAATTGCTTACATATATTGCAGGACAACAGCTGGAAATTTAAGAATACAAATAATAGTGTATAATTCTGACAACTATAAATTTTTCGTTGCCTATTGGCAATACAAGTAAAGATCGCTTGCCGTCACCCATAATTCAACTGTAAAAATATTAAAAGACAAAACAAATCTACTGAGTGTGCCAGCACATGCCTTCAAATTTCTGATTGGGTATGTTTATCAACGACATCTAAAATGTACTGTATGTTTGTATGTGCGTGAATGCTTAAAATGTTATTTGAAATTTTGGTTTCTTTTTGCTCAACGCCAAAAAAGGACTTTGGCATTTTTATAACACAGTAATGAAATGTACATATACATATGTAAATTGTACATGCATGTGCTTGCTTCTTTTTTCATATTTTATTTTCCAAGTCGTTCTCATTTCAAAAAAAAATCGTTCCATTTTTAGAGCAGAGTTTTCATAAAAACAAAATCGTATAACATGAACAAGAGCGCACGCAAACTACATATAACGTACATACATACATATACATATACATATACACGCACACATATGTATCTGCTTGGTACAAATATACAGGCGCAAAAACATACTACATTTATGTACAGAAAGTTGAAAGTAAAAAGGCTTTAAAACGAAAAGGTTGCCTTTTACTACCAGCGTAGAGAACTTTACAAGAAAGCCTTCATTCATTCACTTGCGTTTTCCTCGCTACTTTTTTTCACTCATTTTTCAAAACATTTATTTTTTCATTAAGCATTTTATTTTAAAGAAAAATTATGTAAATGAGACACGAGTATTGTTGTTGAAAATAACGTCAATTAGTGGTGTATGAAATGAACGAAAAAAAAAAAAAACATTTAAATAAAGCGGAAGTTGATTGTAGAAAATAAAATATGAGTCTAAAGTTTTATTCATTTGGTAAATGGTGTAGCGACCGCATTCACGTAAAAAAAAGAAATACAGTAAAGACCAATCAGCGTAATTAGTTTTTAGAATCCATTAAAAAACGCTTAAATTTATTTTAATGAACGGCAAAGTTATTAAATTATTTTAATTTTGAACAAAAGTATAGAAAATTTGACGCTGTAGGGAGAAGTAAAATAATCAAAAGTAATTTTTATTGTCATTAAAGTGTAAATATTTGTAGACATACATATTTGTAATTTCCGTAAAAGATTTTTAAATTAAATTGTTAAACAAATAATTTTCAACGTGAACTGAAAATATAGCTGAGCTGAGAGAGGATTTCTTACGCCCGTACACAAGCTGGGAAAATGTTTCTGGACAGACTTTAAACCAGCGTAGAAAATTATTAAAAATTTTATTTGTGCAAAGCAATACGATTCTAGTCGAAATCGAACCAAAACCATTTTTAGATGTACCTGACTTTATTGGTTTAAGAATACCGAACACGGCAGAGATAACTGGAAAAGAAAAACTATTTTAAAAACTAAATTGTTGCTGTTCTCTAGTCGGGACGAAATGCGTAATTTATAAATAGCTACATACTTACTGCATCAATTGAAAGTCGGACGGATAAAGTAGTTTGTAGGCGAGGGGAGGACGAGTAAAGTGTGTAGTGTATGACTGTCTGCACCGTATATATTTTCGTTCTCTCTATCCCTGAGAATAATACTGCACTACGCGGTCCACGTGGACTGGTTACAACTATGGACGAGTCGAGGACCCTGCCATTGAAAACAACAGCTTATTATACGTACTTTTCTTCGTATTTATTCGATTACTCGGTCCATATTGAAATTAAACTTTGGGATGCTCCATACAGTGTTTACAGGGTGAGGTTAAGTTGGGGTTAGGTTATGTGGCAGACCCTCCACGAATCATTGGCAGCTTGACTGTCTATTTTATGCAGTAAAACAGAGGCAGCACCTGATGTAATTTGTCTTCGGATTGTATGTTTGTAACTTGGTTTATCATGATATAAATATGAAAATCTCAATTGCCGGTTAAATTAAAAATGTTCTCTTTATATGTATTCATCTAATACAGGGTGGGCTAAAAATCACCAGGATTTAAAAATTCACTGCCAGGCCCACGATATCGAAAGAATTTTTCCATTCGTTCAACTACATGTAAAACAAAAACAATATTTCGGAATTTGTTGTTATTTTAAATATATTTGTACGAATAAGAAAATTCTTTCGACATTATGAGCCAGGCAGTTAATAACTTTTTCGTTTAAATATTCTTTCTTTCTTTTATTTTTTTCAGGAAATTTTTTTACATTAAATATGGAAAATATTGTCACTTAACTAACCTCCGTTTACAGTTTCGTTTTATTGATTAGAAGTGATAAAGCTAATAATTTTAGTTGAATGACGTTGTACGGTTCTAGGGTTCCAAAAATCCAAGAGACATTCTTCAACGTCGAAGATGAAAACGGGTTTTCATTTAAGTGACATTATTTTCATTTTATATATTCTATAATCTGAAAAAGAAATATGTATAAACGGTAGAAAGTTTTAAATTTTTAAACTCCATGGTGACTTTTAGCCAACCCTGCATTTCATAAAAGTACTGAAAGAATGTCTGCTAAATAGATGAGAAGCTTAAGTAGTATTTAGAAAGAAAAAAGAAACGAATACTCTATTATCGTAGTTAACTGAAACTGAAATTTTTCTTTAACAGGTTGCAAATGTTTTTTTAAGGTATTAAAATGAAATCGTATTGGGAAAAGAAATAATCAAAAGATTTTGCTGATATTTTCCTGTCTGATTTCTATACCAACCTTTAGCTTATGCGACATAAAAGAAAACCATTTCTTCGGCAGAACCCCGTAACTTGTATTTTTGTAGTTGATGTGTTGCCATGCTGGAAGTATTTTTTTTTTCGGTCATGAGTTTTACAAGGGCTCCTAATAAATCTTTAAATTTGTTTTTTTTTTTTTTTAAAAGGAAAAGGTAAATAAGCAAACAGCATATTAAAAAAGGATTGTGTATGAAAGAGACAAACATACCCAATGCCACACAGCAATGTACATACCTATATGTATATGTACACAAACACATGCAGTCCTACACTAAAAATATTATGCGTTTCTTTTTCTTTCTCTTTTTCAATCATAGAAGACATTTTTGGTGACTTTACAAATGCATACAAATAAAATAAAATACATATATGATGTGTTGCCATTTGAAATCACGTTCAGTCAAACACAAATAAAAAGAAATTAATGCACGCCATTTAAATGTTTTCATAATTAGAAAAAACAACTGAACATACCCCAGTTACATGTAACCAAAGAGTTTCATTGTTAAAAATACAAATCTAACATTGACTACAAAACCAGAAGTTCTGTGTTCGAGCGCACTAAGTGAGAAAAACATTTCGCATTTTTTCTGATGTGCATTGTTGTGGGAAGGTTTCAGTGGCGACGCCATTTTCATTGGTCACTGAACTGAACAGGCTTCAGTTAATATCAAGCCACAGGAATATCAGAGCGTCTTTCTTTGTCGGTATTTTATAGCACCAGCGAAGTAAAAAATTACTAAAAATGGCTCCAAACAACAAATGTTTAATATTGAATAGCTCTCCTTGACATTAGAGAGGTGCTTCAACACTGCTATAAAAACAAAGAACGTCAACAGCAGAGTTGTAAGATAGTGAAGCTTCACCACCTGTCGTCTATCTCACTAACACTTTCCTCTAGTTCCAGCACAATGCTTCGCTAAGGTGCAAATATTGCGTTGCTTACGGCATAATAAAGAAAAAAATTTAAATACGTCATACGTAACATATACAACAATATTGTAAAATGAATGGGCCGCTTAAGAAGTTAGCAATTGCATACTTCTTCTTAATTTTAATTTTTTTTTGGAAATTTATCATGTGCATGTATTCAGCTGAAGTTAAAATTTTTTAAGTGTACCGCACATATATACAAATGTATGTATCTATGTATGTGTGTGTATGTGTAAAGAGAAGGTATTGTATTTCTAATATCTAAAATTTCCATTAACTTAATTATTTTGATTGTATTTTGAAAACATTATGAATAATAAAATAAAAGTCTACAGTATGAAATAATTAAATAAATGTTTGGTTTTGTTTATATTAATTTACTAATTAGCAAAGATTTCTTTTATTATGCCCTTAACATTTGAACGAAAATTAAATATTGATGTTTAGTAAAGTTTTCGGTATGAGTTTTAATAATCATAATGGGATTTAAATAAAATGAAATGAAAAGTAAAATGTGTGGATCTATAACACATTTTGAAAGGAAACATGAATAGCATAAGTATAATGTGGGCCCATTTTAATGGACTTATTGTTCGCTTAGCTTTTATTTAATTAAAAAAAAAGTAGTAACAATAACAAATATTTAAACTTTTTGAAGTTTGAGACTTTAAGGTCTGCAGTAACAGTTATTTATATGGAAAAGGAGTAATAAAATCATAGTGAAAACAGAATAAATTCAACGTAAAAATATTATGTACGTATTAAACAGTAAACCCTTAAATTACATTTATAAGGCAACTTTAGTTAAAGTTTGGTTTAACTGCTTTTATAAGTTGGACAAAAACCTTTCAAATGGTTTTTTATTTCTCCATATTTTTAATGCCTTAAAAATATATATGTATCTCAAGTAATTAGTAAATGATAATTCAATTTGGTGCAGGTAGTAGAACTTTTCATTTACATGAAGTCAATGAATAGATATTTAGTCAGGGAAGATTTTGAATATTAAAAAACATAAAAAAATAAAGACGAATTAATTTGACAGCAAGCTATTCTTATTACCTGGCCGCTTACAGTATTCTTAAGAAATATATAAAAATATACTCGTATATCGTATCTACATATACATATACGAGGTTTGTTCAAAAGAAAAGTTGAATTTTGATTCTTCGAGTACAAGGGCGTGCTGCATCATGAGTTCTTGCCAAAACGTCGTACGGTTAATAGGGAAGTTATTCAAACTTTTGCGTGAAGCAATACGGCTCAAACGATCGGAATTGTGGAGAAAAGAATCTTGGATTCTGCATCACGATAATGCACCAGCTCACACAGCAATGTTTGTTCGTGATTTTTTTGCCAAAAACAATTCCCTAATCATGCCTCAACCAAACTTATTCACAAGACTTGGCTCCCTGCGACTTTTTCCTATTCTCAAAACTGAAGAGACTAATAAATAGAAAGCGTTTTGCCATAATTGAGGAGATAAAGCAAAAAAAGAACACAGAACGAGCTGATGTCCATACCAAAAAACGCATTTTAGAAGTGCTTCGAGCATTGGAAGAAGCGCTGGCATAATTTCATTATATCTGAGGGGGGTTACTTTGCAGGGAAAAAATGGATATTGGTGAATAAATAACTACTTTTTCAAAAAGATTCAAAATTTACCATTTTCTTTTGAACAGACGTCGTATATAGAATGTGTATTTGATTGTTCATTTCTATCTTATAGGAGATCAGACCTCTGGACCGATATTCCTGAAATTTTCGCAGCATTTGAGACACTTCAAAGAATTATAAGCAAATTTTTTAACCACGCCCAGTTTTTAAACTTATGTTACTCCTTCCACATAATTTTTAATAGATTTTTCAATATAAACGAGCATATCTCCTGCACATGTGACCCAAATTTCCAAATTATTTTTTCATAAGGGAAAGATTAACTCAATTTTTTTTGGAGATTTGGGGTAGAAAACAGAGTCCGCCTTCTCATCATCACCAAGCCCAAACGATTAAAGTAAGAAAGTTTAAATTTCCTATGTAGACTCTTTTTTCCATATTCAGATGCACTAAGAAGGGTTTTTGAATATCCTAATGTTAAGGGGATAAAAAAGACTTAAAACGGGTAAAACCGATAACCAAATATCTCAGAAACTAAGAGATATAGAATAAAATATATAAAAAAGCATATAAATGCTGCTGAAAATTAAGTGGAATGTGTTTGGCAGTCTATCCATGTGTGTATTTTTACTTGAGAAAACTTCAAAAAAATTAATTCTATGTAAAATTAATGTAACCATACAAATATCTCTAAATGTATTGCAAATATAAAAAAGCTGTTTTCTGTATTCCTTTTATCTAGAAAATATATCGCGTGTGTTTGCTTATTTTTTCGAAGTTAGTAAAATATGATATGGGTGCCAAATTAAAGTGACTTTTTTAGGGACCATAAAACATATTCATATCTCTGCAAACACAATATTCCACTTCCATGGTATGGGTATCAAATGAAAGACTTTTTTGAGAAAGACACCATTAATAAAGTGAAATGGGAACTTTTCGGAAAATCTGCGTTTTCAAAAACGTACATTTTTAATTTTTTGGAAAAGGAAATCGGACACATAAAGTATCCAAATTTATTGGTTACCGTAACAATATCTATATAACAATAGGTGAGTTTATATAAGTTGGTGTGGGGTAGCAAAGCTTAACGGGTACATCTAGCATTTTTATAAAAACCGCACAGCAAATTTTATTGTTAATCAAATTTATGAATTAAATTTTATATGTGAATCGGCAAATATTTTGTAATAGTAATTGAAACCATTCAACATGCCTTTTTTTATCGTTTTTTTTTTTTTTTATTCAGAGAAATAAATATTGGAATTAAACAATAAAAGTAAGTGAACTTACAGTCTGTTATATTGCAAACAATTAAATTAAAATAATAACAAAATAAAACAGCAAAAGAATAAAAAAATCAATTTTTTGTTTTAATTTGCAATTCTTTTGTTGTACAGGGTGGCACAAAATTATTAAATTTTTATTATTAAATTTTTTTTTTAGTTTTTAAAATACAGTATATTATTGGGTAATTTTTTGCAATTAGCTTTGAAAAATTATATCCTGTAAGTGATGTCCATTCGCACATACGTGCTCTTTTTAGCATATTTTCCATAACTTTTTGCAAAATTTCGCATGTAAGGGCCCTGATTTCATTTCGAATGCTTCATAATTAATTGCCCAATTCTTCTTCACAAAATGCTGAAAAATATCAAACAAAAAATAATAATTAAAAATGTTATAAAGAATTCAAACCATATAGCTCCTTTTGAGCCACCGTGTACAAATTATATTTATTTGATATAAATAAAAAAAAATTATTAGTAAAAAAATTGCTGAAAACACCTAAAGCAGCTAAAAGAAAAATACCAATTACTTCTTTTCATTTAAAATTGATGTCTGAAAATACAAAGCATTTCAACCCCACCACTAAATTAATATAAGAAAATATATTCTCTACCTTCAGGCTCTGTCTGATAGCTTGTCTGTCATTTGCCAATTAGTATTTGTTTTTGTTGTAGTCTTGTCTTTTAATTAAAAAAGGAAAAATTTTAAATTCCTTTTGTAGCACAAAATATTACAATACACAAGTGCGTATGCACTTGACTTGCTTCCATTCATAATCGTTGCCTTAAAAAAAAAAATCGAAACAAGAAACGTTTTACATTTTTTTTTTATCTTTGACAATCAGATTTTAATTAATTTCATTTCTTTTATCTCTATTTTCACATCTTTTAGATGCAGTTAAATGCTGAAAACAAAGCAAATGACAATAAATTTAATTGCTACTAAATGACTGCAAACGAACTGCAAGTGTTTGCAAGTTGTCGCCAGCGAGCTATAAAAAGGAAATATAAATAACAACAACAATAACAGTAAGTATTAAATAAATAAATCAGAAAATTCTAAACGCCTTAAATTATGCAAGGAAAGGAAAGTATCATACGTTTTGTTGCTGTATAAATAAACATCATCATTCATAAATAACAATATTTTATGTATTTTATTATTTTACTTACTGGAGGCCAAATAACATTAAAGAAACAACTATTATGAAGCTGAAAGAAACAAATTCAAAGCAATATATACGTATTTAGAAACACTGCAGCAAAAAAGGATAAAAAAAATTAAAGAAAAATATGAAAGTGCGTTTAATAAAATAACTAGTTGCCATTGTTGGTTGGGTTGTGTGTATATTGCCGGTATGGTTGTGTGCGTTATTGTGCTCTAGTAACTGCAACTATGAAACTAAGATTAATAGTGTTAAAGATTTCAACACAATTTAGCATGTCTTGCGTGTGTGCCAGCAACAACTAACTAAAAGCCCACAAACAAATAATGAATGAAAGAATTCTAGACAAAAGAAAAGAAACATTAAACACAAAAAATTCCCATATTTTCAAATAATTTGCAAACGTCTGCATTAACACATCCAAACGAATTCATAATGCTGCCTTTTTTCGTAAATTCAGCGTAAATGTAAAATATTCTCCTCACCATACCATCCACCATACGCAGCACATACATAAATAGCAACATCAAGGCCATTCCTAAACATTGTTTTTTTCTTCAATTCAAAAATAGAAAGAAAGCAAACTAGAAAGGATGCAATAAAATAAGTGGTACAAGAGCAGTCGGGATACATTGAAAATAAAAAATAAACCCAGAAATTATATCTTTAAAAAAAAAGCTTCAAGTCAAGAAAAAACTTGTGAAATATTAAGTGTCAAAATACCCGTCCTAATTTTTTAAGTCAACAACAAATAAAAACGAAAAAAAATCTCAAATCAAACATGGAGCCTTTCTATCACTATATCAGCATCAGCCTAATAGTCACCATAATACATTTCTCCAATACCCACGAGCACACGGATGGTTTTAAACCAGGTAAGTTTTAAAGTTAACACTTCAATAAATTATATACTTTTCAAACGCCTTCAATTATGAATTCTTTTAAAGTCCAACAAAAAAAACTAAATTGATGCAAAAAATCGATTGCTAAAAACTTCGCAATAGAGAGATTATTTAGTGTGAAAAATTCTATTTAGGTCTTAAAAGAATGTACGTTACAGAGAGAACTTCGCTATAGGGAAGACGTTCGTTATACGGAGATCAAAATGTATGAAAATACTCACAAAAATGTTGTGTTCACGAATTTTATTTGTTATAGAGAAGATTTCGTTATAGAGAAGTTCGCTATAGAGAAGTTCGACTGTACCTTTATGTATGTGATATTTATACGTTTATTTTTTATTATTTCCTTTTGTATTTTTATATATATTTTTGTTATGTTTTTGTTGCTAATAAATATAAATTAAAATGTGGTACCGTCATGGTACATTCTGTTTTCATAGCTGGTGCAAAAAACATAACACTGATTTGCCATCCCTGACTCATTGTAGCAACCTCAACTGTCATTACGTGAATGTCAGTTGAAAACGGCGTAGTAGAACGTACGGCGGATTCTAAGTGCCTCCGTCTTTCATTAAACGTATCACCTATTTAGTAGATTCATTATTTTTTAAAATTCTATTAAAATAAATTCATTACATAGAATAACAATTTAGTTATTTACTGGAAATAATTTCTTTGAAGCAGAAAATGCTTTAAATTTTTTAATTATACAATTAATTAATTTATATTCTTGTATACTGCATTGGGAATGAATGGTATATGAAGAACATTTTTTTATATGAAGACAAATTTTCGTTTAATTGGGAAAGACGTTTTAAATTTTATATGTCAAAATGCACGATACTGCCTGCCGCATACAAATTTATTAGCAGTTCAGAAGCAAATGTTTGCCTTTGAAAAGTTAAATTTCCATATCATATTCATTCATGATTAAAAATTTATAAGAAAATTTTTCAATTAGTTAATCTCTGTGAAAATTTAAACGGATTTTCGTTTGCATATTTTCCGGAAACAAAAATAATTTATAATCAAAGAAAATAAGAAAAGTGAATTAAAATACTCTCACAATTATTTAGAAACTGGAGGCATTTCATCTAACTGAATGTCATGTAATTTCCAAATGAAAGAAAAAATAATTATTGCATGAATAAACAAACATAATTCGTTCATATTAAATTTTTTAAAGAAAAAAAAAAACAAAAACACGATTAATTTAGACTAAGAATAATAATTTGAATTTTTTCCATTTTAGATAAACATACTTTAATTAGTGCAGAAATTGAAATTTAATTTATTTTATTATTGTTTTTCAATTTCCTGTACGAACACACACATACACATACACATACACACGCACACACAAGCATACACATTTATAACTTAGGTATGTGTTTTTGTATATATATTAAATAAAAATATTGTTATTATTTTAATTAAAAATGTGGTTGTAAAAAGCTTGTAATATGTTGTTGTTCTCAGTGTAACTTAATGGCAAAATTTATTAAGTACTTTTATAAAATGTATAATTTAATTAAATAATTTGTGGCTTTATATAATTTGAACATGTGTTAATAACTACATGCCATCAAAGCGTTTATTGAAATGCAATCATGCTGTTATACAGCAAAAGCAAACAGCTTTTGTTGAAAATTG
Source organism: Dexiosoma caninum (assembly GCA_963924685.1). Lineage (NCBI taxonomy): Eukaryota > Metazoa > Arthropoda > Insecta > Diptera > Tachinidae > Dexiosoma > Dexiosoma caninum. The sequence continues at coordinate 27,671,189 of OZ004725.1, read as the reverse complement.
GCAGCAAGGCCTTCCTATTTCAGCGTGCGCTATAAATAGATATTTTATAATAAAAAGGCATTTCATTAAGCTCTTCTTAAATACAAGTTTTAATAAAACAAGGTGTGAATGAGATGTCATATTATTCATATATTCATAGGACTATCAATGGCTTAATGTATGCAGTTTTGTGAGTTGACTTATGTTCGAAATATCAAATTGCTCTCTGGCACATTAATTAGGCTGAATTTGATCGTTGGCATGTACATATTATTATGTTGGGATTGTAGGTCACAGTGGTTTCTGATCAAATTGCATAGACATCGTATTTACGAAAATCAAACAAATAAAAGTCAAACAGTGTTAAAACCTACGATCTCGTTGACCAGGTCACATTATCCCCATGTTATATGACCAGGCCCAATCAGGCATTATCGACTCGACACGTAACACTTTTAAACCTGCTAAACCACATTTCATTGGTATAGACACGAATCGATTCTGGCCTAAATAAGTTAAGTAGTCAAATGCTTAAGGCTGTTTATCGACTGAAGCAATAGACTCAAATTTATCCACCAGACAGCGAATAGTTCTCTCTGCAATTATGATAATGGCAAAAGGGGTGAGAAAGTACGTGAAACGTTGTCCGAATTAAAGCATCCAATTTGCTAGAATAAGGCCCAATAACGTCAGTCGGTACCGAACGAATTTCCAATATATTTTAATAGGAGTTTTTTTGAAATTCCGATTTGAATCGAATGCCGTCATTTGCCTCCAATTTTATCATTGCGACCTCTATAAATTTTCGAAGTTCGGCAGTCCCTATTCGAAGACTCGTTCTATAATTGTAAATTTATATATGTACAGTGGCTCACAGCTTATTTTATGCAGTGGACTTTTTTTTCTTTAAAGCTGTATAAAAATAAAACTAACAAAAATATAAAAAAGAATTTGGTATTATTTAAAACAGAAAACACTATTTTTTAATAAACAAAAATCATTTAATCCAAAAATCTATATTTAAATAACTTAAAACTGAGAAAACAAAAAATTCATCGTTTTTTCATCTATATATTAAGAAAAACTATATATTTTAAGAAAAATAAGGGCAAACCCAAAGCTGTCAGCTCCAAAACTGGCTTTTTAACTTGCAGCAGACTTAGACAAACAATGTTGCGTCGAAACGGTTTGTCGTGTTCTGCGCCAACATGATTTTCATGGCCGAGTTGCACGGAATAAACCTTTCATCAACCCCAAAAACAAATAATGCAGGCTCAAATTCGCTAAAGAATATGTTTCGAGGGCTGCCGAGTTTTGGAATTCGGTTATTTTCGCCGACGAATCGATATGTAACATATTCGGTTCAAATGGTATGTCATATGTATGGCGGAAGCCAAATACAGAGCTCAAGAAAGAAAACCTAAAAGCTACAATGAAACATGGTGGCGGCAGCGTTATGGTTTGGGCCTGTATGTCGGCCGCTAATACTGGAAATTTAACATTTATTGACACAACCATTAATAAATTTAGTTATCTTCAGTTCCTAAAGAATAACTTGTTGGAGAGTGCAGAGAGACTGGGTATAAAATCAGATTTTCGATTTTACCAAGATAACGATCCGAAACACAAATCGGGTATTGTGCAAACTTGGTGTATATACAACTGTCCACATTTGATGACGCCACCAGCACAGTCGCCAGACCTTAATGTAATAGAAAATTTATGGTCGATTTTAGAAACAATTTCTAACAAAACTGATTTAAAGAACGCACTGAAGACTGAGTGGCGGAATATTTCGCCTAGTGTTACACAAAAACTGCTCGCATCTATGCCAAATCGTCTCAAATCTGAAATAAATGATTTTTGTTTATTAAAAAATAGTGTTTTCTGTTTTAAATAATACCAAATTCTTTTTTTAATTTTTGTTAGTTTTATTTTTATACAGCTTTAAAGAAAAAAAAGTCCACTGCATAAAATAAGCTGTGAGCCACTGTATATTGTATAATAGTGAATTACAAACTAATAATCACAAAATAAAAGCCATACTTATTTGTTGTACAAATAATTTTAATCGAGTGACATATAAAATGGTCGCAGGTATGCAACACACAATTGGTTGTACTTTTTTTTATCTTGGACCAGCAGTCGGGCGATGACATCTATACAAGCTGATATCTTTTCTACTTTATATTAAAAAAATTAAATATTATAAAAAATGTTAGTAAACTTTGAAATGATTCTAATGAATTTTTTTATAGAAAAATAAACAGAGATAAATTTGCTTCTTGAATTTCTTTTGTAATTAAATCTTTTTATTTATATGAAATATAAATATTACAATTGGTGACGAGCATAAAAATAAAATGGCTAAATCTATTGAACACATTTTAGAAAGACAACAGGCATGGTCGCAGCAAATGTTTGCACAACAGCAACAGTTTTTTGCAGAAATATTGAGTGAGTAATTTTTAAATCATGTTGCGTCAAACAATATAGCGGTAACGATGTTTCATCAATTTGAAGAAGAAATGAATGGTTTTGATTCAAAATAAAAAAGGCAATTGGAAAAACATTTCAATGCATATGGCATTGAATGTGGATGAGAAAAAGAAGTCGTATTTATTGTCGTGGATGGGCGATCAAAGTTATCGTTTAAGTTGGTTGGAAAACACAGTCTACAAGTTTTGCCGTACATGGAGTTAATTGCAAAATTGGAATCATATTATATGAGCAAATTACATACAATTAAATCAAGGTATGAATTTTATAAAAGAACGAAACGAGATGTTGAATCGTACAGTCAAGGGGTAACAGAGTTAAAAGGCATGACCAGAGAATGTAAATTTATATGTGTAAAAAGGAAAATTGTGCTTGTGATTTTTCTGATAAATTAATTCGCGATATTATCAGGCCTGTTCTGCAAACCACTTTTTGTCAAAGTGATTTGAAATCACGGAATTGGTGTTCTGCACACAAAAATTTTAATAATCTCGATATTTGAAATCGTCAGCTAAATGAGTTATTTTTGCTTTAAAACAATCCTCAAATAAAGAAAATCGTAAAAATTTCAAGTATAATTGTCAAGATATTAAACAATAAACAAATCGAGAATGGCCGGCATACAGTGGTTGTTTTAAGAAACATAATAAGTCATGTTTTGTATGCAAGAAAATTGGACATATTGCTTCGGTATGTAGATCTAAATTTAATGCTAAAAATTGTATTAACTCTGTGATGGATAGTAATGTTGAAATTCTATCTTGTGATGCTATTGATGGCATTATTTCACGAACTGGAAATAAAATGTTAATAAACATAAAGGTAAATAATAATAATATGAAATTTCAATTTGATACTGAAGCTATGCGATCAGTTATTGGTTTGGAAAGTTAAAAATTATTGAATAGTCCCGCTTTGAATCATACGTCTGTTAAAATTTTTGGTTATGGTAATGCTGAAGTACCTGTTTTGGGTTATATAGGAGACCTATTCAATTTTCAAGCATAATATTTTCATGACTTAGTCTCAAATTGGGGAAAAATCCAGGACTTGTGGTTTTGTAGTCAACGTGTCGACTACTTCAGCCATCGCCACCCTTTACTTATTACTTGGCATACTCATTAAGATATGCCAATTTCTGTTTTATATAATTCTGTCATAATGTTCAAGTCATGTTAATATCGTTATAATTACCAGTAATAATTTTTCAAAAATTTAGCAAATATGATTTTTGCTCAACTAGTAGCTGTGCTTTACAAGTTCGCGAGACAAGAAAAGTAACGCGCCTAGAAACTTATGCAAGTATTAAGAAAAAGGATAGAGAAATCCTTTAGCATCACTTCGCAGCTGTCTCTTCTTTACACTATCACTGTCCACCAATTCCCGTGCAATGCATAGCATGTGTAGGTTACATCTACTGAAGACAACTACAAGAAATAAAATAAACATATATAAAATTTACAAACTGTGTGAATGAGCGATTAAATTTGTACAAACATCGTAAGTTTCCCTCTACACATTATGGTCAAAAATTTATCAGTTTTGCAATCGAACGACTTGGGCAATACAATTAATGAATTTTAATTTTGTTTTTTTTTTTAAATGAGAAATAATAAATGAAACTAAACATTTTTAACAAATTCAAATAGAGACTAACAACGGCCTTAAGCAAAAACGATTGTTAAAAATAATGACTTGCTTAAAGTACAAATTTCATGTGGGAAAACCGTCCGTGAACGTCCATTTTGACTTGACAATCGTTTCTGCATAATTAAATTAAATTAAATTTTCATATCACTAAAATGCAAAAATGTATTAACATTGTTTGTGTACTTTGTGTAGCAGAAATTTCACCACATTTACAAACTTTGAAAGTAAATTGATGCGAATGTGTGTGTATCTACTTTGTATAAGTATATAAACCCACATGTGCAAAATTCCCTGTCTATGTGCTCATAATGCTAAATTTTTTGTCCAAAAAATACTATTTAGCTCTCCACTAGTTTCTGCTTGTAAAGCAACAAACAAAAATCATTAAATTCTATAGATATGTTGTTGGTTGGTAATCTAAACTAAATGCAGCATGTTCCTACTTGTGCGAACGAAGCTGCAACTGCGACCACTCATTTGTTGTGTTGCCCTTTTCAGTCATGTTACCTCAAATATTAAATATTGGTGGTGGTGCATTGTTTTACATTAATAATCGTTAATATGCAGCAAATTCTATTATCAAAAGCTGGATAATATTTCGACATCATAACACTGCTCCTCTGAGCATACGAGTATACACGTATACAGCTTTTATCCTTTTAGAGTTCTACGAAGACAATATATATGTGTGGGCGTAAGGGTGTGTGTATCTTATTGAACATTTTACATTTAACCTTTTCATATTTTTAAATGTCAATAGCCCCAATAAAACGATGACTCAAATTCGAACTTATAAAATGAAGTCAATGTAAATGATAGTAATGGGAGGAGATAGATATAAAAGAAATTAGTATTTTTAATTTAAGAATTGATGGAAATAGTTCGCATGCAGAGCTATAAACAAATAATAATAATAATTTCCAATTCATATGACATTCAATTTGCACAATATAAATTAATTAATTAAAATTATAAAGAATTAAACAAAAAGGACTAGAATTTGTGGAGGGAATTTATTTCTTGTTATTTAATTTTTGTTTTTGTTTGTTTTTCATTAGATCACTTTTTTCCTTGCTAAGGCTTATATTTTGCTATTTCTCTGTTTCTATTTCTCCAAACCTATTAAATGTGCTGCTCTTCATTAAAAAAGAATGCTGATAAATGTTGAAATTTGCAAAAATTCTTTAACTTTAATTCCACTCTTCTTAGTGTTATTAACTCTCAGTAAATACACAATCAACTAATTGATGAAATTAATTAATATATTAATTAAATATTAACTAAGAAGCATTTAAAAAGTTATGTGAAAAACATATTTTTTTTTTATTTTTTGTTGCTTTTAAAAAAGCAATAGTCCTAAAAAATAGAAGCCCGCTGCACAAGCACTTTAAAAATGTCTTACAAAACATCGTACAATAAATCTCTATCCATCTCCTTCGTTCACATTTCAAAACATTACTTGACTGAAGTAAAACACAGTGCTTGGAACTAGTGCTAAGTAGTGCACTATGTATTTTAGAATATTTTGTGCACCCTTTTAGTTTTAAAAAATAAATAATATTGTTACAGCGCTCTTCTTCATTGGTATTTGAGTCATGAAAACGTCGCCAAAGTAAAATATTATTCTAAATGGCACTCTTTTAACATGAAAATTAATGCGTCTACTTAACACCGCTGCTGTCATTTTACTGCTTTACTAATTAAAAACATGTTCAACTGCAGTTGTGTCAAAATTACGCCCTACTTTATATTACTTCACATTTTTTGTTTCTACTCTATAGTTTTCTTTTCCGAAAAATTCAACATCAAATTAATACGGAATGTCACTATTTTTTGTAGACATTTTAGTTGCACGCAATAAAAAAATATAATACTTATCAGAAATTTTTTGTGGCTCGACGGGGAATTGAACCGACGATCTTCTGGAAAAATTCTATTAAATATATAACGCACTGATAGATGGCAATTATTTTGTTCATCAATGCTGAGACATCTTTATCTTCTGGCATTCTTAACCGTATATTTTTCATACTTTTAACATTTTTGTCTACCATCATCCTTATATCTGATTTTTGTAATGAGTTTTAGCCACCACCTTTCTATAGGCTTAAATCTTTACGTGTAAATATGTACAATAATGTAGTTTATTTTAGATTTATAAGTAAGAATACATTACAGTAATATATGGGATTACATTCCATGGTAAAAATACTAGTGTGTTTTTTTTTTGTACATATTTTGCCTATCGTTGTATCTATCCTCGTTGATTTCATGAGATTACTTTTATTATTTCATTTAATTTTTTAAGGTTTTTTTGAGGCTTATTTGTTAGTATGTATTCGCAAAAAATATATCGAGCCTTTGGTGCAATACCGCAGTAATTCAAAATTTTAATTTTTTGAGCTGGGTATGCAGAAATGATCTTTGGGGATATATATATCTAAAGGCAAAAAGATTATGGTTCCATCTCTAACTGTTCAGATTCTACAGCGACAAATGTCTTTATTGCCTCCAGCTATTTCCAACAATATTTATTTGCAATAATGAAATATTTCCTTTATGACAAGAAATTTACAAACAGAAAACATTACAAAAGGCATGCCTCTTTATTTAAAAACTTGTAAAGAAATAACTTTAGTAAACGAAAATACTATCAAAAAGATGGCTCAAAACTTCAAATGCATTTTTCTCAGTTCACGATTTTTTTGAATTACTACGGTATTGCACCAAAGGCTCGATATGTGTATATAAACTCGTATATAAAGATATGTTCATGCAGAGAACCTTTTGTTAGCAAAACTACTGTTTGTTATAAAATAATTTTATGAATTTAAATTCTTTAGCGCATTAATGCTTATATTGATTTCAAGATATTTAATATATGTGAGCGTTGTTGCTTTTAACCTTTATGTCAACAGCAGAAAAATTATGCGTACGTCAACAGCAGCATACCCGGGTATGCACATACAGTTTATATGGAAATTGTTTGCGTTTTAAAGATTCTTTGTTGTTAAGTGTGTTTGTTCTACGTTGGCTATTGTGTTTTTGAATATTTTGATAACTGTTTTTGTTTTTGCTTGTGAGTTTTGTTTTTTGCATTGACCATTAGACAGGGCATCATTCAAATAAGTTCTAATAAGATTTTCAGTCGTTACTTTTAGCTGGTGATATATGTAGGTGCATAGTTTTCGCGCAATAAAAAAATTTATATACGCATAAATGACAGACGGTGACTGGCTAACTCGACGACAATTTAGTACACTGGGTTATGAAGACAGAGAAGAATATATTCGTCAGAGATTAGAGGAATTAGTAGCAGAATATAGTGATGATGAGCCATTAGCATCTGAAGAGATTCTGGATGATAATGAAATTAATACGACATCAGATTACTCTGATGTAGAGCCAATTCAATTACCAGAATATAACCCGGAAGATGAAAGTGAATCTGATGAAGAACTTGGTGATACCAAAGATTTGTGGAAAATGACCTCAAATCCATTGTACCGTGCTTCTATGACTGTAAGAATATTTTGGCAAATAAGTCGTTTTATACGTTTTGATAACGGAAATACGCGCCAGCAACGCAAGCAAACCGACAAAGCAGCAGTGATATCAGACTTTTTTTTGATGCTCAACAGCAATTTACACACCAATTATGTTGCAGGCGCTAACGCCACTGTTACTGAGCAATTGTATTCCTTCCGTGGAGGTACTGGTTTTACGCAATACATTCCGTCAAAACCTGTCAAATATGGAGTAAAAAAGTGGTGGGTATGCGACTCCATTTCATCTTATCCGATGAAGGGACAAATCTACACGGGAATGGCGGCGTCCGGTGAAAGAGAAACAAATGTTGGAGAAAGAGTGGTGAAAGATTTGTGCGTCAATCTCTTCAGCGGAAGTAGGAGAAATATTGTATGTGACAGTTTATTCACTAGTTATAACTTGGCCAAAAGTTTGATGATAGATAGCAATTTGTCGATGTTGGGTACTGTGAATAAGAGGCGGTTATTTGTGCCATCACAGTTTTCTCAATCGAAGGGACGTGCAGTGGAATCCACTATATTTGGTTTCTGCAAAAACATTTCTATGTGCTCCTTTCAACAGAGCATTATACCACCGAAGTACAAGGTCCAAAAAAATAGCCAGTAATGATATTGGACTATAATAAAAATAAAGGTGGCGTTGATTGCATGGACAAATGCCTGGCAGAATATTCTACAAAACGTCGAACAAATAGATGGCCTTTGGCTTTTTTTTTTATAATATTTTATGTTATGATATAATAATTTGTGTTATGTTAGTTATGTTCTCTTTTGGTTCTGTTTTGTTTGCAAAATAAAATTTAGTTTGAAATTATATCAAAATATTTGCATGTTTTTTCCTATACATACCCAGGTATGCAGCTGTTGACGTAAAGGGTATATGTCGAAATATGACCATATATCTAGTCCAAGTTGTCCAATTCCACTCAGATCTGTGTATATAATTTAAAACACTTTTTTTTAGGATATCATGAAATCTCAGATAATTCTGATAACTACTTTCGAAGATATATCGATTTTAAAACGCAAAACAAACCCGGGTATGTTGCTGTTGACATAAAGGTTAATAGTTTAAGTGCATTTCTTATAAATATCTGGCGCTTTTGTATTGACATCTAGAACACAATAGAAAAGCATTATGTAAATCCTTATTGGTAGTTTTCCTACTGTTATTTGCAACCTTTGTTATCATTATTTTAAAAATTTCAAAATTAATGCATATCATAAAGATATTAAAAAACAGAAATTATGCAAAAATAAAAAAAAAACTTAAACTAAATATTCTAATTACATTGAATTTTTACTAGTACGCAATATATATTTCGCTTAAACTAATCGAACCTTTAACGATTCTTTATTTTCCAACTCAATGGTAATATATTAACGAGAATGACGGAATGAAAATGTAAACCAATAAATATTTTTTTCTGTTAAAAAATAATATAATTTCATAAATTATATTAAAATCACCATAGTTCCAACCATATAATAAAAATATTTCTATTGTGAAATATTTTCAACGTGCCATAATCGAAATGTAAACATTTTTTTTCACTGAAGTAAATATTTACTTCAATAAATATTTATTTTTATTATTTATTTAAATAAATATTGTTGAATATTATTAAACAGAAAAAAGAACAGTATGTGCAAATAAAAGGGAACATGTAAGTTGCCATGCTGAAAGTCAATGAAAGCAGCAGAAAAAAATTATTCAATGAAAAATTATACGAATTCTCTTTTGTTAAATCGCTGTCACTAGTTACTCCTCTGCAGGGAGTTGCCTTGGAAATTTAAAAGCGTTTGCCAAGCATGGTTTAGCATGGTTCAGAATTTCCTTGAATTCTAATATGCATAAAGCTATACGTATATGGTATACGTGGGTTGGGATGAAAGATTTTAAGAGCATAACCCTTTGAGATTGGAATCGTAGGTGTTGTGATGAAAACGTAAAGTCATGCAGGAAGAGAAAATTTTAGTTAATTATAGAAATTAATAATATTTTGTATGGTAAATTAACTAAATCCTCTGCTTTGATATAACTTGACTGTGATCTAAGTGTTCTCGCTCTTTTACAGAACAAAATACTGGTCAACATATCGACCAAATCAGACACGTTTTTCAATATAAAAGAAGTTGATTAGTATCATCGAAAGCTCTGGAGTCTTTACCAAGCGTGTTTATCATTCAAGATTAAAAACATCAACCAGATTTCAACTTATGAGCGGAGGATAGTTTGATTCCCTTGATTCATAAGGGCGCTAGTGAAAGTTACTCCCTGTTGAGAGCGAAGTTGAGTTGGCCCGACGTGACAGGTACCAGTGATGTTACGAATACCAAATTGTAATATTCGCGACTAGGATATCTGTACCCATATTCCCCTAAAACGAATACGAATATTTCGTTTGAAATTTAGCGTTATGACAATGACATTCCGATGACTGAATATGATATTATCAACTTCGCACCTGAATCATTTTGCTGCACATTTCTTAGATTAGTTTTCAAGCTATTTTATTCATCTTTTAATAGAAAAAAAAACTATACGGAAAGTTTTGTGGAAATACTTGTGGCAAATACCGGCGATCCACTGAAAGAGTGGAGAGTAAAGAAATAAAACTATAAGCTTGGTGGCAATAAAATTGGAGGCAAGGCGAATTCTGATCAGGTGATCTCGTCCCTACAACAACAGCATTATTTGTTTACAAATACAAGAATTTTATTCAAGTTGTGAGAACAGTGTACATACGTATTAACATGCTTTGAGTTGAATACAACTATGACAATTGAACAGAAATCAGCTGATGAGAATTTTAGTTAATGCAGCCACCTGGTATGAATCGCCTTGATTGGAGGGGTTGTGTTTTGCTAATTTATTTTTTGTTGTTATTTCTCATGTACTTATGAAAAGCAGTGTTGCCATTTTTGTTATTTATAACTAAACATAACTTTTTTACCATGTATATGAATATTTTTCACAGTTTTTCTGCAAAAAAAAAAAAATTATATTTTCTTATAAATAATTTTATTGATGTTAAAATTTTATTAACTTTATATAAGCTAGAAATTAATAAAAAATAATAGAACTGTGAAAAACTAAATAAAAATTTCTATATCATTAATATTTGCTTATCATTTCATATCATGTCATTTAATGTCTGCTATTTCTGTTGTTTTTCTTTTATACAATTTGTAAATATGCAAAATAGAAAAGTTTCATTGTTGTTGATATAAAACATTTTCCACAGTACTATTTGGAACGTTTTTCTGTTTCGATTTTGTTTTTTTTTGCGATTGTTATGTCCGTATAAGCACGCAAAACAGTGATTTGTTTGTATTAAAATTTCTTTTATGCGCCCGATTACTGATGTCTGTTGACGTTTAAATGATTTTCATATGTATAGGGTGTTTTTTAGACAAGCATCGAAAATTAATGAAACAATAAAAAATTATGTGTACGAAATTTTAATAAAAAAACACCAAGCCCTTCTTACGGGACATGACATTACGTCATATACTTTTAAAGCACTGATAACAAAAGGTGTTTTTCGAAATATATGAGTCAATGCAAAAACTTACAATCGGCTAGTTTGTTGTACATTCTTTTTGAATTCTTTGTACTCTCGGAAAGATTTTACTACATTTGCATTGCAATATATAGAAATAATAGAGAAATGTATAGTTTTGTTAGTGGACCATCTGTACAGCTGTACTGAACAGGGATTTTTATGCAATGGCATTTAATCTGTTAATTGTCTAAGACTGTTTCAATATTTAAATTTTTCTGCTTGATGTATAAATTGAACTAAAATTTAATATTACGGGAGCGTCATTATGGTTTAGAATTATCAATATTGGAAAATCGATAAAGCTTTAAAGAGAACACCTTCTAAGTCAGTACATTATTGATTTCACTTTAATTTATATTCATTTTAGTATTCTTAAAGAAGGCGAAAAATACCAAGTAAATATGGATGCAAAGCACAATGAAATTGTTGAAAATCTACGGCGATTTTTCTGCTATTTTATTGTCAAATTCACAAATAATTGCCTTGATTATTATTACATAATTATGTTTTCTATTTAAAAAAGACGATCATGAATTTTGTGTGTTAAACATTTTCGATTTGATTGACAATATGCTGTATTAGTTTCAGTTTTTTTGCTAAATAATTAATTTAATAATACGCAAATATTCAATAGGAAACATAAAATATTGCATTTATTGCAGAAATGCAGTGTATGTTTTGAAATAAATTGGTTTAATGGAAGATTTGTGAATTTCACATTTTGTGTTATTTAGAAACATACATATATTTTTAAAAATACTGGTAAAACTTCCAATTAAAACGAGTAAATAATTAAATGGCAGGAAACACTAAAGGCGATATTATTTTACAGGTGCTTTTGATAATACAGTTGTGCTACTATTTTCGGTTAATTAGTGTTCACTATGATAAATTAAAATTTAAGTTGTTTTTGAATTGCTGTCATTGTTGTACGAGTAACACTCATTGTAAATTGAATTCGCCTTGGAAACCATTAAAACACTTACTTAAGCAAACCTTGTTATATTTACGTGTTTTTTCTATTTTTTTTTTCAACTAAAAGTTGATGGTAAAGAAACAAAAATCTAAGATTTATTGTGAGAGTAATTTTATCCTAGCCATTGTCTTAAAATCTTTTCGGATATAAGAACGGCGTGAGTAGGAGTTTCAATTATGAATTGCTCCAAGTGCATGACAATGTTGACTGTAGTTCTTCTAAAATACACAGCAACTTTGCAACATACATTATGTATAATGAACTCCCCATTTTTAGTACCATCGGCAAATTTAAAGTGAATATTACCGGACAAGACACAAGACATTATAGCAGTGAATATAGAAGGTGGTGACGGTGGTGATATTCGCTCTCAGCAATATGGTTGTAGCGCGCAAAACTATGGCTTTATGGAGAAAAATCTAATTTTGTTGCAGAAAATTCTAGTCCTGTCAACTTTCGTTACAACGATACCTTCCATATACAGCAAAAAGAAAATGAATGCGTTCTCTTTGAATTGTTATTTTCATGACTTTTTAATCATTTCTTCATCTAAATTGATTTTTAATGCCTTCATTTTCATAAAGCCAGACATTTTCCTCTTGGGCAACTTGAATCCCCATAATTTGCATGCGGTGCGTTCATCTCGTAGCTAGAGAGGTGAAATTTGACATAGAACTTAGCAGAAAGCTGTCAATACTGCGCAAAACCATTAATGTCTAAACAAGGCGAAATTCTCATCAAAACGTTTTGTTTATTAAAAGTATTGCGATAAAAGAACCAAGTTCTTGGAAGGTGAAATATTGTTTCTTTTTTAGGCAACCAGTAAACTTGGCAATATTTTTAACTATTCTAATAGGAAAAAACGTATAGAAAGTATCAGCCATTTTATTTATTATTTTATTTTGCCGATGATTTTATTTCTTAAACAACGATGATTGTTAGCAAAGACATATCAGAAAACAATTTTTGAATAGAGAGGGACTGCAGCCAACAACACCACCAAGGTGAGTATGGCTGAATTAGTCTGCACGTTGACTACAAAACCCAAAAAACTGTGGTTCGATCCCATTTTCAGAGTATTTTTTCTGATGTGCCATAGTGTGTCTTTGTGTCAGTTGTTGTCGGAAGGTTTCACTGAACAGTAACGGCTTCAGCTGTATCAAATCCACAGGCACATCAGAATACATCGTCGGTATTATGTTGCACCGCCTAAGTAAAATATTTACTAGAAACGAAGATTACAAATATTTAATACGGCTCCTTTACATCAGATTCGCTTCACCGCTGCTATAAAAAAAAAACGTGCAAAAGCAGAGTTATATAAGAGAGAAGCTTCACCACCTGCCTTCTCTCTCACTATACCTTTCCTCAAGTTCCAGCACATGTGAAGCGATCATTCCCAGATTGCTAGTCCAAGCGAAAAAAAAAACTCTTATGCGTTGCACATACCCAAATTGTACGCCATACTTCTTGCTATTCCTCTGCCATAAATTCGTACAAAAACAACAATAAAATATTGACGAAAAACAAAAAATCTTTTCCTCATTATCTTATTATTAATATGCCTTTAAAGAAATTTTTTAATTAAATTTCATTTAAATTTGCTTTCAAAGAGAGCATTATTTTGCTCACAGCTGAATGAAAAGCAATCTTCAGCAATAATAATATTAATTTTAATTTACTTCTTTTCAATTTTCCATCAGAATAGGAAAAAAAAAACAAAGGAAGAAAATTTCAATAAGATAATAGAGCACAGGTAGACACACATACATTTCACCCAAACACACAGACACATTTACACACCATTACACATTACAACATTTCTTTCGTTTCTTGATGCGACATAATTCCATATGAATATCTCTAGAAAATCTCAAACTTTCGAATCATTTCTTTGATATGATTAAAATTATGTGAATACAGAACTGTAAATATTGATATCTTTTCAACCACATACTCAATACAATACAATTATACGACACACACTTTACAAGGCCATACAGTTGTGCAATTGAGTTTATTTATACGCACACATTCTCTCAAATAACTGCGTATTTAAAATTGAACCAATGCCGTTCATGCTTCAAAATTTTTTATATGGAATTTCACAGTTATATAATCACATACATATATATACATATATATATGTATAAGAGCATGAAAAAAACAAATAATTGACAACAAGTAGTGGCGAATGAACGAATAACGCAATAATGAAAAGCTGTACTTAAATTTTTCGCCATCCTTTTAAACATACAATGAAATGAAAAAATACGTATTTCACCAAAATAAATTGCCAACTAAATAAAGTACATGGATATGAAAAAATATTAAAGCAATTTATATGCACACAAGCACACATACTCGTACATACAGATCTGTTAATACAGGGCCATGAATAATACAGTAAAAAAGAAAAAAGAAAAACTTTACAAATATAAAAAACCCCATGTAGGAAAATATATGGGGATCAGCAATGTCATGCACATTCATGTCTCGCAGTTCCCTAGACTGTTCTATAATCACTGTAATAAAATGGCAGTTGTGAATGAAAATGCCGATAACTACTACACACCATTGTTGTTTTACAACCCAAAAAAAAAACGACATATTAAACTTAAAAAGCTTTCGCACAAAAGGGTTCTTAACAAATTCCTAAATAAAAGATTGTTAGGTCGCTCTCTCAGGTGTGTCTCGTTATTATTATTAAACATTAATATAATATACGAATACTTCGTGGTCACAGTGCTTTATGCATCCAGTGCTTCCAAAGAAGTCAATACGATTCTGAACTAGTGACCCGGAAGTAGTCCAAAATCGGATTAGTTCTACTTCTTTTTACATAAAGTTGTCGTTGAACGAAGTTCTTTTTTTCTCTGCCCATTCATTGAATCCGATGTACTGCTCGCGATACTAACTAAATCTAGTTTTTTAAAGCCGTTTTTAGAACTGACTTTTATACGATTTTTTAAAGCACAGAAATGCAAATTAAAGCTGCTGTTGAAGGTAAAAAGAACGAACAATAAGAAGGTGAATTATTGTTTAATACTGTTCAAGTTTTACACTCGTCAGGATCGTGCTGAAGAAGTCAATTATAAAATAATACGTCTCGTATTACAGATCGCTCTGATAAACAGGGAATGCAATTACCCACACAAGATACAAAAGGTTAAGCATGTATCGTTCTCTTTTGTTACTAATGGCATATTTTTTACTTGTCATTTGTCAAGTACCTACAGATTTGGTCATGACATCTGTTAAAATGGCGGGCGTTTTGAAAATTAAAACTCTTATTGAAACATCCGTTATATACATATACGAGGTCTGTTCAAAGGAAAAGGGGAGTTTTGAATTTTATTAAAAAGTATTTATTTATTCATCGATATCCATTTTGTCCCCTTCAAAGTAATCCTCCGCAGATATAATGAACTTATGCCAGCGTTTCTTCTGAAATGCGCTTTTCGTTATGGACGTCAGCTCGTTCTTCGCTTCTGACTTTACCTCATCAATTATGGCAAAACGCTTTCCTTTCATTAGTCTCTTCAGTTTTGAGAATAGGAAAAAGTCGCAGGGAGTCAAATCTGGTGAATAAGGTGGTTGAGGCGTGATTATGGTGTTGTTTTTGGCCAAAAAATTACGAACAAGCATTGATGTGTGATGAGCTGGTGTATTATCGTGATGCATAATCCAAGATTCTATTTTCCACAAGTCCGACTATGTGAGCCGTATTGCGTCACGTAAACGTTGCATAGCTTCCTTGTAGTATTCCCTATTAACCGTACGATCTGTTGGCCAGAACTCATGATGCACCACGCCATTGTAATCGAAGCAAACAAAATTCACCTATTCTTTTGAACAAACCTCGTATGCAGTAAAATACAAAAATGGCTAAAAAAAAGTTGTAGACATTTTTTTTTTTGCTGTTTTTCAGCGTTTGTTGTATTTCTTATTTTCTTCTTAGTTGAGTTCCTTTTCGCTGGCATAAACTCTGTAGTAATACAGTCTTTTTAAAAAAAACCAGACACTTACAACAATAACAAAGAAATTTTCTTAAATTATAAGCAGGCTAAAAAGAAATGAACGAACGCTATGCCTTTTTGTCACTCTCAGAAAACATATTCAACAAATTCGTACGTACATATGGACATCTAAACGAGGAGCTGTCATACATACCGTTGCGAATAGGTGTAGAAGTCGTGTCAAGTAACAGACGTTTGTTGTGTGTGTGTGTGTGTGTGTGTGTAACACATATTTTTGTTGGATAATTTATATTGTGTTTTGTTTCTGCGGACACACAAACAGAAAGTTGCGTGAATGCATGGCAGATGATGTGTAAAAGAAATGAACATACGGATGAAAGCCTGTACGTGTGTTCGTGTTATTGCTTGTTTTGTTAGATTAGAAAATTATCCTTTTTTTTTCTTTTTGGTAAATTGCCAGCGTTGTGACTGTTATTTTGTTTTTCTTGTCATTCAACAATGAACTGTGAAAAAAATTTATTGTTGACTTTTGTGAGAAAAACTCCAGACTTCCGTAACATTAGAGATTCATAACGAAGGAATTTTTAAAATACATGTATGTATATAGTTTATTATTTATTTGAAAACAACTCCAAATAAATAACAAACGTTCTGAAAAATTCTTAAAGCGTCATGAATTCTTTTCCAGTACGTTTTGAGTCATCAAAATGCTTTTGTTATTTCTGTCGCTGTAACATATTCATAATTTCCTTTTTTCTTTATTAAAATGTCTTTTTGATTTGTTATCTTGAAAGCTTGTAATCTCTTAGGCAGTTATATTTTTTATATCTTTTTTGGTAATACCCAGTCAGGTAATACTCTGCTCTAGTCTTATAGAAAGTTTTACTTTTTTTTTTATAAAATTTTAGGCAGCTAAATTTTTTTTCCTTGATAAGGGTGATTTTTTTAGGTGGCGTACAGCAATACATATATGTATATCGCACTTGATCAACAGGAGGGTATCAACTCAAAATTTTAAAAATTCCACATTTTGTAAGAAATCAAATAAAAAAATTCGGTTTAATTTTTCTTCTCAAGAAACTATGAAATATTTCGAGTTTCAAGTACAATTCAGATAGAGGGTGCCTCCGTAGTCTAGTGCATGAGCATTAGTCGTATCAATATGAGGGTGCGGGTTCGATTCCCGCTTAGACTCTGGGTGTTTCTACAGACAAGCTTTAAGAGCTTCGTAGAATAAATAGTGCAGTGATTTTAAATTGCGTTATGTTTTAGGCTGTTTATTTAACATTCACAGCAGCTTTTTTCTATAAAAATATTGACGCACATTTCTTTTGAAATGATTAGACCACAGTATTTAGATTTAATGATCATCAAACCTTGACCTTGACGTGGCAAGTTGCTGGGTTGCGAAACTAAAGAAAGATCCCAGCCAATTTGGAAACAATTTATAATTATTCTCTCATTATGACACCAGTATTGTAGTGATACATACCAGAGTCTCTGCTGGAAAGAGATCACCACGGTTTGTTGTGGTTTCTGAGGAAGCATGTTGAACGCTCAACTTTCTCGAATACGCAGAACCAAACCAAATGCAGAACTAGTAGCAGCTATCTAAACGGTATGCATATCATATCGTATGTCACTGAAAAGAACACCCTGTTTGTAAAAGTATATTACAAAGCACAATAGACATAATTATATATAAAAAAATATATATATATATTTCCTTTTAAAGCTGTAAAAAAATCTGAAAGAATTATAAATCAACGTTCTGTTTAGAAAATATGCCAGTCTTTGTTCTTGGTTAACATTTTTCAAATCCCACACTTCATTTCCACTTTCAAGTTTGTACGAGGGTGTGTGTTACTTCTTTACTTTTCTTTCTTTACTTTTCATTTCAATTTCATATTGCTGCACGCAACGGCAAGAATATTTAAGTTACAAAAAACTTTTTCAAACTTTTCGATAAATTTTTATATATTGTTGCGGTATTTTGATGTGTAGTTGTTACCTCTGCCTTCTTGCCACTACAGTTTATTTAAGTTTGCAATAATTTAAAAAGTTTATTGTTGTTGATTGTTAGGAAAGGTAAATAAAATATTAAAATATTGTGTCTTCAAAAGCAAACGGAAGTTATAGAAAGTTATTGGGCGCTTTCTTAGGGAAATATGTCAACAAATAAATTTGCTTTAAATCAGAAAAGAAATGAAAGGAAAATACAATTTATAGAGAAGTGAAAATTAAGAAAAGTAAATATCATGACTGCGATTAGAAAAAATGCCACTACTCTGGAAATAAAATTCTTTAATATTCTAAATCTAACATTTTTCTTTTTAATTTAATAATTCCAATTAAAAATTGTTAGTGCAGCAAATTAACTTGAAACAATGCTATTGGTATTAAATTATAAGAATAATTCTATTCTTGCTCATATCTTAAGAGATATTGCTGAAAGATTAATTTGTGATCGAGAGCTTACTTAACTAGAGCGATGAGTAATGCCTTATTCGTACTGACGTGTTCCTTTCCTGCACATGTTCACATCACAGTCAAACAATATACTTCGGCAATTTTTTGCCATACCTACGTTTGTATTTACAACAAACGTCAAAAACACATTGTTCTTGTAATATTTGCATTAGTTGTTTTTGACATATCTCGAACAAACAACGTGTGCGGTAGTACAACAACTCCACTCAAAAACACCTCTTTAACCCTTATCCTGTACTCATGAATCGAAATTGCCCAAACTGTTTTCATTGCCAATTTTCTTTGTAAATATGCACTGGATTTGTTTGTAACTTTAGTACAAAATATCAAAATAAATGTTCCAATTGTAAAAAAAATTATTTGTAAAACTTGTATTACATGTAATAAAAAAAAAAATAATCAGAACCAATAAATAAATGAAACTTTGTATTGGGCAAAATGGACCCACTAATGTCACATGCGTTTTGTTTTTAGAATACAGGATAAGGGCTAAAGACGCCTTGACTTCGCCATACAAAATTCTGAGAGCGAAGGAAGTTCATTTACTTTGAATCTATATGCAAATCACAAAGAAAGTGCTCTCTTCTCCCCTCATTTTTATCACATGCTTACCTGAACTAAATTCTGGCATAGAATAAAGAAGTTGTAGTTGTAGATGAAGCTGGCGAAGAAACTCGTAGCCCGACAGGAAAAGAAAATACTGAAAGTTTCTACATGTGTACCAAATAAACTCTTGAAAAACATAATTAATTATACAAGAATAATATGTGAATTTTTAATTATAATACATATTGAATGGTATAACAATTTGAGGGTGGCGATATAGCTGAGGTAGTTAGCATGTTGACTATAAAACCGGCAGGGTTCGAGCCCAGTATCAGTTTAAGTCATAGAACCACTTCGTATTTTTCTATTTATTGGGCCTTTGTGAAAGTTGTTGTTGGAATGTTTCCGTGGCGAAGGCATAGTCACTGGTCACTGAACAGTACCGGTTTCAGCTGATCCACAATCACATCAGAGCGCCCTCCTTCGACGGTATTGTGTAGCATCATCGGCAAAGTAAAATAATTAATAAAATGCCTATCAAATACATCTTCAAATTTTTTAATGCGTTTCTTTGATATCAGAGGCGTTGCACAGTGGCTTTCCTTGTATGTATGTACAAGCGGTTACAAATCAATATCTGCAAAACTGACAAAACTAGAACAAACAAATATGATTTAACCGTGTTAAAAATGTTCGTTACGTTCTGTTTGTAATGGTAACTAAAATTTATTTTTTCCAGGATATCTGAGATAGGTCCTGCTCAAAAAAAATGTTCAGAAAATTCTTAAAATCTTCAACTGTTTAATTTTTCCATGTCTGAGAATATTGATTGTATGAAAATTTTTAGGGGCATTATTATTAAAAACTAGTTAAAACCCGGCGGGCTTTGCTACACCTATTTAAATTAAAAAAAAGCATACCCGAAGAATTTAAAGTTTGCCACAATTTAAGAAAAAATATTAACAACTGTAGCCACAGTAGGCATTTGATCTTTGAAGGGTTAATTAGCTGATGGATTTGTTTTATAAAATTTTTGAAGTAAAGTATTTCAATATGTAAAATTCGTTTGTTTTAAACAATTTTTGTTGGGATTTTTAACAATGCGCGATATTTTTCGTGTATATTGCAATCTAAACTGTTTTATATACTTATTGTTCGCTTCAGCTGCTTCCTATAATAATTCACCTATTGATACTAATACATGCTTGATCAAATCACCTCCATGGATCAGAATGTGTACCCATCCATCGGCTGGGAGGTAGTACCAGGGATATTCCTCAACAAGTTTTCTGACTGTATCTACAGCATATTCCTTAAACTTTTCTGCATCAATTTCAAATTCAGAGAATTGTGGCACATCTTTTCAAAAAGGTCTTATCGATTCCTGTTATTTTTGATGAAAGATCGACAGTTTGAAAAAATTTCCGCATCCACAGCTTTTGGCTTATCTACAAAAATTCTAATTTCAGACCGAAATGGTTGTTGAATAAACTGTTTTCTCTTCAAAACACTTGACGTTTCGTTCTAACTGGTTTTCCATTTTTTTTAATTCTAATTTGTATGAGAAGTGAATGAAGTACTCAAAAACTCGTATGTTGGCATGTTGTAACAGCATGGTGACAGTCCGAATTCGTAACGAGCTTCATCTGTTTTTATCAATCGGCAAAGCTTGCATGAATGCAGTGTTACCATATCTCATTTACTTCCTAAATAATAACGGCCTATTTAAAGTTTAAAAACTTTAATTAATTGGATAAAATGAGCTCTGAACCAACAAGATACCATCATTATTTTATTTATATTTTTGAACGCAGTATTAATTTCAACTCAAATTTAATTCCTCAAAACTTTTAGTATTCATTATTCTATTACTCACCTTGAACTTATCCTGTGTGGTTTTTGCATAACTTTTTCAATTTGTATTTTTGTTTTTATGCTTAAAATGTGTAAATAATTTTCATATCCAAGTTGTGAAGATGAGAATTGTCATTCAAATAAAATGAATGTGTCAGTAAAAGTTTGGCAAAAAAAGATAAAATAAAAAAAAAAACAAGAACAACAACAAAACAACAAAACTAATAAGACAGTTCTGCAAAGATAATCCTTCCAGTGAGCAAGATAAACTTCCAGGCAGCAAAATAAACAAAATAATGAAATGCTCAACAACAAAGCAAAAGCCGATTGTTAAATAAAAGTAATAGTATATGAATTATTATTAAATTTTTTTTTTCTAAGAAATGTAGTAATTTTTTTTATTGAAAAGATGTTTCTAGAAGTGTAAATGAGAATTGTTTGATGAATACTAAGCTGGTGCAATTTAATTTTATATTGAATGTTGGTAGGGAACGCATTTAAAATATGTTGTTGATTTACTGTTTTGTTGTTTTAAAAGCTGCAAAGCTGTAGGCTTAAGGAAACCGAACAGGTTCCCTGTCCCCATACAACAGTAGCATTACGATATGCTTTGTTTTCTAAATGTATTCCAAACGTCCTTATACCATATAGAAAATTTCAGCACAAACATTTGAGAAAAATTTCTTTAACCCATTTAGTGTCGCTACTGGCAAAAACAGCTAAAGAATCACATTGTTTTATATTGGAAACTTAGTATAATCTATTACATTTAATGTCAAATTATTATATACTAAAAGTTAATTTTATCGCAATTCTACATAAGTACATATGCACAATAAGTCTGTTTTTATAGTGAACAAGAAAAATTTCTTAGGTATCTAGCGTGGTATTTCCTTTAAATCTATATAATTTTAATTTTCATGCCAAAAAGTAAGTAATTTGTGAATGAATTATTATATGAAATTGTAACATTAATTATAAATTTATAGGAATTTTAATATAAGAAACTATTGAAATGTAGTTGTGGTGATGCAAACCCTTTCTAGTAATTCCACAAAGTTCTTATATAAAAAGCAATGTACAAAACACAATGTACATGTATGACTTTTATTGATGACAAATTCTTTTTTTTTTTCCAACAAAGACATTTCTTTTTTCATAGCTTCTCTCCATTTTTCACTTTCACGACTGGATAATGCCTCTTCTAAAGTTTTTGGAACTTGCTCCTTCACTGCATTATTCAGTTGTTGATATATTTTTCTTGGACGACCTGGCCTACCATTACTAAAAATTTTAGGTCTACCTGGCCCACGTTTACCTTTTTCATTTGTTTCTACAACCTCATCAAGTGAAATATCGCTATTTACTGATCTTACAATGCTATACTCTAAATCTTCTTGATTTGAGGTATTATTTGTCTCAAATTGTTCATCGACATCTTTCTTATTTACAATCGCTTCGAAATCCATAAAATTTTGAATGTTATCATTAATTTCTTTACAGGGTAATTTATATTCATTAAATAAAACATTGCGTCTTTCAATAACTTCTCGTGTTTTCTTATCATATAAGCGATATGCTTTTGATACTCTAGAATAACCAACCATCATCATATTTGCACCTTTTGATTCAAATTTTCCTCTTCTTTTATTCAAAACTACTGCATTTGTACCAAAAATTTTAAAATGATTTACACATGGCTTACGACCCGTCCATATTTCATAAGGCGTTTTTCCATCGAGACTTTTTGATGGAGATCTATTACGTAAATAAACTGCTGTTGCTACAGCTTCAGCCCATAAATCTTGTTTTAAACCAGCATCGACTAACATACAACGAGCCATTTCTACTATTGTTCTATTAAACCTTTCCGCTACCCCATTCTGTTGCGGCGTATAAGGTACCGTTAACTGACGTTGAATTCCGCATTGCTCCAAATAATTATTAAAATCTTTATTAATATATTCTCCTCCATTAGCACTACGAATACATTTTATTTTACGATTTGTATGACGTTCTACTAATTCTTTGAAATTTTTAAATTTTTCAAATACCTCGCTTTTGTATTTTAAAAAATAAACAAAAACTTTTCTTGACTTGTCATCTATGAATGTGAGGAAATACTTTGAACCTCCAACTGAATCTATTTTCATAGGACCACAAACATCCGAGTGTATTAAATCTAACAACTCACCAGATTTACTTTCAGATTTCTTCGGGAATTTTATAGCATGAATTTTGCTAACCATACATATTTCGCACGGATCTTGATGTTTCTGCGTCAAATTTATACCATTCACCATATTTTTCTTCGACAACTCAAACAGGCTTTCATAGTTCAAATGTCCATATCGACGATGCCAAGTTTCATTAATGGATTGTAAAACACATAATTTCTCGTTCGGTATTTTTATTTTAAATTGGAACAAATTTTCTTCTTTACGGGCTTTTAAAACTATTTCACCGTAAGCATCAGTAAATATTGCACCCTTATTATTAAATTTGATTTTGCCACCATACTGTACGACCTTATTGACAGATAAAAAATTTCCATTCAGATCTGAGGAATATAAAACATCTTTTAGTACAATTTTATTATTATTTATAAACAGATTGACTGTTCCTATTCCTTCAGCAGCAATTGATTTTCTATTTGCCAACATTATATTATCACTGCATCTGTCTAATTTACAAAATAAATTTCGATTTGCACACATGTGACTTGTAGCACCGCTATCAATGTACCATGTCGATGTTTGTGTATTTCTTTTTTCAGAATTCGCCATTGCAATCAAAGAGTAAGTTTTTTCTTGATTACGTTTTTCGTTGCACCTATTTGCATAATGCCCTTTCTTACCACATATGAAGCAATTTCCCTTTTTAACATTCAAATTATTATTACCTTTCTTGTAACCTGTTTCTCTTTTGGCTGCACCAAAAGCTTGTTCAATCGTAGATGATTTGTTTTGTTGATTTCGACGTTCATACTCTTCAAGAAGTTTAACCTTTAGCATTCCTAACGCTGGTAGAGAATCCCTCGTTTCTATGGCAATAACGAAGTTTTCAAACTCTCTCGGAAGACTTGACAATAAAATGACTACAAATAATTCTTCTTGAATACTAATTCCAACATCGGCTAATTTCTCCGTAATTTCACAAAAACTGTTTAAATATTCGGCCATATCTTTGCTGTCTTTCATGTTCAAACTTAACATCTTTTTATATAAGCTAACCTTTTGCATCGGACCACTCGGCTTGTAAACTTCCTTAAGTTTAATCCAGGCATCTTTAGATTTGTTAATGTTTTTAATATGGTTCAACTGGTTAGACTTAACACTTAATAAAATTGTTGCGAGCGTTTTTTCATCATTACTCTTCCACTCCAAAATTTTATCACGACTCCAGGTTGAATCTGCTTCTTCTTCGCCACTTGCATACTTCCAAAAACCAGAATGAATAAGGATACTTCTCATATGAATACTCCATGTTTCGTAATTCCTTTCATCTAGCTTTTCTATCTGATATAATGACGACGATGCCATTTTTTCTTTTTAAATCTTGCAATAAAAATTCAACAACTTCCAAATCGTATGTCTGGGCCCATAACCTATTGAAATGTAGTTGTGGTGATGCAAACCCTTTCTAGTAATTCCACAAAGTTCTTATATAAAAAGCAATGTACAAAACACAATGTACATGTATGACTTTTATTGATGACAAATTCTTTTTTTTTTTTTAACAAAGACATTTCTTTTTTCATAGCTTTTCTACAAAGTGACACAACATAAAAAATATTTCAAAGCCAACTATGTGAATATACATGTTGAATAAGCAAAGTGTTAATGCTCAAATTATATTTCCAACAGAAACATTAGCTAATAAACTTGAAGTGAATTCTGCGCTAGTGTTTTCTTTATTCAAAATCCAAGTGAAAGCCATTAGCGAGGCAATTACCTCTTTCAACACCATTAACGCCGGATGCGTTGAAAAATACTCAAAAATAGAGCCGAACTACATATTTTTTTTTCTTTTAATTCTGATAAAAGATAATTTGTTTTTACGTACAGTAAGGAAAATAAAAACACAATCCATAAAGTAAATTAATGAGTCCCATACCGTCATTATTTATAGAAAAATCAAGAAGAAGACAAATCTAAAAAATTAAAAGTTTGTTACAGATGTGTTCAAGATTTACTTGGAAATCTACGCATAGCGTCCTATTCCACGGTACTCTCAACACCGAGTAAAATCAAGACGATCACTACCGCCCCCATGGCACTCGGAGATACAAAATCCTGTATCACTACCAGTGCACAAGGGTGGAAAATCAAATTATAGTTATCCCTGGTCTACAAATAACACCTTGCTAAGGTGTTTCGAGCTGTCTAAACTCTGTGTCACATCAGAATGTATTTCAGTCAAGAACACTTAATCCAGTAATACTGTTCGTTCGAGACACACTCCGGTGACTACTGTTGAATGGCAACAGCACTACGTTAAGTAAGTCATATCAGAATTTATGTGTCAAACTCACATATGTATATCCTGAACAGACCAAAAACTTTACTTCCAGCGTGACTTTTGGTATTAACCACAGCCACTACGAATCCATTTCCAAACCAGCACACAACTCCAACTATTCAGCGCGAACACGAAGTACGCACTTAAGAGTACATCAGTCATTTAACCCTTACTGAAAGTTAGAGCTGTGGGGGTCCGCTGGCCCCGTAGCACTAGATTAGAATTGAACTGTATTTCTATAGTCACACGAAAATGCAAGCATAACCTCCTCAATCTCTGGTAAGATTTCGAAGAGTCGCCTCTACTGTCATTTTCAAACTCCAGGGGAGTTTAAGGTAGTGCTAGACCTTTATCTAGGTACCGCGGGATTGCTAAAGTCCCGTAGGTTTGAAACTCTGTCCCAAAACCCCGCTGCGGGAAATGTTTGTTGCAAGAGTGGTGTGTGCCACAAATTCTGCCAATTCCACATAAAACCGGATATTATCGAACGTATAGAAAAATAATTCTTTATAATTCGCCAATAACTTTGAGAGATCGACACAGCTCAAATTCATGGGGTTTTAAATACCCACTTAGCCATAAACTTATTACAATACATAAAATTTGTATTTATCTGTAGTGATTTGTTAATGTAAAAATGCATTGATTTGTTTTTCCATTTAATAAAAAATTTTTTTTTCTATATATTTAAAATAGTTTTATTGTTCACTTATGTCAAACAAAATTGATGCTCAACTATTGGGATTTTTTTAATTTTTTGTTTTGCTCCACATTGGCCACGTTTTGCAATTTTTTTGCCAATATGGTAAAATTTATTGGTGCACATTGCAAGATGTTGCGCATAGTTCACAACTTTGCCAAAAGCACAACAGCGACTTTCTGGAATTGTTACCAAGGCTTTCACAACACTCACACGAAAGTCGAATTGTCTCAATTGTGCGAGTAGTTTGCGTGTTGAGTCTGCAACCAGGAGGAGACGGGTTCGATTCCCCAGCCCGGTCAAGTCAGAAAAAGTCTTTTCTGTGTTTTCTGCACTACAGCACCCCCTTTGGTTGGTATTTGAGCAATAAAATGGTGGCGAAGTAAATTAATAAACAAAATGGCTCCGCTCCATTTGAAAAATAATGCGTCAAGAATAACATCAGTGACGCAGCAAGTTCGCCTTATAATTAACACGCAACTAACTGCAAAGTTGCTCCCTGTAAATTCTCTGCACTAAACCCCTTTCTACTTCGTTCCAGTCCAATGCCCATTAGCCAGCTTATATTTTTTTTTTATAATATTGAAACTGTTTCCATTTTTATAAAAGTTGCAAGTTCATACATATATAGATACAAATGGAATAAAAAATACTTGTATAAAATAATTTTTTGCATGGGCTACTTGATCTCTTATCTTATCTCGTTGTGTTTAACTTATTCTCAAACATTTTGTGTAAATTTTTATATAAACAAGTAGAATTTTTTTAGTTTTTTTTTTTTTTAAATTTTGGTTGAAGGTTCCACTGATGAGTTGATATAAACCACCAGCAAAATGTACATTTAGACTAGCTGAACAATTTAACAAGTATATAGAAATAATCGGAATTCATTCTGTCTCGCGTTGAATAAATAAACAAGATATTTTTTTAAATTTTGTTTAAAAAAATTATAAGCAAATCACGCTATTTGTTATAAGGAAATAAAACAAATTCCCTTAGCAGCCAGCCGTAGATGCGACAACTAAAAATAAAAAATAAAATATTACATGTGGTTAAACATTTTTTTTTATTTAACAAAGCGAGCAGTGCAAAAAAAAAAAAAAAAAAAAACCTTATTTGATTTGGTTTAAAAACCACAGCATGACGCAAATGTCGCAAAACATGACAAAGTGACACATCAGTACATAAATAGTGGAAGTTCTGTAAGAGAATATACATACATATGTATATGTATGTATGCATATGTTTATGTGAACTTGTTTCTACGTATGGCTATTATATTTTTAAATATAAATAAGTATCTTCTTATATGTACGTATCAGAGTTTCGATATGAGTAGAATGCTGAAGTATTAAAATTTAACTCATTCGGTATTTTTCCACGTTTTTGTTTCTAAACAAAAACCTAATATCACTTCGAGAAAAAAATTTCTATTTTTATGGTATTTTTGGCATAAACAAGATACAGTCTAATCAAAAGGATTTTTAACCATTAAGTTTTGCATACTTTCAAGCACCAGTTGGCTCTTTGGTATTCGCTATCCAACGAAATTCCTCCATAAATTAATGAAATTTTTGAAATTTTGAATCGAATCGTATGCCGCAGTTTGGCACCTGGTTGATTTCATACCAGCAAATATTTTAGTGTTTCTTTTATTAGACGAAATTTAAGCAAACGTGTGTAAGTGGCAAAATTATTTTATGATTTTAATTGCCCGAGAATACAATGTTTTTATTTATGCCTATGAAAGCATTTTCTTGTAATTGCTGTAGATATACGTATTATCAATAATGAAAATTTCAGTATAATAAACGACTTTCATGAAAATTTCCTATTCGTTTCCTATTCGGAAAACCAAATTTCATATTAAAAATATCGTCAAACGAATTTTGCACAATTTCAGTCGTCATACCCAATTTCTGCAATTGCAGTTTCTTGCTATGCTCTCAGATTTATGGTTTATATTGCATAAAGTGGTATATAACTTAAATAATTCCATTGCATTTGCATAATATCTTTTTGCCTCAATTGTTATTGTTTTGCTGACCAAGTGGGAACAAAACAACAATCTAGTAAAATATGTAGGATTTTGCCATAATATGGCGCCAGTAAAGTGTAACAACTTTTTCAGTGAAATTCAAAATTTCTTATAAATTTTCATCAAAAATTCATTTTTAAAATATATTTTTTACAAAACAAACACAAACTCTACGGAGCTATTATAGCTTGTCTGTAGAAATATCCAGGGTCTATGCAGGTATCGAACCCGCACCTAAAGATTGTTAGACTAATGCTCATGCACCATGCTGCGGAGGTACCCACAGTAATTAATATAATAATTTTAAAATTTTACTACATTAATTTTCTAAAATTTATTTAGTTGCAGTGCCAATACTCAGCATTAGTTAGCTGATATATGTACTTATGCAGCCATTTTATAAATTATTTTACTTCGCTCACGGTGCACTCAACTGTTCACAAGAGTGTTGTGATGTGTTGTGTTATGTGATGTATAATGACTGGCCGAGTGCAAGCACTTCAATCTGAATGGGCAAAGTACTTCAGCAAACACAGCCTTCAATCTCTATACCTTAACCGGTTTTAATTCGTTTTTATTTTTAATTCTATGATTAATGTAACCAGTATACATGATCATGATGCAGATTACATTTCACATTATTCTGAATAAATTATAAACGCAGTCAGGAATGCTATTATAATTAATAATATGAAATTATTCTTAACAAGCCATTACTAACCGGGAAAAAAAATCTTTAAATCGTTAATAATATTTCCAATATGAAATGCTAACGGTAGATATTCTTTGCCATTTACAAAAAAGAAAATATAGAAAAAAAGAAAAAAGAGCGCCAAGCCTCTCTCTCACTGAGGAAAACAAAACAAGAAAAAGTTTTCATATAAAAAAAAACGAAATAAACCAAATACAACAGTCACTGCATGAAAAATTTGTGAAACAACAAAAAGCGTATGAAA
This sequence comes from Dexiosoma caninum, assembly GCA_963924685.1. Taxonomy (NCBI): domain Eukaryota; kingdom Metazoa; phylum Arthropoda; class Insecta; order Diptera; family Tachinidae; genus Dexiosoma; species Dexiosoma caninum. The sequence goes on along the minus strand of OZ004725.1, from coordinate 27,641,883 downwards.
AATTTTGTAATAAATTTTATACAAAACTACTTTATTTGCACATTTGTAATACAATAACAGCAACCCACATAGCAAAACAGAAACTAAGTTAAATAAAAAATAATAAAAAAATATGTATAAAATGTATAAAATATTTGAACAAACATATTTTTTATGTTACACTAGGGACCTGCTATTCTATTGGGTTACATTAAATACTGGAACTTTCTACTGTGTATGTATGTTTGTATACGTGTATATGAGTACGTAGTTAAAACAATAACAAAAACTGTAACAGAGTGATGTGTGTTTGAACAAGACACATGTGCTAAAAAAAGACCCTGTAGGAAGCGTGGCAACGTGTCTCCAAGTCAACGCTTTTGTCGATTGGTTTTGGTGACATTTTGATGACATTGTCAAGGAATCGTCTTTTATTGTCTCATTTTGTTGTGTCGAAAAAGCATTTGGTTACTCTTAGTATTGACTGCACAGAACCAACGTCAGTAGTAGATTTTCAATGACACGCACATGTTATGCCTGGGGTATAACAAGTCACTAGTACTGAATACTAAGTCAGTAGCAAGCCATAGTATATGTAGTTCTACTATTGTCATTTCCTGCAGGGTAACTAAAGACACATACTTGCATATACATAACTGTATGAATGTATGCATATATAACAACAATAATACAACGAAAACTATGCAATATGAAATAAAGTATTTTCCAGAGGGCTGCTTCTAGTAATGTTTTGTGAATTTTTTATGAATTATAAGCTTAGCGTAACAAATTAAGAATATTAAATGCTAGAAATAACTTATTATTATGCCCATTTTAGTTTTGCCTTTAGAATAATTTGGGCGAAAAACATGATATCTTTGCTCATATTAGCCCACTGTAGAATGCCAAGGACTAAAAAAATTGCTGGTTGAAAAGTTTATAAATAGAAGTATATGAATGGAATTTTAAAGGCGAGAATATTTGTTTTTAATTAATTTTCAGACCTGTGAAGTGGAAAGAGTGGGTGGTTATAAATAACACAGCGCAACAAAATCAAAAAAATGTTGGGCTTTTAAAACTACTATTTTTTTTTTAATTCGCTGTGGTTGCTTAACTACAAAAATCATAATTTTTTAAAACTCTATGGGAAGGTTTCGGTAAAAAAATTTTTTTTTAAAAATTTGGGTTTTTTTTTGAAGAGGCTGCTCCCTACATCTGCTCTTAACTTTGGAAAGACTTATTCAATCTTGTTATGCAATATATCCAATAATGTTAAATTACGCCAGCTTTAAGTTTGGTTATTATCATTTTTTTGATTTAGCCATTAGTTTTGGAGTCGAAATATGAGTTCCTCTTTAATGCGTATTGAGATTCGCTGCCAAATCGACCACAAATTGATACCCATTTCATGATGAACGCTTTGTGCGCAGGAATGAACGGGTGAATGAAACATATTCCACATTGCGACGATGATCAAGGCAATAGAGTTGACTACCCTAGCGTCCCCAATGAGTTTTTTAGCTCTCGCTTAATCTTTAAAGCACTGTCCCATACAGTAGAGTTGTATTCCATTTTCGGTCGGATGTAAGCGGTATAAATAGCAAGGAAATCAGATGGAGGCCGCGGTACTTGAATGCTTCTCGTGTGCTCAGTCCATCAAACATCACATTGAATCTTGAGGCCTATAACATCAAGAGTTTCATATCCCTCATATTTATACCACCATAATGACAGTTGAAGCAGCGTGATCGGCAATGCGTCGCTGTGTAAGTGTTAAATGGATATGAGTGACAAATGCCGCTGTCGTCTGCTAAAGAGTAGACATGGTTGGAAGTTTGGCGTAGAAGGTCATTGAGAAAGATAATAAATAGACTACAGAAAGAATGGAGCCTTGCGGTACGCCTGAATTTATCATGAACTCGTTAGATGACATATGGCATTATGTAACTTTGTCAATATGCGCTACTTAAGTTTTATGAGACATTTGCGCACTAATTTGGGGTGTTTTTAAATTTTTACAATTTTTAAGTTTCTCAGTACGGAAGATACAACATCTGTTTTTGTCAATATTTTCAAAAGCTTGCAGCTACGAAAATCTTTAAGATGGCATTAAATTTGTTTCAGCTTTTTAGATCTAGAAGAAAACAACATAGAAAATATATAGCAAATCATATTATTACATGATTTTCAATAAGGATTATATTAATTTACGGTTTGTTAGCATTAAAAATTCTAAGTAGTTGATGTATTTGGTAACGAATTTGGGTTGATGAGATTAAAAAAGAAACCAATTTAGACAAGAATGTACAGAATAATCCCTCAAATCTGATTCTCCAAAAAATTCTATTACTGTAGGCTTATAGGAAATATAAATACGTATTAAGAATATAAAAACTCTTAAGAAAAGTATTTCACTGAGATGTGAGGGGTTTTGGGAAATTAATTTTTTGGTTTAAAATTTTTATTTAAAAAGTTTCCAATATCTTTCCGCCTATTTTAATTGGATAACAATTCATTTATAAATAAATGATTAAATTGTAAAATACCTTTCTCAATCAGCAAAATTCCCTTAAAATTCATTCATGCAATGGTAACGGACAGTGTGTCAAGCACATTGTGGTCAATGGAAAACTGCCAATAAAGTAATTGTATTTGGTGTAAATTGGCATCTTTAAATAAGGCAAGTTAATTGTGACAAATAATTTAATTGAGATAAATTGATATTAAAAATATCAATAAATAACAATTCCAATTGATAAGGGAACTGTCAGATTAAATAAAAATTAATTACATTGAAAGAAAGAAGGCTGACAGTGTGCCATTGTGCTCATAGGAGTTGGAAATAATTGAGGTTACGAACTAAAATGGTTGCCAAAAGATGAAATGTCAAGAAATAGTAGCATTTATTGAAGTGTGTCCAATGAATTAATTAATTGCTTTAATTAACCCATAAAATATAAAAAATTTGTTGCAATTAATTAAAATTAAATTTTTAAATTTTTTAAGAGAAGTAGCACTCTGGGCCATTAGCATGCATACACCAAAAGAGTTACATTAAGTATTACAATTTTCTTTTGAAGAGAATAGTGTAAAGAAGGGCAAATATTGGACTACCAAGAAAGTCCGTGTGCCATATGGGCAACAGTGCTGCTCGTGGTTAATACAAGTATCTTCACGAGCATATTGCATGTTACATATCAGAGTTCCGCAGTGAGCGATATTTTCACTACTTACAAGAATCTTTTATATAATATTTCACATATTGATTGTATAGTAGGAAGTTAAATGCAAGCAGAACATTTTATATAATTCATTCATTATCTAAATTTCAGAAGTACATAAATTCTCAGCTCTCTAAAATTTTAGTTATCTAAATTAAGCACATCAAAATTGCAATATCTATTTATCAAATGGTTGCAAACCATACAATTCAAGTTTTAATTCTTCCAGAGAATTCAATCGTTGAGTGCCCAATACAGACATTGGCAATGGTACGCGTTCTTCGGTTACCATTAAAACTTGCTTGGCAGCACTATGAACCTCTCAGAGACCATTCGCTACATCTTTGAAAACCAAATATTTTGAAGGATCCAGTTGGTTAGGACAACGCGAAGGTGCGATAATGAAAAAACCGTTGCTGTTTTTCCCTGTCTGACTTCGGTATCTGTAAAAGCGCATACGCGATGCTGCAATAGTTTAAAAACTTCTGGATAGTTAGTTATTTTTAGCTCGACTTTTATTTCGCTAGAGCTAGTAGCTAAGCACAAGGGTATATTATGCACAAGTTTGCGTTCCCTTTGCCCATTACAAAAAAAAAAAAAATAGTGAACCTTTTCCATATGAAACAATAATTTTGAAAATTGGTTCACAAATGGCGAACTTAAGCTCGTTTATATTATAAAATCTGTTAAAAATTTTGTGTAAGCAGTAACCTTAGTTGAAGAGGTTAGAGTAAAAGTGGGCATGGTTAAAAAAAAGTACCCTATAATTCATTCAAGGGTCCCAGTTAAATGGTGTAAAATGTTCAGAAATATCGGTTTAGCGGTTTGTTCTCCTATAAGGGAACAAACAAAAAGACGTTCAGTGATACAGTTATACAGACATCGGTTATACAGTTTCGGAAAGGCATATCTTACCCCTACATCGCCTGCTCGTTCTATTTAAAAAATATATATGTGTATGTAGCAGATGTGTCCCTCTAGACGCAAAAAATTAAAATTCATTTAAATTTCATTAAAATCGGTTAGATGGTCCCGCTGGCGTGGAAATTGCCCCTACTTTCCCTCGTGGTCCTAGTTTTAAAGAAAGTAAAAGCCTATAACCTTCGCGGAGTTGCACAATTGTCAATGTATCTTTTAAACTTAAATACAGCCAAGTTTTAAAGTTCATTAAAATCGGTTATGTAGTTTTGCAGAGGACGAAATTTTCTCCCTATCGCCCTACTGGTCTTAGTTTTGAAAATGTACATTACCGATAAGCAGATCTATCCATGTTCTAAAAGTTATTAAAATTGGTTTGAACTTTTCGCAGGGGAAGAAATTTCCCTCCTTTATTTGCGCATCAATTGTACATTTGATGACTTTAGTAATGCCATGCATCGTCAAAGTTTTGCACGGTTGCGTTTAGGAACATGAGACATTGTAACTCTGCAAAACAGCTGACATATAGGCAGGCAGCCTTTGCTTTATAATTAACGGACAACTGCAGAGTTGTGCAAGAATTGAGCTCTATCTTGCTCTACCACTTTTATAACCTGTTCATTCTCTGCAACTTTCTGTCCATCTACTTCCAGTGCAATGCATTGCATGCGTAGGGGAGATCATCTGAGCACTGGTCGAAGAAAAAAAGACATTTAAGCATGAAACACATTCGCCACAGCAGGCTACGAGCTACAGAGACTACAAATGTAGTTGGCTGCATTCGTTCCCTTGTAGCCGGCTACTTAATTATTTTGAAGACTGCAGCTACATAGTAAGCAGCTGGTTCTGAAGTTTGACTAAAACTTGATTGAAAATTTAATAAAAATTAAAATTATGGCTGAAGAAAATTCTGTGTAATTTTTAAAATCTCTTAATAAAATAGTTCATATAACAAATATGGTATATTTAATTAAAAGTTTTAAATTATGAACAACTGCTCATCACAGAAATGTGCATTTCCTACTTTTGAAAAAGTAATACCGGGAGTTGCACAGACTAAGAGCACCAAATTTCATCGCGATTGGTCAACAAATGGCGAAGTTAAGCTCGTTTTTATTGTAAAATCTGTTAATAAGATTGTGGAAGGAGTGGCATAATTAAAAAAGTAGGCGTAAAGGTGGGTGTGATTAAAAAAAAGTAGTCTATAATTCATTCAAGAGTCCCAATTATATTGTGTGAAAATTTCAGGAAGATCGGTACAGCGGTTTGGGCTCAAACCCACAACAAACACACAAACAAACAAACAAACAAACAAACAAACAAACAAACAAACACACATTCATTTTTATATATATAGAGGTATATAAGTAGATATATTAAATATCAGCCTTCGAATTTTTTGCATCAAAATTTAATGCGATTTATTTTGATTTAGTAATCAATTTTGCGTTTTCCATTTGTCTATTTTTAGGATTTTTATACACGGTGGGCCAAAAGTAATCACGCGGGGCATAAGTAATCACACGATGTCCTTTTGCTGTAATTTTATTTAATAAAAACCTTTGGATCTGCATGTGTGGTCAACAACTCTGGCGGCGGTCGCTTAGCCCATATCATAAGCAGTGCCAAAATTTGTCTTAAACAAAAAAATTATAGCAAAAGAAAATCGGGTGATTACTTATGCGCCGGGTGATTACTTTTGGCCCACCCTGTAATATTTATTTAGCATTAACAAATATCTACAAAACAAAAATTAGCTAAATGTATTCGGATATCATTAATCGTTAAACGAAAAATTTTAAAGACGATTTTTTTTTTTTTTTTTTTTTTTAATTTTTTTTTTTTTGATTTTTAAAGACCATTTTAAAAACATTGTCACATTGAATGCCTGGGATTTTGCTCTGCATTATCGTAATAATTACTTTAATGTTCGTAATACAAATCATACTAAGTTTGAATCGTCGAAACGCAATGCGTTACGAAAGGTATTAGTCAACAGTGTCAAAAATATACTGAAGTATGAATATGATGATGCTGTCGAGTGAATGGAGTATCGATAACATTACAATAAATATGAATGTCGATAAGTACAAGAAATAATGAATCACGATTTGACTAGACTCGCTTTTTCAGTACTCAGTGCTGCTCTCTGTTCCACGTACAACCATATACAGTAGTATTAAAATTACTCAGAATGTGTGAAAGAAAATAGTAAGTTATTTTTTTTATATTTTTATAGAAAATATAAGTGAAAAGACAGCAGGAAGATCCATTATTATTTCCCCAATATTCCTGAAAACTGCTCATATTATCGACTGAACTTTTCACTGAAGCAACTCTAGCGATTCACGGAAACGCCCACTGCATATTAATTAAGCTGCTGTAATTATTTCACAGAGTTGTTGTGAATAAAGATATATTCAAATAAATCATCTTATTAGAATCGTTAATCTAGAAAATTAAATTTTGTATTTGTATTTGTAACGTACATACATGAACATACATATTCAGTGAATAAATTTAATTTAAATTTAAATTTTAATTTAAACCATTAAAATCATTTCTTGAATGTTTAGTTTAGCAATTTATTTTTTCTCCGTTATAAAACATTTAATCCCTAATATATTTCAAATCCTTCTTATCCTGTAACAACACATTCTTTACTTCTTTAAGTGTTGATTTAGTAGACTATAAACTGTTTTCAATCTGAACCTTTTTTTTATGATGTTGTTGATTATTTTTTTTTTTTTTGATGCTGCATACACATTTCGTTTTCTGTGCTGAAAATATTAAACGTTTAAATTATATTGCATTTAGCATTTAAGGTGAATATTCAGTTTAACGCTCACGAATGTATGTACATATACTATATGTTTTAAACACACATAATTTTATAAGATCGTTTAAAAAAGTAGCGAACGGAAGGGAAAGGAATAAATTAAATCAAAGCTATTAAACTGCAGGATTACCATTTTCTTATAACCAACACATTCAAGAAAATTAACCCCAATAGGTAACACAAATCCATGCACAAACTCGAGCACACATATACACATAAACAAATTCCTATCCTGCCAACAGTGGGAAAATTATTTACGGGTAACATTGAATATGAGGTGACTTTTACGATAAAATTTTATGGCAATTGGCAAATTGTTATAACATTTCTAGAGAAAGTTCGAAAGCGGTTGTTATAAGAACAATAATTTTAGGGTAATTGCAAGTCCTGTTAATAGTGCCAAGTTACAGCTCATTAATTTTTCACTATATTTTCGCTAAACTACACTCCAGCTAAGTATTGACTAGTGTTAAGTGCTGCTAACAATTCATTTGTACTCAATTTCTCAGTGCAAATGTACATGATTTCGTTCAGTTGCCTCGCTTAAAAACATGCTCTGCAGCGAACACAAATTTCTGATTAACCCTAATCAAGTCAGATAAACTTTGTAACGAATCCAACCAAAATGTGCTGCAGAGGCACATATAAACCCATTGCATATTATATTTGCCAATTTATATCTCTTATTTGCATTTTTTTTCTTTCAAAGCAGTACTTGTTTCTTATTGTACAATAAAATCCGCATCCTCCGAAAATTTACTGTCGTAATCTTCATCTTGGTTTATAGTTTCTTCAAAATCAATCTCTGCAATAATTGTTTCGATGTCTACATATAAATATATTTTAGACATTGTGGGAAAAGGTTCCGTCTTTATAACTTTTTCTTTGAAAATTAGCCAACAATTGTCTAAACTGTGTAAGTTTACATTGAAAGATAAAAACTGAATTGGAATTCCCCGTAATTTAATTTGTTGGTGCATAATGTTGTCGTATGTGCCTGATAGGCACATTATGACAGTATTAAGTATATTTGTGGTTTTACATAAATAAATAGAAATTAAAAAAACAGCTAATTTTCTTTCAAAGAAATAAAATACTTCAAAGTACGAATTCAAGAAGCACCAAGAACCATGACTTCAATTCAAAGAAGTTAGAACACTTCAAAGTGAAAGATGTGTCTGAAAGGCACATGTTGACTGGATTAGGGTTAAGTTGTTGCCAATGTCGCAGTTAAATTTAAATATTTTTTTTACCTTTAGAAATGGTGATTTCATTTGAACAAATAAAAAGTGCATCATATGTGTTACATGTGATTTGGTAACATTGTTAAATGTTCACCTACTTTTTAAAATGTGTTTACAAAAGAACACATGTTTCGCTATAAAACAATAAAGTACAAATATAAAATACAAAAAAACCGCATAACTATCAAGAGCGACAAACTAAAAAATTATTTATTTTTACAGAAACAATAACAAAACCAGCTTTTCTTTGAGTGCTGCCTGCACTCATGCCACTTTAATTTAAATGAACATGTAACCTTTTTTGAAGGGGGGCATCATCAGCAAAGACCGCATTGCACTTTTAAAATAACACATACATATTTTTCATAGAAGAACTTAAAGAAATCTGAAAGGCAGAATATTCCTGAGAAAAGACAACACCAAGTGAAACGATTTAACGTTTACGCGTTTAAACTTAAACCCCTACACATGCGATGCATTGTGCTGGACATATCTAGGACATATCGAGCTTTTGATGCAATACCATAGTAATTCAAAAAATCGTGACCTGAGAAAAATGCATTTGAAGTTTTGAGCCATCTTTTTGATAGTATTTTCGTTTACTAAAGTTATTTTTTTCTACAAGTTTTTAAATAAAGAGGCATGCCTTTTGTAATGTTTTCTGTTTGTAAATTTCTTGTCATAAAGGAAATATGTATTTCATTATTGCAAATAAATATTGTTGGAACTAGCTGGAGGCAATAAAGACATTTGTAGCTGTAGAATCTGAACATTTAGAGATGGAACCATAATCTTTTTTCCTTTAGATATACATATATTTCCCCAAAGATCATTTCTGCATACGCAGCACAAAAAAATCAAATTTTGAGTTACTGCGGTATTGCGCATCAAAGGCTCGATATGGTTTTGTTAGAGAGAAGGGAGTAATGTTTATAGACCCGCGACCTTTGCGGATAGTTCATTCTGCAAATGTGCATTTCGGCCAATGTAATCCGATGTAATGGATGCGCTCTTAATGATGTACGCATTGTTCGTATGCAAGAGAAGGTTTCGGGAACAAGTTCCTTGATTTCATTAGAACAACGAAACGCACCCCACATTACGACGATGCTCAATAGAGTTGGCTACCTTACTGTATCAAATCAGTTTCTTCGCTCTCTTCTTACACGATCGAATAACTTGAAAATAGCCTTTGAAGCACCGCGCCACACATGACAGTTGTATTCCATTTTATGGCGGATGTTTTTCGCCATCTATTGTTCGAATATTGGAGATCAGGTACGGCGAGTCCTCGTGTATGGTATACCATCGCATTCTCGGTAGCAAATACTGCTATCAATGTGTGTGAGAATGTGCATATGCCTGCATATATGAATGTGCATATGTTTGTAATTGTGTACACATTTTATAAGAAAATATATAAAATATACATAAGTAAATTCTAAACCTGCTGTAAATATTTTTCTGCTTTGCAATTTTTTTTAGTTTTTGCGCAGCTTTAACAACAAAAAATAAAACCCTCTCTGACATGGCAAAAAGAAGAATATTTTCTGGAATATAAGGAAAATTTATTACAATTTTTTTTTAAATTTTTTTTACGGCAAGCGTACGACCTTTGATATTATTTAAAAAATGTGAAATGTTCGTTACAAAGTTATACAAAGGAAAAGTAAAATTGACTGGCTTCTTTCTACTTCTGTGGATAATAATGTCTATTAAAGACCAGATTTCTATGGCTTTGAAATTTTTTTTTTTTTTTTTTTATAAATTGACTGCAAAGAAGAACTGAAAAAAAAAACAAAAAAAAATAAATGTGTAAAACATTTTCTATAAAAAACTGTCAACCATTCATTGACTTAGACAGCCAACGTAGAAAGTTTTACATCTTTTAATTTTGCATTTAACATTTCATCCGTTTATAAATAAGAAGAGTTTGTGGTGTGCGATAAGATTAAATGCAGTTCTTGGTTCTTTATTTTTCTTCTACATATTCTTTCTGTATGAGAAACTTTTAGCAAGCGATACAAATACACGAGTGTAAATCGAAGTACTCAGCACTTTTGGCATTCATTGAACTTAAAATCGGTGTGTGAAAAAACTTATTTAACAGTGTGATTTAAGTTATAACATTCTGGTTTGCTTGCGTATTATTTGAAGGAGTTGTTAACCTTTAATCCACGAATTGTATACTTCCAATAAATATGTAGATCACAAATAGCGCTTTCAGTCTTCTGCACCATATTTGTATTGCAGACATAATATTCAAACTGTAATCGAGATAGTTTAATTTCGTGTGTATAAACGAAACAAATTTTCAATATAAATAAATATATATTTTTACTTACTAGTAAATATTTTAATTCATTCAATAAAACAATGAATGTATTTACTTACTTCGAATGAATATTATTTAAAATTAAATTATTTAAAATTATTTAAATTAAATTATTTCCTGTAAAGAATAATATTTTTTGGTAACATAAATTAAAATAAAATAATATATATTTCTTGAAATTGATTATATATTTATTTTATTTATCCAAAAAGTAACTACATCTTTTTTTTGGATTGAAATAATTGCGAAATTTATATATATTGAAAATGTTTTCAGACATTCTAATGCAATTAAAATTTAATTTGTTTAGTAATCGTGTAGTTAAATTTGGCAATCACAAAAGCAAGTCATTATGTGGAAATGTCTAAATCGTTTGCCGTTGCAAAACTGAAAAAGTTCAGTCAAGTCATACTTCAGTAAATAAATAAATACCGCATTTCAAAGACTGTAAATCAAAATTGTGAAAGAAAACAACTTACCGAACCAAAGGAATCTGAAAAATAGAAGAAGAAATGAAAGCGTACAAAAGCATTTTTTAAATTGAAGACATTTTTTTATTAAAAAAAAAAAGAAAAATACAACTAAAAATTTTAAGAAGCTTTAGCTTGTAGCTGTACAGCAAGGTATTTATTTTAAAAGATGAAAAAAGGACACCTTAAATATCCAACACAAATGCTTAGAAACACACATACAACCAATAACAAGAAATAAAAAGGATCTAAAGAAGACAGCAAAGGAATATGAAATTTATAAATAAAATAAAAATAAACGAAAAGTACTTAAAACCAATTCAGTAACTAAATTGCATTTAAATTGTTAAAAGGTTCTTAACCTAATTCTTACTTTCAATTTAATTTATTTGGATGCTAAATATTTTGAAAGTTCTACGAAGCAGCCGTATTTTTGTCTTTGAAGATTTATTCACTTTTTTTTACTTTTTTTCACTTTCCCATCTGCCTTTTCTTCAATTGCCAGGTTGAATAAAAAACAATTTTTTTTTATTGTCGAGCAAATAAAAAGGAGGTATAACTTACTAATAACTGTTGCGGGGCATTCAATTAAGTTTACAGCTTAAAGAGTTTTGTGGCTGATATTTATTCTATTAAAAGTTAATAAATAAAATGTTCTTTATTTATAATTTTCTTTATTTTTTAAATATAATTTTAATTCTACAGTATTTTTGTAATGTTGGGAAAAGTTCGAAATTACAATACAAAATGACATTTTAATTGTAATATATTTTTTTTTAAAGATTTTTTCATTTCTTTTTCACTACATGTGAATAAACGAATAATTAAATTGATTTAATTAAACGAATTATAAATTAAAAACATTAGCAAAAGAAATTCATATCATCGTAAACTTTGAACCCGATTAAGTGTGTCTAAATATGTTTGCTGTGTCATATTTACGGCCATTTTCACAATGTCTGATTAAAACTTAATTGGAACTTTAACAGTCGGTTAACTAAAAATATATTTCACAATGTATGATTAACTTTTAACTTACACCATTTCACGAAAAATTGTCTGTTAAATTTAACCGAACAAAATGTGGCCGTTAACAATATAATCGACACCTATGCATAGCTAATTTTAATTGATAAATAGAAAAAATTTACACATGGAAAAAATGCGAAAGCAAGAGTTATATTTTTTTAATGTTTATAATTTGAAAACTTTGAAACAAAAAAAAAAGAAATTTTGCTGTGATATTAGAGGCTCTACAAAAAAACTTTTTAACATGTGTATATCTTAATATTTTTATAGACCAATATTTTACCTGTCTCACTTGTATTTTTGAATGTTTCAAGCTGGAACAATTTGTTGCTTATGAATATCCGCCATTTCCTTTCAGTATATTTCAATGTTTTTTTTTCACAAACATTAAGGTTTTCTTCTATTTTCTGTCATTATAGTATTTTTCGTAAACAAACACAAATAATATTGCCATACTTTTTAGAGAATTCTTTTGTTAAGTAACTGAAGGATGGTGAAACTGAAATCATTAACCGTCGATTAAATAGTGCCTGTTAAGCAAACCGCCAGTTAGTTAATTTTCTGTTAAAAGTAAAATAATTAGACATTGTGAAAATGGCCGTTAGTAATTTTTATGGAGAAGATCGGAGAAGTTAATTTCTAGTATCAGTTTTTTTACTAAGTTACAAAATTTAATATTCCCTCACCTGACTGCACTATAAGCCATTGAAAAATATTAGAAGTCATTCCTTAGGAACTATTTTTTAATCAATAACAGTATATTTTCGACTTTTCAGGATATTGTTAAGAATAACATGCCGAAATTTAATATGGAAATGGCTTTTCTCTAAAAAATTCATTTATGTTTGCTTATTTATATATGTGCACATATGTATGTATTGGAAAAGATTATTTATTATTTATTTAAGCGTAAAATAAATGAAGTTCTAAAAATACAGTTAAAAAAAATTAAATTAGAATATTTTACTACAATTATTAGAAATGAATGAATGAAAATTTAGTTGCATTTAAGTTCATAGTTAATTTATCACAATAATAAGGAAATTACTTTTGTTTTAGAATAGGTGGAAATAAAAATATAATTAATCTCCAACACCAGTTGAATAGAACACGTATATAAAGGGTAATCCAGTGTCAGTGTGTTATACAATTTTTGTCTTTGACTTAAGTAGTTTGTTTCTTAGTAATTATCACATGTAATTTTTGACTGTCTGTATGTCTTCGATCATTAGCCCATTTTAATTAATTACATACTGTACGATATTTATTGTGAATCACACCTTAAAGTCAATTATTTTGTGCAATTGAATTTTACATTTCTCTGTTTCAGTGTTTGATAAATTCAACCAATTCAACGCAATTGAGCAGCGCGTTAAGATTGCTGAAGCCTTTAGCGAAAATGGGGGTTACAATCAAAATGCATTTCCTACACTTCGTGATTTTTTTTCTTGGTCAGCATAATCGGGGGAATTGCCGCATTTGAGCAGATGAAAATCCACGAGTAATTATTGAAAAGCTGATGCATCCACAAAGAGGGACTGTTTGGTTCGGTTTATGGGCTGGCGGAGTCATCGGACTGTTTTCCATCAAAAATGAGGTCGGCCCAGCATTTACTGTGCATTGCGTTCGCCATCGCGAGATGATAATGGACTTCTTGAGGCCAAAAATTGAGGTTATGGACCTGGAAGATAAGTGATTTCAACAGCATGGTGCCACTTGCCACACAGCGAACCAAGCAATATCTCTTTTGCGTAAGAAATTCAATGGCCGTTTTCTCTGAAGTCGTGGCAACGTTCATTTGGCTGTCACTATCATGTGATTTGACATCGTTGAACTTCTTTCTTGGGGTAATTAAAAGAAAAAATGTACGTCAATAAGCCAAGAACAATTCAAGAGTTAAGAGAATGATTTAATTCGGCACATTAAAGACATTGAACCTCAATTATGTCTCAGAGTCATTGGAAATATAGACCATCGGATAGAGGTATGCCACCAAAGCCGTGGCGAGCATTTGGCGGATATTTTATTTCAAACCTAAATAAGTGTCATAGATCCTTCTATCATAATAAAATATATTAAGATATTTCTCTAAAAACTTTTTTTTTTTTTTTTTTACAATTAACATCGTTCGTTTTGTTTGAACCAGCCTTTATATATTTTCTATGACACTACACACATCATAAGTAATCATATAAATTGTAGCAAATATCGAATCATATTTTTATAATATATGTACCGATTTAAATTTCTGAAAATACTCGTATATTAAATTTGGTCTACAAAAAGCAAAAAGAATTAAATTAAATTTTTTAAATAAAAGAATAGAATTTTCATTTTCTCAAGACGTATTATTTTTGTTATTTAATTTTAATAATGTAAAGTGAATCGTGCAATATTAAGTGAAGCAATTTTTGTTAAGTCTCCATTAACTCAATCAGTCAATCAAGCGAACCATCAATCAATCAAGTTTAATTTGATAAACCACTTATATGAGCTTTTAACAAAATTTACAAATAACAAGTTTTCTCTTCAGAATCATACATTTTTAAAAAGTCACATGTAAAACATGCTTCAAAATTCAAGACAATTTGTTTTTCCATTATTTCCGTTATTCATTTGTAACTAAGAAAAGTGATTATTTTTATCCAAATCTAATTATCAATGCCCTATATAGATAGACTTTGACTGAAATGTTATGGTGTTCACTTGACAACTCGAAAGTCGTGCAATCTTCAGTTATTTGTCCGACGTACATTCGTGTCTAAGAAAATTTATAACACAGCGTTCTCCTTTATCTGTATGTGGAAAATTAAATTTAAGGCGTAGTTAGCTAATAACTATATGTCTACCCTAGAGCTTGCAAATCTATGTCTATGCAAGTGCTTGACTTCAGAGATGCTGAAATTCTGCTTTAAAATACAGCGGACTCCCGATAATTCGTAATCGCAAGGGACCGGACATTTCTTACGAATTATAGGGGTTTTCGATTTAGCGGGGTTTCGAATTAACGGGGTCTTTCAATTTATTTACTAAAACGATAAAAAAAAAACATAAAAAACAATTGTTAAAAATACAATACAAAATAAATAAAATAAATACATAAAATAAAACAGCAAATTCATTTTCTTAACTTAAAATACATATGGAAAATGGAATACAACTCTCATGTATGGGCCGGTGCTTCAAAGACTATTTTGAAGTTACTCGACCGTGTACAAGAAAGGGCGAGGAAACTTATAGGAGACAGTAGGGTAGCCAACTCTATTGACTCTCTTTAGCATCGTCGCAACGTGGGGTGCGTTTTGTTGTTCTATCGTTACTATAATGGGATTTCTTCTGATGAAATCAGGGAACTTGTTCCCGAAACCTGGTCATTCATGCGCACGACGCGTTCATCATTAAGAGCGCATCCATTTGTGGACAATTTGGTAGCGAACCGCACTATGCATTATAATGAGATCTAATTTTTCGGCCGAACATCGCGTATGTGGAACACACTTCCTGCCGAGGTCTTTCCTGTCACTTATGACGTGGGAAAATTCAAATCAAATGTCCATAAACATTACTCCCTCTATCCTCCTTCCCATAACCTAATTTCCTAGTTCCAGCACAATGCATCGCATGTGTGTGGGTCAACCCCTGAGTGCCGGTCCAAGAAAAAAAAAATATTTACATTATCTAAAATTAATTTAAAAAAAAAATAAGTGATTTGCATTTGTTTCAGACTTTTCTCACGGAGATTGTCCAAGGTATTTTCTATTTTTATTAAGGAATTAAAAATTTCTTCGTTCACAGTATGATTGGAGACATAAAATCTTAATTTATTAATTGCCAATTTTGCCTCTTTATTCGTCATTAAAACCCACACAAAAAAAAAATACCGGTAAACAAAAAATCATTCTTTCCATGTTTCTGTTGTTTTTATTACGAATTATAAGTGGTAGTTAGCAAACAATTACGATTTATAAGAGGTAAAAAAGATTTTAGTTGAAAAAAAAATTAGGAATTAGCGAGGGGACCAAAATGTATGGAAATTCTACGAATTAACGAGATTTTTTCAAGGCACCGACAGTTTACTACGAATTATCGGGAATTACGATTTATCGGGGTACGAATTATTGCGATTTGACTGTATAACAAATTTACAATTGCATATTTATTTTAATAACAGTTTAATACAAGAATTAGTAAAAGAATCGTACGATTATTTATGAAAAATCGTAATAATCAAAATAAAGAAAACAAAAAGTTTAATAATGTTAATAATAAATTTACTTTGAACTGATTTTTTTTGTATATGTATGTAGGTTTTTAAGAAATTTAATGATTTCTGTTAAGTTTTTTTTATTTAGATTTACGTCTAGATTTTAATTCACAATTCATTTAGATCGTAAGTGTAAGGTAGAAAGTAAGTTTCTGTTTAATTATTTTTCGTTTTATAAGTTTAGGTTTAACTAATTTAAGTTTTCTTCACACACTCCAATACACAACCACTATTTTGTTAATGCAAAATATAATTAAATTCAACCTTCCGTAAACAATAGTCTATACTCTGACTGATCACTTTTCTCTCTTCTCTCTGTTCTACTACGTTTCTGTCTGCTCTCAGTCTGTCACAGTGTTGCACCTTCTAGCAACACTGCCAATACACAACAGTGTTGTATATTCAAAAATTAAGTTCAGTCGCCGTTCCCACATACATATATTTCGCTAAGGTTCATATGCATATCATAGTAAAATTAAGATTATGCTAAAAAAACCATTTTTTCCCACAAGGCTTTTCAGCAAAAGGCCAACGTTCGTACGAAACTTGAAATATTTTGCAGCAAAAAAAACGACACACAGTAAGACAACACAATTTACTTTGCTTATGATGTTATAAATTTTCCAACACACTGACTTGTTGTTTTAAAATGAATTGTGTTTTGCTTCATTCGTATTTCTTAAAATTGTTATTTTTTCATTATTCGTGTAATTTATTTCCGTTAAAAATTTACGTTAACAAAACATTATCTGATTTTTACCTTTAAAGTCGTAATTATAAAATTTTTTTTTAGCTAAATTAAGATAACGAAGGTAAAATAGGGATATTCTCATTTGATGTGCTTGATAAATTTATATATTTAAGGAAATATAATCAAATTAAAAGAGGAAAGATTATTTCCAAATGAGTGCAAAAGTATAAATTCTTAAAGAGGAATTACTTTGCAAGAGGTTGAAAGGAAAGTGCAAAAGAGTGCTTTTAAATGTTAAATGAAATGAAATTTCGAAGATACAAAAAGGCATCCATTAGCTAAAAAGAAATTAATTAAAAAGAGGAAATTTTCATAAATGAATAATTTTTATAACGACAATAATAATGTTAAAAAGTCGTACCTAAATGAATACGAAATTTGTAAATTTGATTAATTTTTTTTTTTTTTTGTTACTTTTCTACGAAGGCGAATTTTATTTATTTAACCTATATCCTGTACTCACGGGTCGAAATTGCCCACTTGGCAAAAAAAACCTCATTTCATTTTGCAGTGCCAATGCAGTGGCGAGCATCGACGAATCACGTAAGTGATTGTTATTTCTGCCTGACGACTCGTATAATTGGAAAAGGCAAAAAAAAGAAGAGTGTCATAACATATCCAAATATACCATCGGCTACTCGTCCTCTAGCGCACAGCAATCTACATCCGATCCCGAAACTTCCTAACATCGGTGACGACAAAGATGAAATCTCGGGCGGTTCAGCGTCAATTTCATCAATGTCAGAATACGAGGTACCTAGTACATCATCACAGCCACACACGATAACGCAAGCTGAATTAAATGATTTAGTGACGGACTTAGAATTGCCAAGAAATAAAGCAGAACTTTTAGGTTTGATATTGAAACAATGAAACCTTTTAGAAAGAGGTGTGGTTATAACATCTTTCCGTACCAGACAAAAACAGTTGATGCAATATTTTGAAATGGCTGAAAGTTTGAACTTCTTTCCGGATAACTGTGGGGCCTTCAGCAATGAACACGGAAAGCGCTACCACCAGGACATCGCTAACATGGAAAAACGATATCAGGGCAAGTTTCAATGTTAGCGGATTACTGCTGCACTATTTATCGAGATGCTCCAGAAGTAAACTACAAGAAAACAGCGAAGAAAGCACGTCCCAATTCTACCAACGAACAGAAGAACGGTGTAATTTCTGTAATTTTTTTGAAAACTGGAAAAATTTTTTCCTAAGAAATGGTAACTAATTTTACAATATATAATTGTAATTTTTGTATGCAGCATTCAAATATAAATAAAAAAAAGCTACTTACCCTAAGAAATACTTTTTCAAATTCAAAATTTGTATACTGTAATCGAAATAAAATTTATGAGTGACGTATTTATTTGGAAAATTTAGGTATGGAGAAATATCTCCTAGATCGAATATACAGCATACGTTAAAATTATTCATAGTTACTCTCAATCAGACATTTAGGGGACGTTACTTCTTTAGTCCAAATCAATCCAACAGCACAAAATATGCCAATTAATGTTCCGAATGTATAAAAATTTATTTGCCAAACTTATTCCGAAACCTGTATTACGTGTAATGAATTTAAAAATATAATTCGAATCAATAAATAAATTAAACTTTTTATTAAACTTTATTGGATTTACTGAGTTTTATTTTTGAAATACAGGATAAAAAAATTTTTTTTTTTCTGGGACCAGCACTCTGGAGATGACTCCTACACATGCGAAGCATTATGCTGGAACTATAGGAAAAGAATAGTAGGAGAAACGATAGGATGTGAAGCGTAATTTTAAATTTACATCTCTGCTTTTGCATGGTCTTTGTTTTATTACCGTAGCAGTGCTGAAGCTTCGGTTTAGTAGCCATTTTATTATTATTTTACTTTGCCGGTGCTACACAATACCGACGAAGGAGGGCGTTCTGTTGTGATTGTGGATTGCTATCAGCTGAAGCGGGTATTGTTCATTGACCAGTGACTATGGCTTCGCCACTGCAACCTTCCGACAACAACTGACACACAAAGACACAATAATGCACTTCAGAAAAATGCGAGATCTTTTTTTTTTATATAATTTTAGTCTGAAACTGGGGTTGAATCCAGTTATGTTTTTTGTTTATGTAGTCAACGTGCAGACTACCATCCATCGTGCCATCGCCACCCTCAAATTGTTGGCGTGATTGAGAAAAATAATTTTCTTTTTATAATGGTAAACAAAATTTAATGGAATACATTTTAGTTTTTAGCATGCTGCAATTTTGTTTCTTATACTTTGTAAAAATTTATTCACGCAAACCTTTTTTCCCGGAAAATAAAAAGAACCTTAAATAAATACGATATAATAAGTTTTGATTGATATTAAGCGACCCCATGGAAATGCTTAAAAATCCATACAAACTGTGCATGTTTGGACTCTCACATATGAACTGTAATTTTTAATTGTAAGAAAATTCATTTACAATAACTAGAAAATTTGCACAACAATTTTGATCTATAAACTTGCGCTGTGCAATTGTTCATTCAACAAAAGAGCTCAACAATAACTTCTCCAAAGAGTTTAGCGTATTACAGACAGCAACTTCTTACTTTATTTATTTCTTTGTTCAAAAGTTTAAAAACAGTCTTCTATATTGACAATTTTAATCATTTCCATGAAAACCCTTAATATCTTTTCGATTTGAAAAAGCTTTAATAAACAAAGCTCCATAGAAAATATAATTATTTTACGAAAAAAAAAAAAAAAATCACAAAAATAAATATTTTTATGAATAAGGCCGTAAATGTTAAACTCCTTCTATGCAACAGTTTTAGATTGTAAAAAAATATTTTATCACAATATCAATTATACGCCCCGCACTGTAAATAAATAGCTGGTGTTAATTAATTAAACTTGTGTGAATGACATGAAGCATATTTTTATGTACTGCCAGCCAATGGGGGGTGACGTATGATTAATATTAACATTTTAATTTAACGTGTATAATAATAATATTAAACAAATCAAGTTTATTATGGAACATATTCAAATTATTTAGTATATAAGTTTAAAGATGGGCGCACTGATTTTGTATTATTTTCAAACTGTTTAACGTTGAAGCTTATTTCTCAGTGTTGCATTAGTTTAAAGCAGATATATAAGTATTGCGACATATCATGGATATAATAAGATATAATTAAAATAAAATAATTCAAGATAAAAAATAAATGCTGCAAAAGTATAATTTAAAATAAAAAATTGTTGAAGACTCGCCGCCACATACCGAAAATAATCAAAATATTTTTATTTTATCTCTTACAAGAGAAACTTTTCAAATTTATTATTATAATGGCACAAATACCAAAATTCTTTCTTTGTTTCTTCATCTCCCCTCAATTCCCACTTTAATAAATATGGTAAAAAGTTCATCTTTACCTTGAATTTAATATTTATATTTTATTTTAGAAAAGTATCACATTTCTTTTATTTATTTATTTTTTTTTTTTTTTGGAAGAGCCTCAGAAGAAAACGAAAACGAAGACAAGAACAATAATAAAAAGAGCATAAAAAGTAGAAATACCTATAAGTAATAATAAGTCTAAAGTGATTACATAAAATTTTAGAAATCTTCTGCCCATGTTCACCGACATAATTGAAAACCATAAAAAAGAGACCAGGAATTTAGTGCGCTAATAATTTTCTTCTCATGTGAAATAATGTTTATGTGCAAAGTTTCCCTCTGAAAACGGTTGTAAATTGTTATAAATTTATGAAGAAATAAAAATGATGAGCTTCATGTGACATGCACAAATTTTTGTATACATTTTTATGATAAAGTTTTCTCTTTGTTTTTCGCTTCAAAAAAAAAAAAAACTAAACCGAATTTTTCATCTAGATTTTATTTTGCTTGGTAAATTTGTTTCTCGCCGCTGGTTATTAGAATTTATGATTTCAACAATATTTTAGAAAAAAAAATTAAATACTCTACTTAACATTCACGTCTTGAATATAAAAAAAAAATTTCATCTAAATATATCAACAAAAGCAATTTATAACAATAGCAATAGCATAGTTGATGTGTAGAAATCTTAGTTACAAAAATTTAAATTACAATGAATTAAATCTGTTTAAACTTTAAATTCGTATATTGGAAATGTGAAAACAAGGCCAAGTTCCTATCACAAAATTTCGCCCACTGATCTCAAATTTAGAGCCGACTTTCTGAAAAGTATTATAACACCTGCTTCCTAGGCAACATTTTTGCTTTCATTCTCTCCCATATTAGAAAGGCAAAAATAAGGTAAAAAATATTGGGACCTACTTTCAGCCCTCTACCGCTGCATTAAGATGTTGAAAATTATATCAAATCGCTCAATTTGTAAAACATCATGCCACATTAAACATTTTTCATAGTTATTCGAACATGTTGCACACAAAATATACACTATTCTTATGCATAAAATGACAGATTTCAGATAAACTTAAGATGTAGTGAAGAGACCAATTTTATTTGTAAATATGTGTTTTTGTCATATTTAAAAAAAAAAAATTGTTCTAAGTTAATTCGAAATCAGTGAACATGAATAGAGAATTCGATGATGACACAAAGACACACTAATGTACATCAGAAAAAATGCGAGATGTTTTTATGATTTGATCTGAAATTGGAGTCGAACCCTGGAAGTTTTGGTTTTGTAGTCAACGTGCAGCCTACCTCAGCTATTCTCACCCACGCACCCATGATGAATGATGTTAATTTTGACGCATTAGAAAACTTAGAAAAATCTATTTTTTACTTGACCGAAATGAGAATCGAATCAGAGTGCTTCTGGTTGCAGAGCCAATACTCTAGCTACTCGCCATAGTTTTTTTTTTAATATTTTTTTTTATTGGCGAAAATTTCAAATCACTCTATGCATTAATATAAGTATTTAGTCAAAGGGATACTGTATTTAACAGGCTTTACAAAGGACAACCTGCTTATAGCTAAGCATTAATTTTTCATTGGTAATAATGCTTGATAAATAAGAAAAATAAATAATAATGAATAATTAACAGTTTTAATATGAAAATATTCAAAATTTTAATTCGTTTTTATTTTCTAATTTCAGGTAAATTCATTTGTCTTTCTAGTGACTTAAAATACACATACAGGTAACAAATTATATTTTTAATTAATAAATTGTAATCTTTGAATGCAACGGAAATTATTATGATGTACAAAAAAAGGAAGTTCATCAAACAGAAAAATAATTGTTTTTCTAATATTGAACACAAGATGAAGATATTACTTTGATACTATTGATACATCTGAGAGACGTGCAGCTATTTCTTTAACTTTAGCGGCATTTTATAAATTAATTCGTTCATACTGAAGACTCAATGTACTGAGTATAACACGTTTTTAGCTCCGTTAAAAAGAGTGAAAAACAAAATTATATAAAATTTATCTGTGTTAGTGAAATTATGAATATTCGTATCTCCGAATATTAAATCTATTTTGTGATATTCGACAAATTCATGTCTATATATTGCGAATAGATTGTAATAAATTGAAATGCAGAAAGTGTAAAAAAAAACAGTTTCCAAAAATAATGTTCCCCAATTTTTACAAGCTCAAGGTCTTTTCTCTTTATATCGAATGATTTTCTTTGCTATTTGGTTTTCCAATGTAAATTTTTTCATTGCAAAAATAAGATTCGTGATATGTGTCAGTGGCAAAAAAACTGAGTAAAATTTGCCATTTCACCATGAATAGACTAACAAACCGACAACGCTTGCAAATCAGTGGAATTCATGATCAAAATTTGAACTGTGTGAAAAATGTGTTTCATAAATTACGCCCCTTTTAAGGTCACCGATCAGGGTTTTTAAGCTGTTGTGACCAAATTTTGCACCAGTATGCGAAAAGTGCACAACGAGGAAAATATTGCTGCTGTATCAATTCTCCGCCATTGTCAAAGTAAAGATCGTATTACAGATTTATAGTGGCATCAGCCCGTGAGGTCTAATCCAAAAGTGGTTTTAACACTGTGTGAATTTTATGACGTTCACCACCGCCCGTATGGCACAAAGAAGTCAACTAGTGACTTACAAAGTACACATAGGTAGCAATCGTTATCATTGTTATCCCCGCCTATGATATGTAACTTATTATAGTGTTTTGGGGTGTGTAAACTCAGTGTTATGTTAGATGGTTTGACGTCAGGCTCCAAGCCGAGCCCAGTGGCGGTACATCAGTCATTAAACCCGTACTCAGTAAGAAGTCGTGTAGGCAATCCGGTTATCCGTGGAGCCAGACTACACAAGGACTGCTTTATGCATCCAAAGACCGTATAACAGAACAAGTCAGATCTCTGGTCGGATCTCACCTTTTAACGCAGGGAGGTTGAAGGCGATGCATTACCTTCTGTGTTAATTCTGGTATGAAAAACGGCCAATACGACCCTACATTAGCCGTTAGTAGTACTAACGTTTCTAGCGAATACCACTGAGAGGTTGTATGATAGGAATGCTGGACCAAGGTGAAAATTTACCGACATTTTTTTTGCCCAAAAAGAAAGATTTGCATTAGGCTGACATGTGATTTCATCAAGACGGTGATATATGCCACACAGCATACTATACGCCAACTTATTGTAAGGAAAGTTAGTTTAGAAAATAATTTCGCGTCTTGGAATACTCCGTTGGCCACCAAGATCATCCGCTCTGACCTCACTAGACTACATTTTGTAGGGATACGGGAAGTCTTTCCTCTGGATGGACAAGCCAGCTACAATCCCTGGAAGATAATATAACATTGGTGAGATACCGGCCGAAATGCTGGTAGGAGCTTGAAAATTAAGCTGAGATATGTTCAGCAATGGCATTCAGGTGGGAAGATGATGATCTGAAGTTAAACAATCTGTATATCATTGTTAAAGGAGTGATTTTTTTCAACTAAATTTTAAAATATGGAATATCCGAATGAAATATTCGTACATGCATTAGTTTTTGCAAGCAATAAAAATAGATTTTTCGTAATTTTGCGAAGCTGGTAAAATATCATGATTGACTTTGTTATCTGGATATTAAGTGTTGTTACTTTCCGCTTCGTAAAATTTCAGATTCTTTTTTAAATATAAAAAAAATTAATGCATTTAGACATGTTTAAATGTATGTAATTTTCTCTGTACTTTATAGTTGTAGAAATGTACCAGTTTCCATCACACAACCATTATTAAAAGGGGCAACTTTTATAATTGCAACGTCATTTGCTGCTTTAATAATTTTTCTAAAATTATTATTAGTCTCACTTCTATTTTTATTTTGACCTTTATTAAAATTTCTTAATTATATTTATTTTTGAGCGATGGTCTTTTTTATGAAAAGTTTTCTAACAATTATTTATTTTTCAATATTTCATTACCAGGAAATAATAGTTTGTATTAACAAAAATATTTTTTTTAAAATAAGGAAAAGAAAATATTTTTGAAAAGGAAATGAATATTTTTTGTCATTGATATTAAAAATATTCTTTATACACCTGTATAAATGTGTGTACATGTATACATAAATAAACATGTTTCCAAAATTATTTTCTTTTGTACATATGTATATACATGCATGTAAAATAATATATTTCTACAATGTAATAATAACATATATCTATAACAATAGAACATTATTATTAAAAATAATTTAATAAATGACTTATGACTATTTATTATTAACTCTATTTTTTGCGTAAAAATATATATACATATAATACATAATCTAAATCTAAATTGTATTAACTAAATATCTATAATTTTGTGCTAAATTATCTTACATCTGATTTATAGTTTATTCTATTGTCCGCAAGTATTTTAATTATCTGTAACATTTCCAACAAAAAACGTCTTTTATAGTTAGATTCTTTCTCCAATCTAGTTGTGTCTTCAAATTTTGGATAATTATTTAATGTTGCACAATGCGGAGTTAATGCTGTTTTTTGTGTATTTAAATGTCTGCATTTTTGATCTGACTTATGTCCTGCTAATCTAGTTTTAAGTTTCGTTTTTGTTGTTCCTACATATATGTACTTTATTACAACTTTCTAAATTATTTCCTCCACAATATATCCTGTATACTAAATTAATTATACTATCTTTCATTTTATTAAATAATTTTCCTAAAGTATTACATGTTTTACATGTTATTATATATTTTTCCGTATTACTAATTTTCGATCTTACAAGTTGTTCCGACATATTAGATATATATGTCGTAGATTTATAAATTTTCGGTTCCCTATTCCTATTCCCATTAATGTTATCCCGATTATCGTATTTTTTCAATAATTTATGAATAACTCGTATTGGAAAATCATTTTCTCTCAATATATTTATAATTATATCCTTATTTTTCCTATGAAATTGACTACTACTAAGTTTCAAAACTCTGTCAATTAAATTTCCTGCCGTATTCATTATAACTCCCTTTGGATGTTTTGCAAAATAGTTTGTTATTCTATCCGAGGATAAAAAGACCATCGTTCAAAAATAAATATAATTAAAATTATTATTTTTACATTTTACACCAGATACGTCAACATTTTTTTAGCCCAGTTTACCTTCACCTAATTGCTATATATGTATGTATGTAATTTATTTACATACTTAGTCATTTTTGACGGCTTAATGTTTTGAATGGCTAAATATTATTTTTACAATACCAACGATTCGCTACAACATTTCAATTGTAACTTCTACTATGGCGCCTCAAACGCCCATATGAACAGAAAATAGACAACTTTCTTATATTGTTGTTTTAAATGGTGTTTTTCGTACTTCTGCTCATTATAGTGATAACATTCAAAAGCAAGATATGGCTGGCGCATTAGCAATATAAATGAGACATTCTATAAGATTGATGAAATTTCACAATCTTAAAGTGCAGATGAGTTGGCTGAATTTCGACAAAGTAACCATGAAATCGATAACAAATGTGAAACTTAATGGCACTACTCAACAAATTTCCAACTTTTTATTTCATCTAAGCTCGCATTCCTTACTCTATGGCAATAATAAAATACGTGAATCAACATTTTGATATCTCATTCTTAATCTCCATATAAACAGCCACGTTCTAAATAATGAATTTATCAACAATTTATTTATTCATTTATTTATTGATTTGTTTTTCTATTTTAATTGAAACGATGTGGTGGGAAACCCTCCGACAAAACTTTTATTCTTCGCATTCCGTGCTGGTTTTTGAATATCGTTAAGAGTAGATGAAAAAGACGAACATCGCTTTAGATGTCAAATAACAAGCATGAAATCAGTTTTCGTTTTTGAATGTCATCAAAAAAAAAAATAACAATCATTAAGGCGAAATCATGTGTTCGCAGTCTTTTACAGCTCTGTAGGCCTCAATGAAATTCAATTACTCTGACGTACTCATACTCATAAATACATGTTTGATGCCTGCTTTGCACTTTAAACTAAAAAAAATTAATCCCACTTTCGCTACTCATTGCCAACCTCTGATAGGACTTGGAAATCGTTTGCAAGAGAGACTGCAATGCGGAATTGCTAATTCTTTTTACATAATCTTTTATGTGTTCCAATTTGATGTGCAATGCCGGAAAGATAATTTTGTCTGACTCAACCAAAATTTGCAATTTAATATTTTTTATGACATTCCTACGGACACATGCTGGACAATCTTCTATGATAGAACGCCGTGATACTATGAGAACATTGAATGTACAGTGGAGTTCGGTTATGAAGAATTGTTGGAGCACATTCGATGGTCGTTAGAAAACTACGTTCTGTTTCTTAAGTCCAATATAAAAACAGCACGTTGACTACAAAACGAAAAACAGACCTGTTTTCAACCCCAGTTTCAGACTAAAATTATTAAAAAAAAAAAAAAAAAACATCTCGCATTTTTCTGATGTGCATTAGACTATCGAGGGGTATGAGTGTTGCTTTCATTTATTGGGGAGAATGAATAAAAAGATACCTAATGCGAATAATAGCAAATTTTAAGTTTAAACTATTTTTATTTTAAATTATTTTTAAACTAGTTTTCAAATTTAAGACTTAAACGAGATACCAAAAAAAAAAAAAAAATCCTTTGAATGATTAAAATAAACACCTCAAGGTAACGTGATTAAAAAAAAAAAACTGAATACTTCTTTAACGCACTGTAAGAGGCAAAAGAAAAACAAAGAAACGGTAAGAAAGACAAATGAGCAATAAAAAGTTGTTAACTTTTCTAATCTCAAGATTAAAAATAATTTCTTTCGTTATGCATGCTCGAGTTGTTTTTGTTTTTGTTCAAAGTTGGCAAATAAATGGTATTAAAAGTGGTGTACCCGTCACTAAGGTGTAATGAAAACTTTTAATGAATATATTCATTTCAAACGGAGCATTAATGCCTGCCAATATCAAGTTTATTTTCTCGAACGCAAAATCTAATTTATTATTAAATTTTTATCCAACTTTTTAAATTCTTTACGAAAAATTATCACGATTAATCGACATACTTTATTGTTCGTTAGTACGAAGTATTTCGTGCTCTGCCAATCATTTATTTCATTAATCCGTTTATGTTTTTGTAGGGGTTTCTTTGGGAGCTAAATTTCATGCTGCCAAGATTTACAAATGTTTTGTAATATACAGGGTGTCTGGTGGGAAATTTATATTTTTAAATACGATTATTTCAAAAAGTAATAAATGGTGGGGAGGGAGGGCGGCGCCGTTGGAATTATCGATTGTGCTGATTGGTCAGTCACGATGTCGTACTAGTCGAGTGAGCATCACGCGTTCGCTGTGGAGACATTTTTTAACAGTAATGATTCTTACGTAATTGCTCGTCGACAATTTTGTTCAAAGTTCGGTATTCGGCGAATAAGTGATGGACCGAGTGTAAATTTAATTCGTTCGTGGGTGCAGAGATTCCGTGCAATTGCTTCGGCTTTGAATGCCCCACGGCCAGGGCCCAGTCGATCTTCGAGGACTTCCGAAAACTTTGAACTAGTTGAAAGCAGTTTACGTGAAAATCCGCGACTTTCACTACGGAAAAGAGCAACCTCACTGAGACTTCCAAGAACGATTATTCACGAAAATTAAAAAAAAAGGATCTGAAGGATCTGGATGACATACTGTTAAAAAAATAAAGTTCGCATTTCCATTCTATCGTTCAATGCTCTTAATAAAACTTTGTATCAATTATTACGTTTTTTATTTAAGTTTGAAAGTATAAATCTGGTACCAGATACCCTGTATAAAATTGTTGGTACCATGTTTTTCCATCTATATGAAAGGGACAGTGATAGTGATGCGTAGAGAGAAGAGGGCTTCTTTGTCTTTACAACTGTATACGTGACTAAGAATTCACCTCTGCAACCTTTTGGCAACAACTGACACAAAGCCGCACTAATGCACATCAGAATAATGCGTATTGTCTTTATGATACTGAGCTCGAACCCACGACCTTTGGTTTTGTAGTCAAAATCCATCCTCAATTTGGATAATTTTGATTGCTGCCGTATCGGACACATACAATTGAAGAATTATTTTTCTAGAATAAAATCAGCGGACTTTTCTTACCTGCATCACTTGCACTTTATAAACCTTAAAAGCTAAATTTGTATGCAAAATTTGCCGTGTGGTCTGCAAAGAACTGCCGCTAATTGGAATCTTCTGCAACAATGATGCTCATGGGTATTATGTTTTAACTTCAAAGACCTTGTCGTGCTACGCGTTGGGAGTGGCAAATTATGTAGCGAGCCTTTCACCTCAAATTCTTAATTGCGATCTAGAAGTATGTTTATATTCTGGTTGCTGGGTTATATATATTCTGTGTGCTGGGTTATTTAGTATAGCCGTTTTCTTTACTTCGTCATGTTTAATATCACTAGTTCCCGTTTTTTGAACTTGTATTTACGAGCATGTAAATATTGTATTTTGCACTTTATATTGCTGCTTCATATGACTTACAAATATGTATTACAATACATCATGAGACAATATTGCCAATATTTTCTTTTTGTTTTGTTTTCTTTTTTTTTATTTTGAATAGAGTGTTTAAATAAATTGCTCTAAATAACCAAAAAGCTTTTGGCAATCAATCATGTGCGTGTGTGTCATAAGCCAAGGGAATTAGTTTCATATTTATTTTAAAAGCATAAATGTAATTACATTGAAGTTATGGAAAATTTAAAATACATTAACAAAAGTGTTTATCAATAATAAGTTTTAAGAAAATTTTTGGTGAAAAACAAAAAACCAGAAAACAGTTTTCACAAGAATTGCCAAAAAAAAAATCTGTTTATTGATAGCATAGAAAAAATTAATTTTAGTCGATTTTTGAGCCAAAATTCATTCCTCAAATTTGTTTGTTGCCTTACAGGTGAAGTTTAGTGTTAAAGTTATATTTCTGAATAAATTTTTTTACTTAAATTTTATTTATTTTCTGCAATATTATCTCCAAATTGCTTGCTACCAATGTGTTATAAGAAAAACGGGTGGAAGTAATTTTGATGTACAAAGTAAAATATAAAAGTTATGAAAACTGGCACAAATAGCTATAAGAAAAATGTTAATTTAAGTTTTTTCATTTTAAAAATAATAATAATTTTTTAAATATAAAAATATAAATATGTATGTATAATAAAAATAGTAAACTCATAGATTGTTATGTTTTTGTTGGTAAATTTTTGGTTTTGAGTTCGGTATTTAACTTTAATTCTCTATTGATTAGTTGAATTTTTGAATATAAGAATCTTTAAGTTGTAGTCGGAAATTAGGAAAAAAATCCACTGATAAGCTAAGTAAGCATTAGCGAAATACTACTAGTATATGGATATGTTTTCCTCCTCAGTTATTCAGTTTGCATTTAGAAAAAATACTTTATGATAATATAATAATTCATATATTTCATATAATTTCATATATTTTTTTTTCGGAAAAAAGCACAATTTTTAAATTAGTATCATATATTAAAAGAGATTTAAAAAATATATAAAAAGAGATTTAAAAGATATTAAAAGAGATATAAAAATTAATTCAATTAATATTTTTATTATGATAGAAATTTCTATGACAATTTTGTATGAAACAAAATCCTAGTATCAACCAAAAATATTCGCCAGGGCTTCATTGGCATTCCGCTATCCGATGGTCAATGTTTTCTATGACTCTGAGACATAATTGAGGTTCATTATCGTTAATATGCCGAATTATCTCATCCGTTAGTTCTTGAATTGTTCTTGGCTTATTGACGTACACTTTTTCTTTCAAATATTCCCAACGAAAGAAGTTCAACGGTGTCAAATCACACGATGGTGGCGGCCAATTAACATCGCCACGACGTGAGATAACACGGTCATTGAATTTCTCGCGCAAAAGAGCCATTGTTGCATTGGCTGTGTGGCAAGTGGCACACACACATATCGTGCAGGTCCATATCCTCAATTTCTGGCATCAGTCATGTTCGTGAGATCTTCAATTGGTGAGCACGACGACGAGTCGTGTTTGACAGATCTTCTGCCACACTATCGCGAACAACAGCACACTATTGCAGAACAAACTGGGCCAGTACTATCACAATTCCTACATTTCCTGGTTTGAAGAAATTTGCGCACAATCCTCCCCATTGTGGACACATTTGATCGATTATGCTTATCAAAAGAATAAGGAAGTGCATTTTGATTTGAACGCCCATTTTCGTAAAAGGCTTCAACAATCTTTACGCGCTACTCAATTGCGTATCTCTCCATACTTGAATTTGTTAAACCCTGAAACAAAGAATGCCAGATTATGTTGGACAAAAACCTTTACGTTATGGTGTGTCTCACAATTAACACCATGCAATATGTTTGGACTACCCTTTCATTTTGTATTTTAATGACTTATAAAAATAATTTAATAAATTGACTTTATATTTTATAATTAAATAATAACAGAAGTTAAATACATACTGTTTTGCAAAGAAAAAAAAACATAAGAAAATAAAAAAAAATTTTTTATTTTTTAAAAAGTAACCTAAGAGGCGACGTTTAGTTTAGACGGTAAGAAAAAAGGTTTAGTACAGGGTGGGCCAAAAGTCAGGCCTGCTAGTAAAAATTTAATAACATTTTTGTTTATTATTATTATTTATTTATTTTTGTTTTTAATTATAATATTAGCTTTGTACGATCTAAATTTTAATTAAGAAGAATAATACCAGAGAGATGACCACCATTTTCATCGAAGCACAATTGGGCTCTTAAACAGGCGTTTTGCATAACTGCACGCAAAGTTTCAGGCTCTGTTGCCCAGATCTCAGCTTCAATATTCTTCTTTAGTTGCTCTATAGTTTGGAGCTTGTTAACAGATACTCGTTCTTTAAGAGAACCC
This sequence comes from Dexiosoma caninum, assembly GCA_963924685.1. Taxonomy (NCBI): domain Eukaryota; kingdom Metazoa; phylum Arthropoda; class Insecta; order Diptera; family Tachinidae; genus Dexiosoma; species Dexiosoma caninum. The sequence continues at coordinate 27,610,489 of OZ004725.1, read as the reverse complement.
CCTAGAAAATAATCAGGGGCAGTTAAGTCTGCTGAACATTCTGGCCAAATAAATTTTGAATTTCTTGAGATACTTCGGTCTTCAAAAATTTCATTTAAAAGACTAGTTGTAGCACGGTTCGTATGTGCTGCTGCTCCATCCTGCTGGAACGACTTGTTGGCTGCCACAGGGCGTACAAAATTATTAATCATACTAAGATACCTGTACCCATTCCCTGTCACTGCATTAACAACTTCATTCAACGAAGAAGTAGGGCCCTATAACTCTTTCTAATGTGACTTCACACCATACCGTACACTTGAGCGCGTGCAATTGGCGCTGGTGAACAACTCTGGGGTTTGCAGTACCCCAAAATAGCATATTTTGTTTATTTACACATCCGTTAAGATGAAAATGAGCTTCATCACGATAATTTCGATATGCTCGTTGCGTCAGTGAAATTGAATGCCCATTGCTTCGTTGCTCGGTCGTTAAATTTTGCATGGTGGTGTAACAGAGTTCGATGAATAAAAGCTAAAAAAAAAACAATAAAAAATAATAATAAACCAAAAAGTTATTAATTTTTTTTTACACAGGCGTGACTTTTGGCCCACCCTGTATTATAGAGTTAATGCATTACACCGAAGCGTAGTGCGATTCTCTGTAAAATCCATCAGAAATGATTACGAATCGCTGATACTTTTATGCTACGTAAAAATGAGCGAGTTTCGGAAAGCAGTGCTTGGATATCAATGCAGTAGCGACGAAAGAGCCGGTCGCAGCTATTCCATTGTCAACGATCTGCTCCTCTATATAATCCTACACATGGAAGTCAGACATGATAGTTGTATTCTATTTTCGATCTAATATAGTACAAATCGATATAAAAGAGATATTGGCTTAAAGTATCTCTTACAGCATTTAACTTTAATGCTTCTTTAGAGACTTTTGTTTCAATTGCAAATAGAAGCAATAAATTATGAATAGAAATTAAAAATGTGTGTGATCAAAAGATAATAAAAATAGCAAAAGACATTTACCAGACTCCAAGTGTTCCAAATAGTTTTTTATCATCACAAAAGTTCGTACATTTTTACATTTCGCTTGTACGTTAAGCAGCACGAAAAAAAAAACACAACCACCATCGCCATTACTACTACAAGTGTACTAACAACCAATACTAATACATACTACGGCTTTCACTACATAAGTAGGATTTAGTTAAAGTGGCATTTGTGGAACTTGTGTAGCGTTATTAAATTGTTTTCTATGTGATTGTTGTGTTAGTTGTTATCGCAATTGCTGTTTGGCTTACGCTTGTAATCACGTTTTAGAAAATAGCTCATTTAATGACTAGAACCAATTGCATAAAACATGAACACTAAGTACTTGAGGTTACTAATGGAAACAAGATTTTGTATTTATTTTTTTTTTGTTTTTTTCGTTTTTAATTTCGTGTTCTTCTAGTTGATTTTATTGTTTTATTTAGTTTATTTGATATTCGTTAACATGCAAAGCAAATTAGACATTCTTAATATTATTTGTTTTGAAATTGTTATTAAAATTTCTGGAAAAAAATTTATATGTGAATGTGTGTGTGTGGAAATAAAACCATTAAAAGTTTTTTTATGTTAAATAATTATCTACAAATCATTTATGATTTCTAAAGCAAATAAGTGATAAGAGAAAGTTTTATTTAATCGACGTGAGGGAATTTAAGAAGAAAATATGAATTGATTTAGGCGGTTAAATAGTTTGAAATCATGGTGTAAGAGCAATAGATAATTAGTTAATAAATTAAATAAAAAGCCAAAGGAGCCTTTGGTGTGTTCTATTCTTTTGAAGCAAATACGAGCGGCATGGGATTGCATCAATTAAAATTATTCCCACATAATTTTACTTTCTGAAAATGGACTACTTAAAATAAAGTCAGCTGTTAATGAATTCTTTGGAGAAGTAAAATTTAAAATTTTTTAGGTTTAATCTGCTCTGCCTTCAACGGATTTTTTTTGTTTTTGTTTTGAACGGCGCTACCTACTGAAGATAGTCTGCATTAGCAAGAAGCTTTAGTTAGCAAAATCGCTCTTCATTATGTAATTTAATTTTTATTGCAATTTTTTCTTTAAATAAACTACAGACTTAGGGTATATACAGAGTGGCAGCTTGTCGCCGAGCCGAGCTGGTTGACGCTTATTGCAAGAATTGTTCATGCGAGAAACAAGTTTGAGTGTTCATAGTGGATGCGAGAATCAGCGCTGATATTTTATCTATTATTTGTGTTTTATGTACATATGTACATCTGGGTTTGTTGTTATTTTTTTCTTTAATTTTTATTTTATTTTTTAATTTTCATTTTCTTTTTAATTTTTATTACTTTTTTAATTTTTTGATTGCATGTTTTATTTACTTTTTCTTAAATTTTTGTTTTTAATTTTTTTTATGTTTTCCAAACAAGTTGAAATCATAACAACATAACATAATCAATGTTATCGGCGCTGAAATACGCTTTGAAACTGAATAGATCTTTCAAACGAATAAAAAATTTCGATGACATCTCACACGCACTTTGTTTTATTTAAAATCAAAGATAATAAGCGCTTAATAAAAGACGCTGTATTACGTATTATATTGGGGATTTATTTCATTTCAGAAATTGGGGGTTTAATTCATATGAATTGCATTATTGGGGAGTCATTTTATTTTTCTTTTGGCGACTTCGGACATGGAGAGTTATTTAATGTCGCATGTTGGAAACTGAAATAAAACCCCAACAACATTTTAGTTTTTATTTATGAGGATTTATTTCATATAACAAGAGCAGTTCTGCTCTATATCGAATTAAAAAATACAAATAGTCGACGTAAGATAGGGTGGCGTTGGTTGAACTAGTCTGCACGTTGACTATAAAACCAAAAATTTCCCGGGGTCAACCCCATTTTCAGACTAAACCATAACAACAATTCGCATATTTTCTTGTTTTTGGGTCAATTATTGTCGGAAGGTTTCCGTGACGAAGTCATAGTCACTGGTCACTGAACAGTATCGGCTTCAGCTGTAACCAACCTACAGGCACATCAGAACTCCCTCTTTCGTCGTTATTGTGTAGCACCGGCCAAGGAAAATAATTACTAAAAAATTAAGCTTCACAACATTTAATACGTCGCCTTAACATCAGAAGCGCTACAACACTGCTAAAATAAACAAAGAACGTGCAGAAGCAGAGTTGTAGGATAGTTAAGCTTCACCTACTGTCACTTCTCTTACTGTCCCTTTCCTATAGTTCCAGCACAATGCATCGTATGTGTAGGGCTCATCTGCTGAGTGTTGGTCCGACATAAATGTATAAAAAGATACTTATTCTTAATTTTAATATGAAGTATATCAATCTTATGGAAACTCTTCAAAATGAGGCACATTTTAACATTTGTTTGAAGACTTTAAAAATACATTTTACTTATTGTACGTATTGTAACAAAAGCGCAAATAAAAAGTGCCAAAATTGTTAAAGCAGTAAAACATTAAAATAAAAATTTTAATCGACATGCATGCGAAGCTTTTTAAGCCTAAATAAGTTTTCTTGTTGACTGTGCACGAAAGTAATGAACAACAACATATTAAATCCACTTCACATTTTATACTTCAGACATTCCCGTACTAGAAAAAATGTTTTTATTAAAAAAATTGAAAAAAAGAAAAAAACATTTTCAAGAGTGAATGAATGAGTTTCTTAAAACCGCATCGCATTTCAAGGGAAATGAATGCCAACACAGAACACAAAGAACAACAACAACAACAACAAAACAGAAAATACAAAATTTATTTGAAATACCTTTCTCTTGTCGAATATGGATGTGTGTATGAATATGTATGTCAAAAATGTGTTTACACGCCAGTGTTGCAAAATGACAAAATTTATCTTACAAATTCTAATCACTTGATAGCGAATTTATTTAATTTAATTTAATTTACATCTACACTGCCTTTGCAGCTCACGTTTTCAGTAGCTTGATAGTAGAAATTAATATCGATATTCACTTTTATGTAAATAAAGTCGAATGAAGAATGATCTCGTAGCTATTTCAAGCGCTGTAGTAAAGACCAGCTGCTCTGTAAAATATCTTAATGGCATAATAAAAATCAAAAAACCATTTCTATTCGAAAGATGAATACATGGCATTGACATTTCCAAATGATTTCGAAGATATGGCCAATGCGCCAATTCTTGACGATCCACTTCTTTCATAATTGGTGTGCAAATGTTGCGAATAATATAGGCAAAACCTGAATTGTTGCTGGTTAGTCAGCTTAAACCAGTGACTTTACCTGATCCCTCAGAAAATAATAGAGAGGGATGAAATCTTATGACCTTCAAACCCAATTGGCAGGTCCATTTCTCGTAATTAATTTATTATTTGCTCAGATGGACGATTGTATGCGCCAAAAAAAAATCATCGTCAGTAAATTGCACGAATTAACTTGTGTCTAGATAATTTGGTAGCGTTGTTCAAGCGTTAATATATGATGAGCGTATGGCAGTTCATTTGACAATTAACTAAGTCGTAAGTCATATCGCTTACTTTCAAATTGTCTGATGACAGAAATGATATTTTTGCCTGGACTTAAAGAAAAAAATTTAGTTCTAATTGACTTTTCAAACCAATCCATCCATATCTTGCACATTTGAACTTTATTCTTGGTATGCAAGAATGTACTTTATTCCCAGTGGTACTGTACTTTCAACTTGTGTTTGGTTAACTTTTTCCGTATGCTTTATTTTAATTTTTTTTAATGGCTTATTTGCCTTGAAAGATGTTGTCGGTTTTTCTTTACCGCTAAGGGACTATGTTTCGTATAAAGGGATTAGTTATGAATTTAAAGAACTGCAACAGTATAAGTGGTTTCTTCTTCTTATTTTTAAATAGTATTTTTCATTCCTTTTTTATATGCAAAATTATCAAACAAATTTACTGACCAGCAGGTTCACGGAAAGTTTCAAGTGCAAAGAGAGGAAATTTAAAGATGATTTACGGCGTTGGTTCATATTTATTATTATTATTATCTTTATCTTGGACCAGCATTCAGCGGCCATCTCCTACACATGCGATGCATTGTGTTGAAACTAGAACCCGCAGGGAGGTTTTGAAACTGAGTTCCATAACCTACGAGTTTTTAGCAAACCTTCGGTACCTAGCTAATTAGTTAAAGAATTTCCCTATTATTCTTGAACTTCTTTATATAATATACGTTATGGTCTTAGGATAACTTAGTATTCTATCAGGGTATTTGGTCCGCAGAAATATTAATTGTGAAGTTGATACATCGCCTTCGTTTTTCCCAGACCTTGAAGATGACGGAGGAAGCGACAAGTCGAAGTCACACCATATATCTAACTTGAATTGTTTTACGGTCTTTGGCTGCTTAACCGCACCCCTTGTCTTGTCTGGTTCGACGGGTAACCGGTAGACCACATGGTTTTAGCAAAGTACGGGTTTAATGATTCATGTACCACCACTGAGCTCGCTTGAGCTAAGTGAACCAAGTATCATGGCTACCCCACTGGGTTTAAAATTCTGATGACAATATGGCTGGGTGTTCTAGTTGTGGATTTTGTCGGAAGGTAACTCGAATCCACCCCGAACAGGTTGGAGTTGTGATGCGGATAATTGCGGTTTAACTTTGTGGTGGCTGCGGTGGTTATGCGGTGAGAGTAGTTATTGGTCTATTCGGGACATATGCTCAGATGTGACATCTTGGTTTAGATGGCCCGAAACATCTTAGCAAGGTGTATATCATAGGCTGGAAATAACTATGATTATGGATTGCAACCCGTGTGTGCTTATGTCACAAGTTGTCTTTGCATGTGATCATGCGGTCGGTGGGTGAACGTCTCAATTCACCCGGTGTTGAGAGCACCGTGGCGTTGGGCGCTATACGCAGGTACCCACGTTAATCTTGATCACATCTGTTGGAATAGTTCAGCCATCGCCATCCACTTTTATGCCGTTTGTGTAGTTAATTTTGTTTGTTAAAAAAAAATTGCTCGCGTCGTTGTCGTTTTGAAGATTAAAGATAATCTTAGAGTTATGCTAATCTATGCTGATTTGTAGGTCCATACAAAGGTCGTGTTAAGCGTAGAAAAGAAATATTTAACCTGGTGGACAATGTAATCGATTTGGTTTGGCCCGTTCTATAGGAATATCACGATGTTACACCAATTTGGTCAGATTCTAAACGTGGTTTCGTAAATCAAATGTTACAATAAATTACTGCGGAAGTGCTGTTTTCAGCGTTCTTATTATTTTAACAACCATAAAACAAAAATGTTTCGTTATTTAGATTGCTTTTTTTAAGTATTTAGTGTGTAAAACTGCCTAGAAAGTACTGAGAATGTATAAAATATAAATAATTATTGAAGATAATTCAAGCACTTAAACTAAAACTATAGAATTGAAATATATTTTTTCGTTTTAATAAATTCCGTATCAAGTATGTAGGAAATTAGAGCATTTTCAAGCATCATTAATGACAGCATTACAACGCTAAATAAGTATGCCTTTGAAAAATGTTTAGTTACAACAGCTTGTGAAAAAATATGAAATCTTTATTAATTATACAATTAATTTTTTATTTAATGTAAATGAATTAGTTTTTGGCATGCAATTTTGTACTACAAGCGCTAAATATTGTGCTCAACATTATGATAATTTCGAAATTATGAATAAATTTCTGCATAAAAAGACTGTGACAATGGGAGAGAACAAAAAAAAAAATAAAACAGTGTAAGAAAAAGAGATTCTTTAAGCATTTTAATGAGCTAAATTACAAGAATCCAAAGTAGCAAAAAGAAAGACAAATTAAATCGTCACAGACATTTTTTTTTAATTTCTACGATTTTTTGTCGCATGTTAATGTGTGTCACAAATTTGCTCCTCTTTCTTGTGTCATGCTTTCATAGTTTTTTTTAACTTTAACATCCTTATAGATACAAAACAGAAACAACAATAAAAATCTCAGCTGCAGCAAAAAAAAAAAAAGAAAACAGCAACAGTAACATCAACAACAAATGGAATAGTAATAATACCACAGCAAAATATTAAAACGTTGAGTGCCAACAGTGCCATCATCAACATCAACATCAACATTGTCATCAAGTCCTAACTGAGCCGGTTGAATGGATGTACAGACATACAGACATACATTCATACATATGTATGTACGTACGAGTGTGTGTCAAGAGAAGGCCCCATCCATAAGCTTATGCAGAGAAAAAGTACTGAAACAACAATAACAACAACAACATAAATGAAACATATAAACAAAGAAACAATAACACCAACAACAATTATTGTATACAAATAGTAGAGTAGTAGAGCAACAAACAATTACAACAACGTTGCTAAGGACAAACACACACGTCAAAGAACAAAAAAAAAAAAAAAGAGAAAAGGAAAAAATAAGGCAAATGTGCTACCAAAAGCAAATGTTAAAAGAATGTCATAAGCATTTAAATGAAAGTGATTAAAGTTGTTCTACTTAAATTGAAATTGTGATTTTCCTTCTTTTTTTTTTTTGTTTCAACTACGAGCGCTACCACTACTTCTGCTATTACTTTCACAGATGCTGCTTTTGTATTGTTGTGCGCCGTGCCATTATTATTCTCTTCACAGTTTCAGTATGTGTGTGTGTGTGTGAAAGCAAATCTATGCCAAAGTTACTTACATACATACATATCCACTCGTACATCAACTCTCACCATATCCATTTACCAACCAACACTTCGTAGATACAAATAGCATTTTGTTAGCTGTTGTGTTCATGTGAGTGCATACGTATGTGTGTGTGTGTGTGTCAGAGTGTAAGTGTATCATTGTTAAAAGTGCCAAAGAAGTCTGTGCATAAATGAATAGTTGTTGAAATTTCATCTTCAATTTATTGTTACAATTTCTTCTACATATTTGGAAATGTAACTACAGAAAAGTGAAAGCAATTTTATTGCTTACCACTTTCGATATTGTAATATTTTTGTCTTTTAAACTCCAGAAATATTTAAGAGAAATATTGCAGTTTGTTAAATGGTAAATTTCGCAATATTACTGAACAGCAGAAAAAATACACACTGAAACTGATATGCTTATCGCATGGGTTCCTCTAAAGAGAGTCAACTCTTAATATTTTAAATTTTTACTATTTGCAAGAAAACTATATACCGTGGTCATATCTAAAAACTCTTTCATTATTTTCTCTACTCTGTTGCCAAAAATAGAAGAATAGAAGAATATATAAGAATAGGTACTTTAGGGTCAAGTAAAGAGAAATATTTCGAGTTCTTCGCAAATGTCAGCTCAATTCATATCAGTTTTGTTTCTACTAAAAGAAAATATTTTACGTTGTGCCTATCTTTATGTTATAAAGGTTTTTTAAATTCATTATGCTGTTATATTTCATTTTGTTTCAATATTTAAGGAATTTAATTAACAAATAAATTAGCAAATTTCACATAAAGATGTGGCCATGGCTGAAGTAGTCTGCACGTTGACTACAAAACAAAAAAAAAACCTAGAATCGACTCCAGTTTCAGACTAAAACGTAAAAATATCTGACATTTTTTTTTTTTTTTTGATTTACTTAAGTGTGCCTTTGTGTCAGTTGTTGTCGGAAGGTTTCAGTGGCGAAAGCATAGTCACAGGTCACTGAACAGTAACGGCTTCAGCAATCCATAGGAACATCAGAGTGCCCTCCTTCGTCGGTGTTGTGTAGCAGCGAAGGGAATTAATTACTCAAAATAACTACTAAAACAAAACTTCAAAATGGAATACGTCTCCTTGGCATCCGAGTTGCTTGACTACTGCTAGAAAACAAAGAACGTGCAAAAGCAGAGTTGTAAGATAGTAAAGTTTCACCACCTGTGATATCTCTCAATATCGCTTTGCGCTAGTTCCAGCACAATGCATTGCATGTCCCTGAGTGCTGGTCCAGGATAAAAAAATATTCGAAAAACTTTTTATTTTACAATAATCGCTGAAGAATTGTAAAAACAACTGCCGCTTTATTTTTCTTATTTCTATTCCATTACAATGACATAATTGAATTTAATAATTAATAATGAAATTAATAATGAAATTAATAATTAAAAGAAAAGAAACACTGCTTTTACTGAAGAATTTTTTTTTGTATATTTTGAGTCGACTCCCTTTAAAACAACCACTGCGATATATAACATTGACTTAAGACTAACAAAATTTTGTATTAGAGTCGTGTAAAACGCAAGTAAAATAATGAAAAAATACATAAAAGTTACAAAATAAGTATTTCTTCAAAAGTCATTGTTGGATTTTCATATAATTTTTTATGCAGAATAGAAAATGTTTGTTTTATAAAATAATTAGCTTTTACTACGGGCTAAATTTTTTCTCCCTGACTATTTCCCGTGACCCTACCAAAAGTATTTTTACCCCTTTTAAATCGCCAATTAGTCTCAAAACAAAAAAAAAATCAAAATGCATAACTGCTTGGCAGAATGCTACTGTGGGTAATAAAGAGCAATCAAGCGAGATACTGATACTGAAAAGCCCAACGCAGTTGCTATAATGATAGATTTCGCGGAGATGAAGCTCACATGAGACTAATAAAAGCATCATATGCCGATCAAGCGAGGATGAGGTCGTGAAACTGTGTCACTATCTACGCCATTGTCCAGCTTTTAGTCAGACAAGGGGACAAATTTTTCAAAGGAGCAACATACTGGACCTGGAATGCCTCAAAAAAAATTAGGATTGGCGGGACCTAAAACAGACCAGTCGTTTAGAGTGCCCGGTTTATCGGATGGGTTTTACTGGAGCAAAATCATAATCCCTGTATGGAATTGGTTTGACGCTATTGCCCCGTTTTTCAACCTAACGTAATCGAACCTACAATGTGATTGATAGTCGAGCAGCTAAGTGCTTTTAGTTTTTAAGAAAATTAGTCGTGGTCTTATTGAAACAAAGATTTTAAAAATTAATAAATAAATATTTAGTCGTGTTTAAGTTCATGGTTAATTTATATCAATCAATCTGAAAATGAATCTAAGGTAGCTGTTAGAAATATAATTTTATCATTAACACTTTGCTTATTCAACATGTATATTTACATAGTTAGCTTTGAAATATGTTTTATGTTATGTCACTTTGTAGATAAATTTTATTATTATTAAATATTAAATATTTAAATTTAATTAAAAAAAAATAAAAAATAAAAAATTAAATATTAAAGAATATAAAATATTAAAGAATTTGTCAACAACCAAAACAGTTTTGAAATTTAAATCGAAAATTTATTTATTTTAGGCCGCACAATATTCGGTAAAATGTAGATACAACGTTACATTTTTCATTCATTGCTGGTAAATTATAATTAGAGAGTCAGTAGAGTAGATTTGTATCAGCTTCAAGCTTATTAAATTATGTAATTAATTTCTTTATGAATATTCGAGGTGTTTCACTTGCCACTAATAAAAATTTTTTTTATGCTTTTTGAGGAAATTGTTCCCCAAAATCAAATGCTACAGCACTATACTGGTATCAAGATATATTTACTGTGAAAACTAATAAACTTTATTTTCATCACGACCCTCTTTTTGTTACTTGTAAGAAGCATTTTTTTTTTTTTTATCTTCGGAAATGCCTGGTAGATGCCACTTTATGTATTAAAGCCTAATCAAGATATAATTTTCTTTACTTCCCAGCTGCTTTATTAAAGTAAAACAATAAATTAAAACATATTTCCCAATAGAACTCTTAAGCACTTTAATTGTACCAACGTTGCTTTTACTTTGTTTCGTGACATTTTCACTGTTACAAAATAAATGGCTGTAGTTACGACAAATAAAACACCAGGCATAATTCTTAGTTACAACCTAAATATTATATAGAAGTATGTATGTATGTATATAGCAAAAAAAAAAAAAAAAATTACTCAATTAATTTATGGCTATTTGTTATTGCTTCCTCAACACTTCCCTGTCAAAAAAAAAAAAGCGAAATAAATTTTAATACACATATACACCCACACTTGCAAAAATATTTCGAGCTTTTCATTGCCAGTCATGAAAGAAACCAAATAAGCAAAGAATATATAAATAAATATACTTAAGTTCAGACTTTGTTTTATCATTTAATTTAATGGTTTAACATTTTTATCAGTAAATAAACGTGAGGCTCTACTAACAGCCGCTTAGAAACGACAAAAAAAAAGTTAAGCGGAAAAAGAACACAACAAAAACTAAATAGTGGCATACTTTAAGGCTATTGCCCTTTTGCCGAAAGCAACAGAAAAAACAAAAAATAAATAAATAAAGAAATAAATAATTTTAGCAAAAATCCAAAGCTCCGAAAAGGAAATACAAATACAATAAAATACATATTTTCTTGTACTTCACATTAATGTTCATTATGTGGCGCATTGCTGGTAAATCTTTTGTCAACGTCAATTTGCGACTACAACCAGAAATAATGTGATAAAGAATTAAATGGCATTAGCAACAGCAAAAACAATATAGAAAATATTGTGCACATTTCTTAAGCCATAAACATACATATTTAAGAATTACAAATTTATTTACTCTTTTTTTTTTTTACACATGTGTGTATGTATGTTTGTATGTATGCATGTGCTGATGGCCGACTAGATAGCGTGTTGGCTCTGCAATCAAAAGCAGACGTGTTATATTTCCAGCCCGGTGGTCAATCAAAAGTGTTTTCTGAGTTTTCTGTGCTATGGCACCCTGCTTCGTCGGTATTTGAGCAATAAAATGGTGGCGAAGTAAAATAATAAATAAAATGTCTCCCCTTAGCCTAAAAAATAATGCGTCCGCAACTTTGCTTTATAATTCACAAGCAACTGCAGAGTTGTACAATAATTAAGTTACAACTTTCGCTACCTGTCTATACTCTACACTATCTAATTGCAGTGTATATGTAGGGCATTTCCCATGAACACTGCTCAAAGTAAAAACTCAAAATGAAAACTCAAAAATAAGTATTTATTTCGATAAAAAAAAAGTTGCATGGAGTCAACACGTATTAGTAAAGCTACACGACGGCGTGCAATAAATTCCAGGTGAAATAAGTCCCAAAGAAAAAATGCAATAAGCCCCAAAAAATTTTCATACAAGTATTATTCCAATGAAATAACTCGCACACCTTTGGGGTATCTTTAACTTTTTTGGAAATTATTTAATTTTTTTGACTGTGATTTATTTCATAATGAAATTACTCCCAAAATAAAAAAAGTCCCAAAGGTACTTCATATGGGAGTTTTTTAATTTTATTTGGTTTTGATGTCTTATTTTTCATTTTATCTCGTACCAGCACTCAGGAGATGACCCCTACACATGCGATTCATTATGCTGGAACTATAGGAAAGGGAGAGTAGGAGAAATGATAGGAGCTGAAGCTTCACTATCTTACTACACTGCTTTTTGCACGTTCTTTGTTTTTATAGCGTCTCTGATGTCAAGGAGACGTGTACATTTTGAAGCTTCGTTTTAAGTAGTCATTTTTAGTAATTATTTTACTTCGCCGGTGCTACACAATGCCGACGAAGGAGGGCGTTCTGATGTGCCTATGGATTGGATACAGCTGAAGCCGTTACTGTTCAGTGACCAGTGAGTATGCCTTCGCCACTGAAACCTTCCGACAATAACTGACACAAAGTCACACAAATGCACATCAGAGAAAATGCGAGATATTTTTTTGAGTTCGAACTGGGGTCGAACACAGGAAAATTTTTAATTTTTTAGCCAACGTGCAGACTACTTTGTCCATCGTTACCCTCATTTGATTTGCTTTGAGTGTAATTTAATTTTTTTAAATTTTTCTACTTTATGGGCGTTTCACCCGAAGGGAAGAAAATTATATAGCGCGCCAAAAGATTTTGTTAGTGAAGCCGGTGTTCATTATAATATAGGGGAGAAAAACCTTGAGCCCGTCCAAAGGCCGACTATACAGAAGAGCTTCTATTAGCGATGCTTATGTTTGTTATATTTTTCGTTCAATAAATTGCATATTTACCTTGTGCACTTTGGTATCATTTAGATTTAATTTCTTGTTGGGAGTTCTTTCTTTCTATTCGGACCTTATTTCTTTCTTCTTCAGTGCTCCGATTTTGAGAGTTATTTGATAATGGAAAAACTCCCAAAACAGGGGATTTATTTCATTTTCGTGTTGGATGCTATTTCATTTTCTTTGGCATTTGTTTAATATCCTGAGTGTGGGACTGTTTACATTTTTTTTTTTTTTGGATTTATTTCATTGGGAGTTATGGCACTGGGACTTATTTCACATGGAAGCTATTTCAATTTGTGTACTTCTGGAAGAGATACAAAGCTACAAATTAAGCGAGAGAACACCGTTCTTAATTAAGAGTCAATATTATAATGGAAATGGCTTGATTTAGCCTAAGTTTTCAATTCAAATACGTGGATTCCCAGTTATGAATGCAGTACTGTAATAAAGTGCCAAACGGTTGGTAAAATTTAAATTTATCTTCCACAACCTCCAAAGTCGAACCGAAAAAGTATCCATTATAAAAATAAATGTAAACAAAACTTATGAGATCTCAGAAAGTTTGGAATGGGTAAGAATTCTCTATAAATAAAAAATTTAAATTGCTATACAAAATACATAAAATTACCATTAACATACGCCTGCACAAGTTCCAAATGATGCTTCAAATTAAAATTCTATTCACCACTACACCCTTTCAACGAGAGAGATAATATAGTAATTATTAGTTGTCGTTAGAAAAGAGGCTCAGCTGCGCTAAATGCCGTAATAAAGTGATAGTAGTTGGTAATACTTATAAAATGCCCTTAGGCAATGAAAGCATTCATAAATTTTATTTCTTTGCTTTGCGTTATTTTTCGCGCTTTCCTTTGGAGGTTTTTAACGTTTATTTTATAATTTTTTTTTTTCATTCAGCTGATTTATGCTGGTTATTGAAGTCATAACTTAGCAATAATGTATGAGTTTGATAACATCTTTTGGCTGTCGTAAAATTACCAATTTTTCGCCAAACATATTTTCTTTTTTCCTCTATTTTACTTAACTTAAATATAGGTATATTTTGCCTGCGCACAATTCGTGAAATTTCCTCAGAGTTACTTCATTCTAAACGTGTTTGTCTATAAGTTGTATGCTATTTTTCATAAAGACTTGATAAATGTTGTTCATAATGTCGTTGTGCTGGTTGTTGTAAGTTTATGTTACATTTCCTTTTACTTTTATTTTTACAGACTATAACCAATCATGTTTAATAATTTTCCATTTTTTATTACTTGTCTATTATATCGGGCTACATTTGGGCTCAAACTTGTATTATTTTATTTCTTTTTGTAATAGTTATCGAATTAGTTTTTGGCAGACAAAACAAATCAAAGAAGAATATTCATGTTTGTTTTGTGCAAGTTAGTTTTAAATTTAAAAAGAATGCGGTAAAATGTTACTGATAATAATAAATTATTATGAGACTTTAACAGTTTTGATTTTAGCGCATTTTGTTATGATTTTGACTTTATATCTGCAGACTTTTTTCTAATTTAAGAATTTTTCATACATTAATTTAACAATTTCATTATATATATTCAAAGAAAGGTAATAAATATTTAAAATAAAATTGTTTTGTTAACTGCAAATCAGCTGAATCTAAAACAAGTTGGGGAAATGTTTGGTAATTCCAAGCCAAATCTACCGTTTGTGCGAAAAGTCACGCCTGCGTGTAAAAATTGAAAAACTTTTTTGTTTATTATTAGTTTTTATTTATTTTTTTTTAAATATATAATATTAGCTTTGTGCGATCTAAATTTTAATTATAAAAAATAATATCAGTGATATGACCACCAATTTCATCGATGCACAATTGGGCTCTTAAATAGGCGTTTTGTAAAACTGCACGCAAAGTTTCAGGCTCTATTGCCCTGATCTCAACTTCAATGTTGTGCTTTAGCTGCTCTATAGTTTGGGGCTTGTTAACATACACTCATTCTTTGAGAGAACCCCCTAGAAAATAATCAGGGGCAGTTAAGTCTGGTGAACGTGCTGGCCAATTGAATTCTGAATTTCTTGAGATAATTGTGTTGCCCTAATTCGTCTTTGATGGTAGTCAACTGGTAAAAGTTGTTGGCACAATTGGACCTTGTATGGATGCATGTGTAAATGACGTGATGAAATGCATCGAAGTGATCTTCTAGAGATGCCCAGTTGTCTAGAACGTCTTCGCATTAAAGTTTCTGGATATTCTTCAACACTGTGCCGTACACGAACAATGTTCCCTTGTTTCTATATTATTCTCGTGGCAAGTCTGACACTGCACCTCGTTGTCAGAACCGTGCAATTAGAGGATTAATTGCGGTTTAGTTAGATGCATTTATGGTGTTGAAATAATTTCGAAATAATACTCGTTGCGTCAGTAAAATTTAATGCCCATTAGAAAAGTAAAATTCTACCACTCTGGTTGGTTGCTCGGTCGTAAATTTTGCAATCTAAAAAAAAAATTAAAAAAATAATAAACAAAAATGTTATTAAATTTTTACACGCAGGCGTGACTTTTGACCTAGCCGATATAATGAATTTGTATACCCCCCTCCGATTTCAATAGAATTTAATATATTTGTTAATCTAGGAAAAAAGAATATGCGAATATACGTAATACGAATTTTTATGCATGGTTTATTTACATTTTCTTTGCTTACAAAAAATGCAAATAATAACAGTAATATGGAAAGGCTCCGCAACATTTTCATCTGTGTGAACGCGAATGCAAAAACAAAAAACAATTCCAAATGTTTTTCTTTCTAAACTTGGACTTGCAAAAATAACGAAAAAGAAAATTTCTGATTTAAAAATTTTCAAATCGACGTCTGCCGAAGCAGCTTCACATTTGTGTATACATTATTTTTGTTGCTTTGCAACAACAAGTAAGTAAAAAACAACAAAAAAGTAAGAAATATTACTTGACTCTGACTGTGACTGAAGTGAATTGAATTTCATTTGGAAAGGTTAGACGATAGTTTTCAGTAAAACTAGTTCACTTGCTGTCACAATTTTTTTAATATTCTGAAAGTGGCAATAACTAAAAATATTTTAAAAATACTAATTTGCAATGATTTATGCAAAAATGTGTATTAATTTTAAAATATGCAAAGATAAGCATTAAGAATTTGATGCGAGTTTGTCGCAAGTTTGTTGATTCGGAAATATATATTTATTCACCTTGAACTACCAACCAATTGCAAACAAAATATGTATTTACATGAACATTTTGTCACTATACATAACAAGCGATATCAAGTATACGTACACTTAATAAAGGGTGGTTAAATTTCAAGGGCCGATGTTGATTTTGAATAAAACACAAACTATTTAGGAAATTATTGTAATTTTATTTTATTATGATATATTGGTATTACTCAATTATGTATGGAACAAAATATCGGCCAAATGGGCGCCGCGACCACGGCGGCACACCTCCATCCGATGGTCCAAATTTTCGATGACCCTGAGGCATAATGGAGGTTCTATGCCGTTAATGTGCCGAATTATCTCATCCTTTAGCTCTTGAATTGTTGCTGGCTTATCGACGTACACCTTTTCTTTCAAATAACCCCAAAGAAAAAAGTCCAACGGTGTCAAATCACATGATCTATGCGGCCAATTGACATCGCCATTACGTGAGATAACACGGCCATTGAATTTGTTGCGCAAAAGAGCCATTGTTTCGTTAGCTGTGTGGCAAGTGGCACCGTCCTGCTGAAACCACATATCGTCCACATCCATATCTTCCAATTCGGGCCATAAAAAGTTCGTTATCATCTCACGATAGCGAACACCATTCACAGTAACTGCCTGACCGGCCTCATTTTGGAAAAAATACGGCCCGATGATGCCGCCAGCCCATAAACCGCACCAAACAGTCACTCTTTGTGGGTGCATTGGTTTTTCGACAATCACTCTTGGATTCTCATTCGCCCAAATGCGGCAATTCTGTTTATTGACGAATCCACTGAGGTGAAAATGTGCCTCATCACTGAAGATGATTTTCTTCGAAAATTGATCATCCACTGTTGCCGTGGTCGCGGCGCCCATTTGGCCGATATTTTGTTCCATACATAATTGAGTAATACCAATATATCATAATAAAATAAAATTACAATAATTTCCTAAATAGTTTGTGTTTTATTCAAAATCAACATCGGCCCTTGAAATTTAACCACCCTTTACAATTAACAGGCGATATCAAGTATACGGTACAGACAGTATGCTTTTAGAATTAAGCATTAAAGACATTGTCAACA
Organism: Dexiosoma caninum; assembly: GCA_963924685.1. Classification (NCBI taxonomy): domain Eukaryota; kingdom Metazoa; phylum Arthropoda; class Insecta; order Diptera; family Tachinidae; genus Dexiosoma; species Dexiosoma caninum. The sequence goes on along the minus strand of OZ004725.1, from coordinate 27,593,181 downwards.
GCAGGCAGTCTTATAACATTTTCTTCCATCTGGCACGATGGATGGTAGTCTGCAGATTGACTACAAAACCAAAAACATACCTGGGTTCAACTCCAGTTTCAATGTAAAATTATAAAAGAAACAAAAAACATCTCGCATTTTTCTGATGTGCATTAGTGTGCCAGTTGTTGTCGGAAGGTTTTAGTGTCGAAGGCATAGTCACTGGTCACTGAACAATACCGGCTTCAGCTGATAGCAATCCACAATCACATCAGAACGACCTCCTTCGTCGGTATTGTGTAGCACCGATGAAGTAAAATTAGTATAAAAATGGCTACTAAACCGAAGCTCCAGCACTGCTACGAGTGTAAAAACAGAGAATATGCGAAAGCAGAGCAGTAAAATAATTAATTAAGCTTCCCCTCCTGTCCTACTATCCCTTTCCTATAGTTCCAGCACAATGCTTCGCATGTGTAGGAGTCATCTCCTGAGTGCTGGTCCCAAATAAAAAATAAATAAATAAATTTAATATTTTTAAAAAAAGCTTGTAGGTTTTTTGTGCATATTTATAAATTTCTTTAATAAAAAATGGGTTTTACATTTTCTAGTTATTTTCATTTACTTTTTACAGCTGTTACCAACGCTGCAAATGTTTTGCTTTAAATTATTGTGCATTTTAAGCATCTAAAATCACTGAAATAAAATTAATTTTAGAATTTAAGCCGGCATAATATTTCAAGATGTTCAATGTTTTTTGCATTCCAGCAATTTTGAACAACTTGACACATTCAGACACAGTAATTTTCTGTTTACTTTCAATAGCCCGGACTGTTTCGTTATACACCTGGAATAGAACTATTATATGCATTGAAAAATCAATGTATAAAATTGTTTAAATTGTAGTCAAATAATGCACCATTTAATTAGTCACATTATCAAGTGCAATATTATCTTGACAACAACTAAAAGATAATTTCAGTAATTTAAAATTTCCAATGTTTGTAATTGAATCTACAATTTTCCTCATGACGTTTACATAAAATAAATTAGATTTCTATTTGCTGTGTGTAAAGATATATTTTAAATCACAGTTACATATGTATGTATCTACGTAAAAGTAAAATAATTTTTATAATAAATGGAAATTGACAGATAATTACAATAGGAGCTCGGATAAGTAATATTGGTCTACATGTCCTGCCTGTCAGTTTTGTTTATATTTCCGTAGATATTTTAACAAATATTTCAGCAACAATATTGCGCTCCATTATTTTCACAAATAATAATAAAAGTTAATAAAAAACAAAACACATTCAGCTGTCTTTCTTACTGACTGTTAAGGTCGTTCGGAAAAAGTTTTTTTTGTATGTTGAAATGGCCTTTCCAGATAAAATATGAGGGTGTGCTTGGAGCTGTTCATTTTATATTTGTGGCTGTTTTGAGGTAAGTCACAACAATTATTTGTCTCGTTGTTGCTAGCACTGTAATATGTACATATACTTATGTGTATGTGTATTAGTAGGTTGTGTTTCAATGTTAGTTTGTCAAGTTAACGTTACTTGACAGTTGACATGAAAATCATGACAATTTTTAAGCAAGAACAACAGCACTACAGACGATAATATAAACAACGAAAAATTTAGGATGAAAACAGCAATTTTTGAAAGTAATTGAAGAATGTTTTCGACCTTTATAAAGTTTGTTTTATATTTCTTTATTTTGACTGAGAAAACTAAACAATAAATGATGTATATTTCTGGATTGGAAATTACAAACAAAAATAATGCAATATGCTGCCGTTGCTTAAAAACAAGCTATTATTACAAGCGACGGATGAATGTGTAATATCATTTTGATAAATGATCAATGCAATGTCAAACTAAAATATTACGAGGATAATCACAAGACGCTCAAACTGAAGACAGTTTTTATATGATTTATATATGATTCTAATTTTAAAATTGTGCTTTTTCCCTATTTTTCCACCTCAGTTATTGAGTTTACTTTTGTAAAAAATATCATACGGTATGTAATAATAAATTTGACATATATTTTTTAAGGGAAAAAGCACAATTTTAAAATCAGAATCATATACAAAATATAACTTTACCATTTCAGTTAAGTAAGGTACTGCACAAACCATTGCAACCAGAGACTTACGTACTCTTGAAATCGTAGCTAAACCTTCACTTTTTCATAGTAAAAATATGACTTTCATTTACACTTCAAAGAAAAAAATTAGCAGATATTTGTCCAGCTGAAGATTTATATTAAATAAAATTTCTTTATTAAAAAATCCTTTCAACCCAAAAGATACATGTTAGTATTTGGCCTTAAAGTTTAATTTTTGTTTTTTTTTCCATATAAAAGAAAGTTTTTTTTAAAGTTTGTACAAAAATGTGCCCTAAAACAAGGGCTGTTGCTTTTGTTTTCTATGACCGCATTTTATTTCTTCTTTGTACAGAATGGTTGATGGAAAATTTAAGAAAAAATTTAAATATTTCTCGTGCCTTCTAGATATTTCAATTTCTTTACAAAATGAACTCCTTATTTACTGCTATATAAAATGGATTCTATTCCTCTTTTTTTATTATTACGTATTTTATGGAAAACATTTTCCTTTTCTCAAATGAAAATGTTGAAATGTATTCATGTACAAGCATGCAGAAGGTCTCAAGTGATTTGTCCATTGTCACGTGGTTTACTCCCTCAATATAAATTTTCGTTAGAAAAACAAGCAAAACCTAAATTCTATAGAGACATCAAAATAAACACGTCATATGAAAACAAAAGCAGTTTAAACTGAATTCTATTCATAAAAAAGAGTAGAAAACAAAAACAAAATATCTACCTGAATTCAATGGGGGAGGATAATATTTTGTACTTCACTAACTAAAAACTTAATAGTTTTCGGTAAAAAAATAAAACAAAAAATTTAAGAATGAAAAATGTAGTAGAATAAAAACAGGTTGTTATTTTGTTGTTTTCCGGTATGTGAAAATTCACAAGACATTTTTTGGACATATACTACATACCGTTACCTTTAATATAGATAGATCCAAACTCTTATTCTTCATGAAATGGAGTTTTCAGCATATTTCGACAGTTAAACTTTGATTAAAAAAAAAAATGTCATGCCCTCACAAGACATCTTATTTAAAAACTATATTAACCCTTAAGTTCATAGCTAGATCTAGATACGCTAGATAAGCAAAGTTTAAATTTATTTGTAGTTGATAATCTGAAATCTATCTGAGACTTCTTGAGAACTACCAACTTGAATAAAAAACAATTTGTACATTTGCAATTGTGCATAAAAATTTTCATTTTAATTTGCGCAAGAGTCCAATTTGCTCTTAACCCTGCTAACATGTTGTTTTTGTACACTAATACTCATTATTAGTCAAAAAGTCAGATTTTGTTGTTAGTTATACATGAAATTATTTACCATTTTCTTGAAATTTAATAACTTATTTTGTCCGGTATCCAAATAAACAATTAAGTTTTTCCAAATAAATTAATTTTTACATTCATGTCGTTAAAGCTGCTCTTCTAGCAACACTTCCGCAAATACAGATTTTTTATTTCACAAGAAAAGTCAAAAAATAAAAGACAACGAATTATAAATTCATTGTTAATATAAGAAAACATATCAAATAATATAAAGGGTGCGTGGTGGCAAATTTATATACGATTATTTCAAAAAGTAATAAACGGTGCGGAGGGAGGGTGGCGCCATTGGAATTATCGATTGTGCGGATTTGTCAGTAATGGTCTCTTAAACCAATTTATAGTAATTAGCATTTACTTTTAATGATAAAAACAAATTAGTTAAATAAATAACATTAATTTGTCAAATTAAAATTATTAATAAAATATTTTTTAATTCCTCAAATATCACCAATTAATTGATTGATACTTTTTGTTATTTTTTCATTTTCATAAATTTTATTTAATACAATAAATTATTTCTTATTTGATTTTTTAACACCTAAATTAAATTTATATATGTAATAAAAAATTAATTAATAAATTAAATTGACATTTTTTAAGAGTAATGATTCTTACGTAATTGCTCGTCGACAATTTTGTTGAAAGTTCGGTATTCGGCGAATAAGTGATGGACCGAGTGTGAATTTAATTCGTTCGTGGGTGCAGATATTCCGCGCAAAAGCTTCGGCTATGAATGCCCCACGGCCAGGGCCCAGTCTATCTTCAAAGACTCTCGAAAACATTGAACTGGTTGAAAGCAATTTACGTGAAAATCCGCGACTTTCAATACTGAAAAGAGCAGCCTCACTGGAACTTTTAAGAGCTGTTATTCATGAAATTTGAGAAAAGGATCTGGATGACATACATAAATAAAATCCGCATTTCCATTCTATCGTTCACTGCTCTTAATAAAACTTTGTGTCAATTATTACGTTTTTTATTTAAGTTTGAAAATATAAATCTGCTACCAGACACCCTTCACTGAAATGAAAAACAAAATGGTTTCGACTTATATTTATATTTGTAAATTGTTTCATTATTACTGTATCTAGAATTATGATATACGAGATGCGTACGCACATATATATAAAGATTAATTAAAAAAAAAAAAACTCAACGAATAATTAAGTTAAAAAATATAAATTTTTAGGAATAATTTCGGCATTTCTCAATTTTATATTCTCCACAAATACTGTTGCCACACTTTGCGCAATTTACCTTTATCCATTGTGTGATTTTGGTAGGGTCAGAAACGGCAAAGCATTCTCTTTCTTTTCGTTTTATTTTCACCTACTGCAGCATATTGTGGGAGCACTAAATGTGCAGTAAACGTAAAGAACAAAAAAAATAATTAATATGTATAGGGAAAATTGACTCAGACGCTAATTGTTAGTCATTTAGACTAACATGACCTCGAAAACTCAACAACAGTATTAATTATTGCTGCAAAATGACCGTTCGAAACAAGAGCTCACTAGCGACTGGTATTACAAGAAAAAACGAGACCAATTATTAAAAGTAAAAAAAAATTACACGTAAAAATAAAAACAGTATTCGTCGAAATGTCTAACATTAGTATTCTAAGGTTAAACAAAAATATTCCCATTAAAGTTGAAATATAAATATTTTTGAGGGTGACGATGATTAAACATTAACTATAAAACAAAAAAGTCCTGGCTTCGAACCCAGTTTCAGACTAAATCATAAAAACATTTAGTATTTTTTCTGATGTGGATTAAGATTTTAAATAAAATGAAAAATTTTTTTTTAATACTCAATAATTTACAAGATATTGGAAAATAAATTCTCGATTTGTTGTAATTCTATGTATTCAAAGAAGCGAAAATTATTTATATGCACAAAAAGAATTTACAAAGCAAAAAACTTAAAATTTGAAAATGTAATATTCATTGGCTGTGAACATTAAAAATGGTATAACTCAGGAACTGTAAGAGAAAATTCAGAAATTATTTTGCCAATTAGAAATTTTAAAACTAAAGAGTGTTATTTTTAAAATTTATAGAAAAATTACGAAAAATTTTAATGTAAGGTATCTAAAAGAGCAAAGTTATTCCCAAAACTTATTATTTTTTGCCGCAGAAATAAAGCTTTAATATATTTCTTCTAAATTGTTTATTCGGAAGTGAAGAAAATCGTGGCATTTGACGAACTTATGACAAAAACACAAAGAAACGGCCGGTAAACCCGATTTTTGGTAAAAATTCGATTTGTGCGACCTGTAAATCCATTCCGAAAAATCTGAAAAAAAATCTCAAAAATACTTGACACCACAGTCATTCAAATTGAGCTTGAGCTCCTCCAAAAAAAAACACTGGTCACTGAAGAGTGCCGGCTTCAGCTGATACCAATTCATCAAAGCGGCCTCCTTCATCGGTATTGTGTAGCACCAACGAAGTAAAATAATTACTAAAAATTGGCTACTAAAAACAAAGCTTCAAAATTGAATAAGTCTCCTTGACTCAGATGTACTGAAACATCACAAGAAACGTACTGAAGCAGAGTTTTAAGATAATGAATCATCGCCACCTTTGATCTCTCCTACCACCCCTTTCCTCTAGTTCCAGCATCGCATGTGTGGCGTCTTCCCTTGAGGGATGGTCCAAGATAAATATTATATATTTATCTCATTTGGTAACCCTAATCACTATTAACATCAAAAATTTCTTTATATTAATTTTTTGAGCTTGTGTGTCTTTTCTATTTTTAATTATTTTTTTTTAAAGAATATTAAAATGAATTTCAGTGTAAATGCGTTGAAATTGAATTAGTGAATTTCACCCAAGCAACTGAGTTGTTTGTTTGTCCACAAAAAAAAATATAGAAATAAAAAATATATAACATTTATTAACATCAAATATACAAACGCCCAACATTTATTTAAGAGAAACATTTTTACTGGGTGGTAATTCACATACTTACTGACTTGTACCTACATACATACATACATACATACACACATCCTTATATACATGCACCAACAATCATTAATTGCGAAAGAAAAGAAAAAATAAAATACATGTAACAGAGAATTACAAGAACAAGTAGAACAACAAGTATAGCAATTAGTGAGAACTTAAATTACTACCCACAACAACAAATTTAATGTGTTATTGTCGCTGTTGTTGTTACTGTGTATTTTGTTATAGACACAGTTAATATTTGGGGTGGTCGTATGGCATCCACGATTAATGAATAACAACATGTACGAGTATAATTAATATATTTGTAAAAATGTTAAATATTTATGAACAAATTTTTTTCTTTTATCTAAAATGATATATATTTAATTAACTTATAATTCTTTTTCTTCTAAATGTGTTTACACGTTTGTGGAGAAAACATTTTATCACTTGAGTTTCTCTTGCTTCTTTTTTTATATATAAAAAAAGGCCGAAATAAGTTGTCCGGGCGTAATTGTAAAATAACGAGCAGTTTGCCACAAACATACGTACATGTACGTACATATATATATATATATGCATATACAATTGGTATCCAAATTAATAGAAACAATAACGAACAAAACTATTTTTGTGAGTGACTTGTATACTGGAGAATAGTTTTGCTCTGATATTTTATTTTTTTTTTTTTGGGACACAGATCGCATTCGCTACCCATGTTCCATAATTTTATTGAGAACGTTTCTTGTCGAAAATTTATCAAACAAATTATGCCATCGAGAAACGAAAAGTGAGAAAACATTGTGTCTGCAACTCATGGGACCAGCACTCAGGAGATGACCCCTGCACATGTGCTGGAACTATAGGAAAGGGATAGTAGGAGAAACGACAGGAGGTGAAGCTTAATTAATTACTTTACAGCTCTGCTTTTGCACGTTCCTTGTTTATAGCAGTGCCATTTTTATTATTATTTTACTTCGCCAGTGCTACACAATACCGGTGTTCTGATGTGATTGTGGATTGCTATCAGCTGAAGCCGGTATTGTTCAATGACCAGTGACTATGCCTTCGATACTGACACTGACAAAAATGCGAGATGTTTTTATTTTTTTTTTTATAATTTTAGTTTGAAACTGGAGTTGAACACAGGTCTGTTTTTGGTTTTGTAGTCATCGTGATACTGAAAATTGATACCTTTGATACCTTTACAGGCATTGAGAACTACATACGATAGTTATTAGGAACCAAACTAAATTCAAAGAACAAAATTGTAAATTACACTGACATAGACTAGCAGAATGGAACAGCATGCCATTTTCGAAAGTTGCTATACTTTCATCATCAGCGTTCTTCCTGTTTTGTCCACTGTGTGTGGTTGTCAGTAGATGTAAATTATTATTCTTATTATTAGAAATATTATATTAAAAACTTTTCTCCGGCTCTTTAATGTAGGCAATTTAATTTGTTGCAATCTATATTCATAAGATGGCAAGTTTGATATACAATGCTTCGCATGTGTAGGAGTCATCTCCTGAGTGCTGGTCCCAGATAAAAAAAAAATCAACCTAATGAAACATAATTATGTACATTAACTGAAGTTTTCGCATACATACATATGTAAGCATTTGAAGCAATGAAAAAATATATAATATTTCTTATTTAACTTATAAACGGTTACATCTGTTCTGAGTTTCTTGCCAATGAGCTGACATTTAATATACCGCAACGTTCGCTTCGTCATTTTCAACCTTTGGCACTGCAATACTTTCGTCAAAACTATGCTAAGCCCGATCCCTTCCATAGAATTTGTTATAATTTTAATGCATTAAATAATATGATTGATATATCTTCCCATATACATACATGTAATTAAATCTAATTTAATTTTATATTTAAATAAATAGTAAAATTTTCTTATTTTATGTAATTACATTTTTGTAATTTTATATTTATCTTTTAATTTGTTCTCTGTAGCCATTTTGAATCCATAGATAAAATTAAATAAATAAAAAAACTACAAAAGAATTAAAATTTATTTTTACATGATCAACAGTCGAAAAAAAATATCTTTCATATTTAGAAGTATATACTGCTAGTAGTGAGTTAATTGATATTATAATCATGTGCATATATATATATACCTTACGAGTTATTTAAAAACAAAAAGGCCGCAAATAATGCTATTTATTTTTAAGCATGCAATAATGCTTGCAGTGTTTAAATTAAGTGATATTTGTTTGAAAATATCCTGCAGCATAAATTTCCCTTAATATGCATTGTTGAGAAAATACAAAGGGAAATATATAACCATTCATATTTTTCGCAGGATTTTCCTTTTAACAAATGTAAACACATTTATAAGTTTTTGTGCCCTCCTTCATTGAAATATGCAGCTCAACTCCTGCTGAAAAGATGCAACATTTACAATAATTTCCAGGGAGAAAGATATGCAGCTGAAGAATAAATAAAAGATGAAATGTTGTTGTTACTGCTTTTACTAAAATTGCTATGGGTAAAATTCATCATGAGTTTATCGCTCTTTAAATGGAAAAGAAAAGAAATAAAAGGACCGTTTTCACAAATTAAAAATAACAACGAAATTTTATGCATTAAAAAATAAAAACAAGCAAGCAATGTGGCATTGTGTCTCAATGATGGCAAATAAATTTGTGGTATTTTATTATGGGCAATGAAACAAAGTTATATTTTGTTTAATGCAACAGTCTTCAGCCATGTTGTGGGTCTTATACCCATCCATGCATTTGTACATGCAATCTGAAACAAAAATAAAATTAAAAATTAAAATATATTTCGCAAACACCCAAAATATTACCATGTCATTAAAATATGAGTGAAACTTAAAATCCTCAGAATGAAATATGCAAAAAGTTGCAAGTTCTACTCCTATTCCCCAATAATTTTAACAAAAAATACATACTGTTGCTTCTCATGTTGGTGAAATAACTAATTTTTTTTCTTGTTTTAGTAAAAAGTGTCCAATGTTGCGAAGTTGAGTTTGCTTGAAATTTTAAACATTTTCTTGTTTCACTTCAAAAAACATGCATGAAGTGTAATTTATAGCACTTGGTAAATTTAAAACAGTATCACATACAGTATACACATTAAAATAACAGAACAGAATCAACTTTTTTCTCTATACTTTTTGATTTGTTTGAAAGTTCCAGGCAGCCAAGTAAAAGTGTTTTTAAAGCTTAATTCTCAAGCAAAAGCTTTCTTTAAAATATCTTTAAATAAACTGATGTCTAAGATTTTGTTTCCAGTTTTGACAATATGATTTTATTAAAATCGGATTTGTTATTTTTTCTTATTCAAAATATATTTTTAACTTTCTGGACAATGGTTTTGTTTGCCTGCTGTGCGAGTCCATCAATAAATAGGTTTTCAGTTCACCAAGTGTTTTTAAATGAAGTATTATAATTTTTTTAAATGATTCATTTCTTGAAAGAATTGTTAAAAAAGTGGGAAGGAAACTGAAAATTGGCCACTTTTCACATTTAACATTTTTTAACAGTACGAACACTCAGGTCAATTGAATTTTTTTTAACGGCTTATTTCAGTAGACGCTTAAATAAATAAATGGTTTATTGTTTTCTCGTTACTATAATGGGATGTGCTCTCAAGAAATCAGGGAACTTGTTCCCGAACCGCATTCATCATAAATGTTTTTATTTATTTTATCTTCGAGCAGTGCTCAGGCGATATACGCTACATATGCAGTGCATTGCACTGAAACTAGTTAGAGATAGTGGTAGTTTAGAGAAGAGATAGATTGAGCCTAATTCTTGTACAACTCTGCAGTTGCGTGTTAATTATAAACAAAAGTTGCCGCATCTCTGATGTTAATTTTGACGCATTATTTTTAACTTAAAGGGAATCATTTTATTTATTATATTACTTCGCTGACGGACATTTTAGTGCTCAAATTCCAACAAGGGAGGGTGCTGTAGCACATAAAACTGAGAGCAAACTAATTTTATGGCCGAGTAGCACGTATGCGTAATAAATTCCCTGTACATATGTTACCTGTCATTTTTAACGTGATAATTTAAAAAAAAAATCTCACAAGTTTGACATTTTTGTTCTAAAACTGAAAATTCTATGCCTTCGCCACTGAAACTTTGCGACAACAACTGACACACAAAGATACAGTAATGCACATCAGAAAAATGCAAGATGTTTCTTTTTATTTTAAAATGTTAGTCTGAAACTAGAGTAGCACCCAGTTCTCTTTTGGTTATGTAGTCAACGTGCAAACTACTTCAGCCATCGCCACCCTGCAAATCGAAGTTATTTTGGAAAAAGGAAATTTTTTATTTTAAAATTTTTGGAAAATAATATTTTTAATCGTTATTTTGCTTGCAATTTTTTTTATTTATTTTTTCTTAGAAATTTACAGAAGAATTATTTACCTTCTGATGTTGTTTTCATTGTAGATGGCAAACAGCAGGCATAAATTATGAATGAAAAACGCCTACTTTATGTTCGTTTGCAATGAAAACATAAAATGTACGCCACTCCAGCTAATTTTTTTTATTTAATTCCATATAAGTATATACATATGTATGTAGGTAATTCTTTGACAAGTGAAAAGAAAAAAAAATCAACGTAAGTGCGACATATAGTTTCGCTGATTTCAAAAGGAAGAAGAAAAAAATATATATATTTTTGTATGTATTTATGTACATTGTAGGTGTGTGTATTTGAAAGTTCATACACTTTAAAAAAAAAAACCTTGGGCACAGTAAATACTTAAATCAATAAATTATATCTACAAAAGTTTAATCTACCATGAAATGGAATCATTTCCCTTCAATTTATTCACTGGGTCAGATTAAACAGAAAATGAAATGATAAATAAAAAAAAAAGAAAAATTAAATAGATGGGACAAAGACTTCAATTTGAACGGAACAGGAAGAATTTAATTAATAGAAATAAAGAGCATTAAAATTCCAAACTAGCAAAAAAAAAATAAATAAATAAAAATAAAAAAATAAACAGAAATGCCTGGGTATGAAAGCTTTTGAACAATATAAACATCTAAATCCTAAGCACCTTGTGTAGCAACAATAAGGAAAATAAATTTGTTATATTTTGTGTTTTGAACAGAAGCCTAGAAGTACATTTATTTTACCTTTAAGAGAAATGCTAACACAGACAACAAAAAAACGAAGTAAATATCTTTTAATCTGTCAATTTCCTTCCTATTTGCCGCATATTAAATACAACTCGGTACATAATACGCATACAGTTATGGGCAAAACAGAAGCAACGAACTGCGCTTACTGAAGAAACTGTGGTAGATATTATAATTTGTTTTTTATCTATTATTTCACTAATATTTAGTGTTTGTAAGTCTTTCATAAAAAAATCTATAGTTTTATGTAAAAAAAACTGGTAAGAGAAGAACGCTGAATTCGAAGGTGTAGCAGCCTTCGAAAACAACATGTTCTTCCGTTATGTTTAAAATTTTTCTCTTTGGTTTTGGTTTGGTTTATTTCTTAGTAATTATTACATATACCTTTGACTACTTGTAGCATACATCGTTCATTCGCCTATTTAAAATTTAAATATCTTAATTAATTGCAAAATAAAAAGCGTTTACCAATGCTTGCATTGGGGGTGATGATGGCGAGTAGTCAGCGTGTTGGCTCTGCAACCAGAAAGACCCAGGTTCGAATCCCAGCCGGGTCAAATCAGCCAAAAGTTTTTCTGAGTTTTCTGTGCTACAGCACTCTCCTTCGTCGGTATTTGAGCAATAAAACGTCGGCGAAGTAAAATAATAAATAAAATGGCTCAATTAGTTTAAAAATAATGCGTCAAAAAAAAAAAACATCAGAGACGCCGCAACTTTGCTTTATAATTTACACGCAACTGCAAAGTTGTGCAAGAATTAAGCTCTATCTTTCTACCACTTTCAACACCTGTCCGTTTCTTCCCTATCCTTCTCTCTAGTTCCAGTGCAATGCATTGCATATGTAGGGGATAGCCCCTGAGCACTAGTCCAAGATAAAAAAAAAAAAAAAAAAAGCGCTTGGGGTGCCGTTCACCTAAAGTAAACATGGCTTTACAATCAAAGATTCGTGGCGACTTAATTTCGTACAATTCTGTAGATGCTGTTACTAGTGAAGAAGTTGTTGCGAATTATACAACAATTTTTTTAATTCGTTGAATTTAGTTAGACTTGCTCCGCATAATCTCCAGTTGAATATTGCAGTAACTATCATTATTCTTTGCAATATTAATCAACTCCGCTTGTGTCATTGAAGCTACTGCTTTAGCAGCCAATTTCAAAGGTTAAGATTTATTCATTCAATGCTTTCCAATTATTCCATCCGATATTCCATTTAAATTTAAACGCCTACAGTTCCCTGTTCTCCTAGAGTTTGCGGTTAATATGGCGCAACAGCAATCGTTAGGAATTTGTGGAGTGAATTTAGAGAATACAGTTTTCTCACCTGGACAGTAGCATGTTCTCGTGTTAGTAAACCATCGGTTTTGTATATATATAATCGAAAAATATTATATACCACAGAGCATTAAAATATAAACTATTTATGGATATAATTTTTTTTTTTTTTTTAATTTTGCACTACGAAGTGTGCAGAAGGTTCTCTAAATAATTTTAATAAAATATTAAATAAAACCATTAAATGAAATAAAAATCAATAACTTATATAAATTAAAAAAAAAAAGATTTCTTTTATTTCGGTAACAGCCCAGTCATGGAAAATTAGACATCGGCAATGTAAAATAATTAACTAAATTAATACGCCTAAAAATGAATGTGTCTACTTAATGTGGAAGTGCTGTAACTCTGCTTTAAAAATTCACAAGATGTACAACAGCTGAGTTGTGTAGGAGTTCAGCCATACGTTATCACCTCAGCAGCTGTCTTTTTCATGTACTACCCCTTTTTAAAAGACAAGCTAATAAACAATGCTACCATTGTGGTTGGGCGACTTAATTGCTTAAGTGTTACATTGCTTAGTGGAATAAGAACTCCAAATGCATTCTTAATTATGGGTTGAGCAGTTTCAGAAAAAAATGTTTGTAACTGAAAACTCATTGCAGTAAATACTCAACCAACAGCAGCCAAATGTTCTGCGGTTCTACAAATCTGATATATTGTTTACTAATATTATTCATTTACTGTATTTAATTTCGTTCGTATATAATAAACAAATGCATTAATAAGTTTACATCCATTTTGTTGGTGTTGTTTTTTGCACAGTTGCTTCGATATTTATAAAATATTTAAAATCATTTCCTTACATTTTTTTACATCATTCTTATTTCAATTGCACAAAGAATCATAGTTTAATTTCCAAATTTAAATATAATTTGTTATGATAATTAAAATTTAATATGTTTAATAAATAAGTTATAATTTATTGTAAAATTATTGCATTGAAAATATTTCTAATTTTATCTTGAGAACAAAATTTTTATTTTAATTTTCTAATTAATTATATATTTTATTAAAATTTCACTATTGTGGCATACACGATATACATTTTTTTTTTTACATTTTGCACATAATTGACATGAACATATTAATAAATGGTATAACCATGAGTTTCATAATTTTCTATGAAGTGTTCAAAACGTAAAAGTTTTATAAATATTTTTAGTTTTTGTTTTCACGTCGTAATAGAAGCAACCCAAAGTGAAGTGTTCTAATAAAGTTTCATTCAAAGTTTTCTACATTCACTCGTTAAGTTGCAATTCATGCAATTAAGACTAACATTTTCCTTGCTTTTGTTGTTTGTGCTTTATTTCTTAATTAAACACGGGGAATAAAGTTTTCAATTTTATGAACAAAACCGGCGAAAGGAAAAGAGAGAAGTCTGTCTGGATTAAGGGCTCTGATAAAGCAAGATATTTAAATTTATTATGGGAAAAAAAGTATTAAATTTGGTTTTTTTTTGTAATTTTTGAAATATATTTCCTTTTAAAAAATTTAAACATATAACAATGCTAAAACAAGGCAAGAGGATGCATTGCTTATGCAACGGGAATAGTTTCAATAAATAAGAATTTTTTAAGGGTATTTTCTTTTCTGAGCATTATTCTGTCTTTTGTATTTATTTATGTTCTCTTCTGGAAAATGTGTCTTATTTTAAAAGTGTAACGCGTTCCTTTCTCATTATGTTCTCCTTAAAAAAAATTTTCCATATTCAAAATTTTAATTTTAATTAAAGGGGCATGAGTGCTGCACTATATTAACCACAGGTTTTTGTTATTGTTTCAGAAAAAAAAAATTATTTTTTAGTTTGTATCTTGTTGTAATTATATAACATTTACATTTTATATTTATTTTTATGGAATAATTGTGTTCTTTTGTAAACGTAAAATGTGTAGCACTTCTTCAAAATCAGGGCAGCATTTAAAAAGGTTGTCAACTCACGTGTAAGACTTTTGATACATTTTTTTGTTAGAAAAATAAATAAATTTTCTTGTGGAAGCATTGAAAGAAATCAAATTCAGAAAAGCTCTTCCTTGGAGCACAATTCCTTCCTTATAGTTGGCTTATCTCGAACAAAATCGTGCATCGAAATAAGTTCCCATGAAATAAGACCACAAATTAAAAAATTTTTTAAAGCCCGAAAGCCACAACATATTTTAGGCGGATTTTGTAAATTTTCTGCGACCTTTTTCCTCTTTTGAAGAATATTTCATATATTCCAGATTTATAAATTGTAAAATTATCCCAGCAACATATATATTCCAAAAAAGTGCACATGAACTTAATATTGTGATTCGGAAGTAGTGCAAATATGAATCAATTCCAATGAATTTTATATAGGCTTTTCAATGCGGAATTTTTTCTTTTTTGGCATCCATGCATTGGAAGCAGTGTTCAATACCCAGCAAAAAATTTGCTGGTAAAATAATGAGTTAAAATAATAATTATCTTAGTTTTCACTACTTCTACTTTGGCCTTTTAACAAATTAATTTAACATGGCGATGTCATTGTAGGCACGTACTTACGACTCTCGCTAACGGATAACTTCTTGTAAATGCCATTATAAATAAATTATTTCATTAAGTAGTTATTTTGAAAGGCATTAGTTAAACATTACCGGTAATTACTTATTAAACACTTATTTCATATACCTTTGCTTGACATGTATACTCGAGAAACTACCACAAAAACCAATGTCATTTTGGTAAAAAGTTGTAACTGTAATTATTACATAGACCTTGAAAGCGTTCAAAAGTAAATAATCAATATTTCAAAGTTCATCATATTATTTTACAAATCTTTTTAAACCACTTAAAAAAGGAGGAGGTTCTCCATTTTATTGCATTTATTTTTATGTTTCTCATAGAAAAGACACACTAAAAAGACACACTAGAGACACTAAAAAGGGTAAAATACAAATTTTTGAAAAAAATTTTGCAGACTTAAGCAGACTTCTGTTAATTTTAATTTTTTAAAGCATTTGAAATATTTTGAAATATATTTATTAAACTCGAGTTTTTTTTTTAATATTTTATTTGTTTTTATTCGATATTTCGTAAACAGCTGGTTAACATCCTGATGTCGAATCGAATAAAAACAAATAAAATACCAAAAAAGACCTCGAGCTTAATAAATACTATATTTCAATATAATAAAAAAGATCAATTAAGAATATAATAAAAACATTTGAAATATTTTTAATAGTTTTTATTATTATAAATTTCTATTTGACATGAAAAGTTTGAACATACATGAGTTTGATATTTTTTATTTCAAAATATTTTTAAACTTGAGAAACAGTTAAATTTCAAATGTTTATTTTTTTTAATGCGCCATAAAATTTTAGCTAGCTGAAATATCTTCTATAAGATATCAAAATAACATGATAATCTAACGAACGCAGTTTTTGGTTAGAAATATAAAAAAAAAATTTAAAAGAAATAGGAAATATTTCACCGTGATAGCCATCACTTATGGCTAAAGTTAAGCTTCACGAGATCAAAGCGAGTTCAATATTTTTAGAATATGCCATGTTTGATTCAGACCAGCTAAGCAATTCTTATTTCATCATTTCTTATGGCTTTACAATTTGAAATAAAGTATAGAGATATTGCCGACCATGACAATGCAGCAGCATTATCGCGTTTACCTTTAGGGACAGACGAAAATTTTGATAAGGAAGAAGAATCATGCTGTTTGATATCTTTTGATAAGTTTCCTTTAAAAATGGACAAATACAGGGAAACTCGATTTGACAAAACTTTACGCGCTGTTGATTATTTTGTAAAAAATTGTTGGCCGAACCAGCTTTATCAGGAATAATCAACTCTTAAACCATTTTTCAACCGCAGGCATAATTTCATAATTTAGCCATTCATAATCACATACTCTACTTAGAATCATATTACATTCGTGTCATCATACCAGATGCATTAAAGAAACAAATTTAAAAACTTTTACATGACAGTCATTGGGGAGTTGTTAAAATGAAGCAACTTGCTGGGCAACACGTATGATGGAACTACATCGGTGTTGATATTGCAAACATTCCTGCCGATTGCGAAATATGAAAAAATTCAAAATCTCAAGCTCTCCCTAAGGAATACGAAAGCTGACCAAAGTCGTCAATACCTTGCGACTTCGCTGGAACCAATTTCAACTCCATGTTGCTCATTTTGTCGATGTATTTTAGCGGTTTCCATGCGTTTCATCAATGAAAAAACCAACTGCAGAAGACACTATTTCTGCTCTTTCTGCAATATTTTCAATCGACGGCATACCCAATACAATCGTTAGCGACAACAGTCCGTAGATAAACTCTGACAAATGCTAAAAATTTTGTGGTAAACTTGGTGTCCGTCATATTACAACATTAAGCCGTTCCATCCAGTCTCTAATGGTTTGGCTGAACGAGTTGTCAAAACATTCAAAACTTCTGTTCGCAAAAACCTCGAAGATAATTTATAAATCAAGAATGCTGTGCATAAATTTCTTTCTACTTAACGTTTTATACCAACAGCAGAAAGAAAATCTCCCGCAGAACTTATGGCCATAACTTTTTGAATCTTCGAAACAATTAAAGAAAAATTCTTCAAATTCATGAAAATATCAAATCAGTAATAGTGTTTACGTCAGAAATTATGGCAAGGGGAACAAGTGGCTACCAGACAAAATTCAGGCAAAAATTGGCAAAGGTATTTTTATTATAAGCAGGGAAAAAAGAATTTTCAGATGTCTTGTCAAACAGATGAAACCGCACAATTTTACAATCATCGATCCAGATCAGCTTAGTCCAAAGGATAAAAAGACACAGCCAGACACATCATCAAATGAATCATCTTCAATGTCACAACCAATAACAAATGAAACATCATCAAATCGTTTAATTTCAACGTCACAACCCACAACAAATGAAACATCATCAAATCGTTAATTTTCAACATCACAGCCACCAAGAATTGAAATAACAAGTGAAGCAACTGCACCAAAAAAGACTTTATTTCATCAAGAAACAAATTATAAACAACAGAATATCGTAGAGATGTATTACGCTATACAGCAGATGACTTCCGGAAATGTCGTTAAAAACAATTTGTACAAAATTTTATTACATTTTATTAATAATAGCAGCTGAATTGCTAGCACTAAATTTTAAATTTTTAAGCCTAAAAAGTTAAAAAAAAAAAAAATCGAAACAGGTTAAAACAAAAATAATAAATGAATGAATTTAATAATATTATGTGGTCGTAAAAATATGTGTTGAAGTAATGTAATATATCTAATACCTCATTAATATAATTTAATACTTAATTAAATTATTACTATTGATACTTATCTAAATCCTAATAATGACTAATCCTAGAAAATTGCAACACTTAATCCTACTACTCTAAATTGAAGCTTTGCACGAATGAAATACAGGATAAAATTCAAATAAAACTCAGTTTTGTTACTACAATACAGGCGTGCATTACTCAATAAAAGACAAACGTAACAAACTCCATTTTGCTGTTATGCAACTCTCAATTTTTACGAATACCAAACTATCAACTGGAATTGCTATTCGTCTTTTTTAAGTATTAAAATCAAATATTTAAATTAAATCGGCAATTCGATTTACAAGGAATGCCAAAAGAAATAAAAAGAAAACATTTTGTGAATAATAGCAGTTGCCAAAAATACTTATGTACTTGAATTTTAAATGCTTTAGGGTCAAATTTATTTGTTTATTTGCACCGTATACTTTTCTAAATTTAGAAATATTTGAATACAATTTGGCAAACATGCAGCTTTGCACTACATTTTAATTTCCTAAAAACCATTTTTCCTTAAGCTACACTTTTAGTAGCAAAAAAAATTTCTCGTTTTTTTTCTCAACATCAACATAACCAACCACTTTGAACTGGCATAACCTGCAGACTCATCTGAAATTGTATTTGTTTTTATCAGTTCTAAATGCATCTCTTTTCTTACAATTTCTACTTAAATTAAAAATTCAAGCCTGATTTGTAGTTGCTGTTGTTTTATTATTTAAATTTTTGTCATGTCATATCGTTTGTGCAGCAGCTTAGAAATGAAAACTGTGCTAACTGAATGATATTATCGTATTGATAATGTTCTAAACCACTAGAGGTTTAGAAAGTCGTGTAAATAATTTAAAACGAAATAGTTTGACTTTCATTAATTTGGAAAAAATATTTTTTAATAAAATTTTATATGACTTTCAATCATATTTTGCCAGCTCACCTGCGATAGAAATAATTTTTTGGTATTTTTTTTCTCTCTCTTATGATAGTACTGCTTCAGGTTTTCATGTTGTTGCAAAGTTCAAACTATTGCTGCTGCTGCTGCTGCTGCTGCATTAGAGTAAGCAATTACTTGTTATAGATTTTTTTTATCTTCAGTGCAATACAGTCCTGTCATGCTGTTCAATTGAACTTAATATTTAATAATATTACAAACTGCTCTGTATTTGTATCCATACTGACATGTTTTATTTTTCTCTGCACTTAAACATTCTTTTACACACATGTAGGGCCATAGATAGATATGAGCTCAACAACAATTGATAAAAATTGAACGATTTTTTTTTTATTATTGCCAAAAACAAGAATGTAAAATCAATTGAACCAAATTGCTTCTTATGCCCAATACTTGTACTTTGAAAAGGATAAAATTTCTATATATTACTACAGTTAGTAACAAAAGTGAATGGCTAAAAAAAGGCAGTCATTTAATCGTCGGATTGAACGTAAACCGAAATTAATTGGTTATCAGCCACTATACAGGTAACATTTGTACGAGTAGATATTGTGAGCACGATTAACCGCCATGAGTTTATTTGCATTTTTCTAAATCGCTCCATACTGAATAGTCATGGACATGTACTTAAGAACAAATTAACTGAGGATAACTGAAATTTGTTAAAAAAATTCGCGACTATGAGGTATACCTAATTTATTAAATACGTTATAAGAAGGTCACACCACAGCCTATTAAATTCTTTACAAGTCTAAATTAACGTTAATAAACTTTCGAAAAAAACTTTTTACCAAAGAAACTTTCACAACGGATGAAATCTGATTAGCTCTTAACTTCAATTATTAATTAATTAATGTCGATTGCCTACAATGGCACCAAAATCGGTTGAGTCGTTGTTCGAGAGATACGAAAAAATCTTTTTTTTTCGAATTACTCCAAAAGTGCTCGTCAAGTTGATTTTACATATTCAGGGATTTTTTAGGCAAGTTTCCGCATCTGTGGACTGATATACGACATACATAACTAAATTTGAATATCTAGTGAAGAATTTGATTCAATCGGGATTCTGATTCCTATGAAGAAATAGAGAACATTCCTGAAGCATTCCTTGGCAACGATAATGATGCATCAGTATTGGCCACTGAAAATGTAAATCTTCCTGTAATATGGCGACAACCGTTAGACTTATTTCGTCCTCTATTTTTAGCTCTCAATTAATTTAACTGAACTCTAAGCTTTCAAATACAGAATCGTTGCTTATTTTTATTGCGCTGTGGACAAACGAACATTTAGCGGCTGCAGAAAGCCAGTACTGCACAAACTCATGCATCGGAAAATTTAAATTGTTCTTGCGTATATCTCGAGAGATTTCTGATTAGAGGTCATAAATTGAATTATTATCACGTTATAATGTCAAAAATGTATTTCAATATTCCAGTAAAATGTTGTATGTTGGTATGTATGCTCCATTAATAAAATATTATAAAATTTTAATAAAAATATTAAATTTAAATTAAATTAAAAAAATTTCCTGAAGATGTTAACCGAAGGTTAAGGAAATATCGAGATTATATAAAAATATTTAATAAAAAACCGTAAAGCTTAGAATAGAGCGTTCGAATAATAAAAAAGGATAAAAAAACAAATATTAAGAAAAAATATTATTTTATACAAACAATCTTATTATATATTCCCTACCGATAGGATATTTGATCCTAATTTATATTGGTCGAAAAACCCAGTGGGACATTTAATCCCAGAAAATATCTTCCTTGAGAGGAATAATGTAAATTAAAAATAAGTTTTCTAGCTTTTAAATGTTACATCAGAAAACTTATTAAATTTTAATAAATAATCTAGGACATATTATTATTATTATTATTATTAAATATTATTCTATTATTAAATAAACTAAAGAAAATAACAGCATTAAATTTACCAGTAAACATGCACTTTTTGACTATTAAGCTTCCAGACTAGAAATTTTCATTTGCACCTGAATGGTATCCTATTTGGTTGCCGAATTGTTTCCCTCACCTGGGTTGTAGCGCAAAAACTAAGTTGGGAACTGGCGAAGCAATAGCGTTATAATTGCCAACCGCGTAATTCCTTTAAGATGGCAATCAGATAGTCATCATTACTTTCTGGTTCTGGTTACCCTGCCTTATCATTATTTTCATAACTTTTTGATGTATTTTCATTTGTCATAGAATTGAATTAATTATTAAAAAAAAATTGTTCCCTTTCTTAGTGTCCTCAGTATCAGTGCCATGGCTATTTGTTAAATCTATAAAAATATTTTCTTCTGAATTACATGCATACTGTGGAGACGATTCGCAATGTCTTCTGCTTCGTAAACGCCGGAGCTCCCGATTTAATTATACCATATCGCCATTTGCCGTTTTTAATTTGCACACAATACAATAAAATTACGTTAAATAATAAACATAAAGAAAGTATAACACATGGCATATCAAGTCCGTGCTACTATACTTCACGTTAACATTTTCCGTGTATAAAAATTAAGTGAAGTAAAAACTCAAACGGCTAAAACTAATATCAAATCCCTCTGGCATACTCCAATTATGTTTCAATTACGGTCTTCTTCGTATTCGTTTCTGCACAGAATAAGTTATTTTATTTAAAAAAATATTTAAATTTATGCAAATGCTGCATTTAGACCAGCTAAACCATATGACAAACATAGATAAATAAGCGTAATGATTTTAGACTAACGTTGAATAATTGAAAGAATTCTTTTAAAATTCTTTAAATTTTCTTTAAAAAAGTACTTCGAACATATTAAAAATATATAAAGTAATTAATTTTTCAATAAATTTGCACATGAAATGCAGCTGTAAAATATTAATTAAGCTTCACCTCCTGTCGTTTCTGTTACTATCCCTTTCCTACTTTCCTATAGTTCCAGCACAATGCTTCGCATGTGTAGGAGTCATCTCCTGAGTGCTGGTCCCAGATAAAAAAAAAAAAAAAAAGGTGTACGTCGTCGAAGCGATGAACTTGTATTAAAGAATTTAGCAAAAAAGATTTAGATTTAAGCAGCGAATAGTAACCCATGACCACACACAATAAAATCAGACTAGCGATAAAGGTTTCAAAGAAAATCAGATTATTACGTGTAATGCTGGGAACTCAATTGGGACGAACGAGGAATTTCTACCAGCACAACGAATTCGACGGTAAAAGTTCGTTGTGAAAGTTCGCAGTGTGGCGCTCAATTGCAAAAAAAAAAAATTGTTTGCTGTCTGTGTTGCCATATAAAAAAAAAATTAACCATTAACTACAAACAATTTAAAAGCAATTTTATGGTAAATAATTGTATATATTTAATTTAAATGTTGTATGTTAGAAATTTAACAATTATTAAAATAAAAATTAAGTTTATTTACTAAAATATATTTAAAAACTAAAATGAAAAACGCTAAGTCTATACCAATTTGTATGTTCGTCACGCAAGACGAATTTCGTCGACGGCGGTGTTGTGTTAATTTGCATATGCACAAATGTCTTCTATTTCCGATGACGAAAGTTCGCAACGAAAAATTCGTCATTCATTCCAATTCTGTTCCCAGCATAAAGAGACAAAAGAGCAGTTAAAAATAAAAATAGTGTTTCTCGTTTCGACGAATATATACCAATCTATGGTTAAAGTTTTCTTTCTCAAGATTTTTGTGCACATTCTTTAAAATGTATCTGCTTTTATTTATGGCCAGGTGTTTTACTACTTTTACCACATACTGTTTATGTAATATTAATACTTTACAATTTTTATTTATCTCTAGATTCTTCTTATTTTTTTTTTTTTTTTGTTGCAACTTTTTCAATTTATTTATACAAATAATACACAGTTTGTATGAATATTTGTAAAATGTGTACCGTTTATGGAAGAGGAGGTGAGAAAAATAGGGGACAAAGGGGCGGATGCATGTTGTGCTGTTGTGTTGCTTTAAGGAATAAAGTCATAAATAAAATTGTTGCTAAATAATAAATCTAGCAGTTTTTTTTTTGCTTCACCCAAAGATGTTCGTATTTTTTTATTTTTCTTTTTTTTTTTTGGTTTGCTCCAGTAGTTCTTTCTCTTCAACCTGTTTTGCTCATTGTGTGGCACCAGCCACGTTTTGGTTTACACCCATCTTCGCAGCGTGTGTTGTTTTGTGCAGACAACAACATGAAAAATTTTACTTAACAATTTTTTAAACTATATATATACATATGTACATACATACATACATACATACAAACATCTATACATACATGTTTATAGTTTTTTATTTTCTATGCAATCTTTTTCTCATTCAGTTGTATCTCGTTCTCATTGCAGATGGTGAAATATTACGTGTGTTGGTTAATAGTTCTGCTCAAATTAAATGTGATGTTGGCTCAAGTTTACCAGATGATAAAGTACTTTTAGTTGTATGGTATAAAAATAATTTACCCATATATAGGTAAGTAAGGAGCGAAAGAATAAATTTGTTCTTTTCATAAAATTTTATTTTTTTTTTTTTCATAAATACATTTCTGTTATAAATACAAGTATAACAAAATAATGTATCTAATAGTTGAGAGCACTAAAGAGATATTTTTTAAAGGGAATTATTTTATAAAAGCATTAAAAAGAAATTATAGCAAAATATAATAAAATAAAATTATTTTCGAAAGCTTCTTGTTACACATTTTTTTTTACTAGTTGCAGTTACTAATACAAAGATAATTTGGCATTGAGCCATTCTTTCCACTTCAAAGGATTGTCAATAAGTTTGCTAAATTGCGGATGATGCCATTGGGAAGGCTTTAGAAATTTTATATTTTATTTCAATTTATGTAGTATTTTTCAAATAGAAGAGGTTCTTATTCTCATGCGGACTTTTTGTGCCAAAAATATAAAAATAATTGATAATATTATTTAAAAAAGAAAAAAAAAAACATTGCAAAATGAGGGTATTGACTACGCATTCAGTATTCAGGAGGAAATTGAATATGAAACATTAGATAAAAACTGTCTGACTATCAATCAATTTTGACGTGACATGAAAGAAATTTGTTCCACGAGCACAAAATTATGTTTCTTGAATTCATAATATAATTAAAAGAACTAGTTAATTTACTCTGAAGCAGCAAGAAATTATTATCAATTTATAACATTTAATATTATGACTATAACAAGGGCAATTCTTCGTGCGATTTCTAAATTCTTATTAAAAGAATTTTCGTTATTTTTTTTTTTGTTCTTAAGAAACAAATATATTCAAAAATATTTATTTAAAACATATTTTTTTTATAAAAAGGTCGTTTTAAAGTTATATTTTATGCAATTGTTTTTAAATCGTAACGTGGTTTTCTCTTCGGCAGATCTTGCTCAGCCTTGTCCAGGGTGTACTTATGGGTCCACGAACCTTAAATATACAAATGCGACTTATCTTACTCTTTTCTCGAGTTTACCAAAATCAAACTTTATTAATTACATTAATTGTAACGCATCTTCACCATTTACTTTATTATAGAAATGGATTGCATTCGGTGCCTTTGGTCATATTGGGATGCGTAGAAATCGACTGCGTTCGGGGTCCTTTGTCGTGTTCGGGTGTGTATCGGCTGTGGTCAGAGCCATTGGTCGCCTTTGGATGTGTAGATGCCGGTTGTGGTGGGTGCTTCGGAACTAGTTGTATTCGGTAGTATAACAATCGACTGTGGCCGGAATACTTTACATAGCTTGGAGCATTCGGAGTTTAGATGTTCGTTAAATCACAATTTTTAAGAACTTACTTCTAATGGAGCAGTCGTCGAAGCCGCTGCGTAATATTTATTAAGATGATCACCGTTTAGTACTTCCATCTTAAGGTACTTCGTTATAATGTCCTGACTGGTCATTGGTTCCTTTCGTATTCGGTTTTAGCTTATCGGGTATACTTCACAGCATTACCGCTCGGTTTTACCTCTCGGGATTACTTCACTATCTTCTTTTTCGGTTTTACTTGATCGTACTTAGACAAAAATAGCGCCCTTACAAAAATATTTTATTTAAAAGTGGATGGATAGATACTCTTTGTCGAATCGACGAAGCAGATTTTCTCTTTATCGTATAATGCTGGGAAAACAATTTGGACGATCAACGAATTTTTCTTTGCGAACTTTTATTTGTGCATATAAATATTAACACAACACCACCCACGAACGAAATTCGTCGTACGTGAAATTAATAATTGAAGAAGTGAAAAAATATGAATGCATATACAATCTGGAATCGAAAGATTACAGAAATATTTTAAGAAAGACTGAAATATGGGATTATAACAGCTGTAATTTTTCGCGAGGAACTTTTGTGCTACACGAAATTCGCCGTTTGTCGCAATTGTGTTCGAAAAACAACTTTTTCATCTATGTTCATATTTGACTTTTTTTGTTCAACAACGTCAGTTGATGACATAAGCTTTCATTGTTTTCAAATTTGGAAAAAACAAACAAAAAAGTTTAATTTTTTACCGGAAAAAAAAATTTAATTTTTATATTTTGTTGTCTTCTTAATTTTTGCAATAAAAAGCTTAACTAAAAAAAATTTAATATGATTTTAATTTCAAAATTGTATTACTACATACTTTCTGATATTCTGATAAATTGGTTTTTGAAAAAGTAACTCAATAATTGATTAGGAAAGCATATCAGCTCATCAGGGGAGTTTTCCTAATTTCTGACTACGAATGCAAGATTCTTTGTTTAAAATTCAACTAGAAAAGTTGAATACTGAATACAAAACCATAACAACCTATTAGTTTACCTTTCTTACGCGTACAATTTTTTTTGTATTTTTCTTCTCATCTACACTAGGCTGTCCATCGGCCAGCATACTAATGTATTTAGAATCAAATAAAATATAAAACGAAATAACATTAAAATCAAACAACGTGTATATGTAATATTATATAATGTATTAAATGAATTTATTTTCCAATAAGAAATATTTTTTTTTTTTTTAAATTAGTCTGCAACAAATTCTGTTTAATTATATCTTCTTTTTCGGCAAAAGCACAATTTTGAAATAAGAATCGCATATATATGTAGTATAGAAAGATATTCCCAAAGTAAATTAATTTAATATATAATTTGTTTTTAGTTCAGATTTTAGTAAAGAAATATGTAGCAGCCAAAAAGCTGAAAGCGCCATAATTAACAATTTGATAGATATCGATAGGGCTCGATCAATTGCCTCATCTCACAATATATCATAGCTCTGAAATGTATCGTTACGATTTCATAGCGAAAAGAAGTCAGATGAATGTATAGACTAAATGCATAACGAAGGAAAAAACTTTGCCCTGTAAAATTTTGTTTTTGACTGTTACGTCTCTTTGGCAGTTATTGCCCGCAATAATCCCCAATATAATCGTAAATTATGATGAAGGGAAATTTAAAAATATTGTTGACAATTAAAAGGCAAGACGAGAAAAACAAATATTAAGTTTTCGTATTTTTATAGCAGGTTCTACACTGTAGTGCACTTAATTTTTTGTTAGCATAAACGATAAATTATAACACAAATAATAATTAAATTTTTACGTCTCTATTTGCCACACTTTTACCCACACACATACGAACGTACAACTAAACCTAAAAACAAATTAGTTATGATACCCGTGGGGCACATGCGGGGACACCGTCTCATTGGCGTGATGAAGAAGTTTTAGAGGATCGTGCTGTATTTCATACACATCGTGAACCAGCTGAACTGATTTTAAATCCTGTGCAGGTAATGAAAAATAATAATAAATAATCATAATATAAGTATGTGGTACGAAAGCCAAAATAAAAAATAATTAAAACTTTACATTGTTTTTTTTTTCTTTGTTAAAATATGTTCGGCATGAATTTATTTGTTTTCTTTTTTTTGCTTTTTCCTCATTCTTGCAGATAAAAGATGCTGGCAACTTTCGCTGTAGAGTGGACTTTAAACTTTCTCAAACTCGTAACAGCAATGTCAATTTAGAAGTGGTTGGTAAGTAAACAAAAAAAAAAAAAACAACAACAAGCACATGCTTTGAATAAAAAAAAAAAAATATAACGAAAGTCTTGTACATACTTTCGTAACGAAAAAGTAATGCCACAATTTGAATTGACTGAAGTTGTAAAATTGATGACATTAAGTGGATAAAATTACATCGCTCTCGTTCTACGACATTTCGAATTGTTGCTGTCAATATTTCAGGCTACAAATTGGCAATGTCTTCTTAGATGTCAACTTTTAAGACTAAAATTTTAAACTGGTCGAAATAAAGAACTCCAGATCTACTGGTACTTCAAAATTTCACTCGGCCTAGTAGTTGGTCGGCAATTATCGGGCTGAGTGCTTGGCAATACCGTACAATTCGGCATTACTTTTTGAACCACATACAAAAATTTTAAATTAATATATAAAAAATAATTTTAACTGTAATTTAATCTAGTTTTTATCCCAACTATTATTTTTCAGTTCCTCCACAAATTCCCATAATACTAAACGAACGGCGAGATGTTATTGATTCACGTGCTGGCCCTTATGAAGAGGGCGGCAGTCTGGAAGTTATATGTGTGGTTTCTGGTGGTAAGTTTGTTTCAAGCATTTTCATTCTTCTACAATAAGCGTTCAGGGTAACTGCTTAAAATATAATGGAAAAAATCATGTACTCAGGAAAACTTAAAAAAGGTGATTTGTTAAATGACAAAGAAACAAAAAATAAGAAAAATGAAAAAATCGAAAGGTTTAACTTTTCCATTAAAAAAATTAAGGCTGGAATGTATTTAAATGACAATCGATTACTTTTTTCTCCGGAGTCAATATTGAAGCCATAATGTTGCTGTGGCATAAACGAAATATAATTTTTTGTTCTTTGATTTGAATGTTATTAAAATTACAAATAATATTTTTGTAACGGCCAGTAGTCTGGCAGTAAAAATTTAATTGTGAAAAAAAAATTTCACTTCTGTACTTCGCTTAAGACATTCTATTTTTACCACACATTTATGTTTCATTTCATTTTCTTTTATTACTAACTACTTGAATCGTTTAACCTTTATTAAAGGTTTCATATTCCCTTTGATGCATAGACGTTGTACACAATTATGGCAAATAAAGTGATTCATTCAACTATGGCGTGCTGTTTCCCATAATAATGCATTTTTTGCTGGCAAATCCTTCTATTTCTAATTTACTTTTTTAGCATAAATTTTAAATATTGAAGAATATTTTAAATTACCTGTCGTACAAGTTAAAGTCTTAAAGGGACCGACAAAGAATATTGAAAAAAAAATTTTTTTATTAAAAAGGTATGGCATGGCCAAGTTGCAAGTTTTTATAAAACGACTTATAGCATTTATTATACTTAGAAATCGAATTTAACACGGCGTGAATGAAGTGAACAATTGTTACCCTAGCTATGAGGAAGGGATGTGTAGGAGTCATCTCCTGAGTGCTGGTCCGAGATAAAAAAAAAAAAAAAAATGATCAGTGATGTCATTTTTTTTTATTTGGGACCAGCACTCAGGAAATGACCCCTACACATGCGATGCAATGTGCTGAACCTAGAAGAAAGTCATATATAGAGACGGAGATGACGTTTTCTATCTTAATTTAGTCATTTTTCACCCACTTTTATTTTAATCTAGCTATTTTTTAAGGCGATGCTCAAGAGAGTTAATAGAGTTGGTTACTCTACCATCTCTCCACAGAGCTTCTTCGCCCACTCCTGTAAACGATCCAGTGTTGTGATCGATCCTGTTTGAATGTTTGTATTTTTTACATGAAACACAAAGAACAAGTGCCTTTAAGCGTTTAAAAATGCAAAGAACCCAGCATAAACTACAGCGTCTCAGTAAGTGGGTTTTTAAGGAACAGCATTCAATTACATACCTGCTTACGTATGACTTGATATTTGGAGCATTTTGTTTTTAAATGCTTTTTTCAGCGTTGGGAATATGTGGTGAAATCACGGAATCTTAAAACATTCATCCGAATTCGTTTCATCGGTTCATTATGTTCGTTTAACTTCGTGAAATTGAGCATTTTATCATTGCCTTACGCTAGTACTTTTTAGTATGCAATACAGTAAGGCAATGCCTACGATATTAAAAAATATTTTTCTTTGTATTATTAGAGGAACCAAAAACAAATAAATATTTTCTACTATATTACGATGTATACTGACAATCTCAAAAAGGTTGCATGTGCGACATAGGCCCAAATAAACAATTTAGGGAAACAATTAACTTTTTTTTGTTTAATTTTCTGTATTTTCCTACAATGAATTGTATTAAATAATAAAATACAGCGGAATATCATATTTTATATGCAGATGAAAAAAATTTCAATATTCATGATGAGATGAGTGATGCTACGGGAATGAGTACAGCTTATTTTATTGGAGAAGTACTGTTTATACTTTCACGCTTTATAATGTATGGCATGTCAAACCAGTTGAAGGAATAAAGATTATCATTTAACTATTTTCGACATTTTATTTCTTCTTATAGCGAACTTCCATTTGAGAAAGAGACCGCTTCTGCCATCTTCTGTATTCTCTCGAATATGACCGAATATCGTTCGTCGAAATTCAAACAAATAATGTCAGGAGAAAAAAAAATACAAAAATCAAGTTAAAATTTCTTTACTCTTTGGCTTTATTTGTTTATTGTCCGCCAACTTTTATGTGTAAGAAAAACTTTTGCAGAATAATTACTTTATTTTATTAATTCCACTGTAACTGTGCCCTAAATTGAAGGCATTTTTTCATATTTTATTTTATATGTTTTTTTTTGTTGTTGTTGCTGTTTTATGACTTGATTGTAGTTCGTTAAGTTTTATTAGCAAACTATTATGACTATTATGCACTTTCTCTCCCTTTATCTCTTATTCTCTGTCCCTACCACCACTTCAGCACTCCCTGTATATTACGACTAGTTGAACAAGACTTTGTCTTGTAGCTGGCCACTTGCTTTCAAAACTCAAAAACTAACCTCAAAATGTAATTTACGACCAAACAAAAAAAAAAAAACATAATAATAATAATAAACGAAGAGAACCGTATTAAAAGAATTAGAAATAAAATAATTTTATTCTGAGGCAAAAAAAAAAATTTGTAGTAAAAGAAAACTTTTTGATTTTGTTTGTGAAATGTAAAGGAAAACCAAACATTGTCGTATATTGTTATCAGAGGGGGTTTAGTTGTTTTTAATTTAATTTTTTCTTTTTATTTTTTTCATAATATTTACTTTAAAGTAGCAAACTTTTCATTTTTGTGCAACTATTTTGCATAAGTTTACTGATTTTTTGGGTAGTTCTGATTTTTTAAATAATATTAATTTCTGCATAAATTGCTACAACTTACAAAATATCTTAAGAAAGTATTTAAAAGAAATTATTTGTTGTACGTTGAAACAAAGTAAACAAAATTTTTAAGTTTTCTTAAGCTTTCATATGCAAGCTAAAAGTAGAAAACTTCTTACTTGCATCATACTTGCCATATAACTTAAGCTGCAACGTGAAAGGGGGAAAAAAAAATAGCGGTCAAAAAGGCACTGTTCCAACAAATAGAAATAAAATGATTATGACAACTTGGTAAACATAATAAATTTAATTAATTTTAATGTAGAAAATCAAATGAATAAGCGCGAGTTATCGTTTGAATTGATAGTGTGAAGTATCGTTCGAAGGGCAGAAGGTATTTCGCCTAGAAAGTTAGAACTCTGTTGGAACGGAGTACAGCAGAGGCAAGTGAGCGCTGAACTTCAATAGAAATATCAACTCGAAAATAATTTCGTCCCACGATTGCTGTAAAATACTGCAACACCATATTTTACTGATAATAACTTCAACTTCAATTAGTATAACAATTAACGGCAAGGTAAAAACGTTCGTCGGGAATATTGTGTGGAGGGCAAAATACAATTCGGCTGGACAGTCAGAACCAAGGCAAACTCACTAACCTGTCAGCTAATTTAACGATTCGTAACGTATTTTAAAGTCGAATGTCAACGTTTGTTTACTTTTGTGAAAAAGTGAAGAAAAGTGGTTGTAAATAATTTAATAATTATTACAATTTATTATTATAATAGTAAAAATGCAAAATAAATTGCTTTTTGTAATAATTAATTTAAATATTACTTACATACATTCATTTAGCACGTTCTTTTTAGGTTATGTTATATTTAACGAAACACATGTAAAAGGCCAAAAACGTTATTTTCTTTCTTAATAAAATTAAAAGTCGTTCTTCAATGTTCAAAAGTATATCTATCAATTAATTTATTTGACAATCTACCAAAAATAATTATTATATTTTTTAGAGTGAAAATTTATAAAGCAATGGTAACTAGATAGTTTTTGTTGAACATAAAAACAGGTATATTAAATATTTTAAAAAACATATAAATGAAGATTTCCAATACATGTATACCAAAAATTTGACGTTCGGCTGCAAAGCGAATTGGCGACTTCGCCTTGCGACAACCTTGTATTAATAAACCTTGGTCAGAACTCTGTCAATATTGAATATACCAGTAGCTTGTGAGTGACGAATTTATAGAAGTGACATAGAAGGACTGCAATAACAAAATCACCTCAAACAAATACCAACAATGCCTTTTTTAGTTACAGGCCATTTGGTAAATTTATTGCGATGTTTTTAATTTTTATTTGAAGGAATCTTTTTAATATTCCAAAATGAATTACAGTCCCAGAAAAGAGAAATTACACAAATATAGGACCACTTTTTGTTTCACACACTGATAGATAAATCTTACATTATTAAATGAAATTATTAATTAAATGGAAGATTTCATTGTCTACAAGATTCCTCTCTTTCTACAATTTTCGTCAATCTTTAATTTTTATGGCTTTTCCAAAAATCCTTACATTGTCTAAAACAATTTTCTTGCCGGCAATTTTTCACAAATATCAAAAGAAACTATATATATATATATATATATTTATATCTTTCGGGATCAGTATTATTATAATCATGAAAGAATTTCAGTTATTTAATGAAATAATTTCAGTA
This sequence comes from Dexiosoma caninum, assembly GCA_963924685.1. Classification (NCBI taxonomy): domain Eukaryota; kingdom Metazoa; phylum Arthropoda; class Insecta; order Diptera; family Tachinidae; genus Dexiosoma; species Dexiosoma caninum. The sequence goes on along the minus strand of OZ004725.1, from coordinate 27,560,996 downwards.
TTGTTATGGGTATGTTTAACTGAAGCAATAATGGACTTTCAATGAATACTTTCACAGATCTACAGACAAGTTTCATATAAATATTCTTCATTGATTTAATTTTTCTTTTAAGAGAAGTAATACTCATGCAATGATTGCCTAATACTAGGTGTTATCTTCTATAGCGGGAGCCACGTTTACGAATTAATATTTTAACGAGGCATTTATTTATATTTGTAAACAATGCATATACATACATATATACGATTAATCTAATTTTCAAGTGAGTCAGTTTAAATTTAAAATTTAAGTGGGCATTTTTTTCGTAAATTAGTACGCCTAAAATTTTTTTCCTAAAATTTATCTGTTACTCTAATAAGAATGTATTGAAAGACAACATTTTTTTTTTAATTTCTGATTGCTTACAAGGCACTCACCTTAATTAAAAATATTAAAAAAAAAATTTTATTTATTAAAAAACAAAATTCGAGCGCCTACAAAAAATGTGTTTATTTGTTGCAAAATATTGTATCAGTGTAACTACTGTTCCTGTTTCCTATTTTATTTTACGAAATAGTTTTTCATTGAATTTTGAATTTTTTGTTTATTTACTCTCTCTTTTTTGTCTCTTTGTTTACGGGTAAAAAACTTATAAAACAATTTTTCTTATAGGATAATTAAATAAGCGTAAGATTAATAAATTCTCCAATCAACCTTGAACGCCCCATATCGCTCAAGACCCGTATTTTGAACAGCTCTGTTCTCTTGGAATCGAACATTCATTCCTCATGTTTACAAAACTGCTTTTGTACTTTTTTTGTAGCAGCAAGAAGACGTATTTAATTTGAATATGTGTGTATTAATTATCTTCCTTGGCTTATCATGCCCGACGAATTCGATCGCTCTGATTTTACTTACGGATTAGTATCAGCTGCAGCCGGTAGTGTGCAGTGATCAGTGACTATGCCTTCGTTCCTAAAACTTTCCGACAACAACTGGCACAAACACACGCTGATGTATGTCAGAAAAAATGTGAAATGTTTTTAGGACTTAGTCGGATGCTGGGCTAAAACGCAGGATGTTTGGTTTTATAGTCAACGTGCTAACTACTTTAGCCATCATTACAATCATTAGCTCGCTTATAATGACAAATTTCTATGGTGTAATGAATAAGTTCATTATCTGAATGAATTTTGTTGTTTGAATTTGTTAAATTAATTTATAAGAGAACAAAAAAATATTATTTTATTCTTATTCTTATAAATACTAGCAGTATGTATTACAATTTAAAAACATAAATAGTTATATATTAAAAGCTTTTGAGATTATTACTAAAAAGGTTTGCAACAAATAAATAAAAATTATTTTAATAGAAGATTCACAGAATATATAGGATATTTACATTGTACAAAGAAAATCAGAGGTAAAAATTAATTAAAAGAAGCAGGCTAATTGCATGACATTTATATAACAACTTCTGGTATTATTCCATAAGTAGTTTGATTTATTTCAATTTTCCATTGCATATAATTTTAACAGTTAATAGATTGCTATAAAAATTTTTTTTATTTATAAAAGTTTTATTAGACAATTTTCGTACAAAATTCAATCAATATACCTTTTAGAAAAGCAAAAAAAAATAGTATGAATACGGCATTTAATATAGCCCTATACAGGGTTATTAAGAGACGGCAATTCACACAATTTTTTCTAAAAGATAAAAGCTCGTTCAGAGAATGACGTTTCAATTATATGATTATATTATGAAATATATGGCATGCCTTCACCAAATGGAGCAATCACACAAACGTAAATGACAATAGTCAATATCTAATTTATCTATTTAATTTTTTTTTTTTCATTTAAAAAAAATTTATCCAAAATTAGCCACAACTCTTAACTTTAAGCGCTATATATTAAAAATAATAATTTTTTTTAATGTACTAAATACACGCAGACTTTAATAATGCAAATAGAAAAAAAAGACAAAGCCAAAGAAGTTGACATATTCAGCAACACTATTCATTGAAACTTTCTCAGCATTTAATTGTGCAAATCACTTCGTTAATTTAAAACAAGATAGGGAAAAACGTAAATATGAACAATGAAACCAGCTGCCAGCTGCCAGCTGCATCAAGTTTTGAAAAGTAAATAAAAAAAAAAAAAAATTAAAAGAATTTCCAACAATGACAGAACCTTTGGTGCCTGCCTTAAGTCAATATTTGTAAACACGCAACAAAGTTAAATTAAAATTTCAATATTTGCACAGTAACTCATGTACAAAAGTCTGCAATCACAAACACAAACACAGCATTTTGCAAGAACCAGAAAATAGCAACGTTCCACGATAAGTAAGTTGGGTGAAAGAAGTAGGCAAGGTGTGGAATGTGACATAATTTACAATGTGAATTTATGTATTTAATACACGCACAAATGTTAAATAGTAAAAAGAGAATATTAATAATAATTAAACAGGAAAAGTAAAAAGTGTTTAAATTGAAATGGCAACAAACCCCGAGAATGCTATTGTGTGTGTTTGAAAGAAGAAAATTTAAACATAAACTGTTACAACCATATGAGCAGCAATTGAAATAAGCAAAGTGCTATCACTAATTGATAATAATTAATTTTAAAGGTAAAATTCATTTTAAAACTTGAAATTGTCTATTTGTGTAACAACAACAAAGGAAATAAATTAGACTATCGAGGCGTATGAGTGTTGCTTTCATTTATTGGGCAGAGTGAATGAAAAGATACTTAAGGCGAATAATAGCAAATTTTAAGTTTAAACAATTTTTTTAGTAAATAAAAATTGCAATAAAAGCCAGTGGCTTTTGCTAACCAGAAAAAGTGTGAATAAAACCTAGTGACTGCTTAAAGTTACTAGTTTATGCTTTGACTTTGGCATGCATCTAATTGAAGGTGTCGATGGCACGATGGATGGTAGTCTGCACGTTAACTACAAAACGAAAAACAGACCTGGGTTCAACCTTCTAGTTTCAGACTAAAATTTCAAAATAAAAATAAAAACATCTCGCATTTTTCTGATGTGCATTAGTGTGTCAGTTGTTGTCGGAAGGTTTCAGTGGTGAAGGCATAGTCACTGGTCACTGAACAATACCGGCTTCAGCTGATAGCAATCCACAATCACATCAGAACGTCCTCCTTTGTCGGTATTGTGTAGCACCGGCGAAGTAAAATAATAATAAGAATGGATACTAAACCGAAGCTTCAGCACTGATACGAGTATAAAAACAAAGAACGTCCGAAAACAGAGCTGTAAAATAATTAATTAATGAAATATGAAAATATCGCAATGTGATCAGGCAAACAGGGTCGATTTCAACGCTCAAAAGACCCAATGCAGCATGCTTACACATCGACGCATGCCCGAAGACGCTGTGTCGTCTGTAATTATGGGCGGTATAAACATCGAAGAATCAGAAGCTCTTAATATTCTTGGCATGAAAATTCAGTGCGATGTTCGAGGGACTGAGCATATTTTTCAGGTCTCAAAAGAAGCATTCAAGTGCCTCGGTTTTTTAAGACGGTGCAAGACATACTTCACTCCATCTGATCTGCTCACTATTTATACCGCCTACATCCGACCGAAAATGGAATACAACTCTCATGTTTGGGATGGTGATGGTGCAAGATAGAAAAAAAAATTATACCGTAGAATTTGACACATAAATGCACATCATCAAAAATGCGAGATGTTTTTATGAGACTGAAACTGGGGTTGAACTCAGGAGATTTTTGGTTTTTTAGTCAACGTGTAGACTACTTCGACCATCGCCTACCACAAATATTTGATTCATCAAAGCGAAAAATACTGGTATACAAGTATTTGCTTTGTTGTTATGCCAGGATTGCTTGCAGTTTCTTTTCAAGCTAAAGTCCAATTTCGATAATTTAATCGAGAGGTCAACTTCTAAAGAGCGAGATAGCAAAAAAAAAAATTTAAATTTTTCTTAAGTTTTCGAAAGTACTTTCAAATTAAAAGATTTCAAATTATTGAGAGTCGACTATACTTTTTTCAAAAATCCATATATCAAATACTTTCTCGAACAGCTGAAAAATATTACCTTCACGTAGGTATATTTTTAATGTTACACACTTATTTTACTTTACAACAGAAAATTCTTTTTGTAAGAAGTGACTACGTGAATTTGAGTAAGAGAGAAATTAAATTTTATGTCGCATACTTAATTCTATACCTACACGTACACGGGCATTACATAAAGTCACAACAACTCTATGAAATTAATGTTGCCTTAGTTTATTACTATTGTGTGTGTGTGTGTGTTTGTGTGCGGATGTGTTTAGGATTTTACGAGTACTGAAAATAAAATTGTCATTAGAAATATCATAATAATGTTCAGTGGAGAAAATGTAACGATTTGACAACGTAACAGAAAAATTTTATAACAATGTTGTTTTTATTGTTTTCACAAAAGGAAGGTGTGGTGCTTAGTGCAAAAAAAAAGTTATTTTATTGCATAGACTGCTGCTACCGCAATTCCATTTAGAGAATTTTTGATGCGAGTGAAATAGAATTTAGTTTTACTGATTAACAAAATTTATATCGAAACATGGAATGTGAAAGAAACATTATCACCTGAGATGTCTTCACAAGGAATATAAATTTGCGGTAGCTAAACCGTTGGAATATAATTTTCCTTAAATCTCAGCTTGGTACAGATAGATTTCCATGTGACTGTGAAAAAGTGAATATGATTCCTTTAAAGATGTACTTCAAAAGTAGTCATAAACTTGCGATACGAAAATACTGGAAATTTGTGGACAGGCTTGTCGTTGCAAGAAACGTTTATGATGCAAATTTTTTCCAGAGTGTTATTAGAAACTCTGCTTGCATTATGAGTCCCAATTACGAGAAGAATACAAATGCATATTAGAAAAATTGTTTAAGTCTAAAGTTAGGTTGGTGGGAAATACGCTAACAGTTCCGGTTTCACTGCCCTTTAAAATGTTTTTATTTTCTGAACTAAAAATTCTTTCTTATATTCTTATATTTATTCTTAATTATTTTAACACGTCTAATTTAAAAATTTTGTACCCATTTCTTGTTAAAGGGTTAATATCAAATCTTTCTTATTTTTACAAGTATTTTCAACATATAAATTACCAGCATTTGGCAAAATAATTTGATTAACCTTAGAAATTTTTTAAAGTTTATTTTAAAAGCAATAATTCTCATCAAGGTAATTTAATTACCAAAGATAATGGTTTATTGATTTCATTGTTGTTTTCAGGAATAACAATTTTTTTTCCGCGATAAATTTATTATACTGGAGTGCAAAGACATTTCATTTACTATTGCTTGAAATGCTTGTCCTGCCTCATCAATTAAAGGCCGAATTGACAAATTTCAAAAGTACTTTTTTTGTAATTTCTGATTGGCATTCAGTTACATTAAACATATTTCATAAAAATAAACAAAAGATGTTCAACTCTACTATCCACATTTAAATATACGCATAGAATAATGCGAAAATATTCAAAGTGTACTGAAAATATTTAAAATCGTTAGACAAAAGAAATTACGCAGTTGAGTTCAAATTTTGATCTGAACAATGAGTTTAGTTTATTTTAAAAAAGTCACGACGATAGTTTTGTTAATACAACAGTATATGTCAAAATAACGAGAAGTAGTTGGTTCCGGGGGCAGAAGGTGATTACTATTGGTCTAGGGTTCTAACTTTCTGGTAGTGTTTGCTCATAAAAGAATACCAAAAATATTTTTTCCTTATTCACAAGTGTTTAACTGAGACATTTGGTTAATTTATACTACTCTTGGATATAACATAATCGAGATATGATCGATTAATCCGGTTGGAGGTTAAATATATACGACGTGTCAGAAACAATTTAATGAATCATACATGAGAGAAATATATAGCGAGCTCTAAAAAGAGGCTTTTTAGTTCGTTAGGCGACAAATTTAAATTAATTGAAAACTTAATTAAATTAATTAAACTTGTTAATTAAAAATAAAAATGGAATATATTGTTCTATATACAGTGCCAGCTCGCTAATCCGAAGGTGTGTAATCCGAATTGTCCAGTAATCCGAATTGAATTAATGACGTATTACATACTCTATAGTCCGATTGGTTGCAAGCTTGCTAAACCGAATTTTTATTTTTTTTTATTCTCTGCTTTTTTATTATTGTGTATGTTTTTTTTACTACTAACAGGACATAATTGAGATGTAGCGCCTTCTATGATTGATATTGTACATACATACATATATATATATATAATTTATAAGTACATAAGTATGTTTTATGTTTTGTTGCAAATAGTTTAGTTATTGAATGGTATTAGTCGCATATTCATTCTCAGAGGTGGCCTTCAGAGGATAACATCCCACTATCATTGTTACAACAAGAATTGCCTGAGAATGATTGTGTTAAAGAAACAGGAGAATTTCGCGCAATAACCAACTTATTTCATCGCAATAAAGATGTTAGAATTTCTGAAGATAAAATTCTTAGCTGGATTATTAACTCTGACAATACTTCATATAGTAGTTCAGAATCAGACACAGAAAATGTAGAATCAAAGCCTATAATTATGAAACACGTTAAAAATCGTGCAGCTGTGCAGGCCTTAAATACTTCAATAGATTAGGCAAAGGAACGAGGTATTCAAACAAATTATATATTGCTGCTGAAGGAATTGTACTGAAAGAGCAGCAAAACTACATCACAAATTATGTCAACAAATCATAATAATTAAAAATACATCACAAATTATGTCAACAAATCATAATAATTAAAAAAACCTTTAATTTTTTCATTCTTGTTTAATAAAAATAAAATAAATTTTGTTTTGAAATCCTGGATTGTCTTGTATTTGTGAATATAGTGAATTATATTACATAATAACAGCACATCCAGTAATCCGAATATCTCGTTAATACGAATCACGGTTTGCAATCATTAATTCGGATTAGCGAGCTGGCACTGTATAAAAATAATTATGAATTTTTGCTTGAATATATATTTTATTGTTCTTAGTGTTAAAAATTGGTTATTTCTATTAGGAAATAATGTTTCATTATAAAACGTTTAGTTGCTGTACAATATTCAAAAGCCTTTTTTAAATTTAAACTGAAATGTAAATTTTTTTGGAATAAAATCCTATTAATATACAAAAATATAAAAAATGTTATTGTTTGTTCTATGACGTTTATCTTTTTTTTTGTAATCTTTTAGGTTCACCGCCACCAACGGTAACATGGCTTATGAATGGACAAATACAAAACAGTGTCGTCGACTACACATATATCGATAGCATAAGTACGATAAATAGTAAATTAATGGTACGAAATTTGTCACGAATACATCAACATGCGGTGTATACGTGTCAGGCCAGCAATTTTCACAAGAAATATGTCGCTACCAACGTTACAATCGAATTGTATTGTAAGTATTGAGAAATATTATTATAATTCTTTTTTTTTTTTAATTATAAAATGCATGCAAGAAATTACTAATAGTGATTTATATTTTTAACCCCAGTATTTATTAAGATATTAAAGTACTTGTTGTTTTTTTTATATAAAGACATTGTCTTTATTTTAACAATACAAAAACAAACTCTACAAGCTTTTACAGCTTGTGTGTAGAAACGCCCAGGATCTACGCGAGAATCGAACTCGTACCTAGACTAATGCTCATGCACTAGCCTACAGAGGCAACCCCCGTGTGATTGGTCAAAGATCAACAAGATTTTAAGAAAGGGTGTTGAAATTATAAACACATACTATGTATGTAGTAATTGCTTCAAATATAATAAAATTTCTTGTTACTTAAAAAAAGACATTGTAACGGTACGTATACTTGATTTTAATTTGTTTTTTCATTCAAAATTAATCATGCGCCAATAAAATTATTTTTAAAGTTTAAATTAGAATTTTGCCATAATCATATTATATTTTCTTTGCTCATCAATTAGTGCTGCCAATGCCATAAACAACGTTCGTCTCTCTTTTATTATTTCAAGATTGATGAAGTATATGAACGGCAATTCAGTTTACCTCTCATCTCTCTCAGTAGTTTATGTTTAGGGCAGAAAAACAAAATTCAATTGATTTCTACGGTTATCGTTATGTGTATGACAAAATAATAAGTAACTTCTATAACGAATCCACGAACATCATTCACTCTTTATCGAATAACTTTTTTATTTGTGTTCATATGACGCTCTTTTTCTCAACAACCTTATAGGAAGGCGAAAGTTTTAGTTGTTTTAAAAATTTAGAATCAAACAACAGAAAAAAAGTTCATATTCGTATCGAAAAATTTTTTTTTTATTTTCTTTCATTATTTTTTTTAATAAAATGCTTAAATAAAAAGTGATTTTTGTTCTTTTTTTTACGTCAGAAATCGTTCCGAAAAATGTTTTTTTCAATATTTCTTCGATGCGACGAATAGTTGCCCTAATGTACTAAAATGAAGAGGTACTATCCAGGCTGAACTTAATGTCAAAGTATTTGGAAACCTATATGGAAATAGTATTGTAACCCAAAATTTTTTCCACAAAAATTTGCGTAAAATCATTTAAAATATGTCTGAGATTTAAAATATACGTACATTTGAAGTAAAATTTGAATGTATGCTTATCGATATTTTGGTTTCAAATAGTTATCCATATACTTAAAATTATTATTTTAAGTAATTTGTAATCATTTAAATAGAACTAAATACTGGCACGTATTCTTTTTCAACTAATAAATTTAATTGAATTATTAACGTTTTTCTAAATAAAAAATTAAACAAGTTTTTTTATGTCGAGAATGCAAATTTAAAAAATCAATTAAGTATTTAAAGAATTATTTACATATTTGAATGTATGTGTATCAGAGAGCTGCAATCACTTTAAACAAGCAAACTGCACGAGATTTTTCATTCAAGCAAACACATTTCAGAAAATTTAATAGATAAAAAAATATTCTTTTTCACTTGCTATCTATATTTTTATGTTTAAAAGTTTTTGTTGTATTAAAATAAATGTCTGAAACTTTTTGAAATAAAATATTGTAAAAAAATATTGTACGCTGTTGTTTCCGACATACACACAATACTACTACATAAACCAATTATGTTAGCAAAAACAATAATCACAAACTACCATGTTTAGAAGACACAATTTTTTTTTTTAATTAAATATTTGAAAAAACTGCTTATATTTACAGGCATGTTCTGCTACAAAGGATCAAATGCACAGCAAATGGTCGAGTATACCCGACAACGCAGTATATTTTTAGGGCCCATAAAACTTACAAAAGTGTTAACTGGCATTTATAATCATTATATTTTGGCAAATTATCACGAATAGATTAACGCTTAAACAACGCAGTCAAAGCATCTAGATTTGCTTTGAAAATCAGTCATTATTTCACGCAACTTATAGACGACTTGTCCAACTGAGAAATAATGCATAACACCAACATATCAATGTAATGTGCGTATTGAAGACAATTTCACCCCAGTAAATGAAAATCTGAAAGATGATCCAAATTTATCGTTTCATAGTCGGTTGTTGGAATTGCTCTTGCAGTTCTCTGCTGATTATTATTCTTTTTGTAAAAAACTGTCACATATCTGGTTTTTATAAAAAACATTAACAGTGACACTTTAAACTTGCTTTCAAATAATTTTCCAAAATGTGCAATTCATCACTATAAAAACATAATAATAATAATAAACAATTAAAAATTAATAATAATACAATAATTAAATAAAACAAAAAAACATTGTTTTTTTTTCGTTTAGAATTACAAAAGGCTGTCACCATAATGATATTCATAAATGAAAATTAATATTTAATAAATTCAAACAAAAAAAAAAAAACCAATTAGTTTTTTCTTAAATTTCGATAAAATTAATAAAAGTAAATAAAGGGGTTTTTCAAACTAGACACTTTAATGCTTCGTTGCAACCTTTTTTTTGCTAGGAAACACAGGACAATATATGTTTATGCTTTCTCGTGTAACGAAGAAAAAAAAATATATCAAATGTGAAATTTTACTTTGCAAAATGTCACATGTAATGGAAACCGTAACAGGGCGCGACTATTAGATTTTTTTTGCATCACTATTATTGGTGTTGTGAGTGACTAGACGTGTTTTCTTAACAACAATGCACATTTAAAAAAAAATAAAAAAAAATTAAGAAATAAATATTAATTCGTAGACACTTTTGTGGCTTTAAAATAATTCCAATTCATTGAATAAATATGTAGATATCTTTGTATTGTGGGATATGCATATGTATGTACATATTTTCGTATAATAAAGTGAATATTTTGTACCTCAATACATACATGTATAAACATATTTATACATGCATGTATATGTATGTATATAAACATTGCACATTGCATTCCCAGTGCACGTTTGTAATTACTAAATTTTAATTATATTATTGGCTACTTTTGTTGTTTGTTAAATAACTAAAATAGATATCAAAATTGATAATTACAATGATGGTCTGTGCCGCTAATGTATTGATAATGTTCAGCTATAAAATGGCTTGGAAACTTCGAACAGCACACATTGCGCTAAAAGCAGCAGCATCCGAATTAATACTCATTAAAAATGGTCATTTATTCAATTTTGGCACCTGAGTTTAGTTTCGCAAACAAGTTGTTTTTTTTTATTGTAGATATTTTCGTTTTATCTTTCTCATTTTAGCTGTAACAAATCCCCAAAAGGGAATATTAGAAAAAAAATTTCATTTCTAAATCCATTTCGTTTATATTAAGTTTTTTTAATTATTGAACCAAATTTTATTTCAATAACAAAAATAGCTGTCCGAAATACAGAATAAGAAATACGGCATTTAAATGAGATTGAAACAATTTATGTTACTTAAGGCCGTTTCACACTACAACACTGAGTAATAAGACTTGTCAAAAACTCCCGAAATGGGAGAAGGCGTGAATGGTGTGAAAATAATATGTTCTGAAACAAATTATCAGAGTTTTGAAGCACTAAAAGCTGTCGGATGCAACACATTACATATTTAAGAACAAATGCTTACAAAAGCACTAAAGAAAGTGAATACGCTGTTTATAGCAGTATAAATGTAAAAGCAATTATTCTTGTGTGTTTGTATGTTTGAATACTGTATTAAGAATAATTGAGATAATTTAAGCAATTTAATTTAATGTTCACAGATATTTAATATAGTTAATTTAGCTTACCCAATTAGCATTTTACAGCTGAAAAAAACAACGAAAGGTATAATTCACTGGTCATCTATTTCTCTTTTGCTTTTTTTGGTTTTTTATATTTATTGTTTTGATATTTGGCTTTCCACTGAACATACTTTTTTTATTTTCACTGAACACACTTCCTAGTAAAAATAATTGTAAGAAGGGGTGCATTTCTAATTTTAATCAACATTTATTACAATTTTTAACAATTTTCTAGTTATTGCTCAATAACTTAATTTACATTTTGCAATTTGAATTTATATCGAAAATGTCAATAAACGTTCAGGTCTGAACACGGTACAATGCTTCTAAGCTGGACATCGTGAACAAAAATCAAGCACTAATATTTGCTGGGTAAAAATTTTACAACGAGTATGAAATTAAAATTTTATAAATAAAAATAAAAAGACCTCAGGCTTAATAAATATATATCAAAAAAATTTTATAAATAATTATAACGACTTTTAATTTAGCAGTGTTAAATTTTTACATAATAATCGATAAATCTAATCGATTTGCACCAAGTGCCTTTATAAATTTTCAAATTTAGATGTTAATCATTATTTACTGACATATTTTATTAGAAAATTTTGGTTGATTTGCAATTTGTTTTATAATAAATTTTCATAGGAAATTTAATTTTTAAACCGTAAATCAATAATAAACATTTTGATTGCAATAATAAAAAAATTTTAATTTCTGCATTCATTGCAACAATTATTGTAACAAGTTAATGCTGCTTTAAAATTCTCACTTAGCAATTAATTAAAATTATTAAACAAAAAAAAATCTGTTCACTGACACAAATTCATTTATATTTTTAATGATTTTTTTTTGTTTGTTTAAAATTGCAACATAATTTTTAGTTTTTTTTTTTTTGTTCATTCCATATTCCATAAATTATTTTATAATGTTTATTAAAAATGCTTTTAAGCCATAAACATTTGTTTTGTTGTGGTTAAAAGAATTTAAACAATTTGTTTTAATAATTGCAATTAATCATGACGCAGAAAACTATAAAAAAAAGAGAATCCAGAAACAGAATTTATTATTTATCGTGGGAATATATTCATATGTATGCAAATCCATATATGTACATACATAATTTATTTAACATATTCAGCATATTTATTAAAACAAAATTCCATATCTAATTTAAGTTTTGCTAAATAAACAATATTTTATATCTATTTTCCAGTGCGTCCTTTATTAGTTGAAATCTCATTCAATAATCAGCCCATGTCTGCAGATCGTAAATATGAAATTGAATGTCAAGCCATTGGCTCTAGGCCGCCAGCGAAAATTACCTGGTGGATGAGCAATTTGGAGCTGCATGGCCATAGTCAAAAGGTAAAGAGGAAAAGTAATTTTAATAATTTGTAAAGAAATTCCGTATTCACATTTTTGTTTATCCTAACTTTTTTTCATATAATTTAAGGTATCCGAGGACGGCAATGTCAGTACTTCGGTGCTAACAGTTACCCCAACACGCGAGGATCATGGTAAGGCTTTATCCTGCCGAGCCACAAACGAACTAGTCAGAAATGGTATTCGTGAGACAGCCATGAAATTAAATGTATTTTGTAAGTAATTTATTGCCAACAAAGTTTCTATTTGACAGTAATATTTTAAACATAGAGAGTTTCAAAAAAATTATATACGGGTGCATATATGGGATCGATTCGAAAATTAATGAGAAAAAAACACCTTTAACTGGGTGGGAGCTCCGCGTACAAGTACTGCCTATAGAACACATGAAATTCCATATTATTGCTCAATATATGTATACGAAAAATTCATAATCACTATTTCTAAAGCCTTCGCTTTAAAACTGAATTGTGTGTTAACAAGGAAGAAATAGAAATTTGGAAAAAAACCTACAGCATATCCACATAACAGAAGCTAAGTTTTTCTGTTGACGTCTGTGTATAAGAACAAAGCTGATTAGGTTAATCGTAATGTTAATTGCAATGCGGCGATTCCCACTTACATATCCAGCACGGAAATACGTTCAATATAAAGTTGCATCGGGAGTACCCTGTTAATGCTGTAAAAAATCTATTCTCCCGACACGAGACACAAAACTTTCCATTATACAAAAATAAATGCAAACAAAAGTTCTCAGAAAGGTCCAAATGTTTCGCAATTTTTTAGACTTAGAAAATTGCTATTAAAGTTACCTAACTACTACAGGGTGGCAGAAAAGAAGCTATATGGTTTGACCCTAGAACAATAATGTACGTAAATTTTACGTACATTTTTTTTCACATGTATATAAAAGAAGTGATCGGCATTCTAACGCCAATTTAATTTATCTATGCTCTCATCAATTGTGCTGCTATGCTTATAAGTGTTAAAGCAACACATATTTAATGTTTTATAGGAATTCACAATATGGGCACTTAGAGACTGTACGTAAAACTTACATATCGTTGGTAATAAAGGTTAAATTCTTGCACGTAATTTTTCCGTAACGTTAGCACACTACGAAAGAACAAGGCTGAGCTAACTCCCGAGCTACTCGGTTTGCAGCACTGTGAATCATCGCGCTGTATTTATGATGAAAACATGACGTTAGTCTCTTTTATGCCGATGAAAAATAAAAACGTGTCATTGCTGTCATCAATGCACTATGAGGGACTATTTAGAGAAAAATTTAGATATTTGAAAATTATTTTACTTTTTATAAGAAAGTAATTTCAATACATATTTTTAATAAATTAAAAAAAAACAATTGAAATGAAATCCTACCGAAGATTTTTCATTTATTGAAATTTATCAAACGAAATGTATATATACGTACAATTTACGTATCGTTGGTATTAACGTATTATAAAATATCGTTATGGTTCTAGTGTTAAATGGTTTATAACTTTTTTATTTATGCGATTATTATATATATTTTTTTTTTTAATACAGTATATTATTGAGGAATTTTTTGAAATTAGCTTTGAAAAATGATATCCTAAGTGATGTCCTTTTTCTGCTTCGCTCATACGTTCTCTTTTCAGCATATAAAGGAATATTTATATAAAAAAACAATAAGAGTATACAAGTTTGAAATTGACTGTACTCGTTTGAGTACAATGACAGCATGCATAAGTAAAAAATAAGTTTTTTTTTTATTAGATTTTAACTATGAGTAGAAAAGTGCTTCAAGAAGTTCTTGATAGCATAGTATGTAATAGTGATGACGAAGAAATTGAAGTGACAATCATTCCTCCTGATCCTAGCGCGCTAACTGATGAAGAAGAAGGTGTTGAGGAAGATATGACAGAATCAATCCTACCAAATGACATAGCTGGTACAATTGAAGTTATTGACAATGAAATCAGTGACGATAGTGATGATGAAGCGCTGGCATCAAAAAAATTTCGGCAAAACTATGCAAAGCTGAAAAGCTCTATCTGGCGCAAATGTTTTCCATCGCAAAACGCAATTTCTCTGAAGTCTGTGAAATATTAAATCGTGTACATGAAGAAATGAGGAATCTCGATCCAGTGCATTTTATTTGAAAAGCTATTTGATCTAAATGTATTTGACTTGATAACCTCCAATTCTATAATCTATGCAAAACAGAACAATAGACACGAGTTTCAGTTCGATATCTCCGATTTGAAAAAGTTCTTGGGAGTTTTAATATTATCCCGCTATAATAAGTTACCACGAGAGCCGAGGCATGGGTTGGAATTAGTGGCCAAAGCTCTGTCTAGGCATAGATTTCGTGAAATAAAGAGAAATATTCACCTCGTAGACAACAATATTGCAGCGACGACTAACGACAAAATGTTCAAAATTAGACCATTGGCAGATTTCTTAATAAAAAATTTCTTGCAGTGGGGAGTTTTTCATGAGAATATTTCTATAGACGAGTCAATGGTGAAATACTATGGCCACCATCCCGCTAAACAATTCATCCGAGGTAAGCCAGCTCGATTCGGATGCAAAAACTAGGTTGCGGCTAGTGCTACAGGCCATTGCTAGTCGTTTGATTTCTACTGCGGGAAATCGCAGGTGGAATCTTCCGATCCATTAGGTTCGTTGTTTGTCCTTAAAGAGTACATTTGCAGTGTAAAAAGTGCTCAAAAACACTTTGTATTGAAAAATAATGTTTTGAAAATTTTCATTCCTAGGAGGTCGGTGTATAGTGAGTCCACCCCAAACTCTATATTTAAAAAATTTTTTTTTTAATTTTTTCTTCCCTTTTATGTTTTCATTTCAATAAATAAATAAAGATGAAATTAAAAAAAATATAGTCAGTTTTCATTTGACCTCTAATGGATTAATTTATTTTTTTTTTTGATTATCCTAAAAAATTTTATTTAAAATGTGTCTATAAAAATAGGTTGCCGAAATTTACCTCTATGATCAAGCGTGGGTAGCTTCGGGAGGCTATAATTTTTTATTTGCTGACCGTTGAGACTTACCAATTAAATCAAAGTTTACTTGAAATTTAAACTTTTTGAAACATGATATTTTTTTTTTTGAAAAAGGTAATTTTTACTGTTCGAATAATTAAACAGCGGAGCGAAATGGTTTAAGAAATCAATAAATAAGGTGCTTAGAAAATGTTTTCAGTTTAATATTATTATCATTGGCTCATGTGTTATGTTACTGCAAGCGCGCAGGTAATAGAGCACAATTCTGTCAAGTTATTTAGTATGTGTGTATTTCTTAGTTGTCTTTTATGAGAGTATATGTACACACTTCGCAGTCTAAACATATTTATAATATTTTGACAAGAAATTGCTGAAAACATGAAGGGTTCTTGTAGTAAATGTACCTTGCCCACCCTTTGTTCATATGCCTTGTTATTATCGTAAGGGATTTTTATAATATCAATTTAACTGCACGCAATTACTTGAAAGTTCTTTTGGATTGGTTTTGCTATTTTGCTATTTTGTTATATTTTTAATTTTTTTTTTAAATCAAAATAAGTACTTTTTAGGAACTTCAGTAATAAACACACAAACATACATAAATACATACAATTTGTATACGAAGTTCAATAAAAAAAAATTCTCTTTACAAATTGTTACATTTTTAAAATACAGTAAATACTTTCAATATTATTTTGATCCGATTTAAAGACCTATTCAATGTATTTTTTGTTCGTCTTTTAAATAATTTGAAAAGAATTTAAACAAACAAATGGGCAACTAACCTTTGATTTAAAAAAAAAATAGAAATTATTTTTCTGCAATAAAATATACACGCAATAGCAAACAAACGGATAAAAAAAATTCCTCGTCTGTAAATTAAAGCAAAGGCTAATCAAATACTTTACAAGAACTTTTAATACCAAAACAATATTAGTAACAGAATTGTTCAATACAACAATGTATTTGTAGCCAATAATGCCATTAAAAGCTTAAATATCACATTGTTTTGATATTTAGATTTATTTTGGAGGTTTTGTTTTGTTTGCGTAACTTTGTTACCTGAAATGTGCACCATGTTTTTTATTTAATTTTTAGTATAAAGGACAATTTTACATTTTTCAAATCATATTAATTGAAAACAAAAGTTTTTTATTACAAATGTTTGTGGCTTTCTTTTGTGTCTGCAGAGAAGTAAGAAAAGTTCTTCAACTTTTAGGGCTTCTTCAAACGTAATGAAATGTTTAAACTTTAAGAGAAAAAATTAAGGTAGACATTCTAATTGTACATATGTGAGTATATATACAGTGATATAGCAATAACATGAATTAATTTAAATTTAAAATGTTAAAAATTAGAGTTCAGAAATACTGCTGCCAACGAAACTGCACCTCGGCATACACCGACCGAAGGATACTCAGTTTAACTGAAATAATCGTCAATAGTTCGGAAATTGCGAGGCCTGTGCCTGCCTTGTACAAAAGCCATCAGCAGGGACCCATATAAGAGTCACACTGAGTCACAGAGAAAATCCTGGCATTCATGGACGAGAATAGACATCGAAGTGCCGCCCGCGAGCAACCTCATTTAACCTGACTGTAAATTCGAATATTTTCAGGAAACATCAGGCCATCCAACACGCATTGCACAGTCTTCTGCATGGCCATGAGCTCCGCCTGAAATTCATTACAGTGGTCAGCAGTTTATACGAAAGCCTAATATCAAGACCCCTACTATATATACCACCGTTGTCGGTATATATACCTCGAGCGCCTATATATATTTTAAACTTCAGTAAAATCGGACGTGGAAATTGTCTCCTACCTACCCACCCTATCTCCCGACTGCGAACCCGTTGTATACCCAATTTAAGATCTCTAGCTATATTGGGAGTGACTACCCGCATATATAGAATTTTAGCTCTATATAATAATAGTGCCACATTGAAAAAAATGGCAAAAGATTCAATCAATATAAACTATGGACCTAAATAAACTCATTAGTCCAAATCACAATTTGTGTGGAAATTGTCTTATATTAAAGCATTTGCAAACTTGTTTAGTATATTTGTACTGTACACTAACAAAATAAACACATATGCATTTTCTACCTACAACGGTGTTAATAAACTACAATGAAAATCATAGTTTTCATTTACTGTACGTTTGCAAAAGCACAGCAAACAATAAAAAAGAAAAAAAAGAAATAAAATATGGCAAATCTGAAAATAAAACGCATACAAAGAGAAAACCCCAACAAAAAACAAAAACCAAAGAGTATATGACGGAAATATTAAACTGTTCAAGAAGCTCCGGAAGTAGAGTTAAAACAGCACAGAACAAGTTTCAAAACAAAAACCACAAGGTGCTAAGAATTGGTGGAAAATTTTGCAAAAATTTATCATACAAAATGCACAAGATTTGGGCTCTTGCAATATTGTATGGATAATCGATCCGAGCTGATTGTTTTTTTTTAATAAATGAAAATATCCTTACAGAATTTTAAAATATGTTACCATTTATTTATGAATGGGACTGTACTGCATTGCTTCGAAAAAACCACTAAAATCATTATATGCACTGAATACCATGTAGCAGTTTATTGTCACCAGCCTGCTATAGTTTTATGTGAGAGCTTTTTGTTATTTTACTGGACTCTTTTTGATTTATGGCACATGTAAATTAACAACGAAGGTTCTTGCTTTAGCAATATTGAGACAAACAAACATTCTCGGTCCTGTTTTTGCGCTTTCGTTAGTTAGTATGTATTTGACCTCGATCACTGTTTTGTTGAAATAACTTCAAGCATAAAGTCTGTTTAATTCCTGCGTTAAGAAATATAAATAATTTCATTTAGTTTTTTTTTCCATTTGACCTTCTCTCTTCATAGTTTTAGCTTATTAAACTTAAACCAAGAACCAGCAATATTGGCAGCAACAATACAAAAAGGTATAAAAATCATTTTCAATAACGGCACTTTGCTTATTATGCTATAGATAATGCTTAAATTAAACAAGACCTTGATAAGGGGAATATGTAAAGGCGGGGAAAATACCAGCAGCCATGATGAGATAAAATTGCACTTCTTAATGGCTTAGTGAGGCCATGTGTTGAAAAATAATAATGATTTTAGGTAATTTATTGTAGATTATTAAATAAAGTAGCAGCTAAAGCTTTACACTTTTCATAATTAATGTCAAACGAAGGCTACAATAGCATAGAAAGTGAAAAGGTGATATGAAACTGATGATAGATCAGATATATTTGGCAATGTCAATAAACAGAACCATTCAAATGAAACGTGAAAATTGCAAATATTTCCTTACTGACAATAAATAAGCAAGAGGTTTGTGGTATGTCATGCAAAATATACAAAAAAAAAAAAATTAAAATAAATTTTTGGCTTTTAAAAATGTTACCTATTTTTGTCGTACATAAAGGGCATTTTTTTAACCACAATAGAAAGGTTTGAACTGGGAAACGAACTGTCATACTATTCTCACTTTTTGACAATCACGACCAGTGAGCCCCGGCAAATTATCGTAAATAAATACACGCTTGAACGAGGCTACCAAATAATACAGATTTACTTTTTACTGCAACTTATAGACGTAATTTTTATGGCGCACACAATCGCCTATCAAAGCAACCCATCCTTCGATTTCACACCACATGCTTGCTCTCTAAATGCTGCAATGATACCAACACGCCGAAGAGAACATTGCCGCTGTGAGCAAACTTTTGAAAGAAGTTCCGAATTAATTGAATTTATCAAAAGGCCCTAACGCTTGATTATATAAAATTTTGATTCCGATTTTATAACGGGAGCGGAGATTTTTCAAATGAAGCAATTTTTTTTTTAAATTTAAATTTTTTTTTTATTGTTATCAGTAAGAAGTTCCATCGAAAGTAAAAAAAAAATTTAATTACCATAGACAAGTGCAATTATTCCGCGACGGCTTTATAGTGTAACATATAATTGGGTATGATATTTTATTACGATAATGGCGATGGTCGAATTAGTCTGCACGTTGACTACAAAATTAAAAATTTTCCTGGGTTCAACCACAGTTTCGGACTCGTAAAAACATCTCGCATTTTTTCTTATCTGCTTTTCTGTGTCTTTGTGTCAGTTGCTGTCGGAAGGTTTCAATGGCGAAGGCATAGTCACTGGTCACTGAACAGTGACGGCAAATCAGAATGCCCTCCTGCGTCGGTAGTGTGTAGCACCGGCGAAGTAAAATAATTACTAAAAATTGCTACTAAAAACGAAGCTTCAAAATTTAATACGTCTCCTTGACATCAGAGATGGTACAACACTGCTATAAAACCAAATAACGTGCAAAAAAGCACTGTTGTACGATAGTGAAGCTTCACCTCCTGTCATTAGTTACAGCACAATGCATCGCTTGTGTAAGGGTCATCTCCTGACTGCTGGTCCTAGATAAAAAAAAATACTTGTTTTAAATATAACGAAATATTTTCCACCTTAGACTTTTGAATGTCGGTCTTTTTCATCATGTCATTCAACACTATAAACTGGTTGATTATATTTTTAATAACCCTAATCTAGCAGCTGTCAAAGTTATATTTTGTAAAGGCCACCGCTGTCTACCTCCATAATACATTGAAATCTTGAGATTTCATTGGTGCACCCTTTAAATCTTAACATTACAAAAACTCTCTATTACAAATTTATGCATATATTTTCACAAGTAACTTACTTTTGAAAATGTATAGATTGGCTGCAAAATTTCGTCGTAAGAAAGACAACACAAGAAACAAAATTCATAGGAATTCTTAAAATATATATTTGCATAATCAACGCTGTTGCTGTTGATGGTATTACGTCTCAGTCTCAGTCTCAATGGTGATGAAAAGATACATATAAATATCAGTTTTTAAATATACAAAACCAAATACAAATTTTTATTTCAATTGTTATGATGCTATGCCAAAATTGATATGTTTAAATTTGTATATCTCCTAAGCACCTACTTAGAACCCGCGGTATTTTTTTTTTTGTCGCAATGTCTAAATTTTCTTGTGTTTTTTACTCCTCGTTCTCATATGTTTTTTTTTCCTGAAGTATTATAGATAAGATTAAAATTTCAATTTTCCCGCTTATTTACATAAAAATGGGGTTTTGCCAAAAGAAAAAATAAATACATATATATATATATATACATACATATATTTATATATATAGAAAAACATAAAAAAATTTATGTTATTATCCAGCAAAAAAGAAAATAAAAGTACTCCAAATATACGATACCAAAGAAATTATTATCATAACCAAATTGAAAATGTATTTTTTTTTCACTCGTTTCTCAGCAACTTGTTTCTTGTGAATGGATTTCAATAAGATACTAAATAGAAACTCCAGACAAGGTCTCCTTTTAAATTTCTTTATTTACATGTATTGTTATGCATAGAAATTTATTGCTGCAAAGGATGTTCAATAACGACATTGTTATTTTCTAAACAAAAAGTTGTTGTAAAAATTTTAGCAACGGGTAAACATTGGTCGCATTCACAACAATGTGTATCATGTAGTGATGTTACGAATATTCGTATTCGTATCGCCGACTATTTCCCTATTTTATGATAATCGCATTCGTGTCCTCGTGGACACGTGGTTGGCGATGGCACGATGGATGGTAGTCTGTACGTTGACTACAAAAACCATAAACAGACCGCGGTTCAACTACAGTTTCCGTCTAAAAATTATAAAAAAAAAAAAAAAACATCTCGCATTTTTCTGTTGTGCATTAGTCTGGCTTTGTGTGTCAGTCATGGCGTCTCAAAAATGGCACTTCTACGAGTACAAACAAACAAAGAACGTGCAAAAGCAGAGCTGTTAAATGAGTAATTAAGTTTCACCTCCTGTCGTTTCTCCTACTATCCCTTTCCTATAGTTCCAGCACAAGGCTTCGCATGTGTAGGAGTCATCTCCTGAGTGCTGGTTCCAGATAAAAAAAAAATCATAAAAAAAATAAAATAAAAACAAATTAAACAAAAATTTGAAAATATACTTGCTTTAACATTCTACTTCTCAATAATTGCCATTTACTAATGTAAATGTGATAGCACAGAAGTGAAATATATGAAATAAAAGTTGTAAAAGTGTATTTAATTTTTATACTAGTTGGCGTAAAAGTCATCACCATATCGATAGATGCTATAATTTCTGAAGATGGCAATCAGATCTCCTTTGATAGTTGTGAAGTAACAGACACAAAATAGGCGTCCTTAATCATGAATCCCTATACCCCTCGATCACGCGGAATAGTTGCTCCTTTAGTTTTGCGTAATAATTAATCGATTCCATTTACTTCCCTACGTATACACGAATAGGCAGAATTATCCCTTCTGGGGCAGCAAAAATCCGTGTATAATGCGCTGGGAGCCATTACGAACGACTACATTGAACAACAGCGCTATTAATCTATACTCAATGACTTTCTCTTTCTGCAAATGACAACAAGCCCAGGACTTTTGAAGCTCTCAAAGAGAATATCCAGCAGGAAAGCAGACTCCTATTGTGGGAAGGGCCAGAGTGATCCAAAATGCCCTAAAGCGGGCTCGTTATTGAAATTTTTGAAAGTTTTTTTCTCCGGTAGATATACGAGGTCTGTTCAAAAGAAAAGGTGAATTTTGTTTTCTTCGATTACATTGGCGTGGTGCATCATGAGTCCTTGCCAACAGGTCATACGGTTAATAAGGAATACTACAAGGAAGTTCTACAACGTTTGCGTGAAGCAATACGGCTCAAACGATCGGAATTGTGGAAAAAAAACTTCATGGTTTACTGCATCACGATAATGCACCAGCTCATACATCAATGCTTGTTCATGATTTTTTGGCCAAAGCCAACAGTCTAATCATGCCTCAACCACCTTATTCACCAGTTTTGGCCCCCTGCGACTTTTTCCTATTCCCAAAACTGAAGATACCAATGAAAGGAAAGCGTTTTGCCACAGTTGATGAGATAAAGTCAGAATCGAAGAACGAGCGGATGTCCATACCTAAAAGCGCATTTCAAAAAAGCTTCAAGATTGGAAGAAGCGCTGGCATAAGTGCATTATATCTGAGGCGGATTACTTTGAAGGGGACAAAATGGATATTGAAGAAAAAAGAAATACTTCTAAAAAATTTTCAAAATTCACATTTTCTTTTCAACATTTTTATATAAATATATATATTTTTATGCATATTTATAATGTTCTGAACAAAATGAAAATTATTTAAAAATACTTGGTTCAAAACAGAGTCCGCAGGAATTTCTTTAATGCTTGTATCTTTAAAGATACACTAGACATTTAAGGGTTAATTAATTGATAATATATTATTCTATGGATGCCCACTGTTAGTCGTTTCGACTAACCTTGTTACTTTTTCACCTCGTAACTTTTTTTTCGCTTTATATATCGTTTTAATTTTTTACGTTGAGAGAAATGATTTACTTTTAAAGCTGCTGTTGCCAAAAACGACTTGTCATGTGACTCAACCAATTACTATGTATGGGTTTTGTAAAAGTTACGTAGTCATAACGATTAACATTGGTAGAATTGCTATTTTTTGTGATCCAAATTACTGCTACGACAATAGCTAAACATGATTAAAGTTAAAGAATATTGGCTGTCTCATGATAATGAAGTGGTTTTTAGTGATTTTGAAAACGAATATATGTTCTGTCTGTACCAGAGGCACCACAAAATGCGAAGGAAGTATATGTGGGGAGCACAAAGTTGAGCTTTATGCCTTTTGTGAAAATCATTGAAATATAATTGTTTATCTACTCTCTTTACGTAAAGTAATACTTTAATTTAATTTTTTTGTTTTACTTTTTAAAAACACCAAGTGATATTACTAAGACCGAAAAAACAGCCAGTGATTATTAACAATAATAAAAAAAAACCAAACCCAATATACATACATGTTTTTAATTTTTATATTTAAAAAGACATACTAATATGCTTTTATGGTAATTTAAAAAATTAGGTGCAGCCGGAGGTTCCACAGAATCGATATTTCGTGTATGTTAATCGAATTGAGTTAATTAAAAATAAAAAATTTAACTACCATAATTTTCTGTGTTAAAGTAACTTCTTGAATTTATTTTAATTTTCAACAGACGGATTTTTTAGATATTCGCTTCTTCCCCGTTTTACATATTATTAATACGTTTTATTTTCTTACGAGTATTATGGACTTCTTAGTCATATTTTCTTTTCATTATTTTCTGGGCAATATTTTTTTTGTGTGACATTCGTAATAGTATTTATGTAAATCTTCTTAGATTTTGTTCCCCACCGCTGTTATTTCCAAAAGTCTCTTTATGACACAAATATATATTAGATATTTGTCGCACACATTAAAGTACGCAGAATATCCTCCGACGTAAAAATAATAATAATAATGTGCATTAAAACAAAAGGGTTAAGCTGTGATTATCTGTCGCTTAGTGTCACTTCATTCTTTATTTGCTTTTACTTTTCGTTCTATTATAGGTTTACGTCTTATGCTATATTTTTGTGCCATTTAATATTCTTTAAGCTGATTTTCTACTATTTAATCGCTACTTCAATTTTTTTTTTAATGAAACGAAAAAACAACAAATGGGTATTTAGTTGAAGTGCAAAAGCTTAAGAAATGTTTTAATGTTGCAAACACTTTTTTTTTTGCATTTACCAAACTTCTTAATTACGGAACAAACTAACATTTTTCTTACTGATTTGCCGTCATAATTAAGACGTGATCTGTCACTGGTTTTATACTTCAATTTTAGGGATTTTTAATACTGAAAGAGTGTGACATCAAAAGAATGTTACCAATAAATTAAATTAAAAAGTTTTTTTTTTACAAAAATCAGCTTGTCATCATTAAAATTTCGAATCCTTTATGATTAAAACTATTCTGAAATGTGTGTCAAAAATAACAAATTTTGGAGTTATTAGTCTGGTGAATAGATTTGATAGCTAGAATACTTAACCCTCCATTAGGCGCGTGTATTATATATGTATCTAATCCACACATCTTTAAGCAGTAGCCAATTTTAACTTAGCTTGAAACTATCATTTCCCGTTTCAGTAGCTGTCTATAATATACATACATAGCTACTAATTTTGTACAAAAATTAAGAGGCTAGACCCACGTTTATGCCGTTTATTTGAACTTAAATACGATTGGAGTAGAATTGTAATCGAAGCGCCTAATTACGTATCATTTTTCAGAGAGTGCAGAATTTAAAAGTTTGTCTATTGCAATATCAATGTAAGTTATATTATTCCAAAAATCTAATTATTTATAAATTTCAGTGTTTTCATAAAGTAGACACTATTCACTACCACAAGTATCTCAGTACAGGAAGTAGTATTTTTGTTATACATCGAAGGTAGCATTCTACAACTTGCTAAATATATCTGCAATCAATGCTACTTGCGCTTATAAAGATCTGCGTTTTGAGATCTGATTACATTGCAACGATTGCTTGGAAGCAAATTGAACTACGACCAACCATACCCAACGTGTGAAAAGAAGTGCGGCGTCGAGCCTGGCACCTACTTGGTACTGCCTCCACAACCCTACGCAAATTTGCTCAAGAAGGCATAACAAATTCACAAGAAGAACTTGCCAAAAATTTAGTAAATATGCATGCAAGGATCATATGATAGATTTGTACACCGCCTGTTTTGCAGAATAAAATATGCCCGATATTTGAACGGTGTTTACTCGTTTTTATGCCCATATTTTTTTAATACTCACTTTATATTAGGTATAACTAAAGGGTGGTTAAATTTCAAGGGCCGATGTTGATTTTGAATAAAACACAAACTATTTAGGAAATTATTGTAATTTTATTTTATTATGATATATTGGTATTACTCAATTATGTATGGAACAAAATATCGGCCAAATGGGCGCCGCGACCACGGCGGCACACCTCCATCCGATGGTCCAAATTTTCGATGACCCTGAGGCATAATGGAGGTTCTATGCCGTTAATGTGCCGAATTATCTCATCCTTTACCTCTTGAATTGTTGCTGGCTTATCGACGTACACCTTTTCTTTCAAATAACCCCAAAGTCCAACGGTGTCAAATCACATGATCTTGGCGGCCAATTGACATCGCCATTACGTGAGATAACACGGCCATTGAATTTGTTGCGCAAAAGAGCCATTGTTATGTTAGCTGTGTGGCAAGTGGCACCGTCCTGCTGAAACCACATATCGTCCACATCCATATCTTCCAATTCGGGCCATAAAAAGTTCGTTATCATCTCACGATAGCGAACACCATTCACAGTAACTGCCTGACCGGCCTCATTTTGGAAAAAATACGGCCCGATGATGCCGCCAGCCCATAAACCGCACCAAACAGTCACTCTTTGTGGGTGCATTGGTTTTTCGACAATCACTCTTGGATTCTCATTCGCCCAAATGCGGCAATTCTGTTTATTGACGAATCCACTGAGGTGAAAATGTGCCTCATCAATGAAGATGATTTTCTTCGAAAATTGATCATCCACTGATTGTGTATTGTTGGATTGTGTTGGATTGTGTATCTCTCCATGGTTCAAATTGAGTAAGTCTGAAATAGAGAAATGTCAAATAAAATTCGGAAAAAAGCTTGGCGTTTAGGTGTGGTTCACATTCAACATCGGCCCTTACAATTTAACCACCCTTTATTACTATGAAAATGAATTTGAATGTTTTTTTTTTATTAAACCCTTTAATTCTGCAAACATTTTAAAAACTTGCCATTAAACGGCTCAAAAGAACATGAATTAACTGTTTTAATGTTCTTATAACGAAAGTAAAGAAAACGCATGTCTAAATATATTTTATGCGTTTAAAATAATATAAATGAACATTTATCGGAAAAAAATATATAATTTTTTTTATGAAATATTACAACAGCCAAGTAAGTTGGACTACAAATGTAGTCCACGCGCCTAATAGAGGGTTAATAACGTGCGTTATTCACTGGATACGTGTAATAATGTTGTAAGAAATGAAACAATGAAACAAACTCTAGTGATTAAAGGTCAAAAATTGATCTTTCGGAAGGCTCACGTACCTTCATTTGTTTTTCGCTTTGTGATACGCAGTAACTTTGTTTTATCTGATAGAAGTTAAGGTATTGAAAAGTTGGAGGTTGTATGTGTCATTCGCTAAATAAATTTTGGCAGATCAAACATCGGCTCTTAAGAACTTGACTTGCTAGCGTAACTAGTAGTGAGATTCAGTAACATTTAACGATTCGACAATTGTTAAAATTTTCAATGTTTGAGGTTGCTTGCACTAACGATTGTACGATGCTGTAACTTGATGTTAACGATAGTTGATAAACATTGAAAGCTGTTGGTATCTCTCTGAAAATAAATGAAAAGCACAGAGAGGAACATTACAAACAGAATGCTTCGTATTTAAAATATTAAATATTTTATTTTAAATATTAAATATTTTCAAATATTTGTTTTATTTAGTATTTACTCGTTCATTACTTTGCAAAATGTAATTATTATTATTTATTTATTTATTTGTTTATTTTCATATATTTATATACACAACATTCAACAGTTTTTAGAAATACGTAGCAAATAAACAGGCATATGCTTTAATGATTTATTAATGATGTATGCATGTGCACAAACAAATATTTTAAAGCAGCACATATAGTTTTGTCGACAAAATAAACAGCACATTAGTTATTGTCGCAAACTTACCGATAACAGCTGACTTAAAGCAATAGCGAATATCCCTAAAAATTTTATTGACTGCAAATTCGATAAAATTTTGTTATAACCGCACTTTAACCCTAATCCAATTAACATGTGCCTTTCAGACACATCTTTCACTTTGAAGTGTTCTAACTTCTTTAAATTGAAGTCATGGTTCTTGGTGCTTCTTGAATTCGTACTTTGAATTATTTTATTTCTTAAAAAATAAATTAGATTTTCTTTAATTTCTATTTATTTATTTATTTATGTAAAACCACAAATATACTTAATCCTGTCATAATGTGTCTATCAGGCACGTACGACAACATTATGAGACAATAAATTAAATTACGGGGAATTCCTACTCAATTTTTATCATTCAATGTAAACTTACACAGTTTAGACAATTGTTGGCTAATTTTCAAAGAGAAAGTTGTAAAGCCGGGGCTTTTTCCCACAATGTCTAAAATATATTTATATGTAGACATCGAAACAATTATTGAATTGATTGATTTTGAAGAAACTATAAACCAAGATGAAGATTACGACAGTTAATTTTCGGAGGATGCGGATTTTATTCTACAATACAAGTACTGATTTGAAAAAAAAAAAATGCAAATAAGAGATATAAATTCGCAAATATAATATGCAATGGGTTTATATATGCGTCTGCAGCACATTTTGGTTGGATTCGTTACAAAGTTTATCGGACTTGATTATGGTTAACGATACGATTCTCTTAATAAAAGTTAGTGAATCGCACTACAGACGTATCCACCTTAATTTTAGTTTTGCAAGAAGATTTTTTTAAATACAACAAGACGTTTTAAACTCGCTTTTGTTAGCAATGAAAAAATGTCTTTTTTAAGAAAAAAGATTTACTTGAACTAAATACATACACAATTATATGCAGATATATTTCTTTTATTCCGTGTGGTTGCAAGTAGTTTTTTAATATATATTTTTTTCTTGGAGCAGTGCTTAGGAGAAATACTCTACATATGCAATGCGTTGCACTGGAACTAGATAGAAAGAGAGGAATAGTGTAGAGGATAAGCAGGTGGTGAAAGTAGTAGCAAAATAGAGCTTAATTCTTGCACAACTCTGAAATTGTATGTTAATTATAGTGTTTTAACACTGACTGGTTTTAAAGCAAATGTTGGTTTTACCATAAAAAATATATTTTCCTAAAGTTATCTTAAAATCTTTTTTGAATTGGTTTGAAATACAACCTTGATTTTCATGTACTAAAGGCAGTGCTACCAAGTTAAAAAATTGAAAACAGCTGGCAATTTAAATAAAAAATATAACTCAATAAAATAAAAAAAATAAAAATAAACAAAAATTCAGCTGCAGCAACAACAATAACAAAATGCAAACGAAAAAGGAGCTATTGGGTGGAAGATAATGAAAATATTCTCTTCGCAGGAGAAGAAGGGAGGAGAAAATAATTGGAATTTTTTTACACAAACTGTGCATCAAAACATGTGTGAGAAACTTATAGTGAGAACGCAAAATTAGCGTTAAAATCAGATTTTAACTTTTGGTGTGAAAACTCTATGACAGAGCAAAGTTGCGGCGTCTTTGTTATTAACTTTTAACGCATTATTTTGTTTGAAGCGAAGGAGGCCATTCTATTTATTAGTTCAGCGACGAAGGTGAGTGCTGTAGC
The DNA here is from genome assembly GCA_963924685.1 of Dexiosoma caninum. Lineage (NCBI taxonomy): Eukaryota > Metazoa > Arthropoda > Insecta > Diptera > Tachinidae > Dexiosoma > Dexiosoma caninum. Next base: position 27,531,988 of record OZ004725.1, on the reverse strand, counting down.
ACAGTAATATCAGAAAAAAAAACTTTTGACCGCGAATCGAACCCTGGTCCTTCGGGCTGTAGAGCACCCCCAAGTAGTTTTTTTTTATATTTAACAAACCTCTAAAACGAATAGTAATAATAAAAATTTTTTTTTTCTTTCATTTATCTTTAGTCATACCAACTTTACAATTAGATCTTGGTTCGAATCTTAATCCAGAAGATATTGAAGAAGGAGATGATGTGTATTTCGAGTGTAAAGTTCATGCAAATCCAGCAGCCTATAAAGTTATTTGGAAACATAATGTAAGTAAATATATTGTTTCTACTGTACTCGTATATTTATATATAAAATTTTGCATTCTATTGAGGTGTATATTGATTTCCCTTTATCGTAGATTCTATAACTGCAAATAAACATAAATTAAAATTAACATCATAAAGTTCTGTAGGTAAAGTTTTCTGTTATTTTTAAAAGGCCTTGATTGAAATTGCTTTTTGCATAACTGATATAAAAAACTTAAAAAAAAAAACAAAAAATACACTTGACAAGATTATATTTTATACAAAATGTTCATTTTGTTTTAATTGAGAATGACTTGAATTGTTATGTAATACCAGACAGATTGTTTTTAATACATATGCTTCAATGAATGGAAATCATGTTTTGTTTGCTTATAACATACACATAGAAAATTTTCTATAAATAATCGGAGCCATTGTTATGTATAATTGATATGAATTATTTAGAATTTTATTATTTATTTATCCCCTATTTTATTTGACCTTATATTGTTATCGTATGCAATAAATTATTCAGCAATGCAGGTCTTATTTTTATAAAATTTTTAATTTATTTATCAATATATTTTCTCGATATTTCGCTAATCCCTTGGTTAGCATCATCAGGAAAAATAAATTTTATTTTTCAAAAAAAATTTTATAAAAATAAGTTCTGCATTGCTGAATAATTTATTGCATACTTTCTTATTTGTTTAAATTTTTACAATATTTGTCATCAAAAAATACCTCAAGTATATTTCAAGTTAATTTACACCACTACTCTCTTCGAATTTGGGAAAAATTGTAAGCAATATTAGAATTGGGGAATTCATAAGGTGCGCTGTTAAGTCTTATTGTCTTAATGCCTTAGTAATATATTAAAGTTTTGTTAAAAAACAAAAATAAGAAATTGAAAATCAAATAAAATTGTTGGATGATAACTCATCAAATTTTCTAAAACCCTAAGAAATGCAGAGTGTTTTCTTACTCTTTCGTTTTTGCTGTTTGACATTATATAGACAACTCTTTAAAATATTTTAAGAAAATTATCATTGCCATGTGTCGAAAACTTAGTGCATTATGTGCAGAATTATGGTAGAAATTTTAAATATTTTATTGCCGTTTCATACATGTTTTTAAAATCCCATAGTAAATCAAATGTTGGAGTGCAAAACATAACAAGTGTTTTTTGTAATTTATTTTAACAATATTTCAAATTATTCGAGTCATGTTGATAAAACCCTCATCAAAAATGAAACAGTGTCGTGTTGATTGTCACCTTGGGCCTGGGTAATTAAGGTGAAAACAAATTTTGTAAGTCCTGTCGAAAACATATGCTTTTTGCTTTGCAAAAGATATCTTTGATCGACCATATTGACATTTTAACAGTTTAACAAAAAACGAAACATGCCTACATAGGAAACCTTTAAATAAATAACAACCTTGAACTTTGGTGTGTATTTAGTAATCTGAGCATACCTGTGTGCGATATATTTTAGTATGCAAAAAAGTAAAATGTCATCAGACTTACACATGCCCGTACACTGTATTTATTCATGTCAAGCTAATTGTAATAATATGTTGCTTAAATCGTTTTCTCTTTTCCCATTTCATTATTTGCCTGAAAATACAAAAAAAAAAAAAAATAGAAGCTACGAAAAGAGAACTTGTCATGCGAAGGTTAGTTAGTTTCAGTCAGAAGGGTCACATTTAAGGTTGGTTTTTGTGGTCCATTTGGGAATTTTGAAAAATTTGTTTTCTCTCTATTTCCAACTAGCATTGTGTTAGAAAGCATGGCTACTTTCAGTCCTTAACAAATTTTAATAATATTTAGTTTAATTCCTTCTATGGTGGAAGGTCTCATTTCCCTTCATATAAACGGAAATACACGAACATGATTACAGAGAGGAAAAGTAAAACGAAAGAAAAAAAATAAAAATAAATAAAAAACTAGTAAAACAAACACTATCATAAAACATTAGCCAACCACTGACAAGGGATTATATACGAAAAGATAGTGATAATGTTGAATATAATTTCAGTTGCAAATAACCTTGTTGTGAAATTGAGTTTAAATAAAAAAAAGTTGAAAGAAAAGAGAATGAATAGAAAAAATGGCAACCTGGTGACCACAAAAAAGTACAAAATTAAATTCAAAAACAAATTGAAAAAAAGTTATTTTAATTTAGGTGTTTTTCATTTAGCTGTATAAATAATTTAACAAAATTTCTATCATACAGTTTTAAAAATGTTAACAATTTTCGTTAATGTGCAAATATGTATGTACAGGGTCTTTGAACAGGGACTTCCGAACTTTGACAGTCTGTCATGTTAGTTGTTTAATTTATTCAGTCTATTTTGTCAAATCACCGTGGACGGCTACAGCACTCAACAAGTGCAAATAATAAAATTGTTTATTGTTCGTTGAACGTACCACGCGTTTCGCCCAATTTACGGTAGCCATAATCATCCCACCGAGAGGATTATTCGCAATGTGGTCGCTGAATTTGAGTCTACTGGTTCAGTCAAGTTGGTCAATTCCCGTATGTCGACGAAATGCAATATCTGCCGAAAACATTTCCACTGTCCATGAGAGTGAGCAGCAGAATGCGAGGTAGTTGATTTCACGCCGTCCACAAAAACTCGCCCTTTCGCACAACGCAACTTTGAGAATTTTGCGTCCTAACTTGGTCCTGCACCCATATAAAATTCAAATAACCCAAGAACTGAAGGTAAATGACCATAGACATTGACATATGTACGCTGAGTGGTCTTTTAAACATTTAGCAACTGAATATAATGGGCATCGAAAAATTATCTTCAGCGATGAGGCACATTTCTGAATGAAGGTGTACGTGAACAAACAAAATTATCGAATTTGGGACGATACCAATCCCCTTGATATCTTAGAGCTTCCAAAGCATCCCGAAAAATTCAGTGTTTAGTGGGGATTTAGCGCTGGCGGCGTCATCGGTTAAATTAATAATTTTTCTATAATTAATTTTTAAGAATATTTGCAGCTGGCTTTCATCGTTGCCTAATTTTTATAATTATATTTCTTGTATAGCAAAAATAAAGAAAATATAATATTGTATACTGCGAAGGAACATCGCCTCTGAAAATATTTAATTTTGAAAGTAATTAGTGAATTATATAGAGGCATAAAAGACACATGTATTTTTCTTAGTAGAATATAATTGTAATAACATTTATAAATAGATGTACATATTCCTTTTGTCGAGCATGTTGGAATTTACTGCGGCAAATAAAGCAATACGAATACGGAAAGAGTTCATTTAATACACAAATACACATTGGCACATACATATACACTATGCGTACATATTTAAGTATTTACCTGCACACTTAATTAAATAAAATTTAATTTTATTCTTCCATTTACTAGGTATTGCCTATTAACATTAGTTGATTTTAATAAACACAAAATATATATAAAACTTTTCTCTGTGTGTATGTGTGTGTGTGTGTGATAAAAAGTTTAAACATTCTTGTTTGAGTTACTTTATTATTTATTGAATTATTCATTAACATTGTCAATTAGCAAACGTGGCACGCAACTTGAATTAATTATTAGTTTGATTAAAGTTGTCTTCACTAACATCACCGGGATGGTGTCTGCCTATCGGTTGTTATTTGTATGAATATTAAATTTTTGCAAAACAGAATTAATACAGTTTCTAAGGCACACTAAAGGGAAGTGAGAGAAATAAAGAGAGAGAGAGAGAGAGAAGAAAAAAGGATATACCCGCTCTAAATAATACAGAGTGATGCAAAATAATGTAATAATTTGAACCGGTTGCTATTTTCCGCCCAACACGACGAATTTGTCGGTAAAAATTCTTAAATAAAATTCGGTAAAAATTCACTAAGTAAATTCGTCGTACGAAGCATAATAACGACGAAAAAAATGAAAATTATTGTAATTGATAAAGTTGTTTGCTGTTGTACAAAGAAAAAAAAATATACAAATAATTTTAAATTTTAAGAAAATCTTTAAAATAACAAATAAGATGTTTATTATAGTAAAAGTTGTTGTACATAAATGTTTTGTAAATTTGCCAAGACACCAATTAGTTGGATTAAATTATTTATAAAGAAATGGTTTTTATATGTACCAACTGTTAGTTCGACCATATTTCAACAATAAACGAATAACAATAAGAAAAACACAAACATTACCAAAAACAAAATAGTTCAAATATAATTATATAATTAAAAACAAAAACAAGTATTAAAAAAAAATTAAAAAAAATTATATTTAAATTATATGCTATAAAAAGAAGAAACAATTCTTAAATGAGCACCAATTTGTTCGCTGTTCCCCAGCGTAGGGAATAAAAATAAATCTATTGAAGAGTTCACTGCATATGGCGTATTTCTGCCGTCGCATTGATTGAATGTATTTTCATATTTTTGTTTTATCTAGGACAGAACTCAGGGGGTGACGCCTACACAAGCGGTGCATTGTAGGGGTCTCTGATGTCAAGGAGACGTATTAAATTTGGAAGCTTCGTTTTTGTTCGTTTTTTCATGCCAAGAACATCAAGGGCTTCTGATTCCTCAACATTTATAACACCCATGCGATAGTTTTGTGCAGTCACTATTCAATTAATCACTCATATTCTGCCTCAACGCCGTGATCATAGTCGATGTAGATCAACGACGTTGTGAGTATGATTGACAAATGTCTCAGCAAAAGAGTGAAAAGGGTTGCAAGTTTGACATTGATAGTCATTAAGAAGGATAAAAAATAGGGTAGCAGAAAGAATGGAACCTTGCGGTACCCCTGAACTTATCTTGAACTCGTTAGATAAGACCCCGTCTATAACAAATCTTACAGCGCTATCCCTGCGAAATCTCAATATAAATCAATAAGTTTGGATAAAAGTGCCCCATACAACACTCAAATTTATTCATACATACATTTTACATTTGTTGAGGAATATTCGGTGCCAAAAATTAATCGTTCGTTGCAGCTCTATTACCAGCATTACTGATTATTGGCAAAATTTTTTGTTTTCGGTTTTAATGCGGCGTCAATTTCGTTATCATTTTTGTGGTGGTTATCGTGTTCCAAGTGCTCGAACAATTAAGATTGCCAGAAACAGATCTCGCACTTACCACTGCAAACCACGGACCAATGTTTTGTCAGCAACGATTTAAAAGCCGTAATACGGGCGCAATTATACATTATAATATTTTTCAATTAATGCCATCAAAATTACATTTTCAAATAAACATTTTACGAGACCATACATATTTCTTTTTTTTTCATTTATATAAAAATAGTTGAAGTTCAAAATATGTCATTACTTTTGCGCCACCTTCTATAACAATTTTGAGCAGAATTTTAAGAATATTTTGTTATAATAATTATGTATGTATATATATGTGTGTTGGTATTTTTCTATGTCAAATAAATATTGAAGCAACTAATTATTATTTTTTTTTTAACAGAAGGTGTTAATGACAGGAATTAATTAAATTCTTTATAAATTACAACTACCAAAATTTTAGCAAGAAAATCAGTTTGTTGGAAACCCCTGTGTAATACATATATTTTATTGAGGCATTCCATTTAAAATTAAAGTTTTAACATTTTTTACGGTTGCGAAACTTAAATAAAATCTTTGATTAAAAATATTAATTTTCATAAAATTAAATACAGAAATAAAAAATCAACAATGAGTTTGGCAACGCTTGCAGCTACAAATTGAAATATAAACGATTTTTATTAGAATATTTATGTGGCAGGTATATGGAGCCCATAATAGGCTCGTAGATGATGTACAACATTGATTTATTTACATTTTCATCAATGCTGTGCAGAACGGCGCCTACAGCTTTTTCGTTTGGTATCCTAGAGCATGCGAATTAATATCTGGAGCACCTAATGTGTTAACAATATATCGTAACATGAATTAACAGCACCTTTAGAAGAGTTTCAAATGAGTTTTAGAACGAACACAAAATAAGAGCTGTTTGTGCTGTTGGCGTTTGCATGTTGATTCTCCAAGACTTAAGTCCTGTGTTGGAATCCTATTCCAGCCATTAAACATTTATTTAGTATACGAGAATATACTTCATTTTAGTCTAGTTCCAAACATTGTTTCAATTTCAACAAATGTATCGAAACTGTAATCCCATTCTATTATATAAAAGCAACCCCAAATGTTTATAAACAATTAAAAAAGTTTTCGTTATTGTTAACAAAAATTAAAGACGATGAAACAAGTTACAATTAAAGTCATTATCATTAATCAAGTCTGCTAAATGTTCGATGTCATTATTCCCATTTGCCGAGCACCATATTATTTAATTGATATTTAACCTCTGATACTGTAAGATGCATTTGATTTAATTAGTATTTGTGTGTGCGTATATGGGTGTGTGTGTTTTTTTCTTTTCTTTTGTAATTAAATTACATTGTGCATATTGAACGGTAATTTAACACATACTTCGCCACAGAAATAAAAGAAAATTTGTCGTATATTTTTATTTTTATTACAAGCAGTTTAATTCTTTTCTTTACTTTTATGAAAAGAAACACAAACAAAAATATTTTCCGAGTAACAGAGACAAAATTTACTGAATGATAAGCAAATTTAGGCATTAAACACATAAAAAACAACAGGCTGCAGGCTACAAAGATCACAAATGTAGTTGCCTCTTTACAGTAGGCAGCTCAATTATATACAAAACGTAAGCAACACGAATGTAAGCTTAAGGTAGCGATACTAATTGAAATTTTAAATATTTGTGTTGTATATTTTAAATTGTTGTGTTTTTAGTTCCTCGGAAATTAATTTTTTTTTATATTTTGTGTTCTCATAACGCTGTCCTGCTATGTGGAGTATTTTTCACTTTACGAAGAAAAAAAGTTTAAAAAAATGGCGACAATTGAAAATAATGAAATGCACTGTACAACAAAGCATAGAAGAAAGGGGCATTGAAAATAATTTAACTGAGGAAAAAGCAATTTAGTGTATATATGTCAAGCGATGGCCCAGGTACAACAAAAAGGTTCACTAGAAAACCAAAGATCCTGAGTGCGAAGTCAGTATTCGAATAAGTAAGAAAATTTTTACGCAATTTTCTGTTGTGCATTAGTGTGTCGCCCTTCAACCTGGGTATTATGTAGCATCATCGGCGAAGAAAATTATTTAATATATATGCCAACTAAACACAGTTTCAGAATTGAATACGAGTTCTCAAGATCAGAGGAGCTGCAACATTTTTATGGCATGTACAGGAGAGGGCAATAAAATTGGGGACGGTAGGGAAGCCAACTCTATTGACTCCCTTGAGCTACGGCGCAATGTGGAGTGTGTTTTTTTATTCCATCGTTACCATAATGGGATGTGTTCTAATAAAATCAGGGAACTTGTTCCTGAAACCCGTACATTCATGTGCACAACGCATTCATCATTAGGTTTGGTTTGGTAGGCAGGTCGCCGGTGAAAATAAAGAGCCCAGCCCACTTGAGTGCAATTCTTCATGGTCCCATTGGGATACCTTCGATGAAGAAGAGATAGAATGAGCATACAATAAATCAGAGGAGAGATGGATCACTGGACAGGGATGCGATCATTAAGGGTATATCCATTTGTGGTCGATTTGGCAGCAAATCGCACTACTCATTAAGAATAACTCGTATGTAGAATAAACTCCCTGTAGACATCTTTCCTGTCACTTTTGACGTGGTAAAATTCAAACCAAATATCTATAAACACAACTCCCTCTATCCTTCTTTCCATAACCCCATTTCCTAGTTCCAGAACAATGCATCGCATATGTAGAGATCATGCCCAAGATATAAAGAAAACAAACTGCAAAGCAGAGTTGTAAAGATACTGAACTTTTCCTCTGTCTATATCTTCTCCACTTGTCATCACTATCTGCAGCTCTGCTTTCGCACGTTCTTTTGTTTTTATACTCGTAGCAGTGCTGAAGCTTCGGTTTAGTAGCCATTTTAGTAATTATTTTACTTCGCCTGTGCTACACAATACCGACGAAGGAGGGCGTTCTGATGTGCCTGTGGACTGGATACAGCTGAAGCCGTTATTGTTCAGTGAAACCTTCCGACAATAATTGACACAAAGACAGACAAATACACACCAGAAAAAATGCGAGAAGTATTTTTTTTTTTTTTTTTTTTTTAAGAGTGTTTAAGAATGGGTTGAACGCAGGAAAAATTTTTCGATTTTTGTAGTCGCCATATTTAAATCACATAAAAATGGTGATGGATTACGTTGATTACACGTTGTCTAAAAGAGCAAAAGTACTGGGTGCGACCCCAGTTTCTGACTAAGTCATAAAAATATTTTTTTTTTCTGATGTGCATTAGTGTGCCTTCTTTGTCAGTTGTTGTTGGAAGGTTTCAGGGCAAAGGCATAGACACTGGCCATTGAACAGTAACGGCTTCAGATGATACCAATACACAAGAATATCACAGCGTCGGTAATATGTAGCACAACGAAGTATAATAATTACTAAATTGTATACGTCTCCTTAACATCAGAAGCGCTGCAACACTCCTATAAACACAAAACCTTCAATTACAATTCTGCTTTTGTAGTGAATCTTCACCTCCTGCAACACATCTGGGTAATATTGTTCTGGCTATACTTTTCCCATTAATTAAATAAAATAATGTTTTGACTCTGATGTCTTATTCTAATGACAATACTAGAGTTGCTGATTGTCGGTTATAAAAATAGAAATTAACTTAAGTTTGTAACTGCAACAGCGGTGGTAGTCATACAATAGTAACGGTAGCCTGTTATGATCTTTATATTTTAAAGCTAAAGCACTGTCTGAGTTTTCGTCTGATGTAAAATTTGGAATATCGTTTTTCATATTAAATTTTTAATTTTTCTCTGAGCTCAGTTGAAAATATACATTAATCTATTTTCTTCTAATATACAATATACATATTCTATTGAAATCAAACGAAAACCCTGGGAGTGTAAAGTCAGCTTTGACAATTATGGATATAAAAACAAATTTCTACAACTCAATTTATTTATTAAAAAGCTCTTAATTTTTAATGTATTTACAATTTTTAACGTTTGAGACCAAATAATACTCGTAAGTAATAAAATAACATATTTTTACGCTCCTATTCATTTAATATTTCTTAAGATTTTTATAATATTAGATCTGCTTTTGTGGTATCAAAATAATCGACTTAATAGAAAACTAGATTTAGTTTGAAACAAATTGTGTTTTGTGGCCTGCTTTCGTCTATGTGTTTAATGCGTTAATTCCCTAGCCATTGTACGACTGAATACATTCATACTCAATTTAAATGAAGTTTTTGTTTTAGTTTTTTGGCGAGGAAAATTTAAGTCAAAACACAAATGTAGAAACAGACATGCATAATTGAATTTTTGCTTTCATTTCTAAAGTCAATAAAGATTGAAAGGAGCAAATGATACACATACACACACACACCCGTCAGAATATAAAAAGGAAAAGAGGGAGCAGCAAACAAACAATAAGAAAACATTAAAATGAAGAGAAATGGCAAAAATTATTTTGTGTGATAATGCAATTGTATGTGTATGAAATAATTTTTACACACTGATACAAACTAGCACACTCGTTTATGTTCATGTTCTTGTTCCTTCACTCATTTACTGTGAAAATCCATACGAATAAAAAGATTTTTTGCTAGAAATGTAGTTAAGCTTTCAAGAACGAAAAAAAGTTATAGTTTTTATTTCTCTTTTGTTGTTTTATTCATAGAAAAGCTAAACAATAATTACCATACTACGAAAGGGTTTATACTCAATAATATGTATGTGGGTAATAATACGAGGGCAGTAAAAGTTGTAATATTTATTTAAAGTACTTTTATATGTTTTAATGTTTGGTGTGACTTAAATCTATCCCGTAGTAAAAATATAAGTAATAACATTGATTTTTTACTACACGTACCACTTTTGTACGAATAACATATTCATAGCCTCTAAATGATCCATACAATTCAAAATAATCTGCACCTAAAATTTACTGAAATTCTAATTAAAATAAATGAAAATTTACTGCCGTATTTATAAAATGTTTTATTTTTATAAATAGTTTATAACACAAATTTCCATACAAAAGTCAATCAATATACCTTCTATAAAACCCAGAAATTTTTATGAATTCGGCAGTTTGTTTTAAACCGGTCTACTTATTGTGCATTTAAATTTAACGAAAAGTTCATTTAATTTTTAATGGTATAAAATTAAATGACTTAAACCCTTTAAAAACAATTGTTTTTTACTTTGATTTGTTTATTTATAAACAAGTTTTATTATAAACAAGTTTTATTATAAACAAGCAATGACCTCAGTAAAAGTTAAAGATATTTTCCTTTGTCCTTTTTACTACCAAATAATCAACGTCAAGTTCCGTAAAAACAACAGATTTTTGCTTTGTTTTTTTACAATTCGACTGAGGAATATATAATTAAATAGAATACAAGCATAAGAATATTTTTTTTATCACTTATAAATTTATGTCTGTCGTTTGGGCGGGCTCTTTATATCATTTTTAGACATTCAACAAAATAATTTCAAAGAGCAAGGAAATTTCACATGTTTATATAATTATTCCCAAAAATTATTTGACAATTATTAAATATTTTACAATACCAAGAACAAACCAAAGTTCCGTAAGAACGATTTAAACCAAAAAAAAAATTTTTCTCTTTTATTTTATTGATTTTAATGTACCAAAAACAGAAACAAAGAACAATATTGAAAGCAACCGAAAATCCGTATTAATCTGTTCCTTGTTTTTTAAATGAGTATCAGAATCAGTTAAAAATTAAACAGCTTAAAATTTTGAATGTTTATTTGTAAAAAATTACTGAACAAAATACTTCCGGAATAAACTACAATCCGTTACTGTAATAATTTTGTGAATGTCTGAGAATATTTTGCACGAATTCTGAGAAGAAGTAAATCTATAGTTTAAATCGAGTAAAAGAACCCAACAAAACTGAAAAAAAAAATAAATAAAATTTAATAAAAAATTTACTGACATTAGATTTCGTATTATGGGCTTCTGAGCACCACATAAAACAAAATTTAAATTATATTATTAATTGACCTTTTTAATTATATTTTTTGAAATATATTTATTAAGCTTGAGGTCTTTTTTTATTTTAGTTTGTTTTATTATTCCATTGCATATAGCGAAACTTTTAAAGTAATTGTCCGATTGCCTACGTAAAAAATTCACCCATTAACAAATTTGCATGAACGTAATTACTTGAGTTCTTGCTGGTTTTTTTTATTATTTTTCTTTTATATTGTAAACAAGGCTGCTTCTTTGTCTTTATTTAATATTCTGTGCATTTATTTTAGTTTTGTTTTCCAGCAAAAAATTCACAAGAACATTGTTATATACAAATGAACTGAAAACATTGTGTTAAGTAAACAATTTCTAAGTTTAGCGCAAAATAACATAAAATGGAAAAATTTCTATAAAAATGATCATTACTAAAGCATGGTGATAATAAAATGAATATATTCAAATATAAATGCAAATTTACTTGCATACATGCATACAATTGTTTGCAATGTACATGGGAAAACAATAACGTTTAGTATAAAAATGTCTGTAATTATTTATATTGACTTAAAATACGCCGCGTTTACAATAGTGTTGAAGAGAAAAGAGAGATTCAACGAGGGATGAAGGTAATGGCAAAGAGAACAGGGGAAAGGAGAAACATATTATATTTAAAGTTCTATAGTAGGCCAAGGTTGGGTTATTGTTCACTCAGATGTTGGCAGCTGAATTTGAATTTCGTTGGGGGAGTTTGGAAAAGGTTTAGTCTAGAAAGAAAAAAAACGAAACAAACAGATGTTATTTTATGCGCAGGGTACTCAATATCCTTGAGAGTGGTAACATACATTTTACTGATTATTGTTTCAGATGTTTTTATTAGAGACATCAAAGCTGTTAATAGAAATTATATCATCAATGAATCAGCAATTATTTTAATGGATTTTTTACGCATAATCTATACAAATATATTTCATTTGGGAAAAGAAGAAATTACAAAAAGTTAAGGTATGTACACACGATTGTCATATAGTACAATATTGTAATAAAACGTTCAACAACCTTGTGAAGTCACAATTGCCACAAAATGTATTGCCACAATTCTGACAATCGTGAGAACACGCTTCATTTCTATTGACACGTAATTGCCACACATTTTACAGTCATTTATTCTTGTCAAATGTGCTTAATTTAGTGCGAATTTTAAGCGAATTCGCTAAATCGGTATTCTGAAGGTATAATGGCCTTATTTAATTTTTCATCAATATACTGTATCTTTTTCTTTTCGTTCAGATGAACAATAACCAATAGAATAGATAAACTTAAATAAAATTCATACAATTTAAGCGTGTTATTTTTCCTTAAACGAAGACTTTATGGTAATCGCAAATACGCCGAGATAGGGATTTATATTAGAATTCAAACTACAATAAATATCTGCCAAAGTAGGTAACGATATCTGTGCTGATGAGAGGTACGTTTATACCTTGATATACAATTTTTTGAGAATTTCATGCACCATAGAGCCGCTGTTCTCATTCGTAAATTTATAATTTGCTGTCTTTGAATATTTGCTATACTTGAAGTAGCAGAGCTGAATTCTATCACATGATTCTCATATGGGATTGAGTTGTATAATTGAAGTTTATAAGATTAGCTGATGGTTCAGTTTCATCAAATTTACAAATAAATCTCAATAGACTCGAATTTCGTTTCTATCAATTTCCTTACGAAAGGTGAATTTCTGTAAGTAAATTATTTTCTTTTCATAAATTTTTTCCGCTTTAGCTGACAACCTCAATCACTCAGTATATTTTGCTATTAGGCTTCTCACAACAAATACATACATACATGTCAAGAAAATATTCAACTATCTAGTTGGTATATGATAAAATAAATCTAATTGAGAAATTCAACTAATCGAAATTAAATATATTAAAAACAATAGTCCACAAATTTATTTACTAAAGATTTATGGAAATTTCCATATATTTATAAAAAAAAAATAGTTTTAAGCAGCAAATTTCTTCAAATATTTTTTGCATTGAAATATGAAATGCATTGCATTTTATTTTCTATTAAATTTATATAATACAAAACTGATCTACCCATTAGCATACCTATCATACCAACTTGTCATTCTAATACTGCATCAATGGCTTTTACTCGCAAATATGCGACAAATGGTAGTCGTGTTTTCATTAAAAAAAATAAATAAAATAAAAATAAACACACACAGCATCAAAATTTAGTTGCAAATCTAGCGAAAATGAGTTCAAGGATTTAAAGTTCTGTATCTTTATAACTTGATAATGGCGTTAAAAAAACAAGCAAGTGCACTTAAGTTCACTCAAACCAATAAATGCCAATACGAGTTCGCACGCTTAGTAACGGGTGAGATATTTCGATTTTAGATTTTCCACTGCATAGTTTTGGGGGCAGAGTAATTTGCCTGATAGAGATCACTGTTTATTAATTAATTAATTTTTTTTCTGCCAAAAATTATATATAAATAATTATTTATTGTTAATTTAAAAATAATTAAAATGAGTATGTAAATCGAATAATGATGTTTATGGCCATACAATGCGAAAGGTAAAGTACGTTTTTGTGTTTTTTTTGGATTATTGTACTCATTTTTCGAAGACAGGCGAATTAATATTATTTAAAATATTACAACAACAAAAAATCCGTGTCATGAAGTATAATTTTCCTGAAGTGTAAATCCGTATTCTTAGAAGTATAACAATTTACAAAATAAATGATAGGAAATCGGCATGAAATCTCTATGGCATTCGAAATATGTTGCAGTTTTTGACATAAATAATTTTTTAAACTTAAAAACGTGACATAGAAAATACAAATATTTACTTAAATATTGATAAGAATGTTTTTATTTGCAAAAATTTTTTCAAACAAATTCTCTGGCAAAATTTGATTATTAAAGCTTTTATAAATCTAAAATATTTTTGGGAATATTATAATTTCATGCGAAATGTTTTCTACATATAAAATCGTTTGGTATGAAATATATGTGACAGCGATGTCTCCGTAACCTCTTGTCATTTCTGTATTTTTTTTTTTTTTTTTTTTTTTTTTTATCTGGGACCAGCACTCAGGAGATGACTCCTACACATGCGAAGCATTGTTCTGGAACTATAGGAAAGGGATAGTAGGAGAAACGACAGGAGGTGAAGCTTAATTAATTATTTTTGCAGCTCTGCTTTCGCACGTTCTTTGTTTATACTCGTAGTAGTGCTGAAGCTTCGGTTCAGTAGCCATTTTTATTATTGTTTTACTTCGCCGGTGCTACACAATACCGACGAAAGAGGGCGTTCTGATGCGATTGTGGATTGCTATCAGCTGAAGCCGGTATTGTTCAGTGACCAGTGACTATGCCTTCGCCACTGAAACCTTCCGACAACAACTGACACACAAAGACACACTAATGCACATCAGAAAAATGCGAGTTGTTTTTTTTTTATAATTTTAGTCTGAAACTGGGATTGAACCCAGGTGTTTTGATTTTGTAGTCAACGTGCAGACTACTTCAGACATCGCCACCCTCACTCACTGTTTGGTGTGGTATTTGGGCTGATGACGTTATCGGTCCATATTTGTTTGAGAATGAATTTGGCCAGGCTATGATGGCCAATGGTGAGTGCTATAGATCGATGATTGCCAACTTCTTTTGGTTTGATAGAGAAGTAGTGGCGGACATTTGAAGGATGTGTTTTTTTTTGCGTGTGAGGTAAAGTTAAAAATGCCTTCGCATTGTCAGAGATCGTCGTCAGCTGAGTCCAGGGCTGTTACCACTAAAAAATTCCCTTCCGGTTAAATTCTACAAATATAGGTATTTGAAACGATTAAAAAAATTTCGGTAATATCTCACACACACATTGTTTTATTTAAATATAAAAATAGGAAGCTGCTTCTGAACCCCGGCTCAATATAAAAAAAAAATACTTGGAACTCTTTCTAATTGTAGGAGACCTGTTAACCTTTTACTTATTGACATGAAAAAAATAAATATAGTGAAACAAACTGTTAAATATTTTCCCTATGTTCAGTGCACATCTTATACGACCAAACTAAATGTTATATTTAAGCATAGAAACATTGATATTGAAAGGGGATTTCCTAGTTTAATTGCGGTTTAACTATTATGCGGGATTTAAGTTAAGCAAAATGCTTTTAACATACAAGTGTTTGAATTGTTTGTAAACGTGGCTGGTACATTTATTTAATTTCTCTTTCAGACGGCAAAGGCAATTTAACTAACAAGAATATAAAGTTTCTTTTCAATGTTCATGGTTGTTTATGTGTATAAAAGTGTGTGTTTATATGTGTTTATGTTAAATTTTATTGGTTTCTTTTATTTTATTTTGTTTTTTGTTTTAAAGCAATTTTTTCTATCACAAAATAATAACGTTTGAATTGTTAAAACGTTAAGGAAATAATGGCTGGTTGACTTTGGCGAGTATAAGAGGGTCATAAATTTTATGCAATCTGTTAGTTTTTTGTTTGTTCGTTTCTATGCTTTTTGTGCATTTTTTTTTTAGAAGGTGGTTGCTGTTTGTTAGTTCTGTGTTTTGCTTGTACTTTAATTGTTGCTTTTTTCATGTTAACGTTCGTTTTTTTTTTTTTTTTGTTTTCTTTAATTTTGTTGTTCAAGTGTATGCAATTATTTTGTTGCAAAGTTTAATTATGGCGCAATTAACAGCATTAATTGCATTAGGCGTAAAATACAAATAAAAAACTAATTACACAGAAACATGTGCGTAGCTAAAGTAGTTGATTGGGAAGGCGGCGTGAAATAACTCTCAGATGAAATAAGTCACAAGGAAAAAATTAAATAAGTATCAACAAATGTTCATACAAATGTGGGAGTGACATCATTTGGCACTTATTTAATTTTTTTGGGAATTATTAAATTTTTTGCCCTGGGATTTATTTCGTAATGAAATTACACACAAATGAAATAATTCCCAAAAGAATTTCATATGCGAGTTATTTCAATTTATTTTGTTTTTAGGTCTTCTTTCATTTGCTTTGGGAGTTATTTAATTGTTGTGGAAATTATTTAATTTTCAATTATTTGCAATTTCTTAAAATATTTCAATTAAATCTAGTTTATGGGCGCTCACCAAATTAGAAGAAAACTTAATATGGCCCCGAAAGCGTTTGTTAGCGAAGCCGGCAATCGGTATACCATCGAGGAGGAAATCATTGAACCCGGCCCAAGGCCGGCTAACCCTTTTGTTACCTAGTGCACTTTGGTAACATTTTGATTTAATTTGTTATTGGGGGTTTTTGCTTTCTTTTTCGGCCTTATTTCATTTCTATTTAGTGCTCCGATTTTGGAAGTTATTTCATTAATTTCATTGGAAGTTATTTTATAATGAAATAACTCCCAAAAAGAAATGGGATTTATTTAATTTTTTGTTTGGGTACTGTTTTATTTTCTTTTAAGATTTACTTAATTTCTGCATTTATTTTGGGATTTGTTTCATTGGGAGTTATTGCACTAACACTTAATTCACTGAGCCGATTGGGACGATACTCAAAAGATCATAGATGTTCATCTTTAAAATATTAAAAATACCTAACGCTGCCATAGTTGCACAATATGACTGCTGGAAAGCATTTGAACATGTTGTGTTATATTACGTTGTGACTTGCAATGCACCAGTAAACACAGATCTGCCCACAGTAGAAATAATGTTGTTCGGAAAAGTTATTTTTGACGGAAGACGATTCTACTATTAATTTCCCCTCCTTTTAAATTATTCGGCCGACGTTGCTGATCATTATTTAACTACTGATAATTTAATTAAAGTGATTGCAATTAAAATAGGTATTTTAAATTATAAATAAAATGATTTGTTTAAATTCGTGCTTAATTAAAACAACAACATTAACATTAACATGTAATTGGCATTCATAATTGTAATTAATAAGAAAATGGTATTTACAAAAAGTGCACTAAAGACGAAAAAGTGTATATGCAACTGATATCAAAGCGAATAGCAGCCGTGGTCTTGCAGCAGTACTTTTCGAGAAGAGCACGTAAGCAATTTAAAGGCAATTCCCATACTGAGGGAAATTATGCACTGACGATATGGTATGGTAAATTATTCCAACAACTTACTGAGATGCTGTTTCTCTAAGACAAGTAATAACAATTTTGATTGGTTTTCAGCAAAATTTTGCATAGACCAGTACTACTTGTGTTACAGAAAAACCAGCTAAGAGACGAAAGACAGCTGTTGGCTCCCGTTATTTTTAAGTTGTTTGTTAGAGCGTGGCATAAAGCGCTTATGTCAACACTTATTGCCTTTGGTAGCAATGACGACTAGACATCGTCCTATATGAGCTGTTATAGATTGGATTTGATCAAACTAATTCAGAATAAATTCAAAGGGTATCGCAAGTTTCCGTACATTCTCCTAATATATTTGAAAATCCAACTTCCAAGCTTATCCATTACATTGCAGATCATTCATATGCTTTCGATAGCAGAGCAAACATGCTAGGTTTCCTTTTATGGTTAAGAGGCAGAGTATGCATGATGCCCTGTATCGGCTTCTTGTGACAATCCTTGCTTGGGGTCGATTTCAACACCACAACAGCCAATGTTATATGCTTACGGTTAATGTAGCGTCGTTTATAGTACTGGAGGGTATGTTAATGAATTAGAAGCTTTTCATTATCTTGTAATGAAAGTTCAGTGTGACGTTCGCTGGACTAACCGCATTTTGCGTTTCAAAATAAGCAACCAAATGCTTTTGCTTTCTAAGACAGTATAAGAGATGCTTCACTCCACTTACTGCATGTATATCCGAGTGAGAAAGAAATGTAACTCTCATGCGATGCTTTAAAGTATATTTTTAAGCTACTCGACCGCGTACAAGAGAGAGCGAAGAGGCTTTTCAGTGACAGTGTCTAGCTGTTTTATCGCTATTTCAATGTAATGTCTGCCACTGATATCAGAGAACTACGCACAACAAAATTTACCAGTGAATTGCATTACGCATTACTTAAGAATTTCGTTTTTTAGCCACAGTGTTTTGCCTGCAGAATTATTCCCTCTCCATGGCGCTGTTCGCTGTTCGAAAATTCAAAAAGAACGTGTACAAACACGACTCCATCTATTCTCCTCCTCAAAACACATTTTTCTAATTTTTTCTATCTTGGACCAGCACTCTGGAGATGACCCCTACACATGCGGTGAATTGTGCTGGAACTAGTGGGAAGGGGATAGTTGGAGAAATGACAGGAGGTGAAGCTTCACACCATCAGACACATCTGCTTTTACATGTTTTCTGTTAATAGCAGTGCTCTGATTTCAAAGGACGTATTAAATTTCGAATCTTCGTTTTTAGTGGGCATTTCTAATTTCTAATTATTTCACTTCGCCGATGTTACACAATACCAATGAATGAGGGCGTTCTGATGTGCCTAAGGATTGGATACAGCTGAAGCCGTTACTGTTCAGTTACCAGTGACTATGCCTTCGCCACTGAAACCTTCCGACAACAACTGACACAAAGCCACACACATGCACATCAGAAAAAATGCAATATGTTTTTATGAATCTGATTTTGGGGTTGAACCCAAGAAATTTTGGTTTTTATAGTGGACTACTTCGACCATTTCCATAAAATTATTGCATTGTACTTAAAAGAATGCTTCAACTTGCTGAACATTTTTTAAATTTATTTTATTTAATTTTATTATATAAAATTCTAAGGTTCTCCACATACTGTGTCTTCTTCTCGCAAGACTGTGCATTTTCCCAATATCGCAGTGTTTTGTATTCTAGAATATTTTCTGTTTTCTTTGGCGATAAGAAATTATAGTGATTTTGCTTGTGCAAAGGATATAAAGTCTTCAAAAATTTCTGCTTTAACAGGAAATTAGTTAATATAACTTTAACCTAAAATTGCGTTTCGTTTCTAATCACGTCACTCAGGGCCACCTGCGCTTTCTTAACGAAACACATGTATTTATTTCGAAACTATGGTAGAAAGTTTCATGTGAATATAAGGAAAAAATGCCTTAGAAAACTTTTTTTTTAAGTTCCTGTTTGTCATACACAAAGTTAACTCCATTTCTGTCAGAAATATATGTTAAAAAGAAAGGAAAATTAATAAAAGACGAAAAAAAAGCAAAATTAGTTTGTGTATGGTTTTCTTAACTTCAACATGGCTAATGAGTATTTGACTATGCCAACAGTTAATGTTGTTTTATTCTTCATACATTTGCTTTTTTCACATTTCCTATTTCCTTGTTATATTGTTGCCACACACAAAAACATGACATAATTGACCCCTATTGTGTGGAGTTCTGCTCCGAAATACAAACCAATTTAACATAATACTTCACGTATGGCCCCCGACCAACCTGGTTGTTCTCAAGCATGTTTGACATGGTATGTTCATGTGGATGTGTAAGTGTTATATGTGGATGAAGGTTTGTTTTTCTTTTAGAAAAATAAGTTGTAGTTAGGGGTGTGTGCGTGTGTGTGCGTGTGTGTGCAATTGTGTAAATGAATTTCTATAGGGGACTTAATAACAATAATATTCACGTCTGCAACACATGCTGCCATTTCGTTTTCTGCTCTCTTTTTCTTGTGTGTGATTAATTTACAAAGAAATTTTCAAGGAAAAAAAAACAAAAGAAATTATCTAAAATGTTGTTTGTTGCCGTGGGGAACAAATAGTGCAAGGTAAAATAGAAAATGAAAAAAATCTTAGCAGGCAAGAAATTATAAAAATATCAGTTAAAGTATGGAAGTTAAAATATGAAAAGTATACACTTTACGATCTGGGCAGAACCGACCTATTTGACATTTGCAGATGTTGCTTTAGTTACTTTATTTATTTCTTATTTATATTTTTTATATTTTTGAATGGCATTTATTTTCTTTCTTGGCTAATCATGCAAGAACCTGACTCATTTACATATACACACGCTTACATAGATATAAGGTGAGTCAAAAGTAATGCCCCTATTGGAAAACGCTATAACTTTTGCTACTCACGCCAAATGCCAATTCGGTATTGCCATTTGTGAGCTAAACAAACGCAGAATACAAAGCGACAAGCTTTGAATCGCTTTATTACGTCAGAACGCTGAATAATTGTATCCATTTATTTATTCCGCAACAATTTGTCGGTTGTGTTGGTACAGCGAGAATTTCGTCACAAATTTCCGGGCCGTCCGACAACAAATTGACAAATACTGCTGCATTTGGAAACACGCTTTGAATAGACTAGAGTAACACGATGTTTTCTCTCCAGGCTGGCCAGCAACGGAGCAGCCGTTCTGCTGAGAATAGCACTGTTGCGGAATGGGCCTGCAACATCGACCACACGACGTGCCACGTAAAATGTAAAATGTATTTTAAAGTTGATGCAGCACTTGTGTAAAATAGAAGAGAGCATTTTATAAATAGCTCAGATTTGTACTAGCAAAAGGAACAATTTATCTAGCAAACTACTGTGTAGCGAATTATGTACATACATATGTATGAATAAAAGTGTAATACATAATTCTTTAATATGCTGGTCATGTTTGTTATTTTTGCAATATTTTATCAGCATTCAACTCATCATTACTTAAAGAGTCATTATTGTTATCCTCATTAGGAAATTTTCCTCATTATAAGTTTTTGTTCTGCCCTCCTTGCGTCTGACATTTATTTAACCCTAGAAATGTAACGTAAAGACAAACAGATATCTGAGAGATGTATCTGTCAAAAAGTTGCCAATTATATCAAAGTTTTTTGCATTAGCACATGTTTTTCATCACAGTGCAGTTTTGATTTGCAATTAATTCGTAAGTATAAACGTAGTATCTGCTGTATATAATATAATTAGGATAGAAACTATTTAATAATTCATAATCTGAGTTTATAATTGCAAGTCAGTTGTTACAACTTCCTACCATAATTAGATAACACGAATGATCTTTTGATTTGAACTTTAACACTGGCGCACAGTTAACTTTTGAAATTTCAATATATTTATATTGCTAAATATTGGTTGTACCCAAAATATGTATTTTGGAGTATACTAGATACATATATACCACGGTATTTATAAAAAATAAGATGTAAGAGTTATAAGTTGACATTTTCTTATTTTAATTTTAACTGATATGCAGTAACTGATATGAATTTCAGTAAACTAATTTGAATAATTTACAGACACAAATAATTTCGATTTACCTAAGCAATTTTTAACTTAATCCAATTACAGAATCAAATCATACAACATAATCAACGTGCTGGTGTAATTATTAGCAGTGGTGATTTAGCACTGCAGGGTGTAACGCGTCATCAAGCGGGTAACTACACATGTACAGCCTCAAATGTTGAAGGTGATGGTGACAGTAATATTGTCGAACTGAAAGTGATGTGTAAGTAAACAATTTGCATAAAATATTTCAATTGAATTAAGGAACGTTTTAAGAACTTCTATGTATATTTTTATATACGGAAAAAAGTCTTTTGTCAATTTGAAATAACAAATTAAATGTTAATTTAAAACAATGCTGCCTCGCCTACTCTAATATAGAGGTATAATATGAAAGTAAAAATTCTTCTATCATATAGTTGTGAGTAAAAGATAATTTATGTTGCTGTGTATGGGCATCTAAAGCTAAAAGGGAGATATTTGCGCATTTAGCTAAATTAAAATCATTATTTTTTCATTTGTATTTTAATATAGTTGCTGCGAAAATATATAGCGGTGGTATACAAGTTGTGAATGTATTGGATATCCGCCTATCAGCACAACGATATGGCATTTAGTATATAAATTCTGTTTTTACAGTGTGCACACATAGAACTTAGTACAGTAGCTTTATAATTTAATGAATATTCAATAGAACAAACATCACATTTAACGAACACCAAAAGTTTTCCTACTGAGTAGCTTATAGAACAAACAAAAATTTTGCAATTAGTTGAAATCTTTAAATTTTTAATAGCTAACGAGCGATAACATACAAGCAGTCAACATTATATTAAGTATGATTTATAGGTTTTTCCTCAGACTTTGAGGAAAAATACAAAATATCGAAGAGATCAAAATGTACGGAATTTTTACGAATTGAGGAGTTTTTCTCAAGGGACCAGTCGTTTATTTAGAATTGTTGAGGTTTTCGAATTAACAGGGTTCGAATTATCCCGGTTTGACTTTATAATTTGTTTATTGCTGTATAAATTAACCGTGTCGAAACTCTACGCCAGTTATCAAACATTTTACGGATACAGATTACTATCAATGCTAACGCACTGCTTACGCCTTCGCCGGATTATATGAGTAATAAAAAGGACGTCTAATGAAATTAATAAACAAAATGGCTGTCCGTTAGCTTAAAAGTTAATAAATCTACTGCTCACTCGAAAATCAGCCAAAGTCGAACTTCTCTATAGCGAACTTCTCTATAACGAAATCTTCTCTATAACAAATAAAATTCGTGAACACAACATTTTTGTGAGTATTTTCATACATTTTGATCTCCCTATAACGAACTTCCCTATAGCGAAGTTCTCTCTGTAACGTAGAATTTTTTAAGACCTAAATATAATTTTTCACACTAAATAATCTCTCTATTGCGAATTTTTTAGCAATCGATTTTTTGCATCAATTTAGTCACATATGTATGTATTAATAAAAAAAAAAATTCATGTGTTCATGTAAAAACAATTTTTTATTGTCTTAATAAATATATTTTCTACATAAAAAAAATGTAGTCAAAATTTTCTGCAGTTTCTCTATAACGAATTTTCTCTATAACGTAGAAATTTGACGGTCCCCAACTGCAACGTTATAGAGAAGTACGACTGTATTTCATTTTATATTCATCATACGCCATCATTTTATATTCCCCAAGTTGTTTCCATACACTGGTAGCTGTAGCGTATGATTGATGTTCAAAATTAAATTCGCTCGGAGCTTTTGTTGTACTCGTACTATTTTCGAATGTAGCATTTTTTTTTCGTAATTAATTTACAATATTTTTCAAGCTTAAGGCCAGTAATGTTGTATTTTTCTTCTACATAATTTTTAATTATGGATATCTATGTTAAATTTTTGTAATTGCTTATATAATTTATTACCATATTCATATAATGTATTTTGAATTTTTGATAATTATACATATTAATATATTAAAATAAAATAAAAATAAATATATTAATTCTCTGCGCGTTAATTCTCGTAAAAAAACAGTAAAAATAAACAATTTCAAATCTTGAATTTAAAATTATAAATTAAAATTAAAGACAACAACTTTCGAATGAAATTTATATTTATATAAATATAGCAAGAAGTAAATAATTGTATAGAAAGTTAGACGAATTAGTTAATTTAAAAAAAAATTTTAATATTGCTTGGAATAAGACGAATATGCATTTTGTTTATTTAAATTATGCTTTTTTTGGTATTAAAGTATAATAAATGTGGCTTTAAGTAACTAGTAAATTTTATTCTGCTCTCCATCTCTCTCTCTCTATCTATATATCTCTATTGCATACGTTTAAGTAAAAGTAAAATGTCTCGTCGAAAGCAATCAGATAAAGCTTGAGAAATTATTTATTTTCATTAAGCTTTTATCTCTTAAAGAAAATATAACTTAAACAATTTTCTTCATAGTTTTATATTTCTCCCCTTGCTATTTCAATAAATTTAAAACATAGCTTCCATCTTGAGCATCTAATAAGAATGCGAAATTAAATAAATTCTGTAGATTTTATTTCTTGAAAATATTCTTCAAAATTACACATGAAATTTTTTTAAATACATATATGTCAGAACCATCATTATAAAAATTATAAATTAATGCTCTTTTATTAATTTATAGCTTTTCTATTAAAATATGAAAGTTATTTAGTGTTATGCTTTCAATGTTCTTTTCATTTCACTGTTACACATTTTTCTTAATTTAAGAAAAAGTTTCACATATGAAGACGATTACAAGCTGCGATTTATACCAACATAATGTCACTTCAATTATAAAAAAATGGAAAATAATTTCGAAAATTTTAAAAAAGAGTAATGTGAGTCAATTATAAAGAATTTTAGTAGGCTTTTGAAAAAACCAAATTTTATTTTTGGCTTTGGAACATATTTCTTTTTGCAAATAAAGTAGGAAAGAGTTATTTTTGTTTATTTAGTTTTCCTTTTTATATAATTAATTTATTATTCATTTATTTATTTAATGTTAGTCAAAATTAAATTCCGATTATTTGTTTAGTTTTGTTATTTTGTTTAGCTGGTCTATATGCACATTTCGGTCGTTGCTAATACCGAAATCTTCAGTAGTAGAGTACAATTAGGTTTAGAAAAATTAAATAGATATAAATCGAGTAATAAAATGTTTGTTGTATAAAGAAAAATTTTAAAAAAACTATTTTGGTTGTTTTGATCTGTATTTAGTGCTTCTCAAATATCTTCTGGGAGTGCTTGTATAAACCTGTGAAATTTCTTAGCTTTTTTCGAGAATTTGGTTAACGGCCTACTGAAGATTTTGGTATTAAGCACCAAATAAAATATGCATATAGACCAACTAATCCATATAACAATTATATATAAATGATCGTAATTTAATTTCACTTTTGTTGCAATCAAAAAACCCAATCAAAGCTTTTATTTGACTTTATAATATTTTTTCTTTTTTGCTTTTACATAGCGACGATATGTGAAATTTCCTGCATATGAAATTTTCCTTTCCGTTCTTTTCTTCTCAAATGTCCCTTAAAAGCAAAACAATAATACTCTTTGTTACAGAGAAGACGACACAATAAACAATACGTCTTGTATTTGTTCAAAGTGTAGTATTTGCAACATTGTTATATGTAGCTGATGCAAGTATTTGCAAAAATGAATTTAAATACAATTTTTGCAGCACGTACTTCATATGTTTGCATGTGCTCAGCTGTAATTTAACAAGTTAAAGTACAATACGAGTAGTTGATTCAATATAAAATTATATTTTTAAGCTAGGAATGCTGATATGCATTTATACATATCCATACATACATATGTAAGTGTATGTGTAAATGTCGAAACAGTGTGTGTGTGTGTATTTTGTACGTGATATATTGTGCTGCATAACTAAGTGGATATTTATTCATATTGTAGAGGTGTTAAGCTTTAAATTAAGGCATGTTGAATTTTATGTTGGAAAATTTTAAATTGCTGTCACTATTAATCAGGAAAGGAATGCTTTATTTCTTGTATGAATTTTACATTAATAAACAGTGTCATTGATAAGATATAGAGATAACAAAATCGATTTTATAAAATATAAAGAAATTAAGATAGCGCCACATTTTTAAATAATTCTACAAAGTTTTTATTCATACTTTTTCTTTACACTGTAAATAAAATTTTTAAATATTTATTTTAATAAATATTTCGATATTCTCTTTAAAGCTTAAAAGTTTCTTTATATTTTCTATTTTTTCGGTAATTTGTTAACCATCAGTTAACATCTTGAAGAAACTTTTGTATTTTATTGTTATTTATTTATTTTAAGTTAATTCAACATTCACTTTATGCTTGTTGTAATATTTCTTGCAATAACTCCCACGTAAAGTACGTCACAAGGAAAATATGAAATAAATTCCAAAAAATGTTCATACAAATGTGGGAGTTAGTTATTTCATTATGAAATAACTCCCTCACCTTTAGGGCTTACATAATTTTTTTGGGAATTAATTAATTTCATTGACGCATTTATTTCATAATAAAATTACTCTCAAATGAAATAAGTCCCCACAGAATTTCATATGGGATTTATTTCATTTTATTTTGTTTTTAAGTCTTATTTCAATTGCTTTTGAAGTTATTTCACTTCTGCAATTTCTAAAAATTGTTCAACAAAGGCCGGCTATGCAGAGAAAATTTTGTTAGTGAACGTAGTACTGGTTTTACCATATTGGAGAAAATCCTTGAGCGCGACCAAACCCCGGCCATGAAGACATATTTTTGTAAAAGATGCTGATGTTTGTTATATTGTTATATTATTCGTTGAATAAACTTCATATTTACTTAGTGCATATTGGTAACATTTTGATTTCATTTCCTATTGGGGTTTCTTTCTTTTTTGGTCCTTATTTCATTTCTGTTCAGAGCTCCGATTTTGAGAGTTATTTCATGGGAAGATATTTCATAATGAAATTACTCCAAAAAAAGGGATTTATTTCATTTTTGGTTTGGGTACTATTTAATTTTATTTGGGATGTATTGCATTTCTTGCAATGAGGATCGATTAATAAATAATAATAATAATATATTGTTTGATATATATTTATTAAGCCTGAGGTCTTTTTTTATCTTATTTTGTTTTTTATTATTCGATATTTCGTTAACAGCTTGTTAACATCATCAGGAATAATAGGAAATATCAGGCTTAATAAATATATATCAAAAAATATAATAAAAAAGGTCAATTAATAATATAATTAATAATAATATAATAAGAATATAAAATTTTTAAATAATTTTCTTCTAAATTGCCAAAAAAAAGTAAGCAGGAAATTTCAGGGACATAAAATGTTTACGCTGAAATACTACACCAGATTAACTTTTTTTTTTTTTTAAAAGACAATTTTTTTTAAAAGACAATATAAACTCTACGAAGCTCTTACTGCTTGTCTGTAGAAACACCCAGGGTTTAAGCGGGTATCGAACCCGCACCTCCATATTGATAAGACTAATGCTCATGCACTAGACTACGGGGGCACTCGAATTTTTACGACTGGGAATACCTTTTCTAAGATCACATAACCACTTGATATTTACTGAAAAATATCTACAAATTTCACCAAAATGTGGAAAAATTTAAAATAAAGATCAAATATAAAAATTTATTTATGTTTTCAATATAATTATTGCAAATTATTTTGTTCTGCAGTTTTCATTAAATTATGGAAGTTCTCTTACAAGTGTTTTCTTCTACGAAAAAGTACGTAGCGGATATAAGGACAAAAAACTTATTAAAAATTAAAATTAATTATAATTAATTGCTCCTTTTTTAGAATCGTTGGAATCAATCTATTTATTTCAATAAAATTTTGCAAATTTAGTATTTTTGAATATCAAAAAAAAATAGTAATTCTAGCGTGGCGATAGTCGAACTAGTCTGCACATTCAACACCAGCTACAGACTCATAAAAACATTTCGCATTTTTTCTGAAGTGAAATTGTGTGACTCTGTATCAGTTATTGTCGCAAGGTTTCAGTGCCTAGTAGGCATAGTCACAGGTTCAGCTGTATCCAATCCACAACCACATCAGAACGCTCTCCTTCGGCCGTATTGTGTAGCATCGGCGAAGTAAAATAATTACTAGAAACGAAACTTCAAAATTTAATACGTCTCCTTGGCATCAGAGACGGCAAGAGTAAAATTTGAAATAGTTTTCTTATAGTTTTGAGATTATTTAGTGAGGAAGCTTCTGCTCGTCCAAAGCTTATCGAATTTTAATTCCAAAATGCTGTAGAAGGTACTAAAAACAAAGAAGGAGGCAAAATCCATCAGCACTGCCATTTAATTGAAAATGTAAAATGAAATGAAAATCAAATCATATTAAAGTAGAATTAATAATGTAAATGTACGAAATACAAGCAAAAGAATTAAGGTTTCTGAGCTCTTTGAGCAATTTGAAATTACCACCCACTGTAATTTGCTTATTGTTACACACACAGCAATAATAACAATGCCAAACACATCGAATCCATCACGAATAAGTAGACAATGTTGGAATTTCGCAAACGGTAGGTGGGTGCGCCTGTGTGCGTTTGAATGTTTGTATTGCAGGTTGTTCTGTTTACGCTTCAAGCATAAATGACGAGTAGAGTGGTAATGCTGTTGCTACTGCTGACAAAGATGATGATGACGATGGTGATGTTGAACATCACTATAGCTTGCTGTCTTTACTATGTATTGCAGTTGATAAGGAAGGAGTGAAATGCTTTAAGCCAAAGATGTCATTGTTATTGTTTGTTTGCTAATAAGAATTGTTGTTTTCATTTTTGTGCTGTGCGTTGATGTTGCTATTGAAGTTGTCGTTGCTGGTAAGCGTTCCTGTACAAGATACAGTTTAATCAGTGGCAGGTAGTTGATTCAGTTGTTTAACTATGGCTTGCGGTGATAGCAGATTCATTTATTTGAATTTTCTTTAACCAAAGAAATTTGTTGGTATGTTTTTTTTTTTTGCAAAATGCAGTTTTCAATTGTGATTTCAAATTAAGTTTTTATGGTGGTAGTTTTGGAATAAATGCTGCAAGATATCTACGGTCGACAAATTTCATAAATAAAAATTAAAATTTGTTAGGATATCTGAAATTGGAATCAAAGTATCCAGCTGATGCCGATACTGAATATATTTTGCAAGGATTGTCGCTAATAAAAATTTAAGAAATTTTTTGGAAATTGATTTAATAACAAACCAAAAAAAAAACAACAACTCAATCATATTTATATCATTTTGATGCTACTTAACCGTATACTGATTGTGTTCAAGATTTACTTTAATACCTCCCCGTAGTGCCTACTCTGACAGTGCTCTCAATGCCGGGCCCATTCTAGCGTTAACCACCGCACCTATGGACACATGGAAAAGAAAACTAGTGGCTGACTAGGTGTACCCGGTTATAATCATATCACATATAATCAATTATCATAGTTTTCCTTTGCCTATGATATTACATCTTGCTGAGGTGTTTTGTGGCTGTCTAATCCCATTTTCACACTTAACCGGAGAGGGAAGAAGAACCTTATCAGTGACATTGGACTAGCCAACCCTATTGAGTTGGTAAAGCATCTTCGCAATATGAATGCCCCACCATTTTATCGCAGGGAAATCGCCTAAGAATCTCGTACATTGATACGCGCGAGAAGATTGCCCTCGACAGCTCATCCGTTTGCGGTCGGTTTAGCAAGAAGTTACACAAAGCATTATTTTACGGTTTTTAGCTCGTAATAATATAAACTCAATGTTAAAATCTTCCAAATCAACTACAATCAAGTATGATAGTTCTATGTTGGAAGAAATAGTTCAATCCCTTGTTCAATCAAGAGTACAAAATATTTTATAGATAATGCTCGGCATAGGACTAGAAAAATTATACTACCAGAACTCACCCACACTCTCGAAGCAATTGAATTTTTCACCGATCAAGCTATTGGCTGAAGTAATTAACAAATTACCTTTTGAGAGCGAAAGTAATGATATCAAACACTACTTCAGTCATCAAAAATGCCTCTGCATGGACGAATAACCTCCTACTACCCAACTTCACCGGTATTTGAACACTAACAGCATTGGTGACGTGAAAGAAGAATTAAAGTGACTCTACTTTAGCTTCGAAATGTTCTAAAAAGAAGCCATCACTTAATACTAGGCATGCTGTAACCGTTCAATACAATTTAAAAAAATCGAATCGCCCAAAAATGTGTTTTATTACAAATAGATCCCCTGATAATGATCAACGAAGTTGAAGGAAATATTGTGAAAATTTAATTAAAAAAACTCTTTTTTTTAATCTTTTTTTTTTGAATCGTAATCTATTTGACCTCAAGCCGAAACAATCAATTTATATAATATTAAGGTAACACACAATGTCACCGTTGTTGCTTAGCATTTTAAAATCCCGAGTGTCGATTAAGTAAAAAAATAAAATAGAAACTTGTACCCATAAACCGCTTATTTCTTGGCACAAGGGGCTCTTCATTAATAGTGCATCCAACAGTGACCGGAGAAGCAACGAATCGCAATACGCATTAGAGAGAAGTCGTCTATTGGTCGAACAGCACTTATCTGGAACAAACTCCTCGCAGAGGTCATTCCTGGAACTCTGGACATAGGAAAGTTAAAATTGAATATCCAGAAATACTACACTCTATATACCCCCTCCCAAAAACTGATTTTCTAGCACCAATACAAAGCAATTCCTTACGTTCCGGTTAAAAAAGAAAAAAAAAATATGTTTGGAAAATGGCAGCAATAAAAAACGAAATTTTTCTGTAAATAAATAAAACGGGCTCTAGCCAAAAGAAAATTTATAACCAATAACACACGCAGGTGCATTTCCCATCATATATAAATATTTTAAAAGAATTGCATTTTGTTCAATGAATGCAGTTACTTAATGTTTATATATTCTACGGTTTATTATTAAGAAAAATAAAAAGAAACCAACATAATCCTTCGAATCTAATTTTGCACTACTGTGTGGCCTTTTCTTTTCAAATTATGCAAAAATCAAAATACGCTAAAGAAAATAAAAAAACCTGAATTTATGACAATTGCGACAAGTATGCGAAAGTAACCACTACAACGTGCTACTCGCACATTTACAATGAATTCTTTTATTTAATTTTTTTTTTTTGTTTTTCTTGCTGTTCTGCACAAAAAAGAAAAACAAATCATGGCCTGTGAAATTAAAAACTTGAAGAACATGAAACAATAAGAAAACAAAGATTTCACTTTATGAACTCTTAATAAAAAAAACAACGCCAAACCTTTATTACATTTACATAACGAAAAATAAAAATTAAGGGTTTATTGTAGTAGTCCAAGATCATGTGGGTTATATTTTTTAAGACAAAATATTCCATATTTTTA
This sequence comes from Dexiosoma caninum, assembly GCA_963924685.1. Taxonomy (NCBI): domain Eukaryota; kingdom Metazoa; phylum Arthropoda; class Insecta; order Diptera; family Tachinidae; genus Dexiosoma; species Dexiosoma caninum. The sequence continues at coordinate 27,500,995 of OZ004725.1, read as the reverse complement.
TGAGCAGCATTTTTTTTAAGTATGATTGTATTATTTATGATGTCAAATTTAAAAAGCATAAACCAGTATTTTAAAGCAAAATATCTTGCTTGCAGAAACATTTTAAAAAATGCTTGCCCATTACCAAAGTGGCAGAAGTAATTAATCTTGCAACAAACAATATTGATTACCAACTTATACATTTTTCTTCAGTGCTAATAGATCCTGGTTTATATTGTGTATTTGGTAATAAAAATTTTAACTGTAAGCTTGTAAAATATATTAAATATACAAATTTATAGATTGCGTTTTTAGTCGACTTAATAGACCGCTAGTCTATCAGTTTGGTGTGTCCAGAAGAGTAAAAGTCTTGGTTACTGCGCCCATTAAATAGAGTTACAGAACTATTTTAATTCTTTTTATCATAATTCATATGTAAAAGCTACTACTATGTTTAGACATTAATTCTTAATTGAAACAATTTTATCTTAATTGAACAATTTAATTTATTCTTCACACATATTTAATTTAGTTAATTTAGCTTACTAAAAAACAATATTTTGAAGTAAAGGGTGGTTAAATTGTAAGGGCCGATGTTGAATGTGAACCACACCTAAACGCCAAGCTTTTTTCTGAATTTTATTTGACATTTCTCTATTTCAGACTTACTCAATTTGAACCATGGAGAGATACACAATCCAACAACGTGGCAAGAAATGGCAACAGTGGATGATCAATTTTCGAAGAAAATCATCTTCAGTGATGAGGCACATTTTCACCTCAGTGGATTCGTCAATAAACAGAATTGCCGCATTTGGGCGAATGAGAATCCAAGAGTGATTGTCGAAAAACCAATGCACCCACAAAGAGTGACTGTTTGGTGCGGTTTATGGGCTGGCGGCATCATCGGGCCGTATTTTTTCCAAAATGAGGCCGGTCAGGCAGTTACTGTGAATGGTGTTCGCTATCGTGAGATGATAACGAACTTTTTATGGCCCGAATTGGAAGATATGGATGTGGACGATATGTGGTTTCAGCAGGACGGTGCCACTTGCCACACAGCTAACGAAACAATGGCTCTTTTGCGCAACAAATTCAATGGCCGTGTTATCTCACGTAATGGCGATGTCAATTGGCCGCCAAGATCATGTGATTTGACACCGTTGGACTTTTTTCTTTGGGGTTATTTGAAAGAAAAGGTGTACGTCGATAAGCCAGCAACAATTCAAGAGCTAAAGGATGAGATAATTCGGCACATTAACGGCATAGAACCTCCATTATGCCTCAGGGTCATCGAAAATTTGGACCATCGGATGGAGGTGTGCCGCCGTGGTCGCGGCGCCCATTTGGCCGATATTTTGTTCCATACATAATTGAGTAATACCAATATATCATAATAAAATAAAATTACAATAATTTCCTAAATAGTTTGTGTTTTATTCAAAATCAACATCGGCCCTTGAAATTTAACCACCCTTTATAATTCGCTTTGTTTTTTCTTTTCACTGAACAGACTTCCCAGTAAACATACTTGTGAGAAGGGTTGCATTTTGAGTTTTACTCAATAAGTGATCCACTTAAATACTAATTGCTCAATTTAGTATTGAAGTTATTATATGGTAAATTGACCTTAATTAAAAACTTAATGGCTTAAATTACAAAATTGTACAATCGACATGAACATGTCTGATCACAGTATAAAACGGAATATCACAACACATATCCCTCTGAAGAAACTAAGTTTATAAGTTAAACATTCAAACTGAGTATGATTGTACATACTACGAATAAATTAATACACAATTGGGGAAGTTTGCATCAATTTGCCGATATTGGTATCGATTTGAGATATCCACGTTAAGCTTGAATTAAGACGAATACCGAGGTGTTTTATTCTGTTCGAAGAAAGATTAAAATTGCTGGTATAAAGTAAATGGATATCCTTTATATAAGGTGTATGGCAACTCGCCATCACCAAGCCCAATTTGTTTTCGTATGCTAGAAAATATTGCAAATATTTAAATTTAATTTATTATTTTTTTTATCTGGGACCAGCACTCAGGAGAGGACTCTTACACATGCGAGGCATTGTGTTGGAACTATAGGAAAGGGATAGTTTAGAGAAACGAGAGGAGGTGAAGCTTAATTAATTATTTTACAGCTCTGCCTTCGCACGTTCTTTGTTTATACTCGTAGCAGTGCTGAAGCTTCGGTTTAGTAGCCAGATGTTTTCTTCTTTTTTTTTTCCATAATTTTAGTCTGAAACTGGGGTTGAACCCAGGTCTGTTTTTGTTTTGTAGTCCAAGTGCAGACTACTTCAGCCGTCGCCACCTTATGAGTTCGACGAGGATTAAATGGCGCTCTATTAAATAAAAAGAAATAAAGGATAATTAGGTAAATATAGTCACTACAATTATTTGAAATAATGAAAAAAAAAGATAGTCTCTGGATCATAATGAAAATAAACGAATTTTATTACACAAACCGTTCGTTAAAACCTGATTAAATTAAACTTATAATGAGAACGTTAAAATCAGCTGTTTGTGGTTTTTACGTTAAAATCAGGTTTTCGCTTTTGGTGTGAAAACACTATAAATCCGTACGACACTAGTCGTGAATTAGATCTCACTGTTCGCATAATTTCTTCGAAACGACTATCAAAGTACAGGAAACTATGAAGAGATTTAACTTTTGTTTGTGATGGTAACATGGAAGTATATAAATTAACTACGCTAATGTTAATTGTGCAATATTTGTTATTGCTTTATATATAATAATTATCAAAACTACAAGCAAAAATATAAAACAATTTATAATTTAAAATAACTTTTATTATTTAAATGCTTAAGAAATGAAGACAAAAATACAATAAAAAAAAAAAACCCCTAAGAAAACATCAAAAGTAAAACTTTCGCTGGAATTATGCGTAAACCAATTTTTAGCTACAGCAAATATTTTTGTAGCAGATGATGCAAATATATTTAGCTCGATTAACAAACTACTAGTGCAAAAATTTTTAATTTAAAATAAATGTTTAAAATACTAATGAGTATGAGAGTTTTCGTTTATATGTTTTTTAATTGTGCAGAAAATTCAGCCTTTTAAAATGACTAATCCGCTTTCATACACAAATAAATCAAAGCAATCATATAAATCAGTTCATTTCAAAATATTATTACCACAACCAGTGCACTGTGTTTTAAAATGAAATTAATTTTTATTTTTATTCTTTCACTGCAGATAAACCCATTTGTCGGCCAGATCAAAAGAAAATTTATGGCGTTGCTCGTAATGAAGCCGCCGAAATTCAATGTGAAGTTGATGCTTTCCCACCACCTGAAAACTTTAAATGGTCATTTAATAATACGGCTGAAACATTTGACATGCCACAAAGTGGCTTTCGAGCACATTCTGCACAAGGCTCAACATTAACATACACCCCAGTCAAGGTATGTATAACATATTGAAACCCACTACAAGCAAAAGCACAGCCAACTCATTGCCATGTTAAGGATGAAAAATAATAATAATAAATCAAGCAAACAAATAATGATTTTCAAACGGCCATGATTATTGCAATTAGACCAAAAATAGAGTAATAATAATGGAAAAACAGAATATGAAGATATTACTAATATACGAGTTCATATCTACATACCGTATACTGTGTATAAAATACAAGTTTGATTCCTTCAATAACTGTTGTTAAAAGCAATGCCGAAATAGAATGCAAAAGTTGCATTTTTCAAAAATCCACGAAAACATAAAACAACAACGCTGGTTTCAAATTACCAAAAAAAAAGAGAAAGAAAAAAGAAAATAAGGCCAAAATTACAATTTCAATGCATGTCATGTAACACAACAATTGTTAAAAACATTGATGTGTAACAACATAATATTACCAAGCATACAGGTACAACATGCAGCATTCTGTGTAAATAAATATAGAAATATTGGTACATGACATTGGCGCTACCTGGTGTATCATGTATGTCTTGAATTGTTTCATTCCATTTTCTTTAATTTTACTTATTGGCATATCCATTTTAACAACAGTTTGCTTTATCGCTAAGAGAAATTTTTGGTTTTCTTTTCGTTGAACAGAACATTGATGTGATTAAAGAAATTTTTACACCTTCAAAGATTCGTAAAAGGAAATATGTGACTTATAGACATCCACATACATATATACACATAGCAGAACACAGCCAGCGAAAAGCAGAGGTTTGGCTCCATCAATAAAATTTCAAGATCGGCGAATATTTCAGTTTGAAAAGCAAATCCATTGTAAAGTAAATTCTGCAATATGGATTTCAAAGTCGAATTATCTTCATTACTGACTCAGCAAGACTTCAGGTTAGATAGAGTCCAATGGAATTTATTATTTACGGCCAACTAGATTTTCACAGACTGACTGCTGGACTTTAATATCGTAAACGTAGCGGGGAATAATTCGGGAACCGATATTTATACCCAGAGTTTGAGAACCGCTGACCGAGTGGGATGGGAACTCTATGATATGAGTCGTAATGTGAGAAAATCATTCAGTGCCCCAGATCAAAACACTCTATCATCAGTTTTTCTCAAGTGGGGCACAGTAAAGAAATTCTTGCGATATTTTATCATCGGCACAAAAAAATTACACGTGTAATAAATAATTTATTATTTATGGAAAAAATATTTATTCTGAACATTTTTATAAATAAATTCAGTTGTAAATGTTTTTCGGATTTCATAAATAAAACAAGATTTTTCAAAAATCTTTTTTCATTGTTGGACTTATAAATGCTTCCAAGGATTTTACAACAGCGAAAACCCAAAGAAGACTTGTGATTGCCTTCTTAAAGGGATTACACGGTTGAGAATTAGAACGGTATTGCTTAGTCACTACCCAACTTAATTTTTGCGTTACATCCCAGGTAAGGGTAACATTCAGGTGCAAATGAAAATTTCTAGTCAGGCTGGTGTTGGAAAGCAAAACAATTCAAGTACGAGTAATTGAAAGTTGTTATTAAAAAATATTTCCTGAACGAACTCGCAGTAAAATACATCAAAACAAAATCAACCCACACAAGCATATTTAGAAAATTCCCAAAACATATTCACATTCTAACTGCACCATAAAGTATGAACAAAAATTTAAGTAACAAAAAAAAAAAACACTAACGAACAACAAAGAAACATACTAAAACTGGAAATAAAAAAATTGCTACTAACACTTTTACGACCGCAACAAATGCTAAAACTACTTTACGCATACATATACATTCTCTCTCGCACACACACACACACACACACACAATATAAAAACTTTTATAGCTGCCACTGCCACTACTGCATCTACTCGTTTATATTTGAGCGTAAGTACTTTTCCAACTGCTTCTGCCAATTCCATTCTGTACTGTGTTGTGCGGTAGCCAATATTAAAAACTTTTGTTGCATTTATTTCTTGTTGTTATTGCTTTTGTTGCTTATTGCTACAACTCGTGCTAGTGCTGCTCTATGTAGCACTATTTCCAATATGTTGTTGGGCTTTTACAGCCAATAGCATTTTATAGCATATTAATTCGAAAGAAAAGTTATAGTGACGGACGCGATCAGCTGCTGCTATTGACATGCAACCGTAACAGCTGTAAAGCAATATATAAATAAATACTACAGTGCAAACTTTTTAACTGAAAGCTTAAAACTTTATATGACCGATGAGAATGTACGTAGATAAATTTATAAAATTGTAGCAGGCTGAGTAGTAAGAAGATCCACGCTTGTAATCTCCGATCAGACAAAAAGAATGTTTCTATTGTGTCTGCTCTCATAGTGCCCTCCATCATCGGTATTTGCGCAATAAAACAAAGTCGGTTAAGTAAATTAATTAATAAAAATTACTCTTCCTCAGCTCTGCTCTAAAAATTCTCAAAAAAAAAAAAAAACTCAACGGCAGAGTTTTGCTGGAAGGAAGTTCTTATCCTTCTATCACTTCACCACCTGTTTCCTCTATACACTATCCATTTACATCTAGTTGCGGTGCACGCATTGCATACGTAGGAGAACATTTCCTGGTTCCAGGAGAAAATGAAAAAATATTTCAATGGAAACGGTGTACGTCAACTTGCTGTCATTTAAAAAAGAAATAATGACAATAATGACTTGTTTTGCACTGTTTTTGCATACGAGAAAAAAACAATTCCAGCACAATAAGGAAGAAGCGCAACTGGAAAAATAACAATTTAGTACAATACAAATGTATTAGTTAATTTTTGTAAAACTAAAAAAAAAAAATAATACAAAAACATGCAGACATGCATTTTCAATGGGTGTAAAAAAAGATTGCATTCGTATGTTAGTTTTTCGGTTGATTACAAAAACCAGCATGTATGTATGTGTGGTTTTATTTACTCAACTTTATTTCTACTACATGATGGGCCAAGTGCATTACTGTACGCAAGTCGCGCTAAACATACAACTGTCGGTTGTCATTGTCATTTACCAGTTATTAGATTTTAGCTTTTTTCCTTCTGTCGAAAGAAAAAAGCCAAACAAAAACTGAAAACGAAATTGTTTCCAACAATTATTATGGGAAAAAAAAGAAACTACGAAATTCTATGTACTCCCAACTACTTAAAATACACGTACTGGCTTATTGTAGCGTAGTAATTATATGCAATTTTAATGTTTGCGTACACATTTACCCCGTTAGCTTCGAAAGTAGATGAAATTTTATGCATAGCGATGTAATCGGGAATGGCATAATCATAAGATTGAATTTTTTCTAGTAACAAGTAATTTATGTTTATTGGTTGTCGTATTCTTGCAATGACATGCAGCCAAATCCGAATGAAATGTTTTTGGCAAAACCATAAACTGCAACTAGACTCGACACATAAAATTTTAGTGCTGCCAGGTCACCACCTTCGTGCGAGAGGGACAACAAATAATTGTAAAAAATTTTGCTTTCTCTGTCGTACGAACCTTGTGCAATTTTCCTTTTGTTGACAGAAAATAAATTTTTGTGTAAGATATTCGAACAAATTGGAAATAATTTTCAATTTTCTCCTAAAAATCATGACCAAAGTTGGTCATTTGTAGATATAAGTATCATATATTATTTTATCTACAAATTACCAAAAGTGAAAAAACAACCAAAACAACAACGGAAGCACAGGGTGTCCGCCGGGAAGGTATACTATTTTGTTTTGCTGCCATTTTGGTGGTTCATAGTTGGCAGTCGTGAAGTAGACACGTGACAAATTTATTATGGAAAAATGTTCTATAAACGAACGTGTTTTAATCGTTAAAACATTTTATCAAAATCAATCATCGATTACTGTGACGAAGAGAAAGTTACGTGAAATTTTTGTGGAGTGACAACGTGCCAACAAAAACGCACTATTTATCGTGTAGTGAATGATTTCGAAGAAAGAGGGTGATAGGCCCAAGCATGGACCACAACGTACTGCAAGATCGGCTGAAAACATTACTGCTGCTCAAAAAAGTGTTCAAAACAATCCATCAACCTCAATTCGACGCCGTGCTCAGGAGCTTGGTCTTCAATTTTAAATTTTATACCTTTTTCATTATGATTTAAAATTTGTTTGAGTTCCGTTTTCTAATTTTCAAATGTCGTATATTAAATTTTTAAACTAATCAATAAACATGACATTGGTCCTGTGTAAATTTTGTATTAGTTTCTAAGTGACATTCTAAATAATGATGCACAATAATTGCCCATATCGATCTCTTAGTGCCAAATGAGAGTAAGCGCCAAGAAAACACAAATTTTGCAGGAGAAGTTTTTGCTCTTTTTTTCTTCTTTTTTTTATTTATACGAAAGAAATTGGCATACATTTTTTTTTTTTGTTATGCCTGGAATTTATACGATCTTTTTTCATTTGAATTATTATTGAATTAGTCTTAAAGATAAATGAATTTAAATGCCCGCCCTGCTCGTTGATTCAGGTGCGGCATCATAGCAAAAAGTTGTTCATTACTGCCCGCAAAGTCGACGCTGGAATTGAAAGTATTGTCGCTCCAATTGATTGTTTTAATTCATTCACATTTATCAGTTGTGATTTGTTCATTTCTTTTCACAAGAAAAAGTCCAGTGGAATTAGGTTGGGCGACCTGGGTGGCCAATGGAAGTTTGAGTTTCTTAAAATGATATGTGATAGCGGTGTACAATCCAGAATCTTTTTTTAGTGTACCAGCCTCAATCTACAAAAAGAAAAGAAAACTGCAGATTATTTAGAAGAAAAAAAAATTTATCAGATTTTCTTTTGGAAAAAGCTTTCATCAGCCACCCTGTATTAAACATGACTTACGATCAAATCGAATCTTTTATATATTTTAAGTTTTTCAATAATTTTGAGATTTTATAAATTTTACACAAGGCAGGTTCATAAAATTTAAATTCTAACAATAATTTTTTCTTGCAAAATGTCACTTACGTTAATTTGGCGCAAGGGGTCAATATGTTTTGTAATATTTGTGCCTACAAATATCTCCGTGTTTATAATGTCAAATATGAAAATGTATCGAGCAAACAATATTTTCTATTTAATTTTAACATCACTCGTCCTTTATTTCATATGGAATTTTGTTTAAATCATTAAATTTAATGTAACATTGTTGATGTTGACATTTCCAAATATTTTCAAATATTTGTCAAGATTTTGCATTTTTACTGTTGTTGCTTTTGAATAATATATATGTATGCATACATACATACATATATATATTTTTTTTTTTTTATAAAACTATTTTACGTTTTTATTAACATGCCATTGTACACAAGCACACAAGCAAATACAAACATGCTCTTTATGTTAGTAAACACAAGCAAGCGCACATGTAAATAAATACTATAAAATATTTCATGTACATTTATCTATGGTCGACCTTACAAAATATAAAAAATATAAGTATGTGTATATATTAATTAAATTTTATGTCTTGGATACATTTCCATGCAAGTGACGTTACATCAAATAGATTTCAAATATTAAAATTAAAAAATTTAATTATAGGAAAAGTTTTTATCAAACATAGCAAAAATGAAACTGAATAGCAAATAATATCTGATTTATTGTTTCATTTTGACTACTTTTTCATTTATTGTTACATTTAAATGAGAGTTTTTATTTGCAGATGATGATGATGAATCTATCAAATTTTGTATCATTTTTAATTTTGGAATACTGTACGTAACATATTTTAAAGTAAAAAAAAATTTCATGATTTAACTATACTATCACACAATATCGGCAGTTAGTAGTTTGTAACTAGTAGAGTTCCTATAATTGCTTCTCATGAAACATACTCCCAGCGGATGATAACAATTTCTGGCAACTGTAGTAAATATTGTTAGCAGAATATTTCATTCATATTCATATTCATAACTTGAATTACGAATTTTTGGAAATTTTTAAGACTAGGTTAAGTTAGGTTAGGTTCGGTAGGCAGGTCGCCGGTGAAAATAAAGAGCCCTGCTCATCTGGGTCCAATTCATCATGGTCCCGGTGTGATTTCTGTGATGAAGAAGAGAAGGGGGTGGAAAAGAGTTTATGATAGGATAGGACAGAATAGGTCCGAAGAGTTGTGAATCACTGAACTGGGATGCAATGGAGTGGGAAGAGAGTGTTAACGCGATAACCAGCCGCTGCCTTCTATGAATACGCTCAGCTTTCTGAGCCCCACCTCCGACAGCTCCGATAGGCCGCTGAACGATTTAGACCCCAACACGTGGAGGCACAGGGTCCAGAGTTCAGGGCACTCGCAGAGGAAGTGAGCCACACTCTCCTCCTCCTCCTCATCGTTGTATCCAGAGCAGAAGTCATTGTACGGCAGATCCATGCGTCTTGTATGAATCCCTATGAATCACCCGAGGCCAAAGTAATCACCCGATGTCTTTTTGCTGTAATTTTATTTAATAAAAACCTTTGGATCTGCAAGTATGGTCATCAACTTTGGCGGCGGATACTTAGTCCATATCATAAGCAGTGCTAAAATTTGTCTTAAAAAAAAATTACTGCAAAAGAACATCGGTTGATTTTTGGCCCACTCGATATAATAGTTTTTTTTTTAAATGTTCTCTCTTGGCTCGAAATAAGTTAATAAAAATTTGCTTAAAAAATTTATTCAGAAGCTTCGTCATTAAAATTTATGCTGAAGATGCATCCTTGAATTTTGTGTAATACAGCATTCTATTTATTGATTTTTTCTTTACTCACAACATTATAAAATTTTAAATAAATTATAGTAAAATTGTCATATTTCTTATGAATATATATCAGCAAAAGTAATACAATATAAAAAGAGGACCATTAATTATCTATAGCGTTGCTGCTAATTCATAATTCATCAACAATTAAAGAAATCAATTTTTTATTTGTAATTGTTACTGAAAAATTACTAATTTAAACGAGATAAGATAATAACTAAAACCCAAATAAAGGGTGTGTAGCACATTTATATTTTCAAACTTAAATAAAAAACCTAATAATTGACACAAAGATTTATTAAGAGCATTGAACGATAGAATGGAAATGCGGATTTAATTTTCTAAAGAGTATGTCATCCAGATCCTTCAGGTCCGTCTTTAAAATTTCATGAATAATCTCTCTTGGAAGTCCCAGTGAGGCTGCTCTTTTCCGTATTGAAAGTTGCGGATTTTCACGTAAAATGCTTTCAACCAGTTCAATGTTTTCGGTAGTCCTTGAAGATCGACTGCGTCCTGGCCGTGGGGCATTCATAGTCGAAGCAGTTGTGCGGAATCTCTGCACCCACGAACGAATTAAATGTACACTCGGTCCATCACTTATTCGCCGAATACCGAACTTTGAACAAAATTGTTGACGAACAATTACGTAGAAATCATTACTCTTAAAAAATGTATCCACAGCGAATGCGCGTTGCTCCCTCGACCACTGCGATATCGTGACTGACAAATCCGCAACGGCGCTACCCTCCCACCCTCTGCACGGTGTATTACTTTTTGAAATAACCGTATTTTAAAATATAAATTTGCCACCAGACAGCCTGTACAAAAATTATAAGAAAACTCCAATGCTGTGCTACATATACACCTCTTTTGTTCTTCGTGCCCAAATAATAATAATAATTAATATTTGTATCAAAAATAACCAAAAATTTAGGTTCTTCAAAGATATTAAAATTGTTAAGAAAATGTACGGAAATTAACTCGTATATTTAATCCCAATTTGTCAACCTGACATCAATTTGAGACTCATGCTCAGCCACATTGCTGTCATAATATCAATACAAAATATTCTGTATATCAGACGCAAATGTAAATAAAAATAATTTTTGCTTTTAAATGCTAAGAAAAATTAAATTAAGCCAACTAAAAATTAAATCACTCTTTTCATTCCTTCAGAAAATGTCTAACATGTGAGAGTTATGAGAGAAAAATAATAGAGCTTCAATAATCTGCCTTTTCTGGTACAACATACGCACTTCTTCTAACCCCTTAAATTTATACAAATATATACACATTCTATATACTTATACAAATGTAACTTTGTATATGTTTACAACTTATATTGTATATGAAAACGTTTTTCCCTTCAATTGAATGCATAAAAATCCCTTCCGTTTAGTTGTCATATTTGCTGTTTCCGGCATCCGGTTAAGAAAATATTGGGTGAAAAACTTGTTGGAAATTTTTTTCGCAATTTTTTATATCCTTTACAATTTACAAGCTCATTAGTACTCACATACATATATATATACAAACATAATACAGCAGCAAACATCTCTGTATATGCAAAAATTTTATATACTCAAAAAAAAGTCGGCAAAAACTTTACGGATTTTTCTAAGAAAAAAACATTGAATAAAATTATATAAAAATACAGCATTTTACCGAGTAAAACTTTTTTACTGGTTTATGTATTTTATTTTTAAGCAATTTCCGTTGCTGTAAGTGACATTTCGACTTTTATATTCTCAACAAAAGAAACAAGTAAAAGGAAAAAATCTGCTTTTTTTATACATGATAATGCAGATTTAAGAATGAAAAAAGGAATGGAAAATTGAATGCAAAATTGAGTGCAAAATTTAATGGAAAATGGAATGGAAAATTGAGAGAGAAAATCGAATGGGAAATGGAATGGAAAATTGAATGGAGAATTGAATGGTAAATGGAATGAAAAATTTTAAGTGAAAATGGAATGGGAAATGGAATGGGAAATGGAATGGAGAATTGAATGGGATATGGAATGGAAAATTGAATGTATAATTGAATAGGAAATGAAATGAAAAATGTAATGCAAAATTGAATAGGAAATGGAATTAAAAATGGATGGGAAAAGGAATGGAAAATTGAATGGAGAATTGAATGGGAAATGGAATGGAAAATTGAATTTATAATTGAATAGGAAATGAAATCAAAAATGGAATGCAAAAGTGAATAGAAATGGAATTAAAAATGGATGGGAAAAGAAATGGAAAATTGAATGAGAATTGAATGGGAAATGGAATGAAAAATGGAATGGAAAATTTTAAGGGAAAATGGAATGGGAAAAGGAATGGAAAATTGAATGGAGAATTGAATGGGAAATGGAATGAAAAATGGAATGGAAAATTTTAAGGGAAAATGGAATGGGAAAAGGAATGGAAAATTTAATGGAGAATTGAATAGGAAATGGAATGAAAAATTAATATGAGGTGAGTATATTCAGGAAATATGTTCAATATGTCATGTATGGATGCGCTTATAAAGATAATTACTTTTCTCTATACCAAAAACAGTTGCGGCATATACAGATTCTTCGTTTGAGCCAAATTTTATGCCTTTTTCTACCTTTGATTTTTCCGCCTTGTACGCAGTTTTAAGGGATTTAATTTTGTTTTTGACCACTTCCACCGATGTTTGCATCTCGTCAGCAATTGCTGCATACGCCCTCATTATTAAACCCTTTCGTACCTAACTATGCCGAGAGCTGCAGCAATGCAATGTGTATGTGTATAAAGAAAATAGTTTTTCGTTTTAGCAAACATATGAGTTGTATAACTTCGTTACAAACAAAACAATTTAAATAAATAAATAAAAATACACACTTTAACTAACAGATTTATATTTTTGAACGAATGCATGTACACATGCATATACTATTTGTAAATATTACGTAAAATTGTATTTATGTGCTGGTGTGTGCTGGAAGGGATTTATATGTGTTTATGTCTGGCATTAGTATTTGTAATGCAATGTTCGTATATGTATAGTTGTGTTTAGCATGTTAAGCGGATGCCAAACAAACGGAAAACGGAAGTGACAAAATATTTACTGAGTACATGGGTGTAAAATTTTTGTTGATAACATTTTTAAATTTGATTAAACGAAATGAAAAAAAAAATGGGTAAATAAATTGAATGGTTATTTTCAATTTTAAATAAACTATTCGACAATTTCTAATTTTCTTTAAATTATTTTTAAATTAATCCGCCTCAGCTGTAGGTATGTATATTGAGAACAACACACAGGCTTAAATAATTAGCAGTCGTAATTAATAACGTCTAATGGCAGTTCATTACTGCAATTATTTTTGTTCATCGGCTGAACGGTAGTGAAATTATAAAATAAAAATCGTAATGGGTATCGTTTCATATGTTTTTTAGATGCACCAATTTCATTTTGGGCTTTATTTTTAAGCTCAGGATTTCGATTTCTAAATGCGATGTGATTAACTCAACGTCAAAAACTTAAGTGATAATTTGTTCTATTATGTGTAATTTTTTCGATACTCATTAAACTAATCATTTCAATATTGCGATTTTTTTCGCATATTGCAAATTCTAAACAAATATGTAACCAGCTCTTACAGTTTTGCATGCTGTGGTAGACCAATCAGAAAAATATTTGTACTTTTTTTTTTAATACAATTTCTGTATTTTCTACAGCACATAAAATTTGTTTTCAATGCATTGTCCAAAGAGTACCTCTCAAGGGAATTTATGGATATTTGTTCATAACCTACCGGATATTACCAATCACACGGTACCTGGCTAATTATTTGAAGAATTATCTCATCGTTCTCCAAATACTTTAGATTAAAACTTCTTCAATTGATTCATGTGATACGAAATAAATAAATGATTATGAATGAGGAAGGTGATGCATCGCTTTGAACTTCCTTTGAAGAAGAGATGACCCTTTGAGATCCATTGTAGTTTCCTCAGACTGTAGTAATAAAGTCTTGGCCTTGTCTAGTACTACAGGCAGCCAGCCAGCGAATCCCACTGCTCGAACGCTAAGTACGAGTTTAAAGACTGATGTGATCCTCGTGAGTGTTTAGTTGTACTCCTTGTCAGTACTTCGAGTCAACCATGAAAAGTTGGAGTTAACGTGTCGGCATGGTCGGCAAAGTCATGCGGGGGAAATATATTGATCTATGCTGGACATATTTGTTATTTTAGGATACACATATGTTATTATATGACTTTAAGACATATCTAGGTGCTGTTGCCATTCAACAGTAGTCATCGGAGGATGTCTTGATCTATATATAGATGGAAATTCATAATGCTCTATCCAGTGCTGGATGGAATGGAAGTTTTTATTAAACATTTTGGTGGTAAACTCTCTGATATGACACAGGGTCTAGTTAGCACGAAACACTTCAGAGCGGTGTAATATCATAGGCAAAGGAGAACTATGCTAATTAGATTACAACATATGTGTACTTAGTCAGTCACTAGGTGTTTTTACATGTGACCATGAGGCGGTGGGGGACACCAAAACTCATCCGTGTGATTAGGTGCTATGCGCAGGTATTCATTTAATCTAGAACACAATAGAGCCGAAAAAAATATGAAGATTCTCTATATTTTTTTTCGGAATTTCTAAAAAGTTTCCACACCAAATGCAATTATTTCTTATCGGAATTGTGCTCAAACTAACGAAATTTTATACACGTTCTGCTTCATATAACTAGCTATTTCTGTAAGTAATAATCATGCTAATTTTCCAAACCGTTTCCATTGAGTTATGGGAAGATATTCCGCTCGCATGCTATCAAAAGAAAATTATTTTTTCCAAAACCGGTTTTTTTTTTTTTTTATCTGGGACCAGCACTCAGGATATGACTCCTACACATGCGAAGCATTTTGCTGGAACTATAGGAAAGGGATATTAGGAGAAACGAAATGGAGGTGAAACTTAATTAATTATTTTAAAGCTCTGCTTTCGCACGTTTTTTGTCTTTATACTCGTAGCCGTTCTGAAGCTTCGGTTTAGAAGCCATTTTTATTATTATTTTACTTCGCCGGTGCTACACAATACCGACGAAGGAGGGCCTTCTGATGTGACTGTGCTGTGACTGTGCTATCAGCTGTTGTTTTAATGTTACGAAAGTGAAATATTTCATACAATTTCATTAGGAAATTACGATGATCTAAAGAATTAAAAGATAAAAAAAATAAAGAGTGTATTTGAGTTAAAATGTATAAATTTGAATTAAATTGAAAAATTTCCAAATGGAATTGTGAATGTCATGTTGAAATAGGAAAAATTCCAAATGGAATTTAGAATTTAAAATAGAAATTGGGAAAATTACAATAAAACTCTGCTTTAATTATAAATAAAAAAAAATAATTTAAAAATAAATAACAAAGTAATGTCTGTGGTGTATGTCTCAATTTTATTTTCTTTTACTAACGTTTCAAAAATGTGGATTTTTACGAAAAACTTTTGGCACCAGTTACGTGAGCACTCAACACTCTTTGTGTTAGCGCAACAGCACCTCAATATTTTTTCCACTGATGACGGAACAAGTCCTTATAAAGCAATTGGTACAAAATTCACCGCAGGGTTTTATATAACAAATGAAAACATATGTATTTTCAAATCAAAATGCTTAAACCAGAATCTGCCTTTTGGTGTGGAACATTTTTGGACCAAAATCACTGAAAATATGTTGCATTCATTACTTGTGCAATATTTGCCTCTACACAGAGTGGTAATTTTGCGTAAAATTCAGTTATATGCTGCCTAATGTAGACACGCATATACGAGTACATATTTCACTCATCCATTCGCATTGTATTTTGTATTTAAATGTTATCATTTTCCTTAACTTCCATTTTCAAACTGTCTTATGTCATTCAAATGTTTCAGTTTGATACATTTACAAAGTAATCTCTTTCTGATAAGCATTTGTACAAATGTTAACGTATGCGTGAATGTGTTTTGGTACAATAATAGTAGGATTCTTACTTGTATGCATGTGTGAATATTATGGTTTGTATGATTTGTAAGTGTTTCTCTTAATGCTTTATATTGTTATATTTATTTGAGTATTTTCCAAGAGTAGTGTTTCATATTGTTAAACATGCAAATGAAAAGGTGTTGCTTCTGACAGTTTATTATTATTTCATAATGCCCTGAAGCTTCCCCACTGTTGGAGTTATGTTTTATTAGAAAATCTCTAATCATTTCTAAGCAGATTGATGGAAAATTATTTATATTTAAACATGTATGTATGTACGTTTGTAAGTACGTTTGTTACATTTGTAATAATTGTCAGTCATATTGTTTTAGAAAATAATTTAAAAACTAGTAATTTAACAGCAATTAAATATAATTCATGTACATCTAGTATAGAGTGAAGAAAATTCAAAATAATTAAATGCTTAAAATGTTAATTTAGATAGTTGTGTGTGACCAACACGTTTTTTTTTAATACGGCTTAGGGAACATACTCTATGTAAAGCATTGACTGGTTTGAAGTAAGAGTGTCTGCTGTACATTTGACTTGAACTTTCCAATTTCACCGTTGACATAGAAAACCTCTCCATAAAGTTTTGTTCCACATCCAACGCATTAACCCTTGCTGTACATGGAGATTTATATCAAAAGTAATTTCAATTGTGAACTGGATAGATAATCGTGCGGTATACGCGGGATCAAATTTCATAAATCCCATCGACACCGTAAATGTGAAAACACGGCGTGCTGGAAGGGCAGAAAAAAAATACAGTAACATGTCCAAGTATCATTTGCCAATATTCTGTACGCATGGGAGGTATTTATATTACGGGCCAAGGTGTGTTTTTTTTATTATTAATTGATCAATTACTTCTAATGCATCTTTGGGAGGTGGAGCATAGTTGGAAAGGGGAAGAAATGTTTTACATTTCATAGTGTTAGTTATAATTGCAACTTTATAAAGATCATTTCACTGCTTTCACATATTTAACGATTTAATGTCACTTTTGCAGTCAACAACACTTTCAATTATTCACAGTATTTACATAAACTTTTCTCAACCTATAAATTTTTAAGCAAGAAATAAAATAATAAAAACAAGCAGAAACTCTTGAGAAAAATATGCTTTTGCATGTTAATTTTAATATGATGTGGTCTACGAGCAAGAGAATAAAAATACAAGTTTACTACAACTATCTTTCGTGACACGTACACCATACTTTTTCTGTTTTTCTTTTTGTCGCTGTGAATCTACCCCCTATTTTGCTAATGCCATCATATTTCGTCTTCAACTTATAGTGGATTCTTTTAAATCAAGATGCAACTTCAAGAGCGTTACATTAAATATATTTCAGGCGAAAAAAGTTGAAAAGTCATAAGACGTTGAGAATGAGTAAAAAGGCTACAAGGAAAAAAAATCGTTCTTTTTCTTTTTCGTTTTGGATATACAAACCCTAAGATGGCTGCTGTCATGTTAAATACTGAAGAAAATGCAAGTTTTGTTGGAAATTAAGTTCTTAGCAAAGAATGATGATACATGTAGAGCAAAACTAAACTAAATCGCTTTTTTCAACATTTAAACGAGAAAATGTAAAGGCCGATGAAAGCTAAAAAAGTATCGGACGAGTTAGAAAATTCCATCCACTTGGTATGGAATTTTAGATAGCCAGTGTTCAATTACTAAAAATAAAGAAAACTGTTTGCTAAATATTGCCGAAATTATACAGGGGTTTGCATTTAAGGATAACAATATTCATGCAATTCATGGTGGTGCAGATGTAGCAAAGTACCACTACAACGAATTATTAGAATTGCGAATGATAAGTATTTGTTTTGTTTATAAAATCAAAACAACTAAAGACTTATGCTCAACTATTTAAATGTGGGAGCCTTGTTGCTGGCTAATTGAAGCCGATTATACTCGGAAATATTTAAAAAATGTATTGTAAACATTTAAATATCGGTCCATTAACTCTGTTGTATTAGTGTTTAGTTAATGTATTAAAAACTGGATAGTTTTATTCAGTAGAATTTGTTGGAAAGGCACAGTGTAGAAAAAAGGGAATTTGGTGAAGTGACAGTTATTATTTTGACAGTTCAATTATTGCAAAACTTTGGAACTGCGCAATTACTGAAAATTTCTAAAGCAGACGACATGCTGCATCTTTTCATTTGTTAAAAGAACGAAGAACGCCGCTATTAGCACAACCACAATATAATATATTTTGGCCTGAAAATATCTCGAAGCGAGAATCTTCAGGTTGCGGAGTCAACGCGCCAACTATTCAACGAACAGCTGTCTAGTTCTAGTGACGGCTAAACTTTTGCCTTCTATACTTAACAAAGCAGTAGAAATAAATCCAGAATGCACGATGGATGGTAGTCTGCACGTTGACTACGAATCCAAAAACAGACCTGGGTTCAACCCCAGTTTCAGACTAAAAATTTTAAAATAAAAATAAACATCTCGCATTTTTCTGATGTGCATTAGTTAGGCTTTGTGTGTCAGTTGTTGTCGGAAGGTTTCAGTGGCGAAGGCATAGTCACTGGTCACTGAACAATACCGGCTTCAGCTGATAGCAATCCACAATCGCATCAGAACGCCCTCCTTCGTCGGTATTGTGTAGCACCGGCGAAGTAAAACAATAATAAAAATTGCTACTAAACCGAAGCTTCAGCACTGCTACGAGTATAAACAAAGAACTTGCGAAAGCAGAGCTGAGAGGAATCTACCCAGAGGAGGAGGAGGGAATTTTTTAGTGGCAACACCACTCGACGCAGATGACGACGGTCTCTGTAAGTGCGAAGGCATTTTCAACCCTTCCTCAAGCACCAAAAAAAAAAAAAAAAAAAAAAAAATAGTTCCAGTACAATGCTTGGCATGTGTAGGAGTCATCTCCTGAGTACTGGTCCCAGATAAAAAAAAAAAAAAAGAAGAAGCAAAAAATAAAAATAAAATTGGAATTGTAAGAAGAAGTCATTACACAAGTTTGATGCATAAAAATAAGTTTTTACAATTAATTATTTCAAATGTTGGTGTAATCTTGCTACTTAATTTACAAAAGAAGTCAAATTTAGTAGCACAAAATCAGACCTAAAATTGCAAAATGTGACGGTCATCATATATTCACATTAGAACTCTACAAATTAGATAAGGTTGATATTAGCTTCCGATTGGGCCTTGCTAAACAAATCATGCCACAGGAATGGTGTGTGAAGAAAAAGTATGAACGTTTCTCAGTTTAGACTTCAAAAGAAAATTAAAATTAGTTAATAAAATGAATTTATTTTTAACCCTAATCCAATTAACATGTGCCTTTCAGACACATCTTTCACTTTGAAGTGTTCTAACTTCTTTAAATTGAAGTCATGGTTCTTGGTGCTTCTTGAATTCGTAATTTGAATTATTTTATTTCTTTAAAAAAAATTAGCTCTTCTTTAATTTCTATTTATTTATGTAAAATCAAAAATATACTTAATCCGGTCATAATGTATGTGCCTATCAGGCACATACGACAATATTATGAACCAACAAATTAAATTACGGGGAATTCCCATTCAATTTTTATCATTCTATGTAAACTTACACAGTTTATACAATTGTTGGCTAATTTTCAAAGAGAAAGTTGTAAAGACGAAACAATGTCTAAAATATATTTATATGTAGAAATCGATTCACTTATTGAAGAGATTGATTTTGAAGAAACTATAATTCAAGAAGGTGAAGATTACGACAGTACATTTTCGGAGGATGCGGATTTTATTCTACAATAAGAAACAAGTACTGCTTTGAAAGAAAAAAAAAATGCAAATAAGAGATATAAATTCCCAAATATAATATGCAATGGGTTTATATGTTTAGCTGCAGCACATTTTGGTTGGATTCGTTACAAAGTTTATCTGACTTGATTAGGGTTAATGAATTATTTTTCGGGAAGTGAATACTGGGTTTATGATATAAAATATTATTTTGCAATAAATGCAAGCTGTAGAAAAACAAACAGTACTCTCTATTTTTCTCCGCACTGTTAATTCAGACAACAACATCTAAGTACGGCACGGTATAAGAAAAATCCCACTTTATGATTTAAAAAAAAAACAGACAACACAGTGTCCATCCACCACTTCGCAATAAACCTCTCCAAACCACCAAGTTCGTAGAAAGCCTGAAAGTCTGTCGAAAATTTTAATGTTTAACTTTCAAGTCGATGCTCATTAAAAATTAAAATCATTTTTCGTAAAAATGTCAACACAAATTGCAGCTTATTTATCACTTTACAACATGGAATAAATAACAACAACTTTGCCAACAGAAAAACATTAGAATAAACACAAAAAAAAACAAAAACAAAAACTAAAAGGAAATAAAATTTTATTACTTTGTTTTTTGGACCACAAAACTTAAGATGTAAGAAAGTCTTTAAAGGGGACATTAAGACCAACACCAAAAAAAAAAAGGAATAAATAAAAGCAGACAATGATTTTATTGCCAATAGAAGAGACTAATTGAAATTTAAACCAACAGGCACATGCGACACCATCACTGTTTTTGATAAAAAAAAATTTTTCTAAATTTAAATAAACATGACTTACAGAGCAATCATATCACTTAATTAGTGCCTGATAGTCGTAAATTTAGAAGAAAGGACAACTTTCTACATAAATATGAAAATGTGCAGCTTTCATTGTTTTTTCCGAACAAAAAAAAATTCAGAAAATACACGGTTTTTTTTTAGTAGTTTTAGTAATTGGTTTTTTTAAATCTTCGGTAGGATTTCATTTCAATTGTGTTTTTTAATTCATTAAAAATATATATTGAAATTACTTTCTTATAAAAAGTAAAATAATTTTCAAATACGTACATTTTTCTCTAAATAGTCCCTCATAGTGCATTGATGACAGCAATAACAAGTTTTTATTTTTCATCGGCATAAAAGAGATTAACGTCTTGTTTTCATCATAAACACAGCGCGATGATCCACAGTGCTGCAAACCGAGTAGCTCAGCCTTGTTCCTTCAAAGTGTGCTAACGTTACGAAAAAATTACGAGCAAGAATTTAACCTTTATCACCAACGATACGAAAGTTTTACGTACAGTCTCTAAGTGCGCATACTGTGAAGTCCTATAAAATATTAAATATGTGTTGCTTTAACACTTGTAAGCATAGCAGCACAATTGATGAGAGCATAGCTAAAATGAATTGGCGTTAGAATGCCGATTACTTCTTTTATATACATGTGAAAAAAAACTGTACGTATAATTTACGTATATTATGGTTCTAGGGTTAAGAATTGGCTTCATAGGTAGATTTCACAATCCAAGTAGTCAACTTGTTTCAAAAATTGCTGTGGAAATCTATCGAAACTATGACTGTTTTTAGGTACACAGAAATCGACATGAATTTTCTTTAATAATGTTTTGTTGTTAACGACGCAACTTAATTTCAATAAAAAACTTGTTTTTCTATGCTACAATCTGTAAAATATATATTTTTTTTATATTGGACCAGCACGCAGGGTAGGATCCGTACACATGTAATGCATTTTGGTGGAGCTAGAAGGAACGTATACTAAGAGAGATGACATTCAATTTTGAACCTGTGCTAGTCATTTTTAGTAATTGGTAAAACAATTACGGTGGTGCTACAAAATACCGATGTAGAAGGCCGCTGTGATCAGCCTCTGGATTGGTTACACTTGAAGCCGTGCCATCACCACTGAAACCTTTCAACAACAAATTTAAAAAAAAAATACACTAATGCATATACGAAAAAAAGCGAAGTGTTTTTATGACTTACTCCGAAATTGGGGTCGAACACAGATCCTTTGGCTTTGTAGTCAACGTGCCATCACCATACACTCTGTTTGCACACTTCATTACGTACTGCATTAAAAAATAAGAAAATATTACTTCAAACAAATAATAATAAAATAATTACTTAATAAAAAATAAATAATAAATAAATAAAATAAGTTTATTTAATATGCATACATATATACCAAGCGCTTTAATCATTTTGAAAAACTATTATTATTCAATTAGTTAAAATTTTGATACTTTAAATAGGCTGATGATTGATAATTGACGATTGATGATTGAGTTTATTAAAAATATTTCTCGTGAAGATTAATAAAATTTTCGTCAGTTGAGTTATCAATTCTGAAAATAATTTTATCACATGAAATTTGAAAAAGAATATAATTGCATACGGAGCTATTTGTTATTGAAAAAGAAAATTATTTTTTCCTATGGAAACCATACTTGTGTAAAAGCATTTGTGTGAAAATTAGAAGAAGCATTTGTATCTGACTGAGGATCTTTTGCTTGCAAACTCAACGTGCTAATTGCTCAGTCATCAGCATCAAAATGTGACCATTGAGTTTATTTTAAATTTTGAAAATTTATTTCTAAATATTTTGCTAAGTATTTTAATAGAAATATTTCCATCACAATGATAGATTAAAATTTAACACAAACGAATTTTCCACAAAATAGTTCAAATGAATTAATTTTTTATAAAGCGCAATCATTAACACACGTGTAGACGCTAAAAGTAATCAAACAATCAATATCAATTTACATTGACGTTTCTCGTGATCGATCCCTAAAAAGAACACAAAATAAAAAGCCATCTAAAAGATGTCCACACAGAAATGTGTGCTTGTGTGTGTGTGTAACCGTAAAGCATTAAATTTTGATAAATTGTTTGTGGTTTTAAATAGATGGTGGTATATGTAGGTTGTGGGTAGAACTTTTACAATTGTAGCTTATCGAAAGTGATATTTGACACTATTTTTTTTTATTGATGGCTTATCTCAACTGTCACAAAGTGTGAAAATATTTTTAGTATACTTTTCTATTTAAACAATGTTTTTATGAAATAGAAATGAAATCGGAATTGTGTGAAATTATTATTTTTCCAGCTGAACATACAAAAACCAAGTGGCATAATAAATAAAAAGCACAGCATCTGTGCATTATTTTAGCCACCTTATTTATTTTACCCTTATCCTGTATTTCTGGGTTAAAATTGCCCAAACTGTTTTTAAAGCGTACTATTTTTTCCAACCGATCAATGAATTTTTTTTTTAACTTTTGTACAATTATTTATTTTGCGTATAATATTTAAATTCAAATTAAAAAACTTCTATCTCTTTTCGTTTTACTTGTGTAAAAAAAATCACGCATGTGGTATATGTGGGTCAAATTTGCCCAATACAATATAAGTAAAACGAATGAAAATATTTGTGCATAGCAAGTTTTTCTGTGTTTAGCACATTTTGTTACTATTCGTGAATGAGATATTTCGACTGTACACTTGTGCTTTGACCGTGAATATTCGTACATATATACAATTCTGAAACCAGAAGAGATTCGAGCGCTGCTTATGCAATCTGATTTGGAAGATGAAATACCAAACGATACATCGAGTGAAGAAGAGGAAGATTTCGTTTCTGAAGCTGGATCTATACATTATTCCAATTTTTCATCAGACTAAGATGAAGAAAGCTACGGAACTATTGATGAAAGTGAAGCAGAATGAGCAGCATATGCTTCCAAAAATGGAAAATATATGTGGTCGGAAACATCCTCAATAAAGAATATTGGTAGGTGTACAAGAGAAAACATTATGAACCTTGCATCTGCTCCTAGACATTTTGCTATTTCTAGAGCGAAAGATGTTCAATCCCGGTGAGTGTGTTACTGTTGAGGAAAAGCCTTAAAAATACCAGAGTAGCCCAAGGCCCAAATACTTAAAAAGAGGGCGTTGCTTCTTTTACCGAAATCGGTCAAATAGTACAAAATACTCAATCAAATGTTCGAATTGCGAAAAATTTGTTTGCAAAAATCATTCTGAGAACCATATTTTATGTCATGCGTGCAAAAAAACTTAACAATAAATAAATATAAAAATATTCTTTATATTGGGCAAAATCGACCCATTAATGTCATATGCGTTTCATTTTCGAAATACAGGATAAGGGTTAAACAACTTTTATCCATAGGCTGACCGTCTTGTTAAGCATAAACAATTTTTGCAAAGAATTTTGTTTTTTTAAGCAACGAAAATCCAGAGGTTGTATAGGGACTTGAAGTCTGTCAAATTGTTATTTCGTTTTTTATTTTTTATATTTTATATTTCATTATTTTTGCTGAACGGTATCAGGTGGAGGGTACTGAATCGCTATAATCTTAACTATCTTTTCAGAAAAAATTTACAATATTTTGCTCAATTAAAGCATTTAAAATTGGTGGAAATTTACGTTGAGTTCTGAATAATAATGCAGTTATAAACTTTTTAAGCTACAAATTTAAAATTATTTTGCAACTAGTTGTTAATAAGTTGTTTTAAAACTTTCTACAACAATAAATTCTAAGTGAAATTTCGCCCTTAAAAAAATTAGTTTGAAACCCTTAAAAATACACGAATTTAATTAGAAAACACGTGCCCTGCTTAAGCATCATTGAAACATACTTTTTTTTGTTTGTATTTTCAAAATTAACTTTTGAATTATTCAATTGAATCGATAATTAAGAATTTTACTTGAATAATTTTTTAAATACCTCACAGGAAACAAAGCTGATAACGTGCTTAAACATAAATGAACTATATACTTCAACTTAAAGTATTTTTTTTTTTGTTTGATTGTTCAATGAAATGTACTCTTATTTTTGTATACTTACCTAATATTTCTTTTTTCTTTGCAGGAAATGGACTTTGGCACTATTATGTGCTGGGCTGATAACAATGTTGGACAACAAAAGGAACCCTGTGTTTTTCATTTAATAGCAGCTGGTAAACCTGAAATGCCATCCAATTGTACGGTAGTAAATCAAACATCAGATTCATTAGAGGTCTATTGCATTGAAGGTGAGTTGTATTTAAAAAAAAAAGGCGAATGAAAAGTAAAAAATAAATAAAAGAAAATAGAAAGAAAATGAAATAAACAAAATTTTAACAAAAATAAGACGCAGTATATGACTAACAAAACAATAACATAAAACAAGTTCAGTTTATCAAATTATCTTCAAATACTGATAAAATATATGACAATAACGCGGCACAATCAGCGTTGTAAATAAATTTTGTAAAAAAAAAAATAATTTACTAACTGCCTGTTAAATAATAACACTCAAAAGTTAATAATTAAAAAGAAAAATAAATTTAAAAAGCCATCCAAAGCACAATAGTCGTGCACATGACCAAACAATTGCTGAACCAGAACTTTAATAATATCCTTGTTTTAACATCATGTTTGAAGTCGTGTGTGTGAGAAAAAGACAGAAAAAAAGTGTCTAATAAATATCTAATAAAATAGAACAAACTTAAAAAGATATCTCTAAGGTTTTTACTCAAGAAGGAATTCTTATTACTTTTATATGGAATCATTTTTAAAAAAAATCAAGAAGGAAACTTAGGGTATTTATTAAATATTCTTTTAGTCTCTATGTTCATTTATATATATGAAATAATATGCAAGCTAATGTAATCAAGAAGATATCCTTATTAAGATGATGATTTACACATGAATATACAGGAACCTAATGGAATCAATAAGAAATCCCTTTTTTTTTGCAATTCACGAGAAAACCTATTATAATCAAACATTTTTGATGTTTAAAAGAACGGAAATTAAGTAAAAAATTGTGAATAACAAGTTTTCTTCTAGATTTTATGTGTTTTTCTTCTTGAACAATTTAAAAGGATTTATCACATGAAAATAACAAGAATATTTTCGGAAAAATCTTCGCGTCTTTCTGCTGGGATACCCTTAAGCCTAAAAACGTTTCATAGAGCAAATCTTCTTGAATCTATAAGGCAGTTTTGGCGCTCTGTGTGGCTTGTATGATCTTTCTTCTTTAAGCCTTTTAGATATAGAAATAACTATAATTTTCGTTATTTCTGCTGAAATATTTCCTATATTTTTTTAAAATCATTTTCAAGTGGGAAATTAAATGAAGCATTGCTATTTCAAAATTTCTGATTGAAGTGGGTTCATAAATGTTGCCTGCAAAAATTTTAAAAAATTTTTTTCTTTCTATAAAACTTAACTTTATTAAGACGCTATGAGCTCTTTTCTATTTCTACCGCTTACATCCGACCGGAAATGGAATTCAACTCTCGACAGTGTACAGGAGAGGGCGGGCGGGGAAACTCAATGGGGACCGTAACTGTCTTGAGGATCGTCACAATGTGCGTTGTATTTCGTTGTTCAATCGTTACTACAATGACATGTGCTCTAGTTGAATCAGGGAACTGTTATGAAACCTGCTCATTCATGACGCTCGAAGAAAAAATATCCAGCACTTAGTGGGGGAATCTGTTGTGTTTTTGGAGCCATTTTAGTTTTTTTTATTCTTGCTATTTAATCCTGCATGGTTACTGTTCGTCGAATCGGCGTAGCTCATGTACTCTTTATCATAAACATTTTTCGTGTATGTTCATATTACGCTCCTGCTGACGAAATCTTCAAGTTTTTTTTTGTTTTAAAAATTTTAGAGAAAAGAAGCTTAATTTTTGCTCAACTCTGACGTTAAATTGTAGTTTGACGCATTAATTTTCCAGCTAAAGAACATCTTATGTTAAGAATTATGAATTTATTTTTACAGGTTTTGATGGCGGCTTACGGCAATGGTTCCTACTGGAAATTTTTGAGCAACAGACAGCCACTTTACAGGCCAACATATCTTCCAAGTATCCGGTAGTGAGTGTAAATGGTTTGGATTCGGGTCGTTTTTTCAAAATCTTTGTTTATGCTGCCAACTTAAGGGGACGCAGTGAGCCAGTGCTTTTAGAAGGCTATACCTTAAAGGCAGCAGAAAAGCAAACAGGTTAGTTGATGAGAAAAAGAAAGTAAATTCACTTTGTTGTTTATTACATAAAAACGAAGAATGTTTGTTGAAATATTCTACCATATAACATAACAGTATGATTGCAGTAGAGATATTATAATACACTTTTGAAGTATAACTTTAGGCGTTTTGGCAAATACGTAGCAATAAAAGCTTCAGACAAGTGTCGTTTTTTCTTTTATATTTTTAGCATAAAGTTTAAAATTATGAATATTTCATAAGCTACCAAAATAATTTGCATTAAATACAAAATGAACAGAAAATAACATATTACAAAGTACACTTATACTCAAATCAACATATTTAGTATTTTCTTGTCAGAATAATTTGAAAATATGAGGGAATAAAGGAATAAAAGAAAGTTGTGAAAACCATTTTTTAAATTAAAGGACTTGGTAAATAATAAATAATAAATAATAAATTTTGTAAGGATAAATTGAAACATTTAATTTGTGCAGCAATTTCGTAATTAAATATTTTCTTTTCCTTTATAAAAAAAATGATAAACTGTGATAATTAAAATGTACGGCCTTAATAACAAAGCTTCATAGAAAACAATTCCGCCAGAAGAAATTCATACTACAGGTGAAGTTTTATATTACATACATATTTATTGCAATATAATTTTAGAAAGAATTCCTGCTGAAATAAAGCTTCTTCATATATGTTTATTTTAACAGTGTTTGCGAGTAATTGAGTTTTAGCCGTCATTGGCCACTGTAAATAAACAGATCATTCAATAACTTAAAGAGAAAAAATAAACTTAACTGGAATGGCCATAAAACAGAATTCCCCTCAAATGGTAGCTTAAATAAAATTAACGTTTCAAAATCATTAACTTCAACATACAGCTACTGAAAACACTTGAAAAATGTATAATGAAGTTAATTAATTTCATAGTTTTTTTTTTAAGGCTATTTTATGTTACTAATTGCCAATAAAAGGGTTTAGCATTTATTTAAGAAATTGCAAAAATTATAACTCATTTCAACAAAAAGTTTATAACACATTTCAATTTTCAGAAGAAAAAAGAAATTTATCAAAACCTGCAGCGTAAAAGGCAAAATAGTATAAATTATCATTATCTACTGCTTGTGAATCTGAAATGAAAATGTTGCAAATCGCATACACATACAAACGTATGTATATCTGTCCCACCTAAAACTTCTCCAAAACACTTTAACCCTAGGTTGGCATACTTAATTACATTTACCCCATATAGAGGAATATATAATCTGAACTGATTTGAATACAAAACGATAATGAATACCAATTTATTTTATTGTTTGAAATATTGAGGGTGGCGATGGCTGAACAGACCTGGGTTTAACCGCACTTTCAGACAGAAGTTATAAAAAAAAAACATCTCGCATCAGTCTGAAGCTGTTCACAAATCATAAGAAAAATTGAAAAAATTATTTCTTAAAAAAGAACATTTCTAATATTGGATCGTGAATGGCAAATATATTAAGAATACTTATGTTCATTATTGCATCCGCTTCACTTGAATGTGTAAAATAGAATTCAGTACTTGCAAAACTTTGCAATATTGCCAAAAATAATCAAATAAAATATTGCAGCGCTACCACACTTTTATAATTTTTAATTCTTCTTTTCTATAACGTTGCGTATTTGTTTCAGTGTATTTTAAGAATACCAATTTAAGAACGAGAACGACATTGAAACCCCAAGAACCACGAGAACCCCAACGGCCCGAATATTTCTTTCCTCATTTTGACGAATGTATACAAATCTAGGGTTAAATAGCATTATATTTTTCCATAGAAAAAGGAGTGAGGATAAGGGTTGAGAAGAAGACTAGACACACTTTAGCTAATTGTGCAAATTATATGGAAATGAAAAAACAAAATAAAAAAAAGAAAAATTCTTAAAACACTGTTAAAGCAAAACAATCAACGCAACCTAAAAAAAAATATGTATGAAAAAAGCATTGAAAAGAAAACATACAGAGATGAAGAAAAACAGGCCAAGCATTTAAAAAGCGAATAATTAACATAAAAAGGCAATTGTAGGGAATAATAATAATACCATTCATTTGCTTACAAACTCATACTTCTGCGTACACCAAGAATACTCTGCAGGAATAGAAATTTCACTTCAACATACTTTAAGGCGTAAATAAAGAACAACAACAAGAAAAATTAATGTGCTATTAATTTTATCTTGAACAAAAAAAAGAAAATTGAATTCAATTATTCTGTCTACAACTCTCAAATGATTTGCAAAAGCTAAACAAAAAAAAAAAAAAAAAGAAAAACTTTTATTTATTTGTCATTTCTTCTTTTCCCTCTTTCTATTACATGTACTATAGTGGCTTTGACTTCGTATAAAGGATCACAGGCAAATATTGAATTGACACCAATACTCTCAGTTGGCATATTTGTGGGCATATTAGTG
The DNA here is from genome assembly GCA_963924685.1 of Dexiosoma caninum. Taxonomy (NCBI): domain Eukaryota; kingdom Metazoa; phylum Arthropoda; class Insecta; order Diptera; family Tachinidae; genus Dexiosoma; species Dexiosoma caninum. The sequence continues at coordinate 27,471,521 of OZ004725.1, read as the reverse complement.
GCAATAGTTTGCATTGGTATTGGTACAATTGCGGCATTAAAATTGCGCTCACACAAACAGCAACAAAAGTATCAACACCAAAATCAAAGATTTTCACGTCCTGACAATTTGCAAATTAAAGATAAAAGCTCATTGCCATTAAATCATACAGATACCGATGCCAGATACGATGAAAAGAAAAATGATGAAAAGAATCCAGACGTTGTACCCTACAAAGATGGTAACGTATAAAAATTTATATCTGTTGTTTTTTTTTTCCTGTTTTGCTTTTTTTTATTATTTACACCTGATATGTATATGAAGACATACTTTCTCGTACCTTGTTGTACAGAAATGGCACACAAATTACAGAAGTATTTATTTGACAAATATTACTTTAACCCTCAGCAAATCCTGTTCTACTTCCATATTCCTTTTCCTCTAAAAACATTAGCCTTTCCTTTCATCTTTATGCTACCATTTCATTTCCATCACCTTTGCTAGATACAGCTCCTGCTGCCTGCTGCCTGCTGCCTGCTGCCTGCTGCCTGCTGCTTGCTGAATTAGCTGCAAGACTCGGTGTAAGGTACGAGTTATTCTATTCATTTGCTATAGCGAGTTGTTGTAATGTTGCTTTTGAATTGCTGCTGCTGATGTTTTATTTGTAGAAATGTTTCACTTGTGTCTGAAAGACGTACAGGAAAATATTTGAATTTTATTTTCCTTTACTTGGATGCCTTTCAATTTCTCTATTTTACAATTTAGCTGTACCTGAGGTTATGCAAATATGCAGGCAACCAACTAAAAGCGACATATTTTAACATTTAGTAGACAAAGTATGTGGAAGAATGTGTAAAGTGGGCAAATTCGAAATTATTGAAAACACCATTGCAATCTAAGAAATAATGTTGTAATGAGATTCTTATTTTTATAGAAATGCATTCTAAACCAGAGTGCAGTTTCCTTAAATATTTTTACAGAAAATCTAATATTTTGTCTACTTGAAACTAATTTAGATTTTCAAAGGAGTTGCGGTTTGCCTCGTTTTTAATCCAGTTTCTAGAGATTTATATCGACCCCTGTGCGAGAAATTATCGTATGTTACACTTTTTTCGAAATCGACTTTTTTATGCAAAATGGTTCTAAATCCATTAATTCATCTGCAGATAAAGTATTATAGCGTTAATTGTTATAGTTATGGAGATAACACTATGTACATTTTATCGTATGTGACAGTTACTGCTGTCAGGAACATAAAAAAAAAACGAATAAAACGCTCTCCACTGAAATTTAGTTTATGGTTCACGCCAAATCATAGGAGCTTTGTACTTAAAAGTGGGTCTTTTTTTGTTTGGCCACAGTCGCAAAGATTCAACACATGTTTTACATACCAAACTTGGTATCCAAGGTTTAGCGTTTGACGGCAACGGAAACCCAAAGTAGTCCAAGTATGCCTTTTTCACAAGTCCGACACATTTCAACGAAATTTTTGGAACATATATTCTCTACAAATAACACAAAAACAATCAGGATTATTTAAACACGTCCTTCTTGAGGAAGACATACTGAAATTTATAAAAGAACTAGTTAAGTTACACCGCTATTGATAGAAACTATCGACTACATATGTAAATTTAAGACGGTACCTATATCTCACTAACTAGAGCTGCTACAAAAATTTGAAATCAGCGCCCCGAAATTAGTAAACAACAGTAGAAAAACTTTATGCAAGAAAAAAGAAGTTTTATTTTGTTTTTCTGTGTAATTATTGGAAGTTAAAAAACATGAAAGATCTGTAAGACCCCATGTACATACATACTTAAATGTTAATACACATTTTTTAATATTAGTTTTTTTTTTTATAAATTTTACTCTGCCTGTTCATTGAAGACGAGTGAAAATACTCGTTCGGCCATTTATATTGAAAACAACAATAAAAACACTAAAATTGTTTTTGTTTGAAATGTAATTAAGCGACCGAGCGATATCCAGGGAGTAAATACTAGTTTCAATAAAATTATATTTGTTCAAAAGGAAATTTTGTGTTAAGCCCATTTATTTCTAAAGCTGAAGTTTGAGACACTGCATTTATATTTCACGTAGGAATAATTGTGAATCATCATATTTTTAAATGCTGCTACCTATGCCCGATATTTATGCACGTATACGAGTAGATGGGTTTGTGAAAAAGACATTTTACTTTATTTGCTCAAATGCTTGAAATTGATATACGTATGCACATACATCTAGAACTAGTGATATAATTTTACTGCATGTACATGTATACGAATGAGCATACACTTATATGTTTGTATACTCGGATGCCCAAAATTCTTTGTGTTAAATATTCAGTCGCTTATAAAGCTGAAGAAATTGCAATAACAAAACGTATGGAAAGCAATCTTTTTTTTTGGGGGTATGAATTTAGGGTATATTTGCACAAATCTTGTATAAACATGTGGGAATTAATGTGGTATTTGGGGAAATTACAGATAACAAGCCATTGCATTGCAGTAGTATTAAAAACGGCAAACAACACCAGCAGTAATAGCAACACCAAAGGCAATTGCAACAGTCAAAGACTTAGATTAATTGGTTTAAATTGTGCAATGAATGAATTAAATACAGGCACAAGAAGGAGATGTCATATATAAGGTTATATTGTAACTAATCTTAGTAGTCAACAGCAACAGCAACAGCAGCAGCAGCAGAAGGAGCATACCTTTATACGGATGAATGATTTTCAAAGGAATGCAAATTTAAGAATTCATCATTTGTAATAAAGCAAAAATATTTACTACTACATTCTATTTTAAAAATAAAGTTAACAAACACAAATTAATTTATATTAACTGAATTTATTTTGGGAATATTTATTTATATATACGATTCTATATATAATACTGTATGAGAATATCATAAAGTATGTAATAATAAATTTTACATATAGTTTATAAGGGAAAAAACACAATTAGAATCGTATATACAAATTAATTTATTTAATTTTTCCTTTTCACTAATTGAAATTGTGCCGCTTTCAATTAATGAATTCAATGAATTAAGATTTTTAATTTATAACTTCTCTAGGTTTAAGACAGTCTGTATGCTGTTAATTAGTGAACTATTTTCGTCTGTGTTCAATAAATCTTGTCAAATTATCCAGCTTTAAGTTTGAAATTTTAAATAATACTCAACTCTGAAGATATAATGAAAAAGTTAGTTTTATTTGTTTGGAAATTGTTGCAAAAGTTACAGAAAATGAAATGCTGTCTGCTACAGAAACTCATCAATAATTGCACAAAGGTCTAATTTAATTTTCATCTTTTCTTTCTTTTATATATTTGTTTCCATTTACCAACTCTAATTGCCAACATTTTTAATGATCCATAAAAAACAAAAAAAAAAAAACTTCATTTGTCTGCATGGCTGTGTATGTGTATGTTGATGCATTCGTCTCTGTGCAGTCGACGGTGAATACAAACAGAAATCAGCAACACAAACACCATCCGGCCATTTATCGGCCACCAGTGAAGCGGAAATCAGCTGTAAACCGCCAAATGATGAACGTGTTTTATATCAAAGCAATACGGTAAGTTTATTTAAGTTGTTAAGAAATGCACCGTATAAATATAAGAAGAACTATACGATTTTAATGGATATTTAAATTGAACAAAAGATTTTTATTTAGTGATTTAAAATTTTTAAATTATTGTGTGTTTATGAATGGCATTTATTTAAATATTGAAGGGAAGAAAAACCAAAAAACCAAAAATTGAACGATCAAAATAAAATTTATTTTATGAGATTTTCTCTAACGGAAGAATATTCACTTTTATAATTTTCCATAATTTCGTTGAATGTTTTTTGTGGTATACGATAAATTTCTTCTTGAATGTTGTCCTTTAGTTGCTGCAAGGTTTGGGGCTTATTCATATATTCACAGGCGATCGTGGTGCCCATCTCAAATCAAGGATTTAAAACTGCTCTAGCATATTCCTAGCGCAATGCGAATTTAGTTTTTGGACTAGTTGAATTTTGTAAGGGAAATGGTGCAAATCGTATTTCAAAATTCGTCTAGTTCTAGGTCTGCCCGTATGTCTCCGACAGTCCTCAATTCAGCAAAATTATACACCAACGAACGAATAGTAGGACCCGTTGAAGCAGTTCGTACACCCTAAAATCTTCCGTATGTACGTTGAGTATTACACATCGAACGATTATTTTCCAGGAACAGACAATCTTAGTTTTTTGTGCCATTGTATAGCGTTAAATTTGTAAATATTCTCTCCCAAGTTTAATTCCCGAAATAGAAATAAAATTAAATATTCACATCACATTTTTACATCATATCGTTATTTTAGCCCCATCCTGTATTTGAAATGGACTAGTTACAAACATGATCTGACATAATGACATAGAGCATGGCATTAAAAACAACAGCCAATATGTAGTTATACGACAAGTGTTCATGGTTTTTAGATAGAGATAGTTTTGGGATAATATAGTAATGTTAAATAGATTCTGATCTGTCCTTATCTTTGGCTTAGTCTTAGTTCTCTATGGACTAAACTTAACATTAAATACCTGCGGGGTGTTTAATTGCTTTGGTTGCTTTTGGTTGGCAGCCGGCTTTGCAACTACAGTTCGGAAATAAAATGCTTGTCAACATAAGAAAAAATCATAAAACTCTGAAACACAAAAAGAAGTTGAAAGGTGTTAGAGAGAGTACAGGTCGGGAGTGCTCAACAAGCAGTAGGCTTTATAGTTCATGTTTGAAAACATAAACCACATTGCAATTTGAAGGTGCAGGTAAGTTTTACTTAACCGTTTGTAGCCTCATGTAACATTTCTGTAACAAACCTCAAAAATCAGAACAGAACTCTAAAATACGTACTAAGTATATTTTCTTCATTTAAACTATTGTAATACTTCTGTATCATACCAGTGCACTCTGTTGTATGTAATTAAATACTATAGATGACAACACTGTTGTGTAATTTTGAGTTTTGATAAAAGAGGAATACCCGAGTTGAAGCAAAATTAGTTTTAAAAGAAATTGTATAAAAAGTGTAGTGTTTCGTTATTATTCTGTGAACTCGCAAGTAAGTGAATGACTGTATATAATTAATATTGCCAACGAATATTTTTACATTCTTTATACATCAAAAATCATACATCCTAATTTTTTTTTTTAACGTTTATTCCAATGTTATAGAAATGTCACACTCCCTAAAACCTCAATAAAAGGACAATATTGATTTATTTTCATTTTCTGAGAAATACGTGTTTTTTTTATTTATCTAAATCTATCTTATTTCAAAAAATGCAAAATTTTTTAAGATCTTGGGCTACGAAGGGTTAAGTTTACTTTCTTGAATTCATAAGGCCGTTAGTGAACGTCACAAAATATACTCGGTATTGAGAGCACCTAGAAATTAAGACGTCTTCTTAAACACGATCCCATTACTATGCAGTCATTGACCGCTCGTAACTCTAATCGTTTTTCTAATTATGAAGCCAATTGCTAAAAACGCATGAACAGATGATAACTACATTATTATTTTCATTTCAATTGCTTTCACTAGAATAACTTGTATGAAAATGATTTCCGCAAACTAATTTTTTACGCCAAAAGCTATTCCATGTTATAAACTTTATATTCAATTGTACTCCAAAAATCTTGAAATAAAACTCTCTATTCAACTAAAATGACTTCGCTGCAATATTGTAAAAGCATATTCTCAATATTCTTTAGGAAAATGCGGTCATCATATCGTTAAAAAAAAGTAAACACATATACATATATAAGTATGTCTACCTTGCATAAATTAAAAAAAAATATATTGGTCATGATGATAACATTGTTGTGTATTTCCATGCCAGCATGTTGATGAGCATGTCAATATTTATTTTTATTTTGCTGGTGATGATGGTGACTATAAAATTTCGAAAATAATATGAAGTAAAAGTAGAATTAAAAAGAAAATCACAGAAAAATTTCTATTCTTTTGCTTTACAATGAATTAAAGTTTGGAATTATATTTTAGAATTTTGCGTTGTTCAATGTGCTGACTCAGCTGAAGGAGAAAGAAAAAGCTCCAACAACAACCAAAAATTTTTGCAAAATAAACATAAACACATTTTATCAGGCAGTGATGTGATGTGTGTGTGTGTGTGTGTGTGTGTGTGTGTCTCATTTATACCAAATTTATTTCTCAAGTTTTGAACTAATTTTTTTATATTGATTTTGTTGTTAAATACAAGGTTTAAATTTCAATATTTTACAATAACTTTTAAAGCACTAATTTTATTTAATTTCATACTGTTGTCTCTTTATGTTTTAAGGATGAAGAATTGCATTATGCTGAACTAACTCTGCCAACGGGTGGTGGTGTTAGTGGGGGTGCGGGTAGCACGAATCCTAAAAAGTCCATATCAGTTGACTGCAGTAGCAGTATGTTACTACAAGGAGCTGGTATAAATCCAAATTTAAGTGGCATAACAGTTGGTACATTACCCCATGGTTCCAGTGTACGTAAATTGTTGCCCACCATACCGGCAGCGAGTACACTGCAACGTAACAAAACTATGGCTCCTCCACCATCCTATGATTACTTTGAGGAGCCAACGATATATGCTCAAATAGACCATTACAAGACCACAAATACAAGTGCTAGCAATTCCAGTTCTGTGTCGCCATTCCCGCCTTGTATATCCTCACCAGCCTCACAGGGCACACCGTCCACCGTGTCGCCAGGCACTGTACAAATGTATACGTTACCTTCTCATCCCGGTGGTTATCATACTCTGCCACATAATCATCAAACACAAAACGTGCCTCCAAACAGCTCAACATCCATGATGCAAATGATGGCCAATGCTCAGCCCACATGTAGTGGCAGCAGTAGTAGCACAACACCTGCCTCTGCTTATCATCACGGCACTTTACCCTTGCCACCATCGTACCAGCAACATCAGCAGCAGCAACAATTGCATCAGGTTCATCCAACCTCTGGCCCGTTGGGACATATTTTAGTGTCCAGCAACAGCAGCGGCTTGGCTACTACTGCTGTCACTAGTCCCACCAGTTCGTTATCGGGTCTCTCAGCTGTAGGAAAATCTTACTCGCGAGAAATTGTAACTGTACGTACCCCCCTAATGTACTCGCAGCAAGAAAGTTGTGTTTAAGTGTAAAAAGAGGCAATAAAATAATAAAAACATATTGATTAAGCAAAAACAGATAGAACTTAAGCATATAAAATGAGTGAGAGTGGAGAGTATAAGAGTACAACTATGATGAAGCTGATGTTGGTAGAGAAAAGTACATAAAAAAAGTCACAGAGTATATTTGATATTTCCTATATTAAGGATAATTGATTTAAGTAAATAAAAAAAAATAAATTCTTATTATTTTTTTAAAGATCTTCCATAGTTCATGATAAGATTAAAGAATAATCACTTTACCAATAGCATCGTTTCGGGCATCTAGAATATGTATATAATGATATTGCTAATGGAAAGAAGAGAAGTAGAGAACATTATTTAAAAATTTCCATACATTGAAAAAAGCTCATTACCTTAACATACAGGGTGTATCATTTAAAATAGTTTTCCATATACGGCGCTCCATGTTTATGTAAAAAATGATGGCGGAAGATATCACTAGGTTTAATTAAGGTTAAAAATTGACTGCATTTATGGTTTTATATGCATAATAAAATGTGATTAGAAAAGCATGTAAATTATTAGGAAAATGAAAAAAAAATTTTCTTACGATACCTTTCATATTTGAGTGCTTGGCATATTCTAAAATTTTTAGCTGGATAAAACTAATCAACTGTTAGATATTGCAATGCACAAAAAAGGTTGTTACTTTCGATATCAAGAACATGAAATCAATGAAACATGACGGCCTAATATTATTGATAAATTTAATGAAAAAGCGTAGAACCCCTTAAAATATGTTCTTAATGTGCTTTTTGAAAAATTGAGAAAATTTTGAATTTATATTGAAACCAGTTTTGCCACGTGTCTGCTGTTTTTATCTAAAGTAAATCGGTCATAAGCCGGAAAAAACAGGCTTTCTGCCTGTTTAACGCAGACGTGTGAAAATAATTGTTCGGACATTTATATTGAAAACAAAAACATGTTGAGTTTTTTTTTATTGTAATATTCAATCGTCTTCGTCTTCGTTAAACAGGCAGTTACAGAAGGCCCCAAATTAAAATATTAATTTATGTTTTATACCTCTAGTAGGTAACGTATGCGTAATATTAAATTTAAATCATATAACACTCATACGCCAGGAATCCACAAAGTAAAAAATGAACTGTCGTATTCTTTGTTTTATAAAAGATATATTGATTGAATTTTGTATGTATGCATTGCAAACATGCAACACATTATTTACATGTGTATATGCAAGATACATATATACAAATATCCAATATTTTATAATGATCATGCTAAACATTTCTTAATAACCCTTATATTTTATTTTAATTGTTATCAATTTTTTTCCTTGTAGCTATTTAGTAATTTTATCTATAACAAGATTTCAAATATTTCCAACTACCGTTTATGGTACTTCTGTTTTTCTTTAAATTTTCTTTTAACAACTCTGCTGTTTTTTTTTTCATCGCAGTAAAAAGAACCATTTTTTTGTGCCTTGTGATCTGGACCGCAGAGAACAATACAATAAATCAATAATGATTAATTTGAAAGTAAAATGATTAAATTAAAATCCAACAATACACTGAGAAAAGATGCTGTATTATTTTTAATGAATTTTGTGTGAAAAATTTAAAATTTTTCTGCAATAATTCTCTCACTGTTTGAAGCCAGAAGAAACATGCAAACGATTTACAATTCGACTGAATAAAAAGTCAACACATGTCATTTGTGAAGAAAAATTTAATTTATAGCAGTTGTTCTTTTGTTTTATTGTTATTATTTGTTTACTGCCGCCACCATAAACCAACAACTACAACAAAGAAAAGCAAGCAATATTTATAAAGTGAGTGAGAGAGAGAGAGACAGAGAAAGAAGAGAAATTCACAATAAAATAAATATTGAAATAACAGCAGCTTTAATGAAAATAATTAAAAATGCGTGAAAATGGAATGAATAAAATTGTTACAATAAGAAATGGAAAATTACATTATTTATTGCCTTGGCTGAAGATTAATTAATAACAGTCAATTCCTGCGGAACAGAAAATATTGATTTCATTTGAAATGCACACAACTAAAATATATCCAGTGAAATGACGCAGTAAAAATAGTTGAATGAATATTTCGGAAAATGGCATCTGTAAAATAAAAATTAATAAACATTTTAACAAGAATCAATGTTGACGTTACTTGAAATTCGATTTTTTTCTTACAAAATTTGCAAAAATCAATACTTTGTAAAGCAATAGTTGCAGTTCTTATACAAAATATGAAAATATTGCAGAGCGTTTTTTCTTTATTTTGACATATTTTCTTGTTGATTTTGAAAGCTTTAAAAAAAATATATAAAATTCGCTATTGGCTACTGGTTTTGCTTATTTTTTTAAGACAGAACTAAAGAAACAATATAGAGTATAATATTTTTTCATAAAATATTTTTCTAACGGTTCCTTTTATGTGAGTGCAATCAAATTAATTCCACCTGACTATCTTGAAGCGAATTTAAAACAAAACTTTTTGCATTTTACTTTTTTTTTTGGAGAAGGCAAAACTATTTTCTTTTCCACTTTCGTACGAATTTTAGTTTCTGTGACGCACCTGATAAACACGTTTTTAAAATCATGTTTCACGTTGTATAGGTTTTGGGTAATGAATATTGTTCTAATTTTTGACAAATTTTTTTCTCTGGTGAACATGCATTTACATTTATCTACATTGTCATTCATACTGACTCCCGTTGAATAAATCAAAAATAATGAAAAGAAATACTTTTGTTTTTGCATAAAAACAAAATAGGACATCTTAAGTTTATTCACATTTGAAATAATTCACACACGGTAAAAACCTATAGCTTAATTTGAAAACCTTTTGGTTTTCATTCTAAACTATTTTGGAATTAAATTCAAAATAACATTTTAAGGCAAGAAAATAGACTGTATAATTACCAAAAGTGTAATTATACTAATTGATACTGGAGTTAAGTAATTGTTTTTTGGAATTAACATTAATCCAAAAATGTTTACCGAGTAATTTAGTTTTGAATATGTTAAAGCAAGTACTAATGAGTTCATATACGCTGGTGCAAAAATATTTGGTAATTTTTTCCACTTAATGGTGGTCCGGGCAAAATTCACGATATTAATTGTAAATAAAACAAAAGGTGTTTAAGGAACAATCTTAATATTTTTTTTTATGACAGAAGGATCTGTGACAGACAAATCTTCAAAATGCTCACCAGGGCTTCGGTGGCATACCTCTATCCGATGGTCGTTACTTTCAATGACTCTGAGACATAAGTGAGGTGCAATATCGCTAACCCATTTCGCACCACTGTTCGATTTTTCAAAAAATAAAAATTATGAGTTAAAAAAAAAAAATTATATCCTCCAGGGGCTGCCCCCCTTCCCAATGTTGATAGAAGTAAATTTCGGCAACCTATTTTTATAGAGACATTTTAAATGAACTTTTTAGAATAACACAAAAAAAAATTAATTAAAAGAATAATCATAAGGAATTCTTAGCATATTTTAAGAAATAAAAAATGGATTTATTTGTACGTACTCGATTGCGACATCGTATATGTGTAAACTTGGAAGTGCTCTTGAATTGTACTTGGCTTGTTGGCGTACATTTCCACTTTTAAATATCCACAAAGAAGAAAGTCCAACGGTATAAAATCACATGATGATAAACAATTCTCTGGATTGTGAATACATTTGGTCGATTATGCTGACAAAATAAATCACGAAGTGCACGAAATGCATTCTGATGTGAACGCCCATTTTCATAAAAAAGACTTCAACAATCTTAACGCGCTGCTCAATTATGTACCTCTCCATGGTTGAATTTGTCAAATACTGAAACAAAGAAATATCCAAATGGGCAGAAATGGGCTAAAAACTTGACGTTAAGGTGTGACTGACAATTAACATCGTGTTGTATGGTTGGACGACCCTTCATAACGATTTTCTCAGAGTTAATTCCAATATAGTTTAATGAAAAGGCTTCTCAATGGCAACTGCCCTACTGGCGGGACCAGATTTCAGATAGCAAATGTTAATTATCTGATGCGGGCGACATTCTGAATATTTTAAAACCTTGCCTTTTTTAAAAAGCAACTTTTAACAGAATCTTCTAAAAATATAAATTTACTCTCACGACGGCTCTCCTCAAGAAAATCTAAGACTTTGTAAAAATACTATTAAAATTTAATAAATAAAAAAATTAAACTTGTTATTACCCATTTAACTACCATGTTTCATATTGCTTTTTAAACTGTTTTAAATTTAAGGCAAATATATCGACTTAAGTAGTTACGTTTTTTAATTATGGATAAAATTTTAATTAATAATTAATTTATAAAAAAAACAGATTAATTGTTTTTTTTTTTCTATGAGTAGGAATAATGAGGAACCAATGATACTGGGGACTTTGAGGGAAATAAAAGCTTCTAGGACAACAGAAAAAAATTTATGTAATAATGTGTTGAGGTGTATGTTCCCATGCCACACTAACGAATTAAATATACGATGCTCTTGATTGCATAGTTAGCGCGATGATTGTACAGCCCAAGGAGGTGATTTAGTCAACAAGAGTTAATCTGAAGTGTACAGCGCCTTCCGTCGTCTTTAGTTATGCAAAATAAAATTATTGATATGGCTCTTCTTTATATTAGGAATTAATGTATCTGCACTGCACCAGAGACTTTACAGCCACGCTCAGTATAGCGCCTGCCGCTTCACTCCTCTTCACTCTGAATAGAAGGTAACAAAAAAGCCCCTTTTTACTGCTTTTTAAAAATAAAAGAAATCCTTCTAAATAGAAAGTTACAAAAAATGTCACCATTGTTGGTAGGCGTTACTTCCTTAAAAAAATTAAATAAATGATAATGCAGGGTAACAATATTCAAATATTTAGACAGTCGGTTTTCCTTTTCCCTATAGATATTTGCATAATACCATATTATCGAATTCCAGTTGCTTTTGTATACGATTAATCTTTCTCGTTATTAAGCAATAATGTTCTCAGCGGAAAAAAAATATTTCCTACAACAGGGTAATTCCAAATCAACCATGAATTTTCTTGTCTGCTGCCGATTTTATCGAAGCCAACAAATAAACATTCTTGGCCCACATAAACAATTTACCCAAAAATTCCCTAGTCATTACACTTTTGCAACTTAAAAATTCAATATCTTCGGGTCTGTTGTAGCTGCAGACTCCAATTCCAATCTTGATTTATTTAAATTTCTTTTAAATTAGTTTATGTGAACTACAAGACCACTGTAACCAAACAAAAAGTTTTTAAAAATATTAGGGGGCCCTCATATAACTCAAGGATAGTGACAAACAGTGGAAAAAGTTAACAAATATTAGGAAAAATGAGAGGGAATGTATCCTCCGAAATTCTTAAAAGTCAGTCGAAACCATTTTTCAATTATTCAATACATTGATTGTATTTAAACGGTAACATTACGCATTAAATTTCAGTAGAAGTTTACTTAAGCTTTTTTTATTTTTTTTAGAAAAATTAATGGATATAAATCGAAATTTGGTTCTGTAGCTACAATAGAACCGAAGATATTGCAAAAGTGTAATAACTTGGAAATTTCAAGGGAAATTTTTGCGCCTGTATTTTTGGTTTCTTAGTTAGAATAACAAGTATGTCAAATTTTATTAAAATCGGAGGCAGCCAAGTAAAAAATTTCAAGTTTTTCATTGATTTCATTCAATTGGAATGAATGTTTTGACAAAATTTAAAATTTTTACAGTCAGTGGTTAAGTGGGTAAATCGAAATATAATTTTATATTAAAAAAAAACAAATCAATTAAATGTAGGTTTAAACAATTATTTATTTTTAATATAATTTTTTCATGGAAAAATAATTGTTAAATAAATATTTAAATCTTCGACGAACTAAAAAGACGAAAAAATTTAATAACTTTTTTTTTTTATTAAATGTAATTCTTTCTAAAAACTATTGTAAAATTTATAAAATTGTAAAAAATCTAAATAGAAAAAACAATACTGAACTTTTTCTAATCAATGTGTATAAAAATTAAATAATTTTCTAAATAGTAAGCAATCTTTAGTCCTTAATGTTAGTTAATTATAGCAATAAAAGAATAAATTAATAAAATTTTAAGATGGACACAAAATTTCAAAATAAATAAAGAAATTTTTAGACTATTGAACATATAATTTGTAAAATACTAAATCCAATTAATTCAAACTTCTTGATAAACACTTAAAAAGAAATTTACGAGATAAAAAATTATTAAAGTCATGTTTAAAAAATTAAAAAAAAGAACAATTAAAATAAATGTTATTTTAAAAACCGAACACTCACAGAACTTTATTAATAATTAATAATATTAATTAAGAAAAAAAAAAAACATTAGCTAAGGTAATTTAATAAGAATTAAAACAAAAGAAAAAACAAGGAATAATTTGAAAAAATGGATAGAGAGATAAATCAAATGGGTAAATAAATAAAAAACAAATTGAAAATTATTTTGTGTTTTATTGATAATGCTTGCAGGGGGGAAATTGTGTGAAAATTTGCTGTTCTAAACTAAATTGGCTCGCCGAAAAACAAAGTTTGAGAAGTGCATTTTTCCATAGTTTAGATTTGTACACTGAAAATTGCCAGAAATGTGTAATAAATGCCTTAAAGCGCATAGTTTTTCTTCGCGATACCTCATTTGTCAGCTGTTCTGCAGAAGATAGCTGGAGAAGCACAGCACATACTTAATCTATATTTTACACCATCAGCCTTAATTTCTTATTTATTGCTGTTCACCGAGTGGTGGACAAACAATTTGCAGGCTCTGTAAGATTTACCAGTAACATATTAATATGTTACTTAATTAATTATTCTTACCCAAGTTTCTCTTCACGAAATGAAAATCTAATTCAGTAGAAACTTTGGGAAATTTCAAAACTTAATATTCAAAGTATTTAATCCAAAGCAGAGATCGAAATTAAATGAGTGTTGGGATGGCTGAAGTAGTTAGCTCTAAAAGATGCTGGGTTCGAGCCCACTATCCTACAATTTTATCTTATCTTAGGGGCCAGGAATCATCGCCACCAAGAAGATATATTTTGCAAAGCCCATCCTAAGGCTTCTAAGGAATTCAAGCACTATTTGGTGGTGTGGTTGGTACCACAGTTCCATTCAGGTGGAGAAACCTCTGTCTGCCGAGTGCAGGACATTGTGTCGCTTTCACAAAATCGACAGACGTGGCGTGTCGGAGATAGTCCCCATTCGGAGTTATGCTGCTAGAGCGTTGTCGCTTCTTAGCAGTCGACTGTCGATCAAACTAGCTTGCTTCCTCAATCTCATGTTCTTTATCCAAGATGGATTGAAGCCGCTTTCTCTCAGTTTTTAAGCCTTGAACAGAAGAGGTGAGGAATTTACCATCCTTTTCTGCGGTGATTCATCGGGCCCTAAAGCCGCAGCAATCTCTATTTTAGCTGCTTCACAGGCCACTTGTAAGGATTTTGTTTTTTAAGTGCATGCCGCCACCTGGTTAGCAACATGGTTTTTGTGAGGCTTTGCTGCCTGTTTTTATTGTTTTTACTTAATTTGTGCTTGCCATAAGGAAAGTAAGGGTATGGTATTTGTCGAGCCTGCATAGTGTGCCGGTATCACGTGAAGGCTAATTACAACCAGAGGGCTTCCAGTATCTGGAGGTCGCCGTTAGAAGATACACTAACGTAATGCCATTCATCCCTTAAGGACAGTATGAATGACACTTGGGATTACGGGTTTTTTTTGAGTTTTCTTCTCCAGATCCGCCATTTTCAGTCAAAAGCAGGGGCACCTCGTGCAGAATATCCATAATGGTCGATCTTTAGGCTATTGAAGATTACCACTGCATACGTCTATATCTACTGCCTTACATGGGAGCGACACCTGTAACCGACTGTCTTAAAATATTTAGCATTTTTTTGATTTGCGTTAGTGTTACTTTGTCTCAGTGACTTTAGCTGATACCAATGCACTTTCACATCTTTGAAATTTTTTTTTATCTTATATCAGCACTCAGAGATGGCCCTACACATGCGACGCGTTGTGCTGGAGCAAAAGCAAAGGAATAGTCAGGGAAATGACAGCAGGTGGAGCTTTATAATCTCATAACCCTGCTGTTACTTGGATATTGTTTTATAGCAGTATTAAAGCGCCTCTGATGTCAAGCAGACGTATTCAATTTTTTACGATTCTTTTTAGTAGCCTTTTTTAGTTATTATTTTACTTCGCTGGTGCTACACGATTCCGACAAAAAACGACTCTCTGATATGCCGGTGGATTGGTATCTGCTGAAGCCGGTACTGTTCAGTGACCAGTGACTGTGCCTCCGACAACAACTGACATAAGGACATGCATATCAGAAAAAATTCGATATGTTTTAATGATTTAATATGAAACTAGGGTCGAACCCAGGAAATCTTTGGTTTTGTAGTCAACGTGCAGAATAATTTAGCCATCGCCACACACTTGTAATTGTAAAGATAATGAAGCTTTTCTCTGTCTATCAATTCTCCACTTATCATCTTTATCAATATCCCTTTTCTATAGAAGATAACCCGTTGTAGTATGCAATCATTCCATGAGTGTTAATTCTCTTCATATAAAAATATTCCAAAATTTTGATTATATAATTTAATATTTTTTTTAATAAATTTAATTCGTATTGTTGCATTCTTGGCTGTGCAGCACTTTTGTGAATTTAATTTAAAAATAATTGGAAAAACTTTAAGCGTTACCGGTAATGAGAAAAACAGCTTTTGAGTAACTCTTGTACTGCCATTATTATAAGTACCCTTATGTAGCCATACCTGCGGGAATTTGCTGCTACAAAACAAACTTGCTACAGCGAATGCTGTAGTGTTTTACATTTTTCCTTTTTTCAATTTCAATATTTCAGTTTACTTTTATTATTAAAATTTTATGTTATAAATATGGTAGTTCTGCCCGTAGTTGCTTTTTTGTACACGCTGGCGTATTACATTGTTATGTTAAAGTCAAAGTATGTTATAAACAAGCAATTTGTGCAAATATTAGTGATTTTTATGATGAACAAACTTTTATTATTATTTTTTTTTTTTAACAAAACACTTAGCTGCTGCGAAGGGTGCTTCTTCATTCATTGTCGTTCAGTCTTGGCAAGAGAACAACGGATTAGAAGTGGATGAAAAGCAAAAAAAAAAAAAAAAAAGTAAAAATTAAGGGAAATGAGAGGTAAAAAGTTTGCGTGGCCAACAATGGATTTTCTATGATGGTCCCTGTTTATGGCTTTTTAAATATAAAAAGGGTTGATGTTGTTTACATAAAGGTTGTATGTATATATGTCGGTCTGTCCGTCTGTTTGTCTGCCGATTTGTATGTATTTTTGAATAAGAAGCTACAAACATTCTCCTGCATCTGCAGGGAACTGGGATTTGTTATTTTATTTTTGTGCTTTTTCCCTTTGAAATTTTGTTATTTTATACAATATTAATGGATGTTGAAATGTTGTTTATTTGTACACTTTGTTTGTTTTTTTTTGCTGCTGTTGCCACTGCTGCTACAGCTTTTGTTGCTGCTGACAATTGTTTTTAATTTTACGTTCTTCATAATGTCTCGACAGTTTGACTTGAGCTTGTTATTCCCTATTAACGCTGTGAACGAATTTTTTTTTATTTTCTTCAAGTAAACATTTTTATAATTTTTTTTTTTTTTAGTATTTTATTTTAAAAAATTGCTGCAATAGCTGTTTAAATTGCACTAAAAATATTTGCAATGAATATTTATATTCGGAGTCGTAGTTGGATAATTTTTATTGTAATTATTTCCATAAGTTTTATATATTTTTTCAAATAAATTTCACACCCTTGCAAGATCTATGTTGTTAAAAGATTTTATGAAAAAAAATTCTTTAATATACTTTCGGTCTGATGCTTTACATGCATGAGTAAAATATGTAGTTTATATTACTTTGACTAGAAACAGCTGTAGCGTATATTAGAATTCGTTGCGCTCCTTGATAAGAAATTTTATTTATCTTACAGGTCTGTTATTCCTTTCCTTTTTTGTTAACAATTTCTGGTTGTTTACTTTTGATGCATCAAGACGAGACACCAGCATTTTTTATATCGCCTTATTGACAGTATCTTGATTACTGTTGCACAACAATACAATGTGTAGAACATTTACTAAGGGAAGTTGAATTCATTTATGTTTTTTTTTTTTCTTTCTTGATGAACGTCTATTGAAAGCGGAAATTTTAAATGGAAAAACAAACTTTAATAAAGGTATTTCTAAAGGTAAATTGTTCATGCCGGATATATTTCCAGGTATTTTTAAGGAAAGAAATTGTTTTATGCTTGAGGCAGTTAAGGAATATTTAAAAACATTTCCCAAATTTTATAACTGATTTTTAGAAAAAAGCAAAGATGAAATACAAGTAAAAGTCGGTGAATATATCCAGAGCAGCAGCCGTCAAAATTATACAGGGAAATTTACATACCTCATGCTGTCATTAAATTTACTTATAGTTATGTAATGCATACAAAATCAGAAGAATACATTAGCGTACAAAATGTACTTACTTGTATGCAAATCTTCTAGAGATATTGGTTGCTCGAATTGTGGCAAATAGATATTATTCTTTCCATTCATATAGAGTGATTTCTACTTAAAAGTATTCAAAAATCTATGCAAGATATCAATGTATAAAAATTTTACCATCAAACTGCCCAAGACCACGGTTTATTTCTTTAGAGAAGATATGTTATTCAGTTAAATTCAGGGTTTACTTTGTCTATGACCTAAAAGGTACAAATATCAAAAAAGTACCAACCAGCTAGCTTTTCAATCGTAGCAAACTCTGCCGCAATCTTAGCAGACGAATAAATTAATTATCCGCTATAGCGTATTCCGGCCGTGCACGGCCAGTACAACGGGAGGAACTGTATCTGGTTAGCGACTCTTTCATATTGAATCGTCTACAATGCAACGAAGTGTGAGATTATAATATTCCTACTGCAGATGTGTCTTGAAGAAACCCGAATTGGAAAGACCCAAAAATAATAAGAGTCCTCTGGAAACCGTTTAAAATTAGCCATTTGGGCATTTCGTGCATATTTGCGAGACTTGTATCATGTACAACGACCCTGTTTGTATGTATGTGCAGTAGAGTGACCGTATCTTATATGGGGGGATAAAAAAGTCGGAATTTTTTTGGCCTTAACCCCACAAAACGATTTCCCCTTTCCAGATATTGAGATAGCCAAAATTTGAGCTCGATTAAACAACGCTAACTCATGCCGCTCGTCGTTCAAAATTTCGCAAAATCGATATTTTTAGCCAAAAATCTGACATATGGGGCCATAACTCCAGAACTGGAAATAATAAAAACGCTCTTAATATCTCAAATGAAAGCTAATATTGTTCTTTAAAATTTATATTTTATACATAATTGTTGTTATTTTAAGTCAAACCGAGTTACAACAGCTTTTAACGCTAAAAACGTGACCTGGTACCACTAGGAGCATACTTCGTATATTTTGTTATTAAGTGATACATTTTGAGTGTTTTTTTTTGGCATATTTTTGAGTTTAAAGTAAAAATATAATAAAAAACAAGTAATACTGTTAAGTGTAATGACATATTTTATTTTAAAATATAAAAAACAGACACAGAATGGGTACATTCGTAGTACCTACAATTCCGACATCAATTTTTTGTGGTCACTCCAATGTACAGGGTCGTCCTGTATTACATGCAGTAGCATTTTTAGCAAACGTCAACATAATATGAAATTAAATTATCCTTAATACTTTTTTTTTTTAACCTTTTTTATTATTTTAACAATCTATTTTTTTAAGCTTAAAACTTCCTGAAGATGTTAACCGAAGGTTAACGAAATATCGAGAATAAATAAAAAGAGAAAAAACCTTAAAGCTTAAAAAAATAGATTGTTGAAATTAAATTAAATACAAAATATTAAAATTTATATCTAAAAATTGTAATTTTCTTGAGGGTGGCGATGGCACGATGGATAATAAGTAGTCTGCATGTTGACTCCAGTTTCAGACTAAAATTATAAACAAAAAACATCTCGCATTTTTCTGATGTGCATTTGGTGTGTCTTTGTGTGTCACCGGCGAAGTAAAATAATAATAAAAATGGCTCTTAAACCGAAGCTTCAGCACTGCTACGAGTATAAACAAAGAACGTGCGAAAGCAAAGCTGTAAAATAATCAATTAAGCTTCACCTGCTGTCGTTTCTCCTACTATCCCTTTCCTATAGTTTCAGCACAATGCTTCGCATATGTAGGATTCATCTCCTGAGTGCTGGTCCCAGATAAGAAAAAATAAAAACTTAAGTTTTTTTTCATCCTGTCTTTCACAGACTGTTAATAATTTTTTTTCAAAAATAAAAATTAAGCTTTTGCTCATGTTTTACTCTCTAAGGTCTAATGACCGAAGGGGTTTGATGTGAAAGAGCCATTGTGTTCCTCGGAGTGTGCGCTGTGGCTCAATGCTGTTGGCACCATACTTGCGGACTGTTTTCCACGGCAGAAATTGGAAAATTTTCCAACATTGTCCGATATCTAACAGCAGTGATGGAAACGATGACACCATGTTCATTTTCAAAAAAATAAGCGCCAATTATTATTTCCGACGAAACACCGCACCAAATGGTACATAGAAGTGGGTGCAATTCTCGCTGTTGAAATACTCTTGCATTTTCTTTAGCCCTCTTTGCCTATTTACAAACCCATTCAATTGCAAATAAGCATCGTGAATAAAATGAAGATTTTTTTATGAAATGAAGTTCAACGATTTTAGCACGTTATTCAATTGTGCACTGTTACATTTTAAATTCCACAAGTCTTCTTTACAAAATATAGAAACCAAAAAAAAAAAATATAATAAAAAAGTTATAAGGAATTTAAACACCTTCGTTCCTTTTGGGCCACCTTGTACAACCAGCTGAATGCTGACTTTTAGGAAAAGATGATGGAATAATGTGTTTAGTAAACCATGACGTATGAAATGTCACAAACAAAAATATCCAAAGGTATTATGTTCGCTAACTGGAGTTTGAGGAATGTCAAGACAATCGAATTCAGAAGTGAAAAAAAAACCAAGTTAAACATTTTGAGAAACATAAAAACCATCAAAATGTAGATCTTGAGATTTGACAGCGCGCAACTGAACATATAAAAAATTAATACGAAAGTGTTGTCCCGATGATTCAAAGAAAATAAATTAATTTTTACGATTGACTGATTTTCAATGTAGGTCTAAAAATTGAAATAAGAATTAGATACATATGTCGTGTTTCGTATAGTGAATGGGGAAAGATTTTTTTTTCACGAAAAATACCCTTTTAAAAGAATTGACAGTTTTATTTACGATACCGCAATCATATTAAATATGTATATATTTATTTTATTTTATTTTATTTTATTTTATTTTTAACAAAATAAAGAAAATTGTTTTACTGCAGTGGTCAGAAGTTCATGTTGCCGAAGGACGTATACCGGTGCCAACAACCACAAATTTAGCAATCATTTGCCTGGGAATGGTTTAAATGACATCTTTGTTGTGGTGATTGATTAAAGTGTCAAAGCTACTAGTTTTAAATTTTATATTAAATTATAAAATGGCCGGTATGGCACGTATGAAATAACGAAAATGTAGTGACATTTTTACATTTAATTTTTCAAAATATTTGTAATGTATTTATCATCAATATAGACATTAGAGCACATCAATGACATGAGGTTTGAACCTCCGATTTTTGGATAGATAATAATGAATTATAAAAATTTTTTTTTTTTTGTTGGAGCAGTACTCAGGGGAAACTCTTTCGATATGCAATGCATTGTACTGGAACTAGATGCAGAGAATATGAAAGTAGTGAAAGTGGACGAAGACAAAGCATAATTCTCTCTGCACAACTCTGCAGTAGCGTGTTATTTATAAAATAAAGTTGCGGCATCACTGGTGTTAATTTTGATTTTAGGATAACGCGATTTCAAACTCCGACGAAGAAGGTTTCAGTCCCAAGAAAACTCTAAAAAAACTTAGAGATGGTATATCTAAAGAAACCTTTAGTTTCATAATATCTTCTTCTTTAAGACCCGAATTGTTGCCACTTAAAGTGTCGAAAGTTCAAAAATAGTAACATGGAAATTTAGTTCAACTCTAGCATATTTCTTTGATGGAAATAAATCTTCTTCTCCGTTATCAGGCTAAATTAAATTTTCAACTATTGTAAGTTAGCTGGTGAAAGAGTGACAGCACAATACCAGGATAATACTTCAATAATTGCGGTATTATTTCATATGAAATAACACAATAGGGCACCAAGGCAAAAGATCTCTAGTAGACAGGAAATACCGTTGTGGATTTTCTACAACACCGCCTTCGCTAACAAGGGCGGTAGCAGGGATTTTCACTTATATATATATACTATAATGAGCACTGGAAAATTCTTAAGCTTTCGTTAAATTTATTTTTTATATTGATGGGAAAATTAAAACTTTCTTTAAATTCCCGAAATGAAATAACAGCCCAAAAAGGGAAATCCCACCTCACAAGCCGTTGTTTTTGTGCTCTTTAATTTTTTTTTGGGGGACTTCTGTCATTCTGGTTGTGCGGAGTTATTTCGTTTACCATTTACCATTTCGTTGTTTATAGAAGTCTATGAGCTAGCTTGGAAACATCAACAACTACAGCTAAAGTGAATTGCAAATTGAATTTTTGCTTTGATTTAAGAAAAATCGATATTTTAAAAACTGTCCGGAATTAAATACCCAGTCACAACAACTACTGGTTAAATTGAAAAAAATTACAAAATTAAATTTTGTTACATCTTTTTATACCTGCTGTTGTTGGTTAATATTTTTCTCGTTTACGAACTGTTAACCAAAAATAATTTTTACTGCTTAAAACAGCAAATAAATGTCCATAGAAAAATGTATAAAATAAACGTATTGATTTTGATTGATCTGTGCACGTTAAGTAGAAGTTAATAATAAAAAAAGAAATCAGAATAACGGCTTTTCATGTACATACGCTTTTGTTGTAAATAAATAAAAGCAAAACTTTTGACCTGGATATGTGCCAATAACAAATGCCACTCAAAAACGGAAGTTGAACGTTTAAACATCAGCTTAAACCTTAATGCAGAAGAGAGGACATTGCTGACATTTACAGAATAAAATACACGTTTACGATGCTACAATTACAATATATTGAGCATTTTCATTACGTGTTTCCAGCACTATTTTAGCATTCTTTTTTATCATTGTTGTTATTGGTAAAGTTCTTTTACGACAGTTTTGAAATTGTAGCTGGAGCTTTTGATGGTGACGACAATGACCATGACTACGAGCATTACCATGGTTATGACAGTGATATTTTCATCATATTTCTATGAACAGGAAGCAATAAGAGTGAGATGTGTGTACCGTCATATACATACATATTAAATTAAGTTGTGGGGTAAAAGGAGAAAATGTAACACCAAATAAAAAGTTACAAAAAACTCAATGCCTTCAAACTTTTAATTTGAGGCAATTTTTAGAGAATTAATTATTCTGTAAAAATATCTTGATTTGGAAGTTACTTTTTAACATTGACCAGTGGCAGGAAATGACACCAAGTTATGCAATGCTTTGTACCGCGACTAGTAAAAAAAGGTAGTGTCCAGTGAAGACAGGTGGTGATAGAAATAGACTTTAATTCCTGAACAAATCTGCAGTTGTACGTTTTCCTTAATATAAACAAAACAATTTTGTTACAGTTTCCATAATACATCTAGTACTTTAGTATGGAAATTCATAAAAATTTTTATATTTTTTTTTCTTATAAATTTCTTTACTTGTTCTACTTGTATTATAGAAACTACATCCTATAATTGATGGGCTCAAAGCACAAGAACTTGCTGATTTTAATTGTTCATTAACTTAAAAATAGTATATTAATAAACAAGATAAAAAGCCTTGCTGTCTATTCTAAAATAAGCGTCCACTTAGTGAAAGTTAAATGGATATCAAATGAAAAATTTCATAAATGTAAATAAATTGCTTTTCATACAAAATTAACCAATATTAAAAGATAGAGCAATTCTATCGTTTATTTGATTTTAGAAATGTATGGTAAACAAAAACTAGTTTTAAAACTTTTTTTTTGTTTTAATAGAAATCTTCACAATTTCGACGCGTATTTCAGAATGGCCACGCTTATTTTCCGTGCCACTACACGTAACACCGCATGGAGCTCCCCTTGAAAATAGTAAGAAAAAAATTTAATAATTGATGAGAATTAAATGTATAAGAAATGTGACTTTCGATCGGACCATCTATATCACCACTCAGGAAATGATATGAATACCTAAAAATGGTATAGTAGAATTTGGTAATAATTTTTATATCGAAATAATTTTTATGTTTGTATTTTTCACAATTATATTTTACATTTTATTTACATTTTTTTACATGACTATTCTAATATTCCATTAAAAAAAATAATTTAAGATTTTATAGAATTTTTTTTTTTGGTGACTGCTTCTGCACCAACAAGGTATACGAAATATTAAATATCAAGTATACGTCATTAAATATCAAGTATACGGCACAACACCGTGAGTTACATTTCTCTCACAATCTTAAATTCAAATCAACTGAAATGAACAGTGAACTTCGATATAACGAATAATACTTAGTGATAGTGTACTGTTTTTTAGTTTTCAATTAGCTTTGAAATATAATATCCTGTAAGTGATGTCCATTTTCTGCTTCGCTCATACGTGGTCTTTTTAGCATATTTTCTATAACTTTTCACAACATTTCGGGTATAATGGCCAAGATTTCATTTCGAATGTTGGTTTTAAGTTGGAGTATGGTTCTTGGTTTGTTAACGTACACTCTCTCTTTCAAATATCCCCAAAGAAAACTGCCCCTTCACAAAGCCATTGAGGCAGCTGCAGTATGTGCTGTGTTCGATCATGTAATGATTCATAATTAATTTCCCAAGTCTTCTTCATAAAATGATGAAAAAAAAAACAAAGAAAAAGTAATAATTAAAAAAGTTATAAAGAGGGTGGCGATGGCACGATGGATGGTAGTCTGCACGTTAACTACGAATCCAAAAACAGACCTGGGTTCAACCCCAGTTTCAGACCAAAAATTTTAAAATAAAAAATAAACATCTCGCATTTTTCTGATGTTGCATTAGTGTGTCTTTGTGTGTCAGTTGTTGTCGGAAGGTTTCAGTGGCGAAGGCATAGTCACTGGTCACTGAACAATACCGGCTTCAGCTGATAGCAATCCACAATCATATCAGAACGCCCTCCTTCGTCGGTATTGTGTACCACCGGCGAAGTAAAATAATAATAAAAATGGCTACTAAAGAAGCTTCAGCACTGCTACGAGTATAAACAAAGAACGTGCGAAAGCAGAGCTGTAAAAATAATTAATTAAGCTTCACCTCCTGTCGTTTCTCCTACTATCCCTTTTCTATAGTTCCAGCACAATGCTTCGCATGTATAGGAGTCATCTCCTGAGTGCTGGTCCTAGATAAAAAAAAAAAAAAAAAAAAAAAAAAAAAATATATATCAGCGAAATACTGCAATAACGAAATTTTAAGAAATTATGAACGAAATTCGTTATAACTATATGTTTTTTATTCAAGTTCTATTTTGTACGAGAATGCTAATACAAATAACTTTTCAAGAGGGAAGTAAATAATAAAATGTTTTTTTTGTTTTTTAATTTGTGTTTTTTATTTCAATAAAATATTCCCAACAATAAATTTTAAAAAAGGTAGCCCATTTTGGAAGTAAGCATTTTTGGTGGAATCACTTCCCAACTGGATTACTAAATTAATGATTTTATGACGGCGTGAGACTAAACTAATCGATTCTTGAGAAGTTATTACAGTCGAACTTCTCTATAACGTAGCAGTTGGGGACAGTCAAATTTCTACGTTATAGAGAAACTGCAGAAAATTTTGACTACATTTTTTTTATGTAGAAAACATATTTATTAAAAAAAAATTTTGTTTTTACATGAACACATTAATTTTTTTTTTATTAATACATACGTATGTATGTGACTAAATTGATGCAAAAAATCGATTGCTAAAAACTTCGCAATAGAGAGATTATTTATTGTGAAAAATTCTATTTAGGTTTTAAAAAATTGTACGTTACAGAGAGAACTTCGCTATAGGGAAGTTCGTTATAGGGAGATCAACATGTATGAAAATAATCACAAAAATGTTGTGTTCACAAATTTTATTTGTTATAGAGAAGATTTCGTTATAGACAAGTTCGCTATAGAGAAGTTCGACTGTACTTTTTTATTGTGTGCAATTGTTATTTTTTATCACAGGATGTTCTTATGACTAAATTTACTTTTTCTTCTTTGAGTTGGAGTTGAGTTTCGCTATTTCAGTATTCTGTAGCTAATGCGAAGTCCATACATAACGTTCAAACTGTAATTGAGATAGTTTCAGTTTTGAATGTAAATATTTATATATTTTTAAATACTAAAATATTTACATTTTACTACATTTGGTATTAACGTATTTCGAATGAATATTACTTAAAATTAAAGATTCCAATAGTTTTTAAAATATTTATTGTAAGAAATAATATTTTTTTTTAACTTAAATTAATATAAAATAATATGTTTTTTTTTTTTGAACTGATTATATATTTACTTTATTTCTTCAAAAAGGAAATATTTTTTTTTTGGTTTAAAATAATTAAGAATGTAATTTAGAAATTTATACAATTTTATCTAAATAACTATATTTCTTGAAAATGGGTTTCGGCATTATAATACAAATAAAATAAGCAGTTCAATTAATATTTCTGATTTTTATGATTTTATGTAATGTATTTGGTAATCGAGTAGTTAAATTTGGCAATCACAAAAGTAAATGATTATGTGGCAAATAATATTTATGGTAATAACTAATTTTTTGCTGGGTTGTGCTATTTTTGTTTATTTGCGCAATTTGCGAGTTAAATCATCAATATTTTACTTGACAGGTGCTAATCCATCGAATGTATCTTGCCGTGTTGAATTGTTTGCCTCAAGAAATGTTTGCACGTTACACAAGTTTCAATTTCTTCAGTTTCTTTTTCCTCCTCAACATCTTCATTTCCAGCAATACGCATTCGTTCGCATTTTAAACTTTAGAATTTGCAAATAATATTCAGATTCTTAATATTGTAGAGTACTCTGCGCTATTATGAATTGTTGAAATGGTAGAAAACATTATATTCCTTGGTATGAAAATGTTCATACAAATGTTCAGCAAATTTCGATTAAGCCTAGACCAAAGTTATGGTTTAATCAGATGTGCAGACTTGCAGTCAGATCCAGAGAGGAAACATTTAGTATCTGGTGGAATAACAAAAACGCGGATATTGACTTGATGCGCAAAAAGACGCGAAAGAACTTTATGCGAGCAGTGTCTTCGCGTTAAAGTTCTTACATACCCACGGCGTAGTAAAAGGTTTTGGTCATTCGGGAAAAGAATTAGGGAAAGTGCTAGTACTTCTAGTCCACCTCTTTTAAAAGATGATCCGGTTGATAAAGCTAATCTCCTGGCAGGAATGTTTGCAAGTAATTTTGACTTGCCAGAAAGCAACCAACCACTGCCCGCTAGAAACGAATTTTCTTTGTAATGCGTAGTTCGAGTCGCTGCCAAATCGACCACAAATGGATGCGCTCTTACTGATGATCGCGTTGTGCGCGCTAAAGACCGAGTTTTGAGAACAAGTTACATAATTTCATCAGAACACATCTTTTTTTTAAGGTCTACTGCTTAACCATAAAACCAGTATCAGTAAATAATCGTAACTCATTCTGACTCGCGTTTAATAAATATAAAAAAGAATAAGTTTAATCCATTGAGAACTTAATTAAAAATTTATTTATAAATACTATATTTGCGATTTAGTATCTATTACTAGTGATTTTATATCAGCCAATATATTGCTATTTCTTTCAGTTTCTTTCTCTGTCCCTGTCTCTCTCTCTCTCTCTCTCTCTTCCTCATTCTCACTTGTAATTTTAGTAGGATAACTTCCATTTAACTTGCTGAAATAAATAATGCTTTTGTAAATTATATTCATTAGCTGAAATACAAATTGATTGTAATCGAAAAAAGATTAAACGAACAAAGAGCTCGATGCCATTATGCTTATTATCGGGTTCTATGTGAAGAAAAGATGCTGCATTACAAGCAAAAAATAAATTAAATTGTTTAAAATATATAGCACAAAGAAAACATGGAAAAAGATAAAAGTAAGATAAATGTTTAGTTGAAATGCAATGAATTTTCTATAAGTATGTGGACACATACGTATATATAACTTAGATATACTCATATGTAAATGTATTGTATGGAGAGTTCGCCATAGACAAGAAAACATTATGTAAGCAAACTAGCAAAGTCTGATTGAAATTAAAATTCAATAAAATGCGATGGTTATAACTAAAACTGAAACATTTATCGCATTGATAATAAAGACTTCGGTCCTATAATCATAAATTGTTCTTTCGATGTGTCTACAGAAGAAAAGATATAATAAAATAGCTACAGAATGAGCGTGCCTACTTAGCAGCCGGTGTGCATTGAGATTCAGTATCTTATTTGGGTTTAAGTGCAGTTATTTAAATCCAGATATCAACTCTTTTACCGATTACCTGATATTGATTAACAACCGGCTCTGAATTAACATTATTAAAATTATTTAAAGAAGTACTCAGCAAAAAAGAAAAAAAATATGCTAAAGAAATAGTTAAAGCATGGCTTCAAATGCAAATGAACTGGTTCAAATTACTGAAGGACGAATGATTTTAATACAGGCGAGCACGTTTTTTCCTCATTTAAATGAGTTTTAAGAATGCATGAAGGTATCATGCTTCAGTTACCCTTTAGTGTGGGTTAATGAGTTCTGTAACACATTTAAAAATTCATTTAAATTATAATTGCAACTGCGTAGTTGTTCGTACTCGCATGAAATAATCGGCAGAGTTGAATGTGTTTTCAATGAGTTCACATTTGAAAATTTCGTTAACATTTGATATGGCTGTATAAAAGAGTTTTTTCTTTTGAAATTTAATTTTTCAATTTATTTACATGTGGCAATTTTAAACTGTATGATTAGAAAAGTATTCCGGTCTCTAAATTTATAAAGTGAATTTTTCCATTTGTTCTTCTTCCATAAAATAAAAAAAAATGTAATTCAAATTTCACGATTAGTCGAATTAAATCCATCGACAGAATATATTATAAATTATTAACTCAAAACCTTAACAACTACTGAAATGCAAACAAGTGAATTCCTATACATAGGAATTATTAATAATTAAAAATATTCTACATACACCAGATGTAAATAGCATTGTGGAGTGGTTCATTGGTTCATTGGTTCATTAACAGAAACCTAAGCGATCAGATACCTCAATCTATATGTACATGTCATATTCAGGTAACCCCTGCTGCTCCTTCTATTGGTAAGCAGTTAATTTTAAACCGTTATATCTTCCGCTCACCTGTATATTGGGCTGATAGATTGATTTCCCCATTAATCAACCTATAGCGACTGTAATTTATTTTAAACTTTTTTTTTTTTTTTCTTGGACTGGCCCTCAGGGGTTGACCCCTACACATGCGATGCATTGTGCTGGAACTAAAAAATTAGGTTATGGAAAGGAGGATAGAGGGAGTAGTGTTTATTGACATTTGATTTAAATTTTCCCACGTTAAAAGTGACAGAAAATTGCAATAAATTCACTTTTTAGATTGCTTTCCGCATAAATCAATCTACTTGGTCTTCTATTAATTTTAAATTTCTAATAAGCTTCCAAAATAATCATGGCATGAAAAATTAATTCAGATAAAGAAATGCTCATGAAGTGATCATGAAAAGATCAATTTATAGCGAACATATTCACTTTTGTTTTGCTGGATAGCGAGAGATTCTAAATATTGGAAATTACTGATACTTTAATTAGTTTTCATCTTTGGTAAGCTTTAGTGGAACTTTCTAAAACAAATATGATGCTATGACATGATCACTTGTGGTCTCTACTAGTCACAACTTGCCCGTTTGAAGGAATCAATGAAGCAAGAGCGAATAGAATTAGGCAACGGAAAAATATATTGACAATGGCAATGACAACGCTAAAATACAATAAAAGTATTTTAGAGAATCGCAAAAAATTAAGTGCACTTTATGGGGAGGGACATTTTGATGCAACTGTCATATAGCGCTTACCATGTATTCTCAGGCTGTCATTTCTTCAAGTCACTTTTGATTGTGAAAAACTGCCTAACACAAAGCCGCTGAAAATCATTTAGTAAAGTTTATTGCCAATAAACAACATGAATTCCACCACATTAAAATTATGAATTTACCCAAAAAAAATTTTATTTTTCACAAATTTTTTACAAACTTCCACATTCCGAAGAAAGTTCATATGAAACTCGCCATACATGTGAAGTTAAAAATAATATTATTGTAACTCGTTAGTTTTTCTTTTCATTTTCGGTTTTATACCAAGCATACACCATCTAATATTTCTTTGGCTTAAACATCATCCTCTTGTGATGTCTAACATTTGTACATTGATGTCATATTGCAAGATAGTTGTTGGTCTATGCTTCTGTGTTCCTTCTTTGTTTTTCTAAATGTCATTATTTTACCATATGCAAAACTCTTTTAAGAATAATAAAATAATAACGAAAGATAATAATATTTTCAATAATAACGATTCGCATGATAATGATGATGAAGTATATTAGTATCAGACAAAGTGTATTGGAATGTAAATTCCTTTTATATAACTTAAATTTATTTGCAACAATTTATCGTTCGTATTTTGTAAGGCTGTACTGTGCTCGTGTAGTTCTTACAATCTTAGCAAGTTATAGGGTATTTTTTAAACTTTTTTAGGGTGTTTTTGATAAAAGTTCAACAAATATTAAGGATCATCCTTGCCGTGTACCTTTTGAAAAATTAATCATGGATGACAGAATAGAATATCAATTAAAATTTTCCTTGTCTAATATTGAAAAATTTTAAAAATTTCTTTTATTCTCATTTTTTTTTGTTTTGCCAATGTTCAGGCGAGATTGTGTAAATAAGATACAGATAATATGAAGAAATATAGTTATAGAACTTAAAAATCTTAAACTATATGCTGCCAAAATTTTTTATGATACAGTATGGTTGTTGAATTGAAACACCAAGTTTTTGTAGCTGTTTATCACTTTAAAATTGTAGAAGCGTTATTTATTAATTTTAATAATTCAACAGTTTTATTCTAAATAAATTACCTTATTATTTTCTCTTTTGTTTCTATAATTCTATTTAAAGAAAATAAAAGTTAATGGCGAACGATTTAATTCTAATTTGCACAGGTTAAGAATATCAAGAAGAAAGTAGAGAAAGAAAAATTTTATGGTTGATAAAAAAGGGGTCACTATACACGGTTGGTGTTTGATATTGAGTTTTCGGTAACAATTGACCATTGTGGATAGTATCAGTAGAGAGATATCAGAAAATGAATACGCGAATTTAAGGAAAATCGCCGAAGTAAAAGAATTAATAAATCGACTACCAACACAGATTCATAATGAGAATGCGTCTCCTTGACACCAGGGACTCTGCAAAAATGCTTAAAAAAACGTACAGAAGCTGATTTGAAAAAATAATGAAGCTTTCCTACACCAGTCCTCTCCATCACTTTTTGAACCCGTTTAAACCATTTATAAATCTGGAAAACAACGAATAATTACTTTTTACATATTGAATTTATTTTGTAAAACGTACTTCGATAGAATGTTAGCATGTTAAAATCATTTGAAAATTTAAAAATTTCTTATTGTACGTGGCGATGAAGTAGTCTGCACGTTGACTATAAAACCAAAAAGTTCTTGGGTTCGATCCCAGTTTCAGACTAAAAATTCAAAAAAAAAACATCTCGCATTTTTTCTCATGTGCATTAGTGTGACCTTGTGTCAGTTGATGTCGGAAGGTTTCAGTGGCGAAGTCAAAGTCACTGGTCACTGAACAGTAACGGCTTCAGATGTAACCAATCTACAGACACATCAGAACGTCCTTCTTCGTCGGTATTGTGTAGCAACGGCAAGGTATAAAAAATTATTAAAAATGACTACTAAAATGAAGCTACAAAAATTTCATACGTCTCCTTGACATTAGAGGCGCTACAACACTGCTATAAAACATAGAACGTGCAAAAGCAGAGTTGTGACATTGTGAGGCTATACTTCCTGTCATTTCTCTCATCTCCTGAGTGCTGGTTCAAGATAGAAAAATAATCACATTTTGGGAGTAGAAGTGAAAAAAAAAAAAAAAAATTTGAATACAAAAACATCACCCTTTACCTTCTCTATAGCAATAAGACGATCTTCTTTTCTCGCTTAAGCTTTATTTTCTTTAAATATCTGCTTTCTTTTTTTCACAATTTGACTTGTGTAATCTTATTATTTGATATGTCATGCCTTTGTTAAATGTGGTATTTTGCTTAATTGGCCAAAACAAGAATAGAGAAGCGAAGAGAACAGAAACTTTGATGCTAAAATTTAAATCTTTATCTCACGCATTTGCATTTTGTCAAATGGTTGTTTTGAAAAATGATAGAAAAAATACAACGCGTACAATCCGTGCTGCCTAATTTAACTTTTTCTATTATTTGTTTTTAATGGTATTAATAGCTTTTGCAAAGCAAACTTAGAAAAAAAAATGAGAAAATTAAAAACCGAAAAGCGATAGTGGAAATAAAATCGGAAAAATAACCATTAATTTAATTAACACACTTTTCATCAATAGCTTAAATTCTAATAAAAACATTAAAGTTAAAAGTATAAAAAACAACTATGACGAGATTGCTTTTATTTTCTTGCCAGAAAAACAAATAATTTCCTGCGAAAAGGACAAGGATTAGCTACTAGGATTGTCGTGTACAATTTATTAAATAAAAAAAGTAAAAAAGAAAAATAAAATGTGATGATAGAAAATAGGAAATTTGTCTAGACGTAATCAGTTTAAATTTTACAATAAAGAAATTGTAGCCTCAATCCATGAATTGTCGTTATGCGCTAAAGAAAATCTAATTATTTAATTTTGTGCGCACACTTATTAATTTATATATCCTCCAAAAAAAAAACTCCTGCAGACTATATATATTTATAAATTTAGGCACTTTTCACAAGTTGTTAGTTAATTCCTGCTAATTCTCAATGCATGCAATATCTACAGCTTAAAAGTTGCGAATGCCCCAGATGCGAAAAGATTTATTTCGTCAATATGCGATTGTTGTTAATGCCCGTATTTAAATTCATAGTGCTAAGTTTTGACTTCAGTCGACAATCTTTAAATACGGGGTGGTGCAAACGTAATGTCATAATTTTAATTGGCTGCCAGCTTTTATTGAGATGTGGCCAAATGACACTCAGCTTTGATACAGCTATTATGCATTTTCTCCAGAGGTGCAGTTTTTTTTCTATAATTAATTAACTGATTAGGCTGTGCGACAAATTTGAATTTGGCAGCAATGGGACTATATATGGCCAAAATTAATTCAAGCAGCATACTTCGTGTTTCAGTTCCTCATCTTTTGTCCTTTTTAAAGGAATGAGTATGTTTATTTAAATTTTTTTCAAATTAAGATGAACAAATTGTTATTTGTTAAGTAATATTGGTATCCGAATGAAGAGGAAAACTTGAGTTTAATTTTTGTCTAAGAATCTTTAATTATGTATCGCGAGGGAAATACTTACTGCTCTTAAAATTCCTTTTCTGTGATTTCATCAAAATTGGTATTTTAGTTAAAACTTTTCAAATCATATTTACACGATCACCATCTTGCTTAGTTAATTTATATCGATTTTCTACATCTACTGCAATCTTACTAAGAATTAGTAACTTCTTTTCTGTATAATTTTTCTTGGGTTCGAACTCAGAACTTTTTTTTTTTTTGGTTTTCTAGTCAACGTGCATACTAGTTCTGCCATCACCATTTTTCTATATCTACCCTAAAGACACATGTTGATAAGATTTGTAACTTTTCATGTCAGTGTGATGAGGGTTAATAACGTCACTTATTCTACCAACTCAATTTGTGAGGGCATCAACTGCAGTTATTATGTGCTGCATGCATGTATGCTGGTACAAATGATTGCTTTTTTTTTGTGTTTTTGTCGAAAACTCGCATGAATATATTATTACAAGCAATCACGAGCAATTGTGATTGAACCGAATTTCATAAAACGTTGGAGGAGATGTGAATGAATCTTTGAATTTTTTTTTTAATAATTAAAAGACAAACAGACACGTATAATAAAAATAAATACAATAATACTCGTACGTATACATATATAATAAATTTATGTGTATATGAAATACATTAGACCTAGACTGCAATTAAAATTTAAAACAAAGAAATAAAAGCTTAAGTGAAATAAATAAAATAAAAAGGCTGCGCTTGGCTGAGCAAAGAACATAATTCTTGTACTTTTGGTTTTATAAAAAAAAAATAAACTTAAATTCTTTGCATGTTTGCTATACATACACATATGTATGTGATTGTAGACGATAAGGCGTTCGCAATTAAACGCATAATAAGTAATGCATATAAAAATGCTTATTGTCTACCCAGCAAAACATTTTAGAAAATGTAATTGAGTTTGGAATTAATTTAAAAATTTTTGGTGGTATCACTTCCCAACTCGATTACCAACTTAATGACTTTAACAAGGCGTGGGACCAAAATAATCGGTTCTTGAGAGAGCTTTTTTTTTTTTTTTTTTCTATCTAGGACCAGCACTCAGGAGATGACTCCTACACATGCGAAGCATTGTGCTGGAACTATAGGAAAGGGATAGTAGGAGAAACGACAGGAGGTGAAGCTTAATTAATTATTTTTGCAGCTCTGCTTTCGCACGTTCTTTGTTTATACTCGTAGCTGTGCTGAAGCTTCGGTTTAGTAGCCATTTTTATTATTATTTTACTTCGCCGGTGGTACACAATACCGACGAAGGAGGGCGTTCTGATGTGATTGTGGATTGCTATCAGCTGAAGCCGGTATTGTTCAGTGACCAGTGACCATGCCTTCGCCACTGAAACCTTCCGACAACAACTGACACACAAAGACACACTAATGCACATCAGCAAAATGCGAGATGTTTATTTTTATTTTAAAATTTTTAGTCTGAAACTGGGGTTGAACCCAGGTCTGTTTTTGGATTCGTAGTCAACGTGCAGACTACCATCCATCGTGCCATCGCCACCCTCAACCATTAAATGCATAACTTTTTATTTTCATTTGAAAAAAAAAATTTTTAATAGCAATTTATTTGTAGATTAGCGAAAAAATAAATAAAAACAAGAAGTTTATAATTTAGAAAAAAAAAATTTAATTTTTCAAAAATTTCACATTTGATCGATTTCTAAATTTCTAAATCAAATGGCAATAATTGTTAATTTACATGATAACTAATGAGAAATAATTTCTTTCTCGAATAGATAACTCCCTTAAATATAGACACACTTTATCGTTCCGTCTAATAAAATGGCAAATTAATTTTGAAAGCAGAGCAGCCAAAAGCTAGTGGAAATCTTTTTACATTATTATTATTGTCTGTACATACCAAAGATCTTCAATCAATATACACATTCAAGGTAGCGCTATAGTATGCTTTTAATAGGTAATTCTGAACAACTCTGCCGTTGAAAATTTTTGGAGAATTTCTCATGCAAAGTTGCTGTGTCTCTGCTGTTTTCTTGCCGCGTTAATTAGTAAACCGGACGTGATCCAGTATATTTATTATTTCACTTCGCCGATGTTTTATTGCAGAAAGAGGGCGCTGTTGAACCGAGGATCTTCCGGTATCAGCTGTACTAACTACTCAGCCAACAGCAGCCCCCGTGGGCTTCAGTAACCCTATCTCTTCACCCTCTCCTGTAGAAGACGGAGTAGCTGCATAATGGTTTTGCCGCCTATACAAGACAAATTTTTCCCCTGGTATATGTGATATAGTTAAGGAAATTACATGGGCGAAATACTTCTTATATATTTTAAAAACTCAAGGCTGTTCCAACGAATGTCACACCATATGGAGGCACAACCTCCAAAAATTCATAAACGAAGAAACCAAATCTTACAGGCAAAAAGTTTTTTTTTCTTTTTCTTCCAGCTTCACATTAATAATCTGCACACACGTCTAAATCATTTCCAGTATAAACACATAACAACAGTAAAGAAAATCGATAATCATGGCGCTTTTGGCCTCTTGGCGATCATTAGTCGATATTGGCATGTCAAGAACATCAATATGTACTGATTCTTCAATAACTATGCCATCATTAATAATAAATTTATTCCCAATTTATAATAATTGCTGGATTTTCTTTGAAAATTTTTAATTTTTATTTTGTTGGCTTGAAATAAAAATTCTTTGGAAAATTTCTTAAACCGTAATTTATTTTGTTGTGCGTAGGCCTTTATGTAATTCCTGAAACTTCGTATACAGCCAGCTAGCGAAATTCATTTCACGCCAAACCAATATTTCTTCCTGTCATTGTTTTAAAAACATCACTTCAAAATTCCATGTTTTTCCTCAGATAAACACTGATAAAATGACGCAATAATAGCGGCAGTAAGCCACACACGCACACACTCGTACTCTTCGGCATACAAGAAAACATACATCTATTTGTTTGTACAATATATAAATGTATGTGTGTGTGTAGTTACATACAATTTAAGCATACATCTACTTAATGAATGTGTTGATGTACAAGTATTGTTAAATTGGTGTTAAAAAAGGATGGAGAATAACAGATGGATGTAAAAGATACAACAAAGAAAACTGATAGAGCAATAGCAATGGCATCAGCAACAACTGGAGCGACACGACAGCAAGAACAACTGCCAAAATAAAAGTAGAGAACAGAAAAAAAAAGAACTGCAATCAGAAAAGGAGTACAAAATAATAAAATGTCAACATCAGTAAAGAAAAGCCAGGAGTCAAAAAACATAAAGAACGCAACTTTATTATTTCTGAGAAGCCATATTAATTAAGTCAAGAAGCCCGGAAAATATCTTTATGGATTATAAAAAGAGAAACATTAAAATAAATGCGAATATTTATATACGGGTTATAACCCAGCTGGCATTTGGAAGATTATTTAACGAGAGCGATCATTTTGAGATTTTTTTTTAATCGTCAAGAGTCAAGAGTCGCCATGATCACACAGTTCCTCCCATAGTGAACGAGCCTAATCGGAATACACTATCACTGCTATTCCAATTGCGGAAGAACTTTCTACTGTTGAAAATGCTACTTGGCAATATATAAAAATATCTCTCTTTCACTCTTTCTTAATTAATAGTTGGAAATTGGTGGAGAAATCAATCCCTACAATTTACTCATACCATTGTTAATGAGGATAAGAAAATAAACTAAAGACAGTCAGTTGTGTGTTGTAATAGAAATTAATAAATTTAATTTACAGTTCCCAAACAATCAGCTGTTTGCAGTGTATACTGTGAAATGCATAGAAATTTGTAACAAGGCTTAACTATTTCAGAAAATGGCAGCCTCTAGAACGGTTTTTAAAATTAATCTCTGCCTGAAGTAGAAGTTTTCTATGTAATGGGTGGTATAAATATTGCGGAATCAGAAGCTCTTTTTTTGGAATTTTAGAATAATGCTCAGGGGAAATCCCTTATAAGTATATGCGTTGCATTGCACTGGCACTAGATGGCGATGATGAATAGTGTAGGAAATATATTGGTGGCAAAAGTGGCAGGAAGATTGAGCGTAATTCTTGCACAACTCTGCAGTTGCGTGTTAAATTATGAAGCAAACTTGTAGTGTATCTGATTTTAATTTTCATGCATTATTTTTATGCTAATGGGGGCCATTTTATGGCCCCGTTTTATTGTTCAAATAGAGATGAGGGAGGGTGCACAGCCAACTCTGCACCCATCACCACATTCTGGGCATGGAAAGTCAGTGTGATATTCAATGAACGCAGCAAATTTTCCAGGCCTTAAAATAAGCATTCAAGCACATCGGCTTTTCAAGAAGGTGTAAGGCATACTTCACCCCTTCTGATCTACTTACTATTTATAACGCTTATATTCGACCTAACATGGAATACAACTCTCAGGTATACGGCGGTGCCTCAAAGACTATTTCGAAGTTACTCAAACGCCAACTCTATTGGCTCTATCGTAGTTCTGAAATCAGAGAACTTGTTCCAAAAACGCGCTCATTATTGCGCACAACGCGAGTATCATTAAAGGTGCACCCATTTATGATTGATTTAACAAACCAATTGCATTACGCATTACAGATAAAACTAATTTTTTGGTTGAACCGGGCGTATGTGTAATAAACTCCGTGCATAGGTTTTTCCCTTACTTTTGACGTGTGAAAATTCAAATCAATTATTCCTCTAACCCCCTTCCATATCCTAATTTCTTAGCTCCAGTACAATGCATGGCATAGGGGTCATCATCTGAGAACTAGTCCAAGATTTAAAGAAATAAATATGAAAACCGGTTTTAACATTTAAAATTATAACTTGAACAATCACGTTGGGGATATGGAATAAGTTGTCAATAATCCATGAAAACAACGTGTATTTGAATTTTCATTTCTATTTTTTTATTTCGTATTCCAATTTCAATAGAGAAAGGGAACATAAATGTAGCTGTTGCTTCTCGCTTCAACATTACTGCCTTTTTGTTGTTGACAAAAAAAAAGAAAAACAATTATGTGCAGGAATAGCCAGACTGGTTTAGTTTCATCGTGCTCGCCTGTCTCGTGGTTAGCATACAATCATTACTTTTTCTAATTTAAAGCCGTATATCTCCATTTAATTGCGTGAAGTAAAACTGCGTAAATGTCATGAAGAATATCTTTCAATCAAAACCGCTGTATTCCTTTGTAACTTTTTGTTTCATCATCATGAATTGTAAATCCTCTTTACTTCAAATTCCGTAAATTGAAAAACCATTGAAATTCATAAAAAAAACAGGTAGTTCTTCACCATTATCAATTATCCAGACTGCACTGTATTAAAATGCTAGTCTTACATGGTCAGAACAGATTTAAAAAAAAAATGTAGTGAAAAAATTGTTTATTTCGCTCTGCCCTTGTATGCCTACAAACATTTGAATTGTGTCTTATGCAAATTATTTCATGGAGCAAAAGAAAAGGCTTTTATTTACAGAAAACGAATTTAATTAAATTTGTTTTTGCTTTTGTAAATTTGAGTTTATTCACTTCTTGAAATCTATCAATTTATCAGTACTTTGATATTTTTATTTGGTCCCTTTGTGAACACGCATAATCTGTTTGTTTTTTTTTTGCTTTTTTGTGAAATAATGTTTGAGGACAGAACAAAAGTAATAGAAAGTAAAGCAGAAAACAATTATTTTAATGGAAATATTAATTATTTTATTTCTTTTTTTTTTATTGTTTATGCACTCAGCTGTGACATTAAAGGAGAAATATAAGAATAAATAGGAATGAAAAACAATTATTTCACTGAAATATGGAAGGAAAATAATATTCAAACAAATATTACAAAGTCTTGTTTTATCAGCAAAAGAAAAGGAGTGAAAAACAATAATTTTAATGAATTCTTTTAAATGATATTCATGATAGTCATGGGTAGCACCTAAAGTACATATTACTTCAGATTTTAATTTTTTTTAAATTATTTCAGCCCAAATGTCTGGCAGCTAAAATTAGAGGTTTCAGTTTAGATTTTTTCTCATCTCATATTCATTTCACTTGTTTTGGAAAAAAGAACATTGTTAAACGAATATGTCCACTGTATCTCACTAAGAGAAAAAAACTGTTTCAGATAATTAGCTATGTGCCGGTTTATCTCAGTTTTTATCTTTACCACATTGGGAACTACATATGTGAATATTCGAGTTTTTTATTCATTTAATTATTTACGCTAATAAGGGGTATGGTGTTCTAGATTTACGTCAGCACCTGCCCATAGGGCCTTATCTGACGGTGGTCTTAACACCGAGTAAATTTCTGTAACGATTCACTAGCGCCCCCAGAGCACTGATAAGCAAATGAGCCCGTAGGCCACCTACCTCCAGAGTTGGGTAGAAAATCATGTATAGTTATCTCTGACTTCTATAATGCACCTTGTTGAGGTGTTCGAGCGGTCTAAACTCTTGTCACATCAGAATGTTTTTATGTCAAGACCCATTTAACAGTAATACTGTTGGTTCGAAACACATTCCGGTGACTACTCTCGAATGGCAACAGCACCTAGTAGAGTAAAGGTCATATCATCAATATGCGTGTTACGACTTTCACATATTTACGATTAGACCAAAAACTCCACTTCCCGCGTATCTTTGGGTTGCAACCACAGCCACTACGAATCCAAACCCATACCAGCGCACACCAGCCAACCCTTCGGGGTAGACACGAAGTCCTCGACTCGAAGTACCCGTAGTACTTAACAAGGAAGACATCAGTCCTTAAACCCGTACTTTCGTCAGCAGTGTGGGGCCAAGCTGGTCCCGTAGTACTAGATTAGAATCTAACTGGTGTTAAGCAGTCCTTCATCAATCTCTAGTGAGATTTCGAAAAGTCACCTTTTCTATCATTTTCGAACTTCAGAGAGGAACAAGGTAATGCTGCACCTTGAGCTCGGGACCGCGGGCTCGCTCAGACCACCCGTAGGTTCCGGAATACAAGATTCACAAGTTTCCAGAACCCCCCTGCGGGTGATAAGGGGTATGAGGGTAATGAGATGGCGGACTATCTGGCCTAGAGCGATAGCCACATAAACTATATTCTTAGGAAATGCGAAAAGGAGGAATTCGCTGCTGACTGGCATAATAGTGCCAGCCAGTGTCAAGCTAAACACTTCCTGATCCCGCATAGAGCGATCTCAAATAGGCTGCTTTCGCTGAATAGAACAAAATTGAACATATTAACGGGATACTTCACGAGCCATTGTGGGCTGAGTATCACCTTATCAAAATTGGTATCTCCGAGACCAATATCTGTCGATTTTGTGAAAGTGACACTCAGAGATCTGAGCACGTTGTCGGCGACTGCCCTACGCTCGGCAGACAGAGATTTTACCATCTGCGTGAAATTGCGGTGTCTGCACACAAGTTGTGGAACACCAGACCCCAAAAAGTGCTGGGATTCCTTAAAAGCCTTAGTATGAGGGGCTTTGCACAATAGATGTTTTAGGGCCTAATAATAATAGAATAATAATTTACGATAGTACTCCTACAATCTCCTTATACGACTAATACGAGCATAATTTATTTTAATTTAAAAATATATATATAATAACTGCGTATTCATAACTGCCGTATTTATAAAAAATGTTTGGATTTATTAATAGAATTTTGTATGAAAATTTGTCTATTAAACGTTTTATGAATCAAAAGTATTTTTGATGAATATGACAATAAGTCTTTATTTTCTAATAACGTCTTAAAATTGTTTAATGTTCATAATACCGGCCCAGATATATGAAATAAATTATTGTACTTAACGGTTCTGACAGGTATTTAATAATAAATCAGCTCAACAAGTATTTACAATCGCTCAAACCATTAATTAAATTATATATTATTAAGACAGAATGAATAGTTCCTTTAAATAAACACCCTTTAAGCTTAAAAGTAATCAAAGAGTTTTTGACATACTACGTGATGCAATTATGTTAAGAACTGTGCTGCTTCGACGCCTCTACCCAGAAACCATTCGAAACATTTTCGGTGGTATCATCAATTTGTTTTACGGAATGCAAATATGTATGTTCATACTAGTGACATTAAGGATATTCGCAACGCAAAGTTTTTGAGACTTATTTAAATTTCTTTGGGGTGTATTTCAACTGGGAGTTATTGCACGGCGCTACATCGATATGAAAATGTCAGACTGAAATATTTATTTGGTGAAATAAAAATAAAAGAATAAAAAATCATTTCACCGCCATGTGAATGGCAAAAAAAAGACCTTCAAG
Organism: Dexiosoma caninum; assembly: GCA_963924685.1. Taxonomy (NCBI): domain Eukaryota; kingdom Metazoa; phylum Arthropoda; class Insecta; order Diptera; family Tachinidae; genus Dexiosoma; species Dexiosoma caninum. The sequence continues at coordinate 27,430,282 of OZ004725.1, read as the reverse complement.
ATCATGGCAACGTTCATATAAGGAAAAACTATTGGAAACCAAAATATCGGTAGCCATAGATTTAAGTTTTATTTCAAATGTGCGTGTATTATAAATCTCAGATTTATTTTACATGATTTTATGCAGACTTTTGTGCGAAAAATTTTCATTTCTACCACTATGTATTTCCATATATAGGTTACCGGGTACCTTGCCATGCATTTAAATGTGTTTTTCTGCCATTCAAATGAGGGTTAATTGGCACCCAAAATCGAATTTATATTATACAGAAATGTAATATAAGGTTTATGGATAACATATTTATTTAATTTTAATTTTAGTAAATTTTTCTTGAGATACTTGGGCGATAGTACATTTGCCTTGTTTTACAATCAAATATGAAATATTCTAATTCCATTCAGTTGACAAGTTGTATCTTCACTTCAAAGAATATTTGTTTATTTTTATTTATTTATTTTTTGTTAACTCTACAGAGATTTTAAATCGTATTTATTGTACTGAATTGAAAGAAATTATGTTATAAAAGGAATTCTGTTTTCGTTTTCCGTAATTGAAAAGAGATTTGAAAATTTATGCCCAATTCAAATCGTTTGCATTTAAAAATTCCTTCCATTTGCAAACGAATTTTAAGTGGAGGGTTAATATTACATTGAAACAATATTGCAGCAGTATTTTCATTTTTAAGGAAGACTTCAATAGCATCCATTTCAAATGTCAAGGTGCAGATAATAAAGTGTATCTAATAACCTTGTTAAAAGAGAAAACATGCAAAAATTTTAAAGTTTATTTTTCCAGTTACCAAATTGTGTTTCTAGATGAAGCAAAAAAAAAAAAGTGAAAACTTTTCAAAAATCAAAAATATTATTCAGTAACATTAAGCTAGCTCTGCTTTTTCCTTTAAAAAAATCTAAAAAAAAAGAATATTATAGCAACAACAACTACAATAAGAAATAGTTGATCAAAAATAGTTTTAGACAACTTGCTACAATTTGCCATTATATTTGAGTGGTAAGCAACCTAAATTGTTGTATTTCAGATTTTTGTTGCTTCTAAAGTTTCTGCAACCAAAAATAAAAAAAAGTAAAACGAAAAAAGATTTTGTAGCAGTTGCAGCTACATTTTTGCTTGATTTCCAAAATATAGAGGAATAGAAAAAGAATGTGTGTATGTATGTATATAAAATTTATATCATATTTTACTTTTGCTTTGGGACTTTTGCCATTTTTCATGTTGCTGTTATGTTGCTTCTTAGCTGGCATTGATTTTGTTGTTGTTCTTGGCTTAAAATTTTTGTATTACAAACACTGTAGTGCACATACAAAACAATGCTTCTGCATTAAATATGTATCGGTGTATATTTAAATATATGAGTATTGTCATCGTCATCATGATCGTACACCAACGCCAGGACATGTATCTACCGCATCTGCTGGTTTCTATGCTACACAGCATACTGGGGTTTTTTTTCTTAATCGTTAGAAAACTGTACTTTTACATATTGACTGCTACTTGTGTTATTTTTGTTTGAAATTTTGCGGCAATGCAGTCACACACAACGTTGGAATTCAGAAGAGTTTTTAATTTCATTTTAGGACTCGCAGAAATTCTAAGTTTATGTCTTTCTTACTGGTTTTGAGCAGCTTTAGTTTAAGCAGAAATTTATATATTGAACATATGAAAATTAAATTATGAAGATCATTTAACTGATTTAAGTTACTTCTTGACATTTTATACTTATCTTTTTTCTTCAGTTGGAAAGATTATGCAAAATTTTCGCAAATTTTTAATAAATGTTTTTCTTATTATTTTTCTAACCAAAAAAAAAATTTACTGCCAAAAATTAAGTACATATAATAATTCGGAAATTTAAATCTTCTGCAGCATGTGTATATGAGTTATTGTGACATCAAACTACAAAAATTTTTTTGGAAACTATTTTTATGGATGTTTTTATAGAAACTTTTAAGTATACGATGCAAATATTTTACCATCATTTAAAACTTTTGCAGAAGAGAATTTTAGTTATAATTTTCTGGAGGTTCTGAAGTTCTGTGTGATGGAAATATAATTTGATCATTATGTATATTTACATAGTTAGCTTTGAAATATGATTTATGTTATGTCACTTTGTAGAAAAATTTTATTGAATAGATATAAAGAATTTGTCAACAATAAAAGTCATACATGTACATTGTGTTTTGTACATTACTTTTTATATAAGAACTTTGTGCAATTATAAGAAAAGGTTTTGCATCACCAGCACTACATTTCAATACTGTGTACATTATTTTATCTTCTCGTTCTTTGAGTTAAAAACCAATAACAACACTAAAAATACAAACTAAGCTCAAGTTTTTCCTTAAAAATTGTAAATAAAAAAAAAATATCGAAAAATAAATTGCCATTATTTCCAAATTACCAAAATTATTAAATTATTTATCACTGTCTACTCTTAATTCTATATTTTCCTTTTATGTTGTACAAGGTTTTATTCTTTTTCATGCTGTCTGGTTAGTAAAAAAAAAATAATTGCTTGTCACCTAATTTAGTCGTTGTACTTGTATACATTTATTCACTTTCGCTAGTAAGGTGGTTTTTATAAAATTTCACACTTATGCTACAAAGAAGATGTAGCTGATGGCTAGGCCTAAAGCCTTCATGAAACCACTAATTACTTGTAATATCTTAGACTGGTTGTTGCTTGGTTGGTTAGTGTCAGGAATCATTTGTAAAATAACCGTTTTTTAGCCCCATTACCGGTCAAAGTAGATTAAGTTAGAAAAAACAGGGAATTACATAAAAATTATAAAAAGGAAAAAAAAGATATGAAATTATATAAAGGATAATATTAAAAAAAAATGCAAAAATGCAAAAATAATTATAATTTTTTCGAAAAGATTACAGCAGCAGTTTGCGGTATAAAACGATACAATGAATCGAGTCTAAAAGAAAGTGAGAAAAAGAAATATTTTAACGAAAAATCTTCATTGTACATCCAATTTTTAATTATTACAAATAGCAGTGATTTAATATTTAGTTTAATATTTGCTGTTCTTGCACCATTTCAGTTTAGTTTTTTTTTGTGTGCGATAAATATCCCAAAGGTGTACTAAACTCACTCTAAATAAATTGTTGTGCAAAGAAAATTGCCCCCCAGAGTGCATTAGATGAGAAAAAATTAGTTTAGAATTTTAGCAAAACCAACACAACACTGTAACTTTGCCACTGAACATACAGAAAGATTCAAAAAAACAAAAAACAAAAAGAAAGACATCGACAACAACAGCAATAAGCACAATAGCAGCGAGTAACGCTTTCATTCGTTCAACATGAAAAGAAAAGAAAAACGATTGTGTTCATATCAATAACAAACTTAAATGCGACTGTATTTACTTAATTTTTTTAATACATTTTTCTGTACGTGGTTTATCTTTCTCTTTGCCTTGAATTGGCCATAGAGAAACAACACAATGTATTGCATTGCATTGGACTGACAAAATAAAAATTTCAACATTTAACGTGTGAGAAAAACACATTTTTGTTTAAAATTCTCTATTTTAAAGAATACTAAAGCTATGCGTCATTAAAAGAAATGTTTGTACTATGCAATATTGTGTTATATTTAATTTTTTCCCTTACTTGCATTAAACCAGATTTTTCACAAAACAATCAAAACAAAATTTTTCTAAAAAAAAAATGTAAAATCCAAACAACTCACAGAGCAACGGATCAAAATTTACGAATTGTTCTCCTATAGAATTTTGTGGAATAAAATCTTGCTTAAGATCTCGACAAAGATTCCAGCAGTTATCTGTCATCATATAGTGGTCCCACAAACAATACAAAAACTGTATGTATGCACACTGCTACACGTGCAATATATAATGAGCGGCATCTACAGGATGGCGCCGAATGACCTATATGGTTTCAATGGTTTATAACTTTTTTATTTATGATATTATTATATTTTTTTTCTTTTCAATACAGTATTTTAATGGGGAATTTTTTGCAATTAGCTTTGAAAAATGATATCCTGTAAGTGATGTCCTTTTTTTTTTGCTTCGCACATACGTGCTCTTTTTAGCATATTTTCCATTTTTCCTTTTCGCAAAATTTCGGGTGCAAAGACCATAATTTTTAAGTTTTCTTTGGCTAATTGCCAAAGAAAACTGTCAGGAGCTGTTAAATCTGGTGCGGGTGCAATGTGCACATTAAAATGACGACGATATGCACGCTGTGTCAACAGAATAGACTGTTGGTTTGAAAAGTAAAATTCAATTATTTCTGTACGTTGTTCGATCATGTAATGATTCATAATTAATTCCCCAAGTCTTCTTCACAAAATGCTGAAAGAAAAAACAAAGAAAAAATAATAATTTATAATATTATTTTATTTAATTTATATTAATTTATTGAACGTGTAGCGTGCAATATTGATAGATCGCGTACCATATCGCAGACTGTCCATATCACGGATCACGCGATAAATATTGAACGCACTACGTAAATAAAACTAGAAATTAAAACAAAAGAAATAAAATAAATATATAAGCTATGGAAAAAAATTAAATAATTGAGAAATTAAACATTTTACTAAATTTTTGTGCAGTTCGGTTGTCTCTCATTTCTGACATTTTTTAAGCAACGACCTGCACAGTACAAAATAATTTTACTACTGATGATGGGTATATATTGAACATGTAGCATACCCTTGTGATATATCAATATATTAAAATGAATCCCGAGCCAAATAACACAAGATATATTGAACGTGTAGCAGTGCTCTATTATTTGTCGTCGTAGCCTTTGAATAATAAATTTGAATGGAGTTAAAAGAGGTAAATTTTAATTTTAATTTAATGCGCAATATTGCTAAAAAAATGTTATATTCAAAATCAGCTACAAAAATTCTTAAAGATAAGATATTTTTATTCAGAAAAATATGAAGCACTAAACCAAAAATACAAGAATTTTTACATCTATGTCATGGCAGTGAGATATCATGGTATATTCAATATCTATTCAACTAAAAAATATTTTTGTGTTTTTTTTTTAAAGAGAAGTAACACTCAGGCAATGATTAGGTGTTAACTTATATAAAAAGAATAGTGATATTGATTACAGATGATGAAGAGGTATATAGAAGAAATCTTCATTGTTTTTACAATACTAGTTTGGCTTTCATAGCAGTGTTGCACCGCCTCTGATATCAAGGAAACGGATGCAATTTTTTAAACTCAATTGGATAGACATTTTAATAATTATTTTACTTGGCCGATGATGCTACACGATACCAGCGAAGGAGAGCCTCTTATGTTACTTGTGGATTATTATATGGTGAAATGTTAAGAAACATAGGTAGATCTTAATTCTTATACATTTCTACACTAGCGTTTTGTAGAATATGTAAAGCAGAGCTGCTGCGTATCAGTTATTATATTGACGCAATCATTTTTAAACAAAAGGAGAGCCATTTTATAAATTGCTCTACTTCGCAGACATTCCATTGCTCAAATACCACCGAAGGAGCGTCCTGTTTGCAAAGACACATCAGAAAAATGTTTGGTCTACCGTAGATTTTCTGGTTGCAGAGTCAACGCGAACGCAACTACTCAGCCAATAGCACCTCCAAAATTTATGCATGTACATATATACGTGTTTGTGTAGAAATTTATCAAAATTAATTTACTGTTTGTTTACAATTCCGGTTATTTTGTCAAATCAAGTCAATAGCCAACAAATACTTATAAAACCACTAAACTAAGTAGTTTTTACTTCTGACCGCTATTACTTAGTCTGTATACTTTCAGACATACTCGTACAAACATAAACACGTTTCACTTTCTATAGTATGTATTTTTAATGAAATAAATATGATGACTTCTCACGTCATATCTTGAATATCATTGCAGCTTAAAGGTGCCAAAAAAAAGATTTAAAGCTTTTCAAGTCGATACATTTTCCTAATACATTTCCTTCTTATGTGTATTCGATATACATACATACGAATTTAAGTGGTGTATTGTGCTGTACTGTTGAAATATTAATGTTACTCATACTTTGTGCGACATATAAGTGTGTGGGTGAAGAGAGTTTCCTGCCATGATTGACACAAGATAAAGGTTAAATTAGTTGTTATTATTAATGACATATTAATTAAAAGTAGTGACTAGCATGGGTATATTAACTAAATTGGATTGGAAAGTAACTGTTGATTAGAGCACACATTTCCTGTTACTTTAATTTAAATAATAGTATTTTTTTATTATTTTACGATTATTTGGTATTTTTATTTATAAATTAGAATATTGATTGCAATTCATGGCAGTACAAATAAAGTGAAAATTCAATTCAACGGCGTACAATTAAAAATCTACAGGTTTGTTTGTACGTATGGATGTTGACACAGCGTTAATTTGTAACGTTAATTTCAACGATACCGTTGAAAATTATGAAATTGTACTATTTTTGAATTATTTTAGTATTTACTGTATGAATGATTTCACTATGTAACACAAATGTTGAGTGTCAAAATTAAATAGAATTATATTTCATGTCTAATCAGCGATGGCCAAAAATTTATTTTCTTCCTAATTTTAATTATTCGTTAAAGTCGCAATATTTTTTCAAAACGAATGTGATGTTAGCAGCTGGTTGATTTTCTAATATGTCGCCATATACTTTTAAAGATCTCCCTCATTAATATAATGAAATGGTTTCCTTATATGTTATTCATTATTATAAGAAAAATTTTCATTAATAAAATGAACAATGACAAGAGATACATGAAACCTTGCAAACTCTGTGTTCTTCATAATTTTTTCATAGTTCATTATATCAATGAATATGCTTTCATAGCCTAAACGAGTTTTATTTTTAATAAATTTATGATAAAATATATGGAAGCTGCATGACTTTTTTTCTACTTAATAATATAGGATTTTCTAAAGCTCATTAAAATTGCACTTATTTTTCTTAAAAGATGTTTTATGATCTTTTAAAAATACAAATTAAAGTTTCGTACATGCAATGAAAGTATTTCATCAAAACAATTCATATCAAAAATAAATAAATTTAATTACGCAATTATGTGTTACTATTTTACTTGATTCTTTCTGTTTGTAAATGACACAATTCTCAAAGACTTTTGTGGGTTTATATATTAACATAGCTTTTTAGCTTTTTCGAGTAATTTTGTTGAAGGTCTACTGAAGAGGTGGCATAAGCACCAACGAAATGTACATATAGACTCCCTAAACGATACAACAAACATACACACAATGTCAGTAAATTTATTATTATTGTACATACATGAAGAATACTTTATATATACTTTCATAGCATTTATGAAAACAATATTATTATTTCATATACTTATGTCGTCATTATATCAATAAAACGTTTACATTTTATATATGAAAATGTTTCGTAGAACTAAAGAAATAGTTTCATTACATTTACGAAACACGTGCCTAAATTATGTTTATAAATGTAATGAAACATTTTTCCTTGATCCAATGAAGGTCATCTTTGGGTGACTTTTAATGTTAAATTTCATTGTGTTAATGTCAAAATTCTTTGTATGACAGACGAGTTTTCTTTCAGTGCAAAAACGATGTACAGCAAACTTTTGTAAAATATAAAGTCTACTCTATTGCTTTCTTTTACTAATATTTATATGCTTCTATTCGATATATAGCTGTATGTAATAGCCAACACAAAGTCATGAAGGGAACTTTGAGTTTTCCGGTAGGTTGGATGCCATATGAATTCGAAGGAGGCCACGCCACAATAATGTTCCCCGTGTATTAGTATCAGCTTTAAGCTATTGCCCTTTAGTGACCAGTGACTGAACCTCCGTCATTGAAATATTCCAACAACAACTGACGTAGAAGCTTATTACTGCACATCAGACAAATGCATTATATTAAAAATAGTGCTCAAAAAATTAAACAATCCAATTTTATTAAATATTTACTAAACATTGACATCTTTGAAATTGATTTTTTTTTTTTGCAGCAAGAATTTAAACTTTAATTTATTTCCAAATTAATTGAAATTTTAATTATTTCCAAATGAATTTAATATCTTTTCGTTTAATTCATATGAAATTCCTCACATCGAAAAATTATCATTTTCCACAGTTATTAGTAATAAATGTATTTAGAAATTTTTGAGTAATTCTCGTATTTAATATCAGCATGTCCCTTATTTTCTGAAAGACAATAGAAATAATTAAAAATATAAGAAACTATAGCAATGTTGACGATGTTGCCTTAAATATTTAATTCATAAGCTGACATTTGCCTTTCTTAGTTTTCTTTCAAGCATTAATATTATTTTCATTTATGCAAGTCTTTCCATTTTTATTGTATTTTATTTATTGCAGGTCCTGTAGTGCATCACTGTGTAATGAAGAAGATTTTTCATGTTCATTTAAATGAAATTTTTAATTTTGAATATTATAAGCAACATATTTTAAGTGCAAAAACCTTTAGAAATTAAATGGAAATTACTCTGGAGGAAGACGACAAATAATAATTGAGAATAAAAATCAATTATACTTCTTAGCTTTGGAAAATATGTGTTGATTTCTTTCCGAAAATTAATTAAAAATAGAGTTTAATTCATTGAACTTATTGTAATGAACTTCTTAATGAAATATTTTTAACTAAAAATTTAATATATAGAAGTATAATTTTTGAATTATACAATCTTATAAATTTCATATAAAACACAGATTATAGTTTTATGTGTTTTTTTTGCCAATTTGGGCATGTTAGAGAAGGGTAGCGGTTGCTGGTGTAGTTACCATGTCGACCACAACAGCAAAAAGTCATGAGTTCGAACCCATTATTTTTGGAATATTTCAGTGGCGAAGGCATAGTCACTAGTCACTGAACAGCACATGCTTCAGCTTATAATAATAACCAGAGTGGCCTCCTTCGTCGATATTGTGTATCATCATCGGTGAAGTTAAATAATTAACAAAATGGCTACAAAATACAGCTTTAAAATTTAATATGGCTGCTTGATACCAGAGTCGCTGCAACAGTGCTATAAAAAAACCTGCAAAAGCAGAGTTGTAGAGATAAAGAAGAGTTCCTCTGTTTATCACTTCACCACCTGTCAGCTTTAATACTATACCTTTGTTATAGAATAAACACCTAGTAGTAGGTAATTTTTGTCTGAGTGTTACTTTTCTTTATAAAAAAACAAAAAAAAACTAAAAAAAACAAAAAAAAACAAAAAAAAACAAAAAAAGTTGGGGTACCCTCAGAGAAGGTCAATTTTTTACTTAGGCCAGAGGTTAGGCTTATTGTGTTACCACGAACTATTCCACGCGGGGATCAGATAATTCAAAAAGGAACCATCCAAACTCCAAAACAAATCTCGCTGTTGCCGAAATCTTCATCTCGGTTTAGTTCAGTCAACGACGACAGGAAATGAACCGTGAAGAACCTTCGTCGTTTTTTAGCAAGAGCATTGACACATGAGCTGATCAATAGTATTCTCCTCTTCCATAGACCCATATATGCTGCAGAAATTTTAAGAGGTAATGGTGAGTGTATAGGCGGTAACCGCGATAGTTCGGTGGAAGGCCAGACAATTTAAGAATAGAAGGCAATTAGTACTCTTCTTATCCAAGTTGGTCCAGCACACACCGACCGGAGGATACACAGGTTAACCGGTGAAGTTACAAGACCGATCCCCATTAATATTTCGGAAATTGTGAACGCCTTCGTCAGGCTATCAGCAATGCATTTCCCGACGATGTCTCTGTGCCTGGGAACCCATATAAGATTTCCCCTTGAATTATCGGAAATTTCCTTGAGAAATTTCATCAGCATTCATGGATGAGGACCAACGTCACAGTGACGCCCGCTGCATAGCTGTCCGACTAAATCGAAAGATTTTGATTGAAAAGCCTGCTACGCAACAAAGATTGCACAGCCTTCTGTAAAGCCACGACCTCCGCCTTAAATACACTGCAGGGATCAGGTAGCCTACGAGTATATGAAAGCCAAATGTTAAGATCAGAGCCCAATCTGCCCAGCATCCTGGAGCCGTCGGTATAGGCTTCACGGGCATTGCCGGGAACCCCAGTATCCTCCGACCAATAGTCTCTAGTCGGAAATTTGCAGTCAAATATCCCATGTAGTTGATCGCAACGTATCTCTGGTCCTCAAGAATAGCAGCATGGTCATAGTCTAGTTTTGGGCCAGGACAGTAATCAAATTTAATTTTTAAGTGCATCAAGAAAAAATCAATCAATCTTTTTTTTGAAAAAATTAGAGGCATCACTCTGCTATTCACTATTTCTTTTCATAATGGGTACATTTGGCGATAGAGTAGAACGGAATTATTTTACGGTACTTCCATTACGCGTGATGTTAATTTAAGAAGAAGAGTAGTAGCATTTCTGATGTTCAGTAAACGCACTTACTTCTTTCACGTTAAAGAAGAAAAATGTTGTTTCTCATTTTACTTCGTCGATGTTTCTGTTTCTCAAATTCCCACAAAAGATACCGCTGTGATAAATATTCGCATAAACACTAATGAAAATAAGCATAATTTTCGCAAAAGCAAATTTAATTCTCAAGTAAGGCACATCGTAACGACAAGTTATGATATTATTTGACTTAATTAGCGACATAATAATTATTAAAAAAAAAAATTTTTTTTACTGCATAGAAAATGTTGAACCTTAAGAACTACAGTGAGCTCAATTATTAAATAAATATTACTAGGCTTTTGGTACTGCTACTCGTAAGATTTGAATTGCAATTGCGTTATTAAAATGAAGAGAATGTAAAGCTGTCTATTGCTAACATTTGTATCATAATCGCATTATTATTATGAATGCAATTTAAAGCTGGCTATTCATATTTTAAACAAGAAATGTTATGAATCTTTGCTATTGCTTTATACAGACAAAGAAAAACCAATGAAATAACAATTTTAAAATTCTTTTTCTCTTTATTTGAGCCATTCATTAATTTTTAAAATCATAATTGCAGTCGTTATACGTTGTTAGACAACGTCATTCATTTCAGTGTTGAACTGCACTTTTCTCATCATTTACATTTTGTTTTCTTTTTTTTATTCTCAACTTTGAAAATAAAATAGCACTTTATATACTTTACATGTTGATGGGATTCATCATATTTTCTTAACGTCATCTCTAAAATCTTTTGCTACTTTAAATTTTATAAATATATTCAGCATACGCAGGCACACACTCACAAAGTTGCAACTCTTCGTGAGGTTGGGTTTTACATTTGTTTTTGGATTTTTCATTTGTTTTCTATTTAACATACTTTATGCAAGTTTACACCCTACAGTATTGCGCATCGAGTAGGTAAGACTTGTGACATTATTAAGTTAAATGAGGTGTACGTGGACCATGTGGTCCACAGACAAATTCATGCAATATTATTTCAGCAACATTTCAACGCATTTTTCTGTATACATTTCGACAGCATTTTCTGCAGGTTTATCAGTATTTAGCCAAATTATTATTAAAGGTCCAAATGAAAAACGCTTAAAAGTCTCGCAAACTGTGCATTTTAATACTCCCGCAAATGAACTTTCAAAAATTGTAATGAAATTCAGTTGCACAAGCTTGCCCAACAATTTTGACTCGTCAACTTGCGCTGTTGAATTGTACATTTTGGGAAACAGCATGCTGTCACACTTTTCCCAAATACACACTTTTCACAAATAATGACTTCTGCAAATAATCTGAGCCATTCAGTATTTCGCCTATCTCGAATCATTTTTAAAAGCAATTTTAAAAGGATTTTTAAAAACAATTCTTAAACAGAAATTTCAATTGTTTGTATTTTATTTAATTTCTTTTTATATTAAAGTCAAGGCAATTTAGATTGGCCCTGCTTTAATGGCAAGTTTAAAAGGGGTCTTCATGATACAGCCTAAAAAATATGCACAATTGGGCAAATTGCAATTTTAAGCGTTTTCATGAAACTCTTATTATTTTAAGTCTGCTTATCGATAGATATAAGTTTATTTTCACTATAATTAATATATTTAATGGATAATTAATCATAGACATAACTAAATAAAAGCTGCAGTTTCTTTACTTCCTAAACGAATGCGATCAATCCAGTAAGAAAATAAATTGTTATTATCTCTTTTATAATATCAGTTTATTATATATTTTCACGAAATGAAAACTTCGCAATAAATTACAGCATGTTCAGAACCTACGGCAGTTATAATATTCTTCCTATTTGCATTAGCATCTATTCTAACTAACATGTACAGATCCATACTTTTTTGGTATTTGAGCAATGAATCATCTGAAAAGTAAAATAATAAACTCTGTAAACCGAAGATCACCCGATCAGATGGACGTTTTTTTTCTATTGTGTCTGTGCTAACAAGGTCCTTATTCGTATATATTTCAGCAATGAAACGTCGGCGAAGTAACACAATAACTGAATAAGAACTCCCTTAACGTAAGCTGTAACCAATCCATAAGCACATCAGAATGGCCTCCTTCATCGGTATTGTGTAGCACCGGCGTTGTAAAATAATTACTAAGAACGGCTACTAAAAACGAAGCTTCAAAAAAAAACTAGATACGTCTCTTTGACATCAGAGACGCTTACACACTGCTATAAAATAAAGAACATGCAAAAGCAGAGTTGTATGATATTGAAGCCTCACCTCCTGTCATTTCTCTAACTATCCCTTTCCCTTAGCTACAGTACAATGCATCGCATGTATAGTTTGCTTTATATAAAATGAAACCGATGAGTGTGTGTAAAAATTATTTTCTCACCTGCCTCTCTCAACAATATCCCTTTCCAACTAGTTTCGGTGTACAATTGCATGCATAAGAAGATAAATATCTGAACTTATACAAGTAGAACAGCGAAACTTCCTGTACCCAAGACAGGTGAATTCGAGACTAGCGTCTTTTTTAAATAACACACCTTCTGTGAAACTCTCAGCTCTTAGTCCGCAGAAATATCGAGGGTGTACGCCTGGCTACGGAAGCTTATTGTGTAACATCAATTAATCTTATATTGGCTGGGTCTGTTTAAATTTGGAATTATTTTCCGTCACGCCACAGCAAATTGCCAAAGAAATAGCTAATGCAAGGTTTTATTGCAAATGAACTGGTTTAAGTTACCTAAAGAAGACTTTAATATAGCGGTGCCAATGGTGAGCATGTATTCACATATAACAAAACAATTCGTCATTTAAAGAAGTGCTTCAAAGCATTGAATATTCCGTGATTTCGTTACGTTTTAGCATGGGCTAATGACCTCCTTTATTTAAGTTAAATATCCAACTGCGCAATTGTTCATATAGACTAATCGGCAGCGTTGAATGTGTTTTCCTTGAGTTGAAAAGTGATAATCTTGTTAACATTTAAGATGGCATTAAAAATGAATTCAGATAAAGAAGTGCTAAAGATTTCATGAAAATGCCAATTGATGGTGTACGCATTCACTGTTTTTTCTGCGTGTGCCACTTGAACAAGCGTAGAACTAATATTCGTAGCTGACAGACGGCTAAACGGTGGCAACTGTGCTGGGCGTGATGGAATGGGTATCGATGCGTTTGACGAAGTTATTTGTGCTGGAAATTCAATTCTTTATTAGATGACACGATACTCGCACTCTTAAAGCTACTCGAAAAATCAAGCTCACAATTGGCAGAAGAAGTTCGGCCGCGAATTTGGTTTAAAAGATGTTTTACTATAAAATTCGATTGTATGTTATTCGATATCTATTTGGGATCTGATGTGTAATTTCGCACCCATACAAAGTCTCATTCCTAAAACAGTATTGTCAAATTCATGCGGGTGAAGCAATTTTTGACATCGACAGCATTTAACAAATTCTACCTTTCGTAGCACGGGGGTTATGTGTTGGTTGAATACAAAAACAAAAAGATCCAAATCAATATTTGAATTAAGTGGCATTTTTTTGCAAATAATTTATAAAAGTTTAATTGTTCATAATCAGAAAGAAAAATTTTCAAACAACAGCCTCCATGAAAACTATGATACACGTGACCGCGGATAGGTTTTCCTTGAAAATAGTATTTAAAGAGCAGAATAAATATTTCAACTATATTTTCCAGCGATGATGTAAAAAAGGGTTAACAAATGTCTATGTTTGCTCGATTATACCATTTTTAGTTTATTTTTTTATACAGTACTACCACTTCTGCATCGCTAACGACAATCTTTTGTGCAGTGAAGAAGGCTGGAGGAACAGCACAAGAAATATGAAACTATAACATTAAGTAGTCTTAGACAACTACTTACTATGCAAAATCGCAACTAAAGGAGTTTTTACATATTTTAATGCATGTCTATATTTGTATGTACATACATACATACATACATATGTATTTATATACATATAATATCTAACTAAAGGGGAAGTTTTATATTGTGAAGAATTAAACAGAACTTGTAAATTTTAAATTAAATTTAAAATGACATTACCTTCACAGAAAAAATTAAAAAAACATTTTAATTAAAAATTTTAAAAAATTTAAGTAGATTTTCCCCTGTAAAAAAATGAATAGTAATTAAATTTTTAATAATAATAAATAAAAATTTAATTAAGTATTTCAGAGATTTCCAATAAATATTTTAATATCAAAAAATACAAATATTTTAATTCAATTCGGATGCATTATTGGGTATTAAATTCTAAACGTATAAAAGGTGTTGTGTATATGGATGAATAAGTCGTCATTTTGGGTATTTCATAGTAAAAAATTTCATTATTTATTTGTTTAATTATTGAGGGCAAAAATTAATAGAAAATAATAAAAGAATTGACTAAACTTTTTATTGAAAAAGATATATTTTTCTAATTGAAAGTCCTATTTAAAATAGGGCATTTTTGTGTTGAATATAAAATAGTAGAAGGTGAAAAAAAACCTTAAAGCAGCCTGAAAAGCGGTCTCGCGGAGATGTTTGAGTGCGCCATCAAAGGATGATGCCGACGGGTAGCTTATGCTACGGTGGACCGTGGACGCTGAATGTCTGATGGCCCGTGATACCTACCTACTTACTAAGGATAACGAATATTATCTTTAGTATGAAATATCCCATATATTGTAAGAAAAAATAAAAAAGGGATGGTCAAATTCACTGCGTTCAGTTGCAGTAAGAGAAAGCACTAGCGGCACCAACAATACATATTAAAAAGTGTCTGTATTAGCATCTGTATTTGTTACGAAAGTTATAATATAGTTGCTGTCAAAGCAGCCAACTAAATGAAAATGTTAAAACTTGTAAAAAAAAAATAACTTCTAAGAGGAGTAAAAATAAGAATAGTGTAGAATTCTTTTATTTTTTCTTTTTAGTTTCTATTATTAAGAATTTAAAATTAAAAGTGATTTATCATAGTAATATTCCATATTTTTAATGTTTGTATCTTTTTAATAATTTACATACTTAGTTCCTTTTATGCAATCAATTATATTTTTCCAAATGAATTTAAAATTGTAAAATTGTACAAAAATGGAGGGATTAGCCGTCAATCAGTTAATAAGTTTTCCTCTCTGTATCGTGCACCTCGTGCAGGAATGGCAAATGAGGCAATTGGAGATTACCGCCGCATGAGGTATCTATTCCCCCTTACATGTGAGGCACTACGATTCTTCACCCCCTTAGTGCTGTTTAGTGGAGCATTAAAAAAAAACTTACGTGGTAGAAAATTGAAAACTAAGAAAGAAAAAAAAATATTAAATAAAAAAGCTGGCAGAAACCCATATTGTCTTAATTATATCCCTGTGACGTTCTAGTACATGTTTGTGAATAAACGATATATTTTTCATAGAATGTCGTCAATAAGGGTATCATTTTGAAAGAATTTACTAAAATTTAAAAGCGCTGACTAAGTTCTGCTATGCAGAAGAGGAAAATGTACCTGCTCCCGCTTAAAGGCCGGTTATACAAAGAAGCTTTAGTTAGCAAATCCGGCGTTCGTTATGTAATTTTATTTTTATTGAACTTTGAATAAAGTAAATTTATATAAAACCAACTAACTAGTCTTTCATTTATTAAACATTAGTCAAAATGAATTACGACTATTTATCTATGTTTGTTATACTCGTATACATAGTTCGTTAAAGGTTTAGAATAGATTTAAATCCAAAAAAAAAACATTTTTAAAGAAGCTATTTGGTTTGTTTTGTTTGTATATTTCGTAATTTTCAAAGATTTGTTGGGAGTTCTCTGTATAAACATGAGAAAAATTCTTAACCAAGAATTTGTTTAAAGACCTACTGAAAAGGCCAAATGAAATGTGCATATAGACCAGCTAAACCATATAACCATATAATCTAGATAAATTTATGTAACAACTGTATTAGCATTTAAAGTATTGCCAATTTTAAAAACAATTTTAAATATATAGAAAGATATTTTCAAAATCTTT
The DNA here is from genome assembly GCA_963924685.1 of Dexiosoma caninum. Classification (NCBI taxonomy): domain Eukaryota; kingdom Metazoa; phylum Arthropoda; class Insecta; order Diptera; family Tachinidae; genus Dexiosoma; species Dexiosoma caninum. The sequence goes on along the minus strand of OZ004725.1, from coordinate 27,413,843 downwards.
CAAATGATACCAATATTGGCCATATATGTTCAGAAATGTATTAAAGAATCGTGAATTAGTGACCAATAACTCGGAAAATAAAGGTTGCCGCCAATTTTCTTACTTAATAATTTTTTTTATTTTTCTATTTTATATCCCATAGGCTATTTTATTCTTTTTTTTTGGTTTTTTGAGCTGCTTCACTAAACTGCCCTTGTTCCATAATTTTTTGTCTTTTATTTTTTTATATTGTTTATTAATTTGTTTTTCTTTTTATTTTATTTTATTTTATTTTATTTTATTTTATACTACTTTATTAAATAATGGCAATGAAAATTATACAATAGATGAAAAAAATAAAGTGATACCATGAGCTCTAATTTTAAGTACATCGACGTGGCTTTTTTTTAAAAGCAGCAAATAACCGTGAAAGTTAGACTTCATGGCGCCGTGCTAATTTGGGTCCTCACAGTTCCTTTCGCGTTATATGTTAAATATAGATAGATATCGATGATAAGATAGAACTATAAACACGAGAGAGTGAGAAGAAGGGCTTAACTCATAACACTATAATTTTTAAATAAAAGATAATTTATTTATTATATTGCTCCATCGAGGGAGAAATATCGACGAATGATACGGATTAATTACTTATAAGATAAGCATATTCATACACATACACATAAGAATATTTTTTGTTTGGAAGAGGGCTGGAACCCCCATCTTCTGGTTGCGGCGTCAACACGCTAAGTACTCAGTAACAGTGCCCCATAATTAATTTCTAAAGAAATGGAAATAGTAAGGAAATTACTCTGCTGACTACTTGTTTTAAATCATCATATCTGAATTTCAATTTAAAAATAATTCGAAAAATCCTGAGCAGATTTTGATTCTGTATAAAATTGTATTAAAATATCGAAAGTTGCATTTTTTTGATCTTGGACCAGCAGTCAGGAGATGACCTGATGCATTATGCTGGAACTAGAGGAAAGGGATCTTAGGAGAAATGAAAGGAGGTGAAGCTTCACTATCTTACATCTCTTCTTTTTGCACGTTCTTTATTTTTATAGCAGTGTTGTAGCGCCTCTGATGTCTAGGAGACGTGTTAAATTTTGACGCTTTGTTTTTTAGCAGCTATGTATAGTAATTATTTTACTTCACTGGTTCTACACAATATCGACGAAGGAGGGCGTTTTAATGTACCTGTGGCTGAAGCCGTTACTGTTCAGTGGCCAGTGACTATGCCTTTTCCACTGAAGCCTTCCAACAATTACTGCGAGAAGTTTTTTAGTGAGTCTGAAACTAAGCTTTAACGAAGGAAAATGTTTGGTTATGCAGTCAACGTGCAACTATTTCAGCCATCGCCATACTGTGACAGTGAAAGTATTACAAAAATTCGTTTGCATATTAATAATACAGATTTCCCTTTAAAGAATGTATACTTCATGTATAAATATGCACACATTAATTTAATGTGTAAATTCATGAATGTACAATTTTAAATACATGCCATATAATGCATATCTTCGTATACTTTTACTAGCTTGAGGTTACATGAGCGGTTTTCTATTTTTTCTTCTTTTCTTATTTTTTATTTCATTTTTATTCAATCATTTCATTTTAGTTATTTGTATTTGCATGTCGTATAAATATTGAAGTGGTTACATGCAAAAACATGTGAACTTCTGGCATGAATAAAAATATTTTCAACTATAAAATGTTGACATATCAGAGCAACAGCAACAGCAATGGCAGTATCAACATTGTAAGAATTCTGCAATTACAAAACATACACACGAACACATTTAGCAACAATGAAATTACATTCACCTACATAAATACATACAAACTTGCATATAACTGTAATATCGAGTAACACTGCCCCACTAGTTCGAAAAGTTTCAGCAGCAGCAGCAGCAGGAACAACATTAGCAACAACAAGAATTTTATAGTAAATTTTCACCCGAGTATAAAGAGAACACCATGGCAACAACACTAGTACAACTACAACAACACCGTCAAGTTACAAACATCATGTAGTTTTTGTATATTTTTCCCACGATCAACGACATGTTCTTCATGTCCTTCAGTGGAAAACAAGCAAAGCTAGAAGAGAAAAAAATTAAAAAATATATATGTATATGTAAGTATTTTTTTTTCATAAAAGCAAATGCACATACCTGTAAAGGAACGAGTATATCATTATTTTTAATGAAAATTAAATTTGTTCTCAGATCAGTTTAAAGTAGAAAGAAAAGAATCTTTATTTAGAAGTCATTTTTAAATTCATATATCGTAATTTGCAAGGTTATGTTACGTAGAAAAAAGTTATTTAAGAAAACATTTTACATTTGTAAAATAATACGCAATTTAATAATGATTGTTTGCAAATCAGGCAATTGATATGCCTACCAATAATGGTGAAATTGTATGGTACGTGGACGGTACGGGCTGACTGTGACGTTCTTTTGTTTCTTCGTGGCTAAGGTAAAAAGACGGAGCCTGCAGTGCTACCGTGCTACCCCAACTTGTCAACTGCCTTTTAATATAACCTAACATGCTGGTGTTATACAGCGAAGTAAAATAATTACGAAAAAACGTCAAAATTGAATACGTCATCTTGACAGCAGAGGCTTTGCAACACTGCTATAATCAAAACACTAAAATATATACAAAAAATGTGCAACAGCAGAGTTGAAAGATAGTGAAGCTGCACCAACTGTCATCTCTCTCACTATGCCTTTCCTCTATTTGCAGCACAAGGCATCGCATATGTAGTACTCAGTCCGTGAGTTTGTGGTCCAAAATAAAAAAAAAATTCCTTATTTTATTGACCAGTGGTCAGGGTATATCCCAATGTTTACAATGCATTGCACCTAAATTAGTTATATAGAGAATAAAGGCAGATAGTGAAGGCACCAATTCTTAACCAACTCTGCTGTTGCGCATTTTGTCAATATGTGAATGAGAGTAGCAGCTTATGAAAGCTTATTGCTTAATTGCCTGATATTGTTATTGCAGAAATATGCAAAAAAGAGCTGTTTTTTGTATGTACATTAACGCTGATTAGAAAAATGTTTAATGACTGATATAGGTTTCAAACCCACGTCTTCAGAGCTTCTTTAGTTTGAAAAATATAAGCCTTTTCGCACTCTCCTGTTCACGGTTGAGTAACTTAAAAGTAGACCTTGAAGCATCTGACCATTCATGAGAATTCTATTCCATTTTCGGTTGTAAATATAGTTATATAGATGAAATAGCTAGAAAGGGGATCTGATGTAGTGAATTGTATCTTACATCGTCTTAAAATGCATACATACTTATATGCTTCTTTAGAAACTCGAAAATGTGGTCAGTTTACAGAAAGTTCCATAAAAGTTTCATGCTATACATAACTACAGATGACACAGCACTTTCGGTCATATCTTTATGCCAAGAAAAAAGGCACTATCTGAATAAACCCACTCTGAGTTCAGCACCAGATACCGATACAAAATGTAATTTACTAACATTGAAGAGAGATAAATAATATCCTTATATAATGAAGCAAGTAATCGGGTGGAGCAAAAGTAAACTTTGGTTCTGCTTGAAGGGTCATCAATTCTGACGGCATCCACTTGGCCGATATCAAAAGCAGCACCAAAGATTTTCATTTTAAAAAAATTACAGCAAAATAACATCGGTTGATTATATTTACCCCACCCTATATATACTTGTGCATGAACATCTGTTAATTTAAAACTATTTTTATAATTCTATTTTAAAAATCTAAAAATCGAATAAATGAATAATTATCTGTTGAACTGTTCGACATTGATGGGCTTTAGTTACCAGTCGCTTTAGCAAACGAGCCCCCCAAACAATATCATCGATATTTAAGAATTCTGAAATGCCTTCCTCGCCTGAGAATCAACTTCAATTCTATTTTCAGTTTCTATGCAAAAAATAAACATTAAATTTAAATTTAGTATAATTGTTATTAAAGTTCATGTTTATTTTGACATGGTTATGTTTCAAGGAAAACGCTAAAAATGAAAACCTTTTACTCTAAGAATATAATAAACTGACGAAGGGCAATTCATAAGTGTCTAAAAATTAAAAGACATGCCATACTTTAAAGCGAACATCTAATGATGACCTCTACTACTTTCTTTAATAGAAGTAACACTCAGCGAATTGAGATGCATACCAGATACCATGATCACATTGTTTTTTATCTTTTTTTTTTCGAAAATCATGGGGTAGATAAGTAAGTTAGAGTATGGCTTAAACTTCACAAGTAGTAATGAGTCACGTACATCAAACGTGGTCCGATACTTGGACCGTACAATACAGCATAGCCTGTAACCAATCCACAAAACTTCTTTTTACTTCTATGAGAAGGGAATGAAAAAAGAAATTACTTGCAAGAGCATGGCAAGGTACACGGGTATTTCTATAACAAAAACTACGGAAACCAAAATATCAGTCACAATTGATACACGTTTCACTACAAATGTACGTGTATTGCAACGCTGAAACTTATTTTACAAGATTTTATACAGATTTTGGTGGAAAAAATTTTAGTTTTCATTCCTATTTCCAAACCCGCATACTTTTCTATGCACTTAAAAGGGGTTAACCCAGCACTAACAAATTAGTGCTTGCCTGGAAAAAACACTTCTGTAAAAACAAAACAGAATCACTTGCATTTGTGCTTTTATAATGCTTATTTTAGTTCGTAATGAGCTGCTTAGAAGCATTATTTTATGTATTCAAATAAACACGGAACACAAAAATGTATTTTTACGCAATTTAAACCATATTGTTACGATGCAAAATAATCAGGCCCCACATTGGGCGCCATATTGTTATGCCATCAGCGATCAACTCAGCATCATCAGGAAAGGTCCCAACCCACAACCATTGTGAAAATCGAAAACCAATAAAAAATGAAGTCTAATAAAAAAACACAAATCTGCTACACACAAACTTTGACAACATTCAGAAGAAAGAACTGATGATGAGGCTCTGCACTCGATCTCTCTGCCTTGAATACAAAAATTCTTCATCATGATATTCCGTTGTATTCCACGTGTATTCGCTTGGGCAGCGTTTTTGTAAGCATTTGTTCTTAAATGTGCAATGTATTTCATTCGACAGATTTAAATGTTTTTAAATTTCGATAATTTTTTGTATGTCTACATGATTTTCAGTACCCTTTAAATCTGTCGAAAGCAATACATGGCACATTTAAGAACAAATGCTTACAAAAATGCTGCCGATTAACATAAGCGAATACACGGGGAATACAAAAGAATATCATGATGGAGAATATACAATTAATCTGAAGTTTTGAAAAGAGTCGAGAGTAGTTGTTGTTGGAAATTTCGATTAACAAATGCCGTAAATTTGTTCCAAATAGGCTAAACACATTTTTCGTTCGAACAGTACGTACTTATGTGGAATAAACTCCCTGCACAGATCTTTGCTGTTACTTTTGATGTGGGAAAATTACATGCGTAATACCGCAGTGGACATTTTCAAAAAGGTATGTAAATTCCAAGGGATGGCCTAGAAAGTGAAACGTTTCCCATATTTTTGTTTTTCGTCAAAATATGAAAAAGTCTTATTAAAGAAAAATTTGATTGGAAACACTTGTTGCCTGTAACGATTATATGGGGTGGCATGCATATACATAATACGAGTATGTATTTGATTTTCCCAATATCCAATATGAAACCGTATATAATAACATTTTTCATTCACTCAGTATATTTGTTTGCGCCACGCTTCACTTCTGCAACCCTTGAAGACAATCCAATCAAAATCACTACACTGATGTACTTACTATGTTATTGAATAGTTGCAAGAGTGCATGTTTTTTCTTCACTCTTGAGTATAATAAGAATAGAAAAAAAAAAAACTATACAAAGGTACATGAACAAAGTTCAAATCATATTTTTTTTTCTTACATGTCTAAGAAAAATACAATATATGTGTTTTAAAAAAAGGAAAAAAAAAATATATTTGAAATATGAATAGAATATGCATATATAGGAAGCGCTATTGGTAATGCAGAATAAAGTGCTTGCGCGCAGCATCTTATACTGTAAACGTGAAATGGAATATACAAAATGTTAGCGAGTAGAGTATGGTAGCATATAACATGTTCTTGTATGTTGATTTTGATATATTTTTTTAAACAAATCACTTGCTTCAAAGTAGACGTTTACACAATTTCAGTCATTCAATTCGACTGGTATCAAGTCATAATATCTCTAGGCAGAAACGAATTATATAATCAATTTAAGAACAACATGTAGGGTGCACATACTATACTATTCAGATTTCGTATTTTCCGACAAGTTTTCAAGCAACTTTTAAAAACCGCTTGTTGCCATGAACAATACACAATTCCAGATGCATAAGCTTTTGTACGTTAGTGTTAAAGGTGATTGTAAATTTACATTTTATTTCCTTGTATTTGTTAGCAGTATTATTCTAAAGAAACTAGAGAAGACATTATTTCTTCTTATTTTAGCTTTTCTCTGCTAACTACATACATATGTACATATGTGTGTGTGTGTGTGTAAATGTATTTGCAGTACTACATATGTATGTAATAATTTTCCTTTAGCTGCTAAACACTTAACATTTTGAAGGCATTGCAATTTGGTTGTAATATTAAAGTGTATTTCATGTTGTTTCCTTGTACATGCCTGTTAACATACTTATACGCACACATACAAATATTATAGCCTGCTATCATTGTAGATTTTGCTCAGTCGTATCGTACAGTAACTGGCAAGCATTTTAGCCATTCAATCCACCATCCATTTAACCAAAAACGACCGTATAAGCAACCTACTAACCAACTATTGCTCTTCGGTTGCTTTTCTACACATTTTAGTATCTCGATGATGATTTGCCAGAAAATCCAGCAACCAGTGAAGCAAATTGAAATACTAACTAACCATGCATTTGAATGAATGAATGAGAGAATGAATGAATGAATGAATGAATGAATGAATGAGTGTAAGGATACCTGAATTTGGAGAAGTATGGCAAATATATGTATTGAAAGCACTTTGGCATTAAGTATGAACATACATGTTATTGTAAGTGCAGGCGTATGTTTAGTTTATACGTTCGATAATAAAAAAAAGGATGCTGCGTTTTTGTTTTTCTCTTTACATGCACTTATGTTGCTTTTTATATTTAACAAGAAATGAAATGAAACGAAAAATATATACAATTCATTTAATGTTTTCTAATATATTCTATATACTATATCGTTAGAAAGGAGGGCAGTTAGGAAAGTGGTTTTTCTAATAAAATAAATTTTATTTTTAAGTAAGAAATATTAGAATTCATTAAGGGCCCTTAGATGTCACACAAGTGCATATTTAGTCGATACTAATTAATTTTTGGCAGATAGTGAAATTGTATAGGGTAGCGAATAAGGGCCTTTCGGTTAGGTTAGGTGGAGGACCCTGCCCGAAGGAGAATGCCCCACATAGGCCAGAGCTTAGGCCCATTATGATACCACAAGCCTTTGACACCCGGGGAACAGACATTGGCCACACGAAACCACCACGATTCGAAGATAAATCCCGCTATTGCTGAAAGAAATTCTCAGCCGGGAGAAATCAGCCAATCGGTTACAAGAAATCGTTCAACATGTTCATCGGATTCCGTGGGCAACTGACATGCAATCAGGCTCAACAATTTGTGATTTCAACACTTCTCACGAACTCTTCGAATTTGTGAACTTCATTGTGATGATCATGCGATTTGCCAACTCTGTCGTATTTTCTTACGTAGACTGTCTACGTTAAGTTGAGTTCTCTGAAATTATTAACGTCTCAATGGATGGAAGAGATATATGTAGAGCTCACTTGATGTCGTGAGAAAATGAACCGATTTGGTTCAGTCGATTTTAGAAAATTTATTCTGTTTTCAAATAAATGTTAAACTACTAAACCGATAAAGTTTAAAATATAATCCGCTTTTAATTTCAAAACAAGCAATGTAAAATTTGACTAAAATCGCACGATTTGTTCAAAAGTTTTAGCAGGGGGAGGCTCAGAAGAGGTGGGCGTCCATCTCCAAATGCGCCATAGCAAGAGCTCTGTGGCCGCGACATGATTTACTTAGAACTTGGTAACTCCTGAGCATTTCGCAATTGTCCATTCGTAGACCTACAGCCATCTGCACGGGCCAGTGTGCCATCTGCAGGCATGCTGAGCGGATGGGCATACCGTTCGGAGTAGGATACTGTTGTGCACTTTCTCGGTGAATGGCCCGGTCTGGCTGGGTAGAGATTCCTGTGGGCGTCTTTCTTGGACAATTTGGGACTGTGCTCTCGGTTGAATCTGACGGACTTTTTTTTAACGAAAAATTTTAGAAAAAATCCGTTTTTTCTTCGTCAAATGTAGTTTGGATATTAGCCGTTTATATAGACTAAAAAATGCTTCGTATAACCCAAATTTGCCAAAAAAAATCTGTAAAGTGGTTCGAAAAGATCTTAATGTCAAAAGTTTTCGAAAAATAATTTCCTATCAAATCGATTTTCGATACGCTTTACTTTTTCTGCAGTTGAAAATCTAGTCAAATGCTGAAAATTTGCGTTGAAGGTGGTCTTCAAGGTCAAGCCATTCCCATATATATATATTTTTATCTGTGAAAAGTTTACTACAAGGTGGGCCAAAAGAAATCACCCTATTGGAAGATGCTCTTATTTTTGCAAATGGCGGCCAATGTCAAATCTGTATTGACGACATTTGTGAACTAGACAGATGTAGAATACAAGTGCACAAGCCAAGGAGCGATTCACTCCCCAAGAAGGCGGAATAATCGTGTAAATTTTTTTGCGTAACAATTCTTCTGTGGTGTTAGCGCAGCGCGAATTCCGTCGCCGATTCCCCGGTCGTCCGACACCGACTGCGCAAACACTGCGCCGTTTGACCACCAACCTTAAAGAGTATGGGACCACACGAGACGATGCCAAGAGTGGCCGGCCCCGGGGCGCTCGTTTTCTAGGACGCCGCTGGTCAAACGACAACAGTGGACGGTGCGCGCTATAGAGCCATGTTTACCTAGTTTTTTCTGCCGCTATTGAACGAATTAGGATTGGAGGACATGTGCTTCCAACAGGACGGAGCAACAGCACACAATGCGCGAGCCACAACCGATATTTTGAAGTCGGCGTTCCCGGGTCGCCACATCTCTCGTTTTGGCGATTTGCACTGGCCCGCAAGATCGCCCAATTTAACCGTTGCAGACTTTTTTGTGCGGTTTTTTGAAGTTCAGTGTTTACGTGAACAAGCCCGAGACCCTGGAAGTCCTTCTGGACAACATTCGACACGAGTGCGAGAATCTGTCGCCGAAGTGATGAAAAATGCCATAAAACGAGCCCGTATAGCAATCAATTGTGACGGCGCCCATTTGGCCGATATCATCTTCTCGACTTGACCAATAAAATTCTAAAGGTTCAGATAAACAAAATCAAAAAACAGAATCGAAGTTTTTCATTTAGAAAAAAAAATGAGAGCCAAACAACATCGGATGACTTCTTTTGGCCCACCTTGTAGAAATTAGAAATTATATACTGAAATGTATTTCTTAAACTTTCATCATTTCAACAGAAAAATATTAGAAATACGGGTATAAAAATTATTTTCATTTACTGCATGAGAAATTAAAAAGGGACAAAGAAATAAAGGGTGGTTAAATTTCAAGGGCCGATGTTGATTTTGAATAAAACACAAACTATTTAGGAAATTATTGTAATTTAATTTTATTATGATATATTGGTATTACTCAATTATGTATGGAACAAAATATCGGCCAAATGGGCGCCGCGACCACGGCAACAGTGGATGATCAATTTTCGAAGAAAATCATCTTCAGTGATTAGGCACATTTTCACCTCAGTGGATTCGTCAATAAACAGAATTGCCGCATTTGGGCGAATGAGAATCCAAGAGTGATTGTCGAAAAACCAATGCACCCACAAAGAGTGACTGTATGTGACAAAGAGTGAGTATTAACAAATAGAAGTTGTTAAAATTTGTTACGGTCAAAACCACTATAATTGCCACGCTGTGCGATACTATTGATACAACGGAATTTTCAATTTATTACAACAATAGTTTATTATTTTTGCAACTGTTACCCTAAAATTGATGCCATTATTTGGGTCATATCTTTTGTAATCCATTCTGCTTTTGCTGCCCTCAAAATACCACACGTATAAATTAATTCTGCTTTCCTTTTATTTCCCTTTTATTAAAGCGTAACGCATATATCAGCTCACACTTAGAGAGTCATAATATAAATCTATTATAAGCTGTTTGCACTGTGCGGACTTACATGCTTACATAAGTATATAGCTATCGAAAATATGATATTTACAACAACAGCAGTTCACAAATACCAACATCGGTAACATGATTTGATGGCATAGCAAAGATAAGCTTCGTAGCGACATACTACAGTACATTGAAGGTTGCTAAAGAATTTGTTGTAACAAATTTTTAGCATTAGCTACTACTTTTTTATGATTTTAATATTTTATGAAAAAAAAAATAATATATATGGGTATGCATGCATGTACTCGTATGTATTCAGATACATACATATGTACATATATAAAGGATTATGCCTGATTTACTCTCAGGTATTTTTAACGTATTAGACGCATGTTTTTATTGCTGTGGTAAAGATTTTAGGAAATTTGAGCGAATTTATTTCGTATGTTATTCACAAAGAAAAATTTAAGTGCAAAACGTACAAGTAAAGTTAATTTTATATTTTTCGGTGATGATTAGGCTTCATAAGGATTTCCATGTTAATCCAATTTTATAATAACATGAAAATATAATTTTCTTCTGTTGAAACAACATTAATTCGTGGTGCTTTAATAGCTCACTATAGTTGAATCAAATTGAAATTTATGTTGAATTGCCATTACAAATCGTGATGATTCAAGAACATCTCAAGTTGGAGTAACGTGAAATATATGTTGAACCAATATTATCGCGAATTTTCATTCAACATTAAATTCATTTAAAATTTAAATAACAACTATATTAACACAGTTATGATCTGCTATGATTCTAAGTTTTTTTTATTATAAATTATTTTAAAATTACAATTGCTGTGTACATAGATTGACCTGTAGACATTCAACCGAATTCTTCAAAAAGCTAAGAAATCTCAAATGTTTATATAAAAATTTTCAAAAGTCTTTTTTATCTGGGATCAGCACTCAGAGGTTCACTCCTACACAGGGCATGCATCGTGCTGGAACTAGAGGAAAGGGATAGGAGAGAGCTGACATTTGGTGGAGCTTCACTCTCTGAAAACTCTGCTTTTGCACGTCTTTTTTTTTGTTTGTTTTTTTATAGCAGCGGTGCAACTAACTATTTTACTTCACCGTTGCTAGACAATACCGACTAAATAAATACCCCACTAAAACTTGCCGACAACAACTGACACAAAACACAATTCAGGCAGCACAAATAATTCGTCGGTATTGTGTAGAAGCATCGGCAAAATAAAATAATTAATAACATGACTAGAAAATACAGTAGCTAATCTATGCCTGTTCTCTCTATGAAAAAAATAATCTTTAGCTGGTCAATATGTACATATAACCATATAACAAACATAGTTAAATAATAGTAATTAATTTTAAATACATGAATAAATTAAAAAAAAAATTGTTATACCTTAAGGACTTGCTAGGGAACTAATGAGACAACTCATGTAATATTTTTTCAGTTTAATGCATCTCGTAATAAATGACCCTGTAAGAAGAGATTTTTATCATAATTCACAAAAGTCTGCATGGCCGTAAACGTTGACAATAAATGCATACATGCATATCTGAAGTTTTCACACATAAACACAGATGACGAAAAATATACCAATAGGAGTGAATATGCTGAACAATGGCAATCATAAACACACTCAAAATGCTATTAAGGTTTACGTATATGGCCATTAAAGCGAAAGTCAACTGGCTTTGTTGTGCGAAAATATTTGCTCATGTGTCTGTGTAAACATTTTGCATGCAAGAACGCGTTTGTAAACTTCAGTTGTTTATGGCGATTAAATATATTTTTCGATATAATGCAGGCTCTTTTACACTCATATCGGTTAAAGGTTTGTACGTTTAGAAGTAAATTCACAAATACTGAATTAATTTATTTATTTAAAGACACAACATCTTGTTTTTTTTTTTTTTTTTTTTTTATCTTGGACCAGTGCTCAGGGGCTATCCCGAATAAAAAATTAAATATAATAAGGGTTCTCATGAAAACGTGTAAAAGTCTCGTAAGCTGCGCAAAGTGTGCAAGTTTGCGCTCTCGTAAATGAACTGTCAAAATTTTGTTTGAAAATTCATTTACTCAAACCTCGTAAATTTGCCCAACAATTTAGTCTCGTAAACTTGCACAGTTTAATTATGCCTTGAATAAGTCAGCCGCTTTTGTTTACTTTTGTTTAAAGAATGAAATAGTGATGTTATAGTTACAAATTAAGAAAAAAAAGTAATCAAGAATACCCGGCCTAAAATTTTACTTTTTCCAGTCAAAATAGGAGCAAGACCATTCAAATATTTTTCTCTGCTCAACTTTTTTTATGAAGTTACGGTGTCCAAAACTTTTAACAAAATTACCGTTATCTTAAAAGCACATGGTTACAGTGTTGTCTAATGAAAAATGCTCTACGAAGAAAATTTTGGGAAGCCAAGCCAATGTTCGAAGTACCGAAGATGTACTTAGCTTTAAGAAAGCAGTTTTGTAGTCATGCTTTCTTAATTAAAGACAAGTACATACGCAATTATAAACGCTTACTTGACATTGACACGATATTTTTTCAGCATTTTTTATATAATACTTTTATGTGCTTGATTCGTTATTAGTATATATGTATAAATATGTAAGTATATATAAGCTGTGACATTATTTAAAACGGATTAATCGTGAAATGCGACAGTAATACTCATATGTTCCATTTAACTATGAATAACGATAAGTTTACATAAAAAGTAATTGCTGCGCTAACATCACTAAGATGGAGGTAAAAGATAATCCGAAATCATTTGAAGTAAGTTTTGATTATTACAAATATGATCTATTAAAAAATATGTTTTCTTTTACTATCTTACAGAAACCTACCGCTCGTTGCCTCCAAAAAATTCTAATGTAAATAAATCACCAACAACAGCTTCTTCATATAACTCAATTAATTTCGTTTTTTGCTTTCTTTAGGCATTTTTAGATGTAAATTTCAAAATTCTTTTATTATGCATTTCTTTTTGTTCAATATACATATTTTTTGTTTTCATCTATCAAATTGAGATTAACTGTTTAAAATTGTCTCGCAAACTTGCCCAATTGCACAAATGGCAATTTTAAGCGTTTTCATGAGTACCCCTAATATATTTTTGTGCACAATATATATAACGAAATTTGTGTTTAATTGTTTGTTGAGACCAGACCTGTTCTAAGCCGATCTTGCTGAAATTTTCCCAACATTTAACTGGGTCTCTAGAATGATATATAGACTACGTTTTTTACCTTGCCATCTTTTACCGCCACTTTTTTAAATTATGTTACACCTTCCATATAATTTTTAACTTATCAAATATGTTTGCTTGTTTGTTTGTTTGTGGACATATTTTCAAAATTCATTTTAGATAATGCAAAGGTCAACAAAATTTTTTTTTCCAAATTTTTGGGGGGTGGAAGCTAAGTGCCGCCCGTTAAAAAATAAATATCAAATAACTTCGTCGTTTGTGGACCAAGTTCCAAAATTATTTTTTCATATGGAAAAATTTCGCTAAAATTTTTCTTTAAATTGAGACGATAAAGCCGAAGTCCCCGCCCACCCATCATCATCGGTTGAAAGTCGGTATGGAGCCTCCTCTTGCAATGTTTAGATCCATTAAGAAGGGATTTTTGGATATTCTAATGTTAAGGGGCCAAAAAAGGGTAAATTCGGTATCATTATATATCGGAAACAAAGAGAGATAGTTAATTTTTGTATCTCTCTCACAAGGGACAAGGTTTTTTCCGTAATCTTTTCTTCGGTCCATAAACTACAAGAGCATGCATGTGAAATGAAGTTTTTGTGTCAGCAATATTGTCGTGTATGTACATTTTGTGTGATTGTACGCATTATTAAAGTGATCTTAAACAGAGTTTGATATTCTAATCATGTCAGCAACTCACTGGTGTAGTGTGTAGTGAAAATTTAAAAAAGATTTCAAATAAAAAACGTCATTATAATTATGTAAAATATTAAATTTAAAACATTTTATGAAAAATTAAATAAAAATATATTTTTATTTATTTTTTTTTTTTTTTTTTTATTATTTATTATTTTATTATTATTATTATTTATTTATTATTATTTATTATTTATTTATTTTTTTATTTATTTATTTTTTTTTTATTTTTTTTTTTATTTAAATTTTAGAATTATTTTTCTTTCTATAATTATTCCACCACTAACTATATCACTATTCATAACGAATCTATCTTTAGTCAAAATCTTTTAGGAAAATGTACAGTACATATTTTCTGTAACATTCTGTAACGTATTAAAAGTAGTCTAATAGTTCTGTCTGTATCGTTCTGCATAGGTTGGCTGGATGAAGAAGAGATAGAAGAGACAGTAAGACACTTGCTCTGTCTAGCTTTCCCCGTCAAACGGGCATCTGCGAGGGGTAACTCATTCCAATAGGACTTTGCTACGATATCGGAAGGCGCATGAGGGGAATAAGTCTGTTTTGATTTGGGATTTGGGTTGATCTGGCAGCGATTAGGGGGCAACCCAATGGGACCCAAGTGAACTGGCTTCTGGACTTTGTCAGCCTGCTAACCTAACCTAATCCATTTACCTCTATAAATGAGTGAACATAAATGGTAGTTAAAGGTATGTCGTTATAATGTGCAACGAGAAAACAAATGGACAGGACGATATTGTACAATGGTTGAATTTAATAGAGTTTAAGAGGAAATGAGAAAGAACAACATCCATGTAGCAGGTCACTCACATCATAATGTTTTCAAGAAAGATGATGTGTGGAGACAGTGCTGTAATGAAGGTAATATGGCTGCTCCGTAATTGTGTGTCAATGTCGAACTTTACCTGACATTATATTCAGATCCATATTGAATGTGGATGCAATGTGGAAACTCATCCTAAAACAAATGCCTTCGCATACTAAGTTATCAATTTACTGGAGCGGGCTTAATAATTAATAATTGAATTGTTTCAAAAATTAAACTCAAACCTAACGTAATCGCTTGTTTGTGATTTTGTGATGTGCTGTCAGGTGGACATGATGTAGTTGTTCCAACAATTACTGTGGCATGAAAGAAATGGAACGTCAGTCTTGTACTTTTTTCCCCTTTAATTTGCTTTAGTGTTTAACTTAGTTTAGAAAATTGATGTTAAAAAAAATATCTAAGCGCAGTGTTCAATTTGTTAGTATTTGTAATACTTCTTTTCTGTTTGGAATGCTTGTAGTTTCTGTCTGATCATTTTATCGCCTTTATTGCCAATTGTGTATTTTTTTATATCCATAATTTTTCTATATTTGTTATGAATTGATGCAACAATTTTATATATTGTTTTCGGTTGCTGCTATTACTCTACGTCAAAAATAAATCGATGTACTATATAATAGAAAATAAGAAAAAATATACAACTGATTGTATTGCTATTGTAGAATCATTGAGGAAATAACTAAGAAAAAAAAAGAGAGAACAAAATAAACCAATAATGTTAAACGTAATGAAAGTACAATTACAGACAAATATTTTACGAAATTAACTTCATGGGTTCGAATATATTTTTGTTTATATTTCTTTGTAGCCTTGTATTTGTGGTATTCATAGTTGAAATTATGATTGCAGAAAGTGTAATCAAAATATTGACAAAGTTATTAAATCACCAACAAATAAAAAGTACATTTCATTTGGTGCTAATATCAAAATTGTTTGTAATAGTTGTTTGTATAACTGACCGGTAATTTTGGAATATGAATGACTTGAAAATTTAGCATCACTAGAACTATTTTAAGATATATACTTTAACAACATTTTAATTACACTACTTCAATACACTTTATATTGAATATGATAGGAATATATAAACGCTTAGAATTCCCGTCAAAGTATTGATATAAGATGGCAATTTAATTAAAATCGTCGTGGGTGCATGTACATACTTTCAATGTTAATCCGATTTAGTAAAATAACTATATGAAAAAAGAAATTACTACACAATTTAATTACATAATGTATATCAAGTGGAGGCGTATAATCGATATTTTTTTAAATAAAATTATTAACTATATTATTAGTAAATACGCATTACAAATGGAGGTCATTAGAAAAACAACATTTTATTGATTAACATTAATGCACAGTAACTTGTTGTATATCTTTCATACGAGTATTTATGTCATTCATATTTTCTTTATTGAAAATGACGTGCAACGTTAACGTGTGAAGTAAAGGAAAAAATTTAAGAAAATAAATAATAATTTCAACGAAACATTCAACTATAATTTGCAGACACTTTTCATTAGCAAGAAGTTTGTTATGGCATATTATATTATGGATAGGAGGTGAACAGATATCAATCGAATGACAATTTTGTTGAAATAAAATATTGTAAAAAAAATATTTTACAGCCTCATAGTTTTTAAATATAATATAAAAGTATTTATGCAAAATTATGGAAAAAAAATGGAATACAACTCTCATGTGTGGGCCGGTGCTCCAAAGACTATTTTGAAGTTACTCGACCGTGTACAAGAAAGGGCGAAGAAACTCATAGGAGACAGTAGGGAAGCCAACTCTATTGACTCTCTTGAGCATCGTCGCAACGTGGGGTGCGTTTCGTTGTTCTATCGTTACTATAATGGGATGTGTTCTAATGAAATCAGGGAACTTGTTCCCGAAACCCGGTTATTCGCGCGCACGACGCGATCATCATTAAGAGCGCATCCATTTGTGGTCGATTTGAGGGCGACTCGCACTACGCATTACAGGGAAAATTCATTTTTTGGCCGAACGGCACGTATGTGGAATAGACTGCCCGCAGAGGTGTTTCCTGTCACTTTTAGCATGGGAAGATTTAAATCAAATGTCAATAAACACTACTTCCTCTATCCTCCTTCCCATAACCTAATTTCCTAGTTCCAGCACAATGCATCGCATGTGTAGGGGTTATCCCCTGAGTGCCGGTCCAAGACAAAAAAAAAAAAAAAAATTATTTGTATTTGACTCATTCATATAGATATTTTTCATTTCGAAATTATGTTTAATTAATATAGCTTTTCTAGTGCAATAAAAGCATATGATATTTTTGGCTGTTGTTTTTTTTATCTTGGGACAACACTCAGTATATGACCGCTACACATACGGTAAATTGTGTTGGAACCAGAGGAAAGGGATAGTGAGAGAGTTAAAAGGGGATGAAGCTTCACAATATTTACAACTCTGCTTTTTGCATGTTCTTTGTTTTCATAGAAGTGTTGTAGCGCCTCTGATGATGAACTAGATGAAAGGGATAGTGAGAGAGATGACAGGAGATGAAGCTTCACTATATTTACAACTCTGATATTGCACATTGCATTGCTGTAGCGCATTCAGATGTCATGGATACGTATTATCCATCATAGTTTCTATGACTTTGCCACTGAAAGTTTGCGAAAAGAACTGACGCAAAAAGATACACTAAGCACACCAGAAAAAATGCGAGATTTTTTCATGACTTAGCCTGAAACTAGACTCGAATACAGGACTTCTTCGTTATGTAGCCATCGTTCAAATAACATTAATATAATATGTCATCGAATCAATATACATAATATCAAATCAATATTGTACTAAATTGATAAAATATTATTTTTCTAATTTTTTGACCTTTTTTTTTTTATATTAATAACACTAATTATTTAAGCTACACAAAGGAAATATCGAAATAAATATTAAATATTTTTCTTAATACTTTTTTTTAATCTTTTTTATTATTTTAACAATCTATTTTTTTAAGCTTTAAGGTTTTTTCTCTTTTTATTTATTCTCTATAAATAAATAAATAAATAGATTGTTTCAATATTAAATATATTGAAAAGACCTTAAGCTTAAATAATTAGTGTTATTGATAATATATTATTAAGGAGAAGCTTTGCACGGCTCCACTTTTTTCTTTGAATTGATTTCGACTGCTTTATTGTTTCGTTGAGGTGGAAATGCCAACTACTATAGGAATACCAGCCGTCGTGGGTTAAAATATGAGGACAATTCCGTGTCTTTCCATTTAGTTCAAACTATTGAAACAGCAGCGAAAGAATTTAAATCAAATATAAATGTAAAGTTAATTTCAAAATAAAGGAATATAAGATGGTAAGGTTTACCACCCCCTTGTAGTAAAAGTATCAACAAACTTTTATAATTTTAGAAAATTTTTTTTTAAGCAGTATTCCAATTTACCATATACGCAGTGGAATTTATTAATTAAATATTAAGTATACGACACCACACACTATATTCAACTCTTAAAATGGCATCTGTCAAGGAAAACAACAACTTGAATCTTTTAAAAATAGGAATTCACAAAACTTGGATTTTAAATATTGCCTTCAAGACTGCTTTAAATTAAAAAAATATGCAACGAAATCAAAAAAGTATAAATTTCAAGGCTAAAGGACATAAAATCAAATAACTTTAAAATTAAAAAATATAAAAAAATTGCATAAACAACATATAGAAATATCATGTATCTTTCTAAATGCTCAAACAAAAGAGACCTTTTTATAATTTTATAAAATAAAACATTGGGTTCTTATATATTTTTTCTTGCTTTTACAACACATTGAAAGAAAAAGTGTGTAACGTATCTGAAGATAATATCAGCATAAATAAAGAAAAAATACCAGACTTTTATTTTAAGGATTTAAAGAAAATTTAATTAGACTTGGTTTACTCTTTTTTTTTTAAATAAAAAGGTCCTAAATAAATGTTGTAGTTATTTATTGACTTTTATTTCTTTGTCATGTTTCAGTTATAAAGAACCCTTCGGATAAGTAATAAATCACGGCAACTTATTAAATATGTAAAAAATTTATTGTTGCCTGTATGAAAAACATACGTATGTACATTTGTCTATCAATAATTTGGCGTTCAAGAAGGCCATTTTAGCAATATTTAATATATTTTTAGAAATATTGCTACTAAGTAACTGATACCGTATCGTCATCTGGAGCTGCAAATATTTCAAAGCTTATATTAAATATCATGGAGAACTGATAATTACTTGAATATTCGTTATTTTCAATTTCTCCCCTTAAATTTGCAGAAGTCGAATTTACTCTCCTATTTCGATGGTTCTTCATTCCAAAAACTTAATATGTATGTGATAATTTTGCCTTTGTCATTCCATTATATTCTACATCTAATACATGTACAGGCCATTGTTAACTCGAAATTCACTAACTTATTGAATATATAAATTTAATATTAAAAAATAAAACAGGCCTGTAGGGTAACAAGTCCTTTTTTAATATCATTTTATTTTTCTTTATATTTTTATTACAACATTTGAAAATGGCTTCATGGCGCACAAATACCTTTTTTGTTATTAATATTATTATTTCTCTACTGCCTTTCGCATGATTTAATAAAACTTAGCATTAGGCAGAATATATTAAAAATTTGCTCTAATTGCAATAAAAACAAAAAAATTGAGTGTGAGTCTTTTTTAATTCCGTGATTAAAGCTATTTCTCAATATGTTTTTAAAGCAAGTCTTCGATTTTTTTCAGAAATTTTCGCCTCCAGACATGCATGAGATAACATTTCCAATTTATTTTTAAAATTTTAATTTGCTTTTACATGGACTAAAAAGCAATAATTGGTATCAAGAAGCGACATAGTCGTCATAATTTATGAATATAGATTTGTAGTACCCAAATAAGATTTTGCTTTCGCTGTTCTCTGTACTTTAACGCAGATCATTTTTGTTAAGGTGTTATATCAAGTCAGATATTGTAAGGAATAGAAGTCGGCGAATCTATGAGATTGAAAAACACTGATTCCCTCCCAAATGATTCTTAAACTTTACAATGGGCAATGAAAAATGAGCATTAAAATGAAGACCAACGTTTATATGAAATCTTATTACATTATTAGATAAAATAGGAGTAAATAATTTATACGACCTATGAAAACAATATTTAAAGCTCGAAAAATAGCTTATTTTACCAACGCGTTAGAAAAGTTATTTTTTATATAATGGAAAAATGCCTTAATTAGTTACAATCAGGTGCATACCAAGTTCAATTTTTAAGTATTAAACTTAAACGCTCGTACTTCATAACACAAGGAAAACATTATTTAAGCTCTTTTAAATTAGAAAACAGAAAATCAAGTGAAAACAATTCAGCTCAATATTTAAATACCACAACCTCTAAATATATTCACTAATAAGTTCTATGAAACTTGTAATTATTTTATGAACCAGCACTTGTTTCTAAAGATTTTCTATAATAGGGAACCTTAATCTTCTTTCTAATGATTTTCAATAATAATGAGCAATATTCAACAATAATAAACCATTATTAATTTTGATAGAACAAAATCTTTACTAAGGTATATTTCCTTATGAAAAAAAATTAATAAAATGCCTCATTTACCTGTTAATATTGCTAATTTTGATAAACAAAATTTAATTTTAAGCACTTGCTTCTTGCCTTTATCGTTTTAAATTTTATTACAAATAAAAAAAATGTAACGAATTTTACAAGTGAATAAGTAACAGGCAGTGAGTGAGTCGTAGGCAAATATTCTTTAAGTATTAACCAAATTAGATTTTAAATTCGATATAAGATATAACAACTGGCAATAAAGTCATGTCCATTAGAAATTATAAAAAAGAACAAAATAAAAAATAGCCTACTTACTGCTAACAGATCTTCTTTTATTTGAAATATAATTTTTGCCCGTTCGCTTTCAGATAATGAGTCTCATTTTACTAAATTATACAATAAATCATGTCAGCTAATCAAATGCGAAAATATTGTTCATTTAATTGTGGCACAGAATGTTGAGAAAAAAAGTAATAATACTAATAATACGCAAAGAACTGGAATAATTTCCCCTGGCAATATTTTCATAACTGTAAAGCAAAAAAAAAATCAGGAAACTGGCAGAAATCGCATAAGAATACAATAGACTTAACCATGAATATGATGACAATAATGAGCATCATAAAGTATACTTTAGAAAATTTTAAATTAAATGTATTTGGATGTATATTAGAATTAATGATTAAACGAGTAAGCAAATATATAAATAAAATCACAAAAGGATTGAACAAAAGGAGAGAACACAGTTTGTCCTTTGACAAATTATTTATTGTAGAGAAGAGATAGAAAGTAATAGAACAAATCAAAATAATAAGTTTAATCACCAATTCCCAACCATAATTTATAAATGAAATGTTCATTTTTAATATGTTACACCAATGGTACAGTGGTTACAAAAACAATATAACTCTTTAATGTTAAATATTTAGAAAAGAAAGTTAAAATAATTTAGCATCAGTAAAAAAAATATTAACAAATATAAATAAATTAGTATTTTTGATCGAAGTAATTACCAACAAGTGATTAGCAACAACATCCGGTTAAATGATATAAAAATTATTTTAATTTCATATAAATCAGCAATAGATTATTTATATTATTTGATAGATTATTCATATTAATATTAACTTAAGTCAATGTAAAATACTATTGCATATTCATCAAATACTTAATGAGTCTAATAAGTAGAGTATAGTAACTTCTGACGATTTAACGTGCTAACTTTCCACCCCACACCACTTTTCTAAATAAAAATTCCTCTACCAACAAATATAACGGCAAATCTTTTTAATTTCTCAGAATAGATATATTTTTTCCTATTGCATATCAAAAACTGGAGAAAATCGCTAGACTAAAGAATGTATTAAAATCTGTTTGAAAATACTGTTCTTGCACTGCTTACACTGTCTACTTTTATATAACTTGAAATAGAAATTTTAACATAAAAATATGGCAAGCATATAAAAATGGAAAAAAATGAGCAAAATACCAAGAAATATTTCTGAATGAACTTCAAATATAATGAGATGTCTGACAACAAATTATGAGTAGTACAGAAAAGCAGCAGTACTGTCATTAGAAATATTAAAAAAAATTTTACTAGAATAAGTACAAAATATTGTAAAAGCAACAGCTAAAACGGAAACGGAAACAACATTGCCCAACTCAGCTAAGATAAAATACTGCTAAAAAAAACATTTTTATTTGACAAAAAAACAAAATACACAAGTCACAGCATTACAAATTTACAAACTCTAAATGAATATCGTTGACTACGATACGTATTACTGTTTCTCGCTACTCGTAAGATGAATAGAAAATATGCAGAAAGAACATAAATATTCTACAAATGAAAGATTTTTTTTATAACAGTATTTTAAATATCATAAATAAGTAACAAATAACAAACGACAAATGTTGGCTGGCATAAAGGAATGAAAGGCAAATAACCCGTCTTTAAACTCATCAGCAGTATTCTAGTCATATAAAATAAAGATAAAAAAAATTTAACATTTCCATGTTATTGCTTGAAACATGATCAACTATGCATGTATGTACATATGAATGTTTACAACTAATACATGCATAAACAGATAAAAAAAAAAGAAACACAAAATCACATACCCCAAAAATCATACAATTTTTAAGGGTATAATCTTGTTTAAAACTTTTTTTTACCATTCATATACATATTTATCATATGTGGGATGGTATGTATGTGTATATATACATAAAAAGGATAGAAAAAAATGGTCGGAAAAAAGTTCAAAGCCAAATTAGCAATCGCAGTAAATATATTATGTGTTACATTTATAAAACGCTATGAAAACCTTTTTTTTTATTAGATACAAGCTTTTTCAAACACATTGGTTTGTTTGTGTGTGTGTGTATTTTATTTCAATACTGATGATAATATTTTTTATAATAACCCAATTTTAACCTTAGACGTGCACCGTTGACACAGCGATGAATTTACGTCTAGGCACGGGTCTCATGGGCTGCAGAACTTAAAGGGCGCCAAAATGAAGAATAATAAAATTAAAAAGAATGTAAAGGCAATTATTATTCGAAAATTAATTTGTCGAATGATGTTTTCTTTTCGAAAAAGAAACGCATCACAAATGTTACACGTGATTTGGCAACATTTTTAAATGCTCGGCTGATTTTTGAAAAGTGTTGCACGAGAGACAAACTAAAAAATTTTTAATTTTTTCAGAAACAATAACAAGCGATGGCTGCAGTAGTCTGTACGTTGACTACAGGGTGGCGCAGAATGAGCTATACAGTTTAAATTCTTTATGACTTATTATTTTTTCTTTGTTTTTTTCCAGCATTTTGTGAAGAAGACTTGGGGAATTAATTATGAATCATTACACGATCGAACACAGCACATACCGCAGGTGTATCAATGGATTTGTTAAGGGACATATTCGAAGAACGCATTGTTTCGCGCACAAGTGATTTTAACTGGCCTCCACATTCACCAGATTTAACAGCTCCTGACAGTTTTCTTTTGGGATATTTGAAAGAAAGAGTGTACTTTAACAAACCAAGAACCACACTCCAACTAACAACCAACATTCGAAATGAAATCATGGCCATTACAGCCGAAATTTTGCGAAGCACACCCGAAATTTTTGCGAAAAGTTATGGAAAATATGCTAAAAAAGAAAATGGATATCACTTACAGGATATCATTTTTCAAAGCTAATTGCCAAAAATCCCCAATAATATACTGTATTTAAAATAAAAAAAAATAATAATAATCGCATAAATAAAAAAGTTATAAACAATTTAAACCATATAGCTCATTATGCTCCACCCTGTACAACCCCAGTTTCAGACTTAATCGTAAAAAACATCTCGTATTTTTTCTTATGTGCATTAGTGTGTCTTTGTGTCAGTTGTTGTCGGATTGTTTCACTTGATACCAATCCACAGACACATCAGAGGCAGAATAAATGCAGAATGTTACTCAGAACGGAAAACAACACAAGTTTTGCTTTAAATTAAACGAAATTTCTATTGAATTATATTTCGTATGTCAATTGTTGTAGTTACTTTTTAATTAATAAGGACTATTCTGACCTCAGAATAAATAAAAGAAATAAGTTAAGGTTTTATTTTCATAATATCATAATAATAAAATCGCTAGATTTACAGGAGAATACCTAAATTACCATCACTGCTTAGAGAGTTTAAAATAGTGAGGGGAAATGGGTCTTCCGTTTCGGTATTAATCCTTCATTGTATGTCATTGCAATTATGCAATGTTAAATATTTGTTTATCTAAATCTAAACATTGATTTCGTGGCCATTTGCATAATATCTTCAAAAATAAGTGTAAATAAGTGCAACATTAAATTAGGGTTGTTTGTCAGTACGTAGAAATATTGAATGGTTGCCTTTTATTATTGTGAACATTTTCACTGATATTAAATAAATGTAAGAATATTTACATAATTATATTGGAAAAGTTTTCTTAAAAATTTAAGTACATTTTTTTTTTTATCTAGGACCAGCACTCAGGAGATGACTCATACACATGCGAAGCATTGTGCTGGAACTATAGGAAAAGGATAGTAGAAGAAACGACAGGAGGTGAAGCTTAATTAATGATTTTACAGCTCTGCTTTCGCACGTTCTTTTGTTTTTATACTCGTAGCAGTGCTGAAGCTTCGCTTTAGTAGCTATTTTTATTATTATTTTACTTCGCCGGTGCTACACAATACCGACGAAGGAGGGCGTTCTGATGTGATTGTGGATTGCTATCAGCTGAAGCCGGTATTGTTTAAAAAGACACATTAGATTTTCTCCAAAATCTATATAAAATGTTCATAAAACATTTCACATGCTCTGTGATGTTTCGTATCATATGTGCAAATTTATGGGTTCCCATCGATATTAACTGACTTTGCATAAATGCTGTCTTGTTAGATATCTTCAATGTTATGCATTTATTATATAGTTAAACATTTATAATTTATAGGACACTGCTGAAGAGATTGAACAAATATTGAAAGTTGGGTAGAAAGTGATGGTGATTATTTTGATAATGGCGTTGGACATATGCGACACTAGTTTATACGTTAAAAAATCAAGAAATTATTATAAAAACTTAATTCGATAATGAAGACAGGCCTTTGGAAGTGTCGTCCCTCATGTCATCATCAATCACATATCCCCTCACTCACACCAATATGACAAGAGAGTGTTGCGCCTTTCCGTTGGGAAACGCAAATAATTAGCGTTACTGTCAGATGCAGTCTTACTGTTAGTTGCGACACGATTAGAGCTATAATTTAAGGAACTCCCAATCAATTCGTCACTTGTCTAATCGCAGATAATTCTGCTGGCAGTATGCTGCATTCTTACGGGCCCAAAGAAAATATCTGTAGCTAATTGCCTTATACTTATAAATTTCAATGGGGAAAAAGGCAATTTGTAGTGATCTTCCGTCATGCGCCAACCATTTTATATATTAAAATATTAAATCGCATTTTATTGTAATGGATGCAGTTCTTTGTGCTACTTACTACTTCCTTATTAAACTAGAAAATATTTAGCCGGCCTAAGTAGTCAAACACTAGTAGGGTTAAATATTGTCCGTTGAAATTTTTAGCACTCAAAAACCGCAAATGGTTTGCTGCGATTTCTATAAGGTAATCTGTGTGCATACACATACATGTGTACGTTTAAATGTACATCTTGATATATTCTTTATTCTATTTCAAATACTTGTTTTTTTCTAACCCAAAAGGAAATGTATTGGCATCTTACTTTAGGGTATTTTGTTTGTATTTCTCTTGTTGTAGTTAACAAAAGGCATAGCAAATTAAAGCAAGAAGATAAAAGGAAAGGGAAGGGGAAAAGGAAGCAAATTTGGATGAATAATGACGCAAAATAAACCTTGACATACTTAAAAAAAATATGAAGAGTTTTAGGAATATTAAAGGTTATTAAATCACAATTTACTCATTAAAGTAGAATGTATGAAAAATCTATGAAGTCTTACGATATAAATGAAGTGAAGAAAGTAAATATCTAAGTAATGCGCAATGAGCACAGCTGGCATGAATTAACGGTGAATTTTTCGCAACGAATGGTTAATTGAAAGTTTTTCTTATCAAGGCTAACAATTATTAGAAGAATTTGAACGTTAATTATTTAGCCAATACGTGCTGTACTTAAAGAAAACA
Organism: Dexiosoma caninum; assembly: GCA_963924685.1. Classification (NCBI taxonomy): domain Eukaryota; kingdom Metazoa; phylum Arthropoda; class Insecta; order Diptera; family Tachinidae; genus Dexiosoma; species Dexiosoma caninum. Next base: position 27,387,507 of record OZ004725.1, on the reverse strand, counting down.
CAAATTTCTGCACTGACCCTGATTTCTTTGACGCATTTGAGAAAATTTCGAATCGAAAAAAATTATTCACATGTGACAGACAGGATGAAAAAAAGCTTAAGTTTTTTTTAATTAATTTTAGTTTTTATATGTATTGCCCTTTGAAACGGAGGATAATCGTTGTAATTATTTGATTTTTCTCAAGGCTAAAACTTCTCACAAGTTACAGAAACTAGTCACAGCTACATAGAGATATTTCTTCCATGTGTACTTTTGTTTGTATTTTTCTATTACATACTATGTTTATAACAGTATAATTCAAATATCGTTTCCTTTTTTTAACTTCATTTAATGTTATGAAAAACGTTCCATTACTAATAAACGTGCAAATATTTCAAAGTGAAAAGCAAGTACGTACCATTTCTTATTTATAAAATGAATATCCATATTTTAATTATCCTTAATATTGTATGCAATAATATTATTTAGCAGTGTAGGTATTTTTTAGAAAAAGTTTTTATATTATTTATTTTCGATATTTCGCTAAACCTTGGTTAGCATCTTTAGGAAATTTTTTTTTTTTTTTTAATAAAATTATTTAACAAACATAAAATCAAATAATATAAAATGTGTTGCGGAAAATACTCTTGCGCAAATAAATATTCATAATCATTATATTAATAGGCAAACACGTTTTCCGTAAGCCCTTTTACTGCCCCGCTTTTGAAAATATATATATGGTTTTTAAGATTTTTTTGACACAGTTGTGCACCATCTTAATTTTATTCAGATGGCTTTAGTATTTTGGTAGTAATATGACTTTAAAATTACTACTCACACTATTAAACAAAACTGTTCTCTTTTCATTTTATGCTAGTAAAAGCAAAAACAAATATATCTTAGCTGCACGTGTATATGTTTTTGCAGAAACAAAAACAAAATAACAATTTAGTGAATCAAATATTCTTCTCTCTTTAAGTAAATAAGAAAATTGGAGTATTTAATCTAGTAATGGTAATTGTACAAAATATATTAGAGATTTATAAAACAATTGAAATGAAACTCATTATACGAATGCTTTTTAATCGTCAATAAAATATTCATATAAATAACACTTTTACCAAAGATTCGGTTTCCAGTATTTTATTTTTTTTTAGTAAATAATAGTTGGGTTACATTTCTTATTCTATAAACACAATATTTTTTTGAGCCGGGATAAAAAAAACAAATATAAGTACGAATACTTTGTTAAATAGTAGTCATTCTTTTGTAGAAGTTAGATGCAAATGATAAGTAAAGAAGGTAATATTCCCACGATAATATTAAAAAATTATTTTTAGTTAAAATATTGATTATGCATATGAATTTTTAAAAAATCTTTTTTAGGTTTAAAATCTTTTTTAACTAAAATGTATTTGAAAAAGAAAATACGATTTTTATGTGAATACGGTTGTAATGCGCGAATAAAACTGTTATTTTAGATCCTGGTCACACTGTTCACAACAGTCCAAGCTGCATGCATGCATCATCATTATGATTATAATTTATTTTATTCAACGTTGACTTTTGTTGCATAATTAAATGTGATCAAAAATTTTTAGATATTAAGAAATCAATAAAAAAGTGAATTTTAACTTAACTTGGGGGCTACACGATCAAGTTGTGCCTATCAAATTTTAATACACTCTCACTTTTTTTACAAATACAATCATACTTTTTAAAACTTGATGCGAACTTGCTTTAAAATTCTCTAGCCAGTCATGTTTCAAGTTATGGGCAAGAAAACAACTGATTACTCTTCTTGCAAAGCCATCTTGCTAATTGAACTTCCTTTTAAATTGCTAAAAACTTGCGTGCAGCCTACGTCACATCCATGTATGGCTGCAACACCACTGTTGCATTATGAATTAACAACAACGTGAAACTACTACTACGTTGTGTAAAAATTAATTTTAGCAATTTTATTTTCTATAAACTATGGATTTTTTTTTCTAAGAAGATAACAATTAGTGGACATTTTCAATAGGCTTCAATTAAACTAAAAGTTTATTATTTCATCATTTTGAGCATTTAACGTTACCATTTCTTAGCATTATTCTTTGCTTTTTTATATTGGACCAGCACTCAGGAGATGACCCCTACACATGCGGTACATAGTGCTGGAACTGGAGGAAAGGGATAATAGGAGAAATGATAGGAGGTGAAGCTTCACTATCTTACAAAACTGCATTTTGCACGTTATTTGTTTTTACAGCGGTGCTGTAATGTCTCTGATCTCAAGGAGACGTATTAAATTTTGAAGCTTCGTTTTTAGTAGCAATTTTTTTTAGTAATTATTTTACTTCGCCGGTGCTGCACAATAACGATGAAAGAGTGTTCTGATATCCCTGTGGATTGGATACAGCTGAAGCCGTTAATATTCAGTGACCAGTGACTATGCCTTCGCCACTGAAACCTTCCGACAACAACTGACACAAAGAAACAGAAATGCACATCAGAAAAAATGCGAGATGTTTTTATAAGTCTGAAACTGTGGTTGAATCCAGGAAAACGTTTCGTTTTGTAGTCAACGTACAGACTACTTTAGCCATCGCCAACCTCATTTCTTTGCTTCTCTATTAGAAACGTTAGTATCCGTTTATTGCTATAAAGCAGTCAAATAATTTATACAAATACTATATAACATAAAATTTGCTTTTATTAGCAAAATGACATTACGAATATTACGTAGTTGATTGATTAATCGTAGTCTGTAGTACAATTACAAAATTTGTTATGAGAATAAATTAAAGACGTTTGGCCTTTTTGATTTTTTTAATCGAGTAAAGACTTAAACGGGTTAGATTTTAGTAACTTATTTTTATTGTCATATATCAAAAACACAAAAAAAATAAAGTAACAATTGCTTTTTAAAGTTCATTTATAAATAAACAGGTTTATCTGTGCGGGAGACAACTATTGTTACTGTTATTGTTTAATTTAAATTAAAATAAACATAAGAAAAATTTGTTTTTATTTTGAAATAAAACTGTTAAATATAAGAAAGAAATATTTAAAAAAAAAATACAACAAGAATTGCTGGGCAATTGTAAGCTCAATTTGTTCCCAAACATATGTACTGTATAGATTCTTAATATCTAACTTTATTAACTCATTTTAGCAAAAAAGTATGATTAAAGAAACGAATCGGAAGTGAAGCCAGTCCTGTAATTACTTTGTGATTATTCGGTTATTGAAGGCGACAGTTCCTCAGAATATTTTGAGAATGAATTTGCTGTTCAGTCTCAGTGAAGCTAATAGTGAATAGAAATAGTCTGTTATTATAAAAAAGGGGAACGTTTTGATAGTCTACTGAATAATAATTGTCATTAGCCAACGGACACGCTTCTACCATTTTGTATGGTGGTCATTATTATTTTCAAACACTTTCGTTTGAGAATTTACTGTACATTGTCCCGGGAAAGATGACACGACGTCATTTGTTTCTTTTGCGAAAATGTCTTAATTTTTTTTGACACATCACGAGATTTAGAAAGATATTCAAATTACCGCTAGAAGGCTCAAGCTATCATTGATGTTGATGGATCAAGATGCCTAAATATTGCCAGAAAACTATTCCATAGATAAACAGGTAATGCCGTTCTTTCGAATATTGCTAGATGAACTTCGGCAAAACGTACGAGTATGCAATAAACCGCGACCAGTTGGCACTACATTTTTTTCGTATTTTTTTACAATAAATTAAATTTTTTTTTTTGATTAACTGAAAACCCAAAAATATATTTTTATGGTTTTTTAGGGCAAATTATTACATTTCATTAAATTTCATTTCATTAAAATTCGCCATTTTTCAAATTGCTTTGTACGGAAAGGGATAACACGAATAGTAGGGAATATTCAGTTACTCTAGGAAGTTATTAACATTTTTTTTAACATTTTTTTTTTTAAACAATTGCCTTTTGAAAAAATTACAACCAAGAGAAAACACAGATTTCCATAGAATTCGAGTTAACGAAAACAGAATTTAATAGCAATAGCATTTCATATTAAAATGTATATTTCAAAGCGCTCAATATGTAGACAAACAAACCTTTACATTAGCAAATATCATCAGAAACAGTAAAATATTATTACTGAAGTCCAAAATGCCTATAGAAAACATTTGAAATTAGAATGAATGTTATGATGAAAGTATTTATGAGTATAAGAAACCTTAAGGCTTATCAAAGAGTTTGATTTACTTTGTGTTGTGGTCTTTATTAGATGGCAGATGTTACTAATAAATTGAAGTTGCGTTGACATTTCCCAGAATCAGAACTGACGTAATAAAGGGACGAATAGTCAACCGAAATTGATTGTGATTGAATGTGATTTATATAGACTACCATAAATTGCTTTCAATATTAATAAATGTAGAACTAGCAGTACTAGGAATATGGATTCGTAAAAACAAATGAATGAGTATACAAACGCTAAAGTAACTGGAGGCGGTATAATACAGTAATATTAACAATATGATAATAAAATACCATCTGTAGATGTTCTAACCTTGTTCGTTAACCATCCTGTGAATATTAATAGTATCTTAACCTTTAAATCACCCCAAAAAAAAAACTACGTTAGTTACACTCGTGTGTGGTTTTCTACATACATATATGCAAAAGCAATATATTTTGGTGCAGCACCATACTTTATTTTGTGGTGGTATGGTTGGTTTGTTTTTACGCATATTATCCACTATTCCTCGGCCCAACAACTTTTGTCCAAGTTGTTAGGATGAAAAAAAGTTATCAATTGTTAAGTCCGTGAGCTAAGTCCAAAACAACACGTTCCCCTTGATTTTTTTTTCATGTAAACCACCGATAAGCTTTCTGAGATATGGCTGAATTCTCCAAACGTAACATGTTTCAATTCACATTAAAACCCAAAATTTAATTCCATATCTTTCAGTTTTAGAAGGGATATATTGTCTAAATTTACATCCTCCGCGAAATCCAAGCAACTGTTCGTCAGATGTATTGAAGTAATGACTCAACAACTCTACCGATTTGTCGAGAATTTTACAAATTGGAGAAAATTTGTCAATAGAGCTTGCTTGTCGTCTGCTTTTTAACGTCATCGAAACGAATAATGCTAGGAACACAATTGGGACGAACCACGAATTATTCGTTGCAAACTTTCGTCCTCAAAAATAAAACACATTTGTGCCAATGCAAATAAACACAATAACGGCGTCTACGAAATTCGTCATGCGTGATGAACTCTATTTCATACGCCGACGAATGGCGAACAAATTAGTACAGAGTTACCGATTTTCATTTTATTTTTCAAATATATTAGTAAATAAATTTAATTTTTTTTTTAATAGTTGTTTAATGTTTAAAATAAATAATCTAAGTTAAATATACACAACTAATTACCATAAAATTGTTTTCTAATTGTTTTCTGTTAGAAAGCGTTAAGGAAGAAATTTTTTTTTTAGCATGTTTAGCATTTCGTCGGTTCGGCGAACACTAAAATAAATTCCCTAAAATGAAAAACATCTATCCAAGGTTAAAGTGTTTTCTTGCCATTCACATAAAGGTGAACTGTTGTTCACATCATACTGCTGTTGTATTCATTTCATTTTTCATTATTTTAACATAATTAATATGTAATAGCCTCTGGTGGTTTTTAGGTGTTTTAAACGTTTTTATTTCCACGAAGCCAACGAAAATTGTATAAAAATATTTATGAAACATCCAGAATAGAGCACACAACTAATAACTTTTGCTGTGGAAAAAGTAGAATATAACATGAGTGGTATTTAATTAAAAAAAAAATGTGGCGATAAATCCAGCTTAAAAAGTTATTTATTTTAATATGTTCAATTATTTGTTTTACTTATTAATTTACGCCAATGGACTGCATTATCCTTACAGGCTAATTTAATATATTTATTCTAAAAATATATTTAATAATTCCTTAAATTCTAGTAACTGTCTAAAATTGTTCACAGATAAAGAAAAATCAATTCCAATCAAATTCTTCGTATTATTCAAAGCATTTAATGCTCATAATATAGCCCTACGAATAGCATAATTAGTAACATGTGTAAACATATATAATGAAAATTATTCTGTCTTAGAGTTGTGAAAAGTACTCGTTTACAAAAATTAATCAAACCCAACAAGTACTCACAATCGATGAAACCATTAATCCAATTAAAGATTATAATTGACAGCACGAATAAAGACAGGTACTTTAAGCGTAAAAGCAAGCAACAACCGTAGTATGAGGTTTTTGTTTTTTAAAGAGAAGTAACACTCGGGCAATTCTTGCTTACTACTAGGTGTTAACTTCAAGTAAAGGAATAGTTATAGAGATTACAGGTGATAAAAAAATATATAGAACAAAGCTTCATTATATTTACAATACCGGTTTTGCACCTTCCTTTTACAGAAGTGTTGGAGCGTCTCTGGTGTCAAGGGGCGCATTTTTATTTTGAAATTGTATTTCGTAGACATTTTATTAATTATTTTGCTTCACCGATAATGCTACACAATACCGACGAAGGGGGCCACTCTCATGTTAATTGCGGGTCTGGTACTGTTCAGTGACCAGTAACTATGCCTTCGCCACAAAAACAACTGACAGAAAGTCACACACAGATGTACATATCAGAAAAATTCAAAGTGATGTTATTGCTCAGTCTGCAACTGGCCTCGAACACAGAACTTTTGCATTTGTAGTCAACGTGCTAACTATCTCAACCATCGCCAACCTAATGACGTTAACGAGAAGATGATACGATTCTTACGAAGGGAAAATTTTCTAAATTTCTTTTAAATTCTTTCAATTCTGTTCGTAAGGACGTCGTAAAAAGAGTTTCATACAAAGAAATGATGCTCTAATTAAAGCAAACAAAAACGCTATATAATATTCTCATTTTGGTGGGATCTAAAAAGTCTTTACAGTTCCTTATTATAAATAAATATGCAGAATATGCTTTTTTCTTTTTTTTATCTGGGACCAGCACTCAGGAGATGACTCCTACACATGCGAAGCATTGTGCTGGAACTATAGGAAAGGGATAGTAGGAGAAACGACAGGAGGTGAAGCTTAATTAATTATTTTTGCAGCTCTGCTTTCGCACGTTCTTTGTTTATACTCGTAGCAGTGCTGAAGCTTCGGTTTAGTAGCCATTTTTGTTATTATTTTACTTCGCCGATGCTACACAATACCGTTTTATATGGTCCAGAAGGGCATTAAAATTTAGCCCACAGTGCAAAAGAAAACCAAAATCCAAAATTTGGTTTACAACTTTCAGATTCTTCTCATGTTTTCTGTATTGGACTAACTTATGGCCACGACTATTAGTCATTTGATAAGATTTGTCAATATTCAAAGATAATATCTCAATATCACACCAGAATACAATCCTGCATAAAAAAAAACATATTTTTCAGAACTTATTTCCTTAAAAAGTTTAAGGTCATCAGTATATGCAGTAGATTCCAATAAATTCGTAATCAAAGAGACCAGTTATTTTTTACGAATTACAAGAGTTTTCGAAATAATTGGAATTCGATTAAGTGAGGTTAAATTAGAAAAAAACTATTTACAGGGGTTTGGACTGCCAACAGTGCGTAAACCATAAAATAAGATACTTCTAAAGTTCTAGTTATTATTATACTTTACTACCTAAAGCTGTTCCCACTATGAATTCTCTTTTTTCCAATATTGGCGAAAGCTTTGAAGGAGCGGTACGATATATTTTGGTAACTTGATTTTTTTTCCATTATCAATTGCTAAAACTATGTTCTTTTTTACTAATCTAAATAAATGAGGGGGGCGATGGTTGAAGTAGTCTGCACGTTGATTACAAAACGGAAAATTTTTCCTGGGTTAAATCCCAGTGTCAGACTCATAAAAACATCTCGCATTTTTTCTGATGTTCATTTGTGTGGCTTTGTGTCAGTTGTTGTCGGAAGGTTTCAGTGGCGAAGGCATAGTCAATGGTCGCTGTCACTGTGAAGGGGCCATCTTCTGAGTGCTGGTTCAAATTAAAAAAAAAGTGCAATGAAATGTTAAACAAGCCGTTGAAAAATATTGCTTTTGTATTTTTTATTCTCATTGAATTTTCTCACGAATTATAAGAGGTTTTTAACAATTAAGTGCGATTTGTATCGTTTTCCTTAGACTTTGAACAAATAAAAAAAAATCAAATTAACGAGGAGACCAAAATGTGTGAAAAAAAACCGTTTAATTCGAATTGTTGAGATTCTCGAATTAACGGGGTACGAGTTATCGCGGTTTGGCTGTAATAGTAGTTTAGAACCAGAAAATTACTTTCCAATGCCTATAATAAACATTGAGAATAGCAACGAACATAATATGCCACCCTGTAGTACACCAGAAGTAGTCGTATACAGCCAATGGAGAAATTTACCGTGAAAGTCCTTATTATTAATTTTAAACAACAGTATCTTGTATGCTACCTTATCAAACGCTTTGCAGAGATCCATAAAGATAACATCCACTTAATTAAGTTTTTCGAACAGTGAAAAACCAAAGTTATTAAAGACAGAATAATTTGAGGCAGTAGAACGACCAGGAAAAAATCCATGCTGTTCATTACAGATACAGCATTTAATTGAGAATTGCCTCTTTTATACATTAATTATATGCTCAGAAATTTTTGAAGCATTGGACAATTTCAAAATTCGTCGATAATTACAAATATTATATTTATTAAATGATTTAGGAAACGATATTTAAATTAAATACAAGTACAACTTTTACATGATGAAATCGGCATGTAATTTCCCTGCCAATCAACTGAATGTAAGTGGAAATAACTTTAAACATTCCCCGCAAAATTTGATAACATAAATTTTCAAACTATTGTTTTTACCACAAAATTCCGAATATGTTTGTAAACGTCTGTTGCTTTTTAAACGAAAAAAATATATATTTTTGCAATTCATTAAAATCCCCTTCAAGTATCAACATAGATTACTCCAGTTAACAATTTAGCTTTTGCCACAATCTAATTCATTAGCTTTCTGTGTAGCTGTTTGTAAAAAAAAAAAAAAAATGAAATGTATGCAAGTGCATCTCTGCCACTAGTGCTCGTATGCATGTGTTCACCAGATTTGGAGAAACACACAAGTTGAATAACTGAAATCATGTTCGTGTTTAGTTTTGAGCGCACCACACCCTACAAGCATTTTCCATGCAAATTTACATTTGTAAGTAATGCAAATACATTTCAAATCATAACGGATGATATCGTTTTAATAACGTAAAAGTCTCAATATTCAACAGAAATGGACACCACTTATTTATTCTCTACGCTATCCCTCCCTCTACCCATCTAGTTCCCGTGCAATGCATTGCATATGTAGGGGATTTCTTCTACGCACTGGTCCAAGAAAGCTGTAGCTGACTTTGCTTCTAGATATTCCTGAGAATTTAATTTTCTTTGCAAAACCTTTTTAATTAACGTTCAATATTATCCAACATAGTCAATTGGTTTTCTGGTTGTGAAGAAACCATATTGATTTCTCTATATGTTTGCGATGGTGATCAGTTTTTCTAAGCGATCTTCACTGATTGATAAAAAGGCATCCATTTGAGGTCGTAGTCGCTGCATCCACAGTTTTTTAATTATTTCATCAGATACCTTTCCATGTAGTAAAGAACGCATTTGACTTAATAATTCAGACGGCTTTCGTTTTGGTTCAGTTAAAAGCTTCATCAGGCATTTCTCTTCAGAGTTAAAAAACATTAAATATTAGCTTTGCTATCAAATTGAAGTTGATGAAATTTCTTCAGAGAATTTATAATAAAAAAAAACATATTTGTTTTTGAATGTGTTCACGAAATTTTCTTTCTGCAATGTATTGTACCGGACTTGGTTGGAAAGTAATTGAATATAGGAAATAGAGGTGGTGAAATAATAAAAGGAAGGTTTATTTGTGAAATTGTAAAGCATAGTTTCTGTTGCCACATACATTTTTAAGCACAAGAGAAGCCATTTTATTTATTATACAACTTCGCTGACTTTTTTGTGGCTAAAAAATCGACGAGAGAGGACGCTATAGGGTCAGATTACAAAATTGTTTTCCTCTTACCGGGTCTTTAACCGAGCAAATTCTGGCTGCAAACTGAATAAGCCAACTACTCTGATAATAATATCACAATTTATAGCAAATTTCAAACTTTACTTACACTGCAAAATTTTAAAATAATTTTACACCTACTACTTTAAGGAAGTCTCGAAGAAGTCACATTCCAACATACTGCTGCAGATATATTTCTGCAAACGTTTATTGCCATGGTTATTTGTATGAGAGCGTGTTTGTGTGGTTTAATGTTATTTTTCCCATATGTCCACCATAATAGTAAATGGTGATGTTTTATTGTGCGTAAACCTCTTCACTAATACTTAAGGGAACATTAACACAATGCAACCAGTAGTTTTGTGAAAAACAAAAACAAGAAACAACTGCACTTGGTAGTTGGTAGAAGGCCAGAAAAGTATTTTAGGCAATTGAGCGTAAGGCTTATTTATTTGCTTATGCATATAAGTGCGTTTTGTGCACAATTAAATTGCCCGGAGCTAAAATCGGATGGAATTTTAAGTCTCAAGCTGATCTGATTTAGTTTCTATGCTCCTGCCACTTGTTCGAGGCAATAAAAAGTAAAGATGCTAGAGCATTTTATTTGTAAAGTATATAAACAAAATTTATTTAAATGATTAATTATTTGAATGTAACATTAAGGTTTCTATTTCATTCTACAGTTTCTAGTATGTATATTTGCTTTCAAATCCAGTACATTAAACTTTTCGCATTTTTTAAATGTTTTTTTATAAATAATTTTTGTTAGTTATGTTTGTGTTCCTAAACAAGGGCCTGTTGTATTTCAGATATTTCTCTGTAAATATTTTCGAGTATATCACATCTGTTGAATTTCCAACTGGGTATACTTTTTATTACTTGTCTCAATTAGTCAAATTCTTATGCAGCGGTCAATGCACTAGTTTCGTGCATTAAAATAATAACAAAAAATACATAAATATAATGCAAGTTACTGCTACTCGAGACATTCATTGTAAATCAATGTAGAAAAAATTAAGAATTTTGAACCAAAACTTTATAGCTATCAATATTAACCGCTTAATGAGACAATAATTGAAAAACTATCCATAAAAAAACGTAAAACTGAGTACCCAACAATACTTAAAATATATTAAGAGTTGAAATGAATTTTTGTTATCATTAAGTACAGTCCATTTAAAACCTTTGAATAAATAAGTTCTGAACAATTTGTGAAGGAATAATTATTTAACGATAAGTGATTTAAGTTTACATAGAATTCAATTTTGGAATTTGGTGTCATCAAAGGTCAAGAAAAAGCTCTTGTCCGCAACAACATCTTTTAAAGTATTTAAAATTTTTTTAAACAACACAAATAAATATGTATGCATTTTATAAATAAAAAAGTTGCTAAAGTGCTCTAATGATTAGATGATATATTTTTCATATTTTGTTTATCTTGGACAATATAAATGCTCCAATAGAAATGATTACACTTCCACGTTTGGAATTATGTGCCAGTGTATTGTTGTGGTCCAGAGTCTTAAAATAAAATTTAAAAATATTTATTTTTATTTTGATTCTCCCAATGTTTTAAGCTGGTTAACGTTGGATACGGCACGTTTGAAAGTATTTTTGTATCTAACAGAGTCAGCTGTATACAAGCTAATAACGATATAAAATGTTGGAGACATATTAAGTCAGAAGAAAATCCAGCTGATCTTATATCTAGCGGTCTAATGGTAGATGAATTAATTGAAAAAAAATGTGTTTCAAAGGTCCCGAATTTTTACAGAAAACCGAACCGTATTTCTCTTCATTTAGTTGGGAACCAAAAGTTACAGAGCTCAAATAAAAAAGGTTGCATCTCTATATAGAATAATTATCTGATTTAAGTAACAGCCAAGATTTTAAAGCATTTTTATTTTACGAAAGAAATGTATTAAAATAAAATTTTAAAAGATATGCCAAAGCATCACTTTCAAGAAGAAATAAAAACGCATGAAGAACCTTTCAAAATCATCAAAACTTACAGCGTTATGTATATTTCTAGATAATCAAGAACTAATTAGAATGCAATGCATTTGGGCTGGAACTAGAGGAAATGTATAGTTAGAGAAATACAGGTGGTGAAGCTTCATTATCATACAACTCCGCTTTTATACTTTTTTTATTGTTAACAGCAATACTGCAGACCTTCTGATGTTAAGGAGATGTCTTCAAGCTTCGTTGCAGTGTAAATGCAATTAATGTAAACTTATAATCAGTTTTATATAAAATTTTTTAAAATATTATATTTATATATATATAATTTGATTAATTATATTTATTTTTGAGCGATGGTCTTTTTTATGAAAAGTTTTTTAATTATTATTTATTTTTCGATATTTCGCTACCAAATAGGTAGCATCGTCTGGAAATAATAATTTGTATTAACAAAAATGTTTTTTTTTTAAATAAGGAAAAGAAAATATTTTTGAAAGGAAATGAAAATTTTTTGTCATTAATATTAAAAATATTCTTTATACACATGTATAATAAACAAGTTTTCAAAATTATTTTCTTTTGTACATATGCATATACATGTATGTAAAATAACATATTTCTACAATGTAATAATAACATATATCTATTAGAATATAACATAATTATTCAAAATAATTTAATAAATGACCTATGACTATCTATTATTAACTATATTTTTTTACATAAATAAATGCCCTATGACTATCTATTATTAACAAAATTTTTTGCATAAAAATATATATATAATACATAATCTAAATCTAAATTGTATTAACTAAATATCTATAATTTTGTGCTAAATTATCTACATCTGATTTATAGTTTATTCTATTGTCCGCAGGTATTTTAATTATCTGTAACATTTCCAACAAAAAACGTCGTTTATAATTAGATTCTTTCTCCAATCTAGTTGTGTCTTCACATTTTGGATAATGATCTAATGATGCACAATGTGTAGTTAATGCTGTTTTTTGTGTGTTTATATGTCTGTATTTTTGATCTGACTTATGTCCTGCTAATCTAGTTTTGAGTTTGTTCTTTGTTGTTTCTACATATACTTTATCACAACTTTCGAAATTATTTCCCCCACAAGGTATCCTGTATACTAAATTAGATAATTCTGTGTTTTTAACTCTATCTTTCATTTTATTAAATAATTTCCCTAAAGTATTATATGTTTTATATGATATCCTATATTTTTCAGTATTAAATATTTTCGATCTTAAAAGTTGTTCCGACATATTAGGTATATATATGTAGTAGATTTATAAATTCTAGGTTCCACATTATTCTTACCATTAATATCATCCCGTTTACCGTATTTTTCCAATAATTTATGAATTACTCGTGTTGGAAAATCATTTTTCCTCAATAACCAGCTCAATAAAACCAGCTGGCATATTAATGAAAAACCGTACACAAAGACTTAAAAAGTTCAAGTCATGTATTTATACGAAATGATTCGGTAAAATCCACATGTGTCCCGCCTTACGAAGGCCCCTTTAAGATTATCGAACGGTATGTAAAGTATTTTATGGTGGAGGTCCGCGGCAATCACGTAAAAATATCTGTCCATAAGCTTAAACCAGCAGACATGGAATCATCTCATATGGAGCAGCAATCGAGGTCCAGCAACAAAATTATCCCGAGGAAGTGACTAACGATGAGGATAATAGAAGCACTGAAAACGAAAAACCGCCACAAAATATTCATAGGTCTCAACGCACCAGAACTGGTCGAACCATTCAACTCCCATCAAGATTCCATGAGTAGGTGCTAGATCCCTCTGGGGGGCCACTGTGGCGGATCAACCAGCTCTGTAACATAAAGGTCTGTCACCCCTTTTTCAATTAGCCACGAGACGTCAGATTTTTAAATAGAAAAACGATTATTCATTCCTTCGTTCACTTCTAAGCAATCAATACAATCCTTTTGTTTTTTCTTTAAAGTAATTTATATTTAAGTTTTGTTTAACTTTAGCAATACAAACTTGAATTAATAAAGGCATTGCTTATGTTAACATTAATCGCTAAATATCTATAATTATATCCTTATTTTTCTTATAAAATTGACTACTAATAAGATTCAAAACTCTGTCAATTAAATTTCCTGCCGTATTCATTATAACTCCCTTTGGATGTTTTGAAAAATAGTTTATTATTCTAACTGAGGATGTAGGTTTATGATACCAATCTATTATTAAATTCTGACCTCTTCTCTCAATCAATACATCTAAATATGGAAGGGTTTTAAATCAACTTCCCTCTCTATTGTAAACTTAATATCTTGGTTAAAATTATTCAAAATTGTCAACATATTATCTATTTGACTATCCTCAATAATACAGAATATATCATCTACATATTTAGTTAATATTCCAGGTTTTAAAATTAATTTTCCAATACAAGAATCTAATAGCTTTTCCATCACAATATCCGCTACAATTGGTGATGCTGGTTATCCCATAGGAAGTCCTTTACTCTGAATATATATAAGTTATTTCCATATTGAAAATATCTGTTATCCTGTATACGAAACTTGACAATACGTAGAAAAAGATTCCTATTTATATTCCTATGTCTTTCTAACTTATCCCATTTTTCCTTTATTATATCTAATGCTAAATTAACTGGAATTTTTGAAAATAAAGATACAACATCAAATGATATTAATCTATCATCCTTATCTATATTCAAATATAATATATATAATTTGTTAAATAATTCGAAAATGTTACTATAAAGTATTTTAAAACTAATAATAATAATAATAATAATAAAAAAAAAAGAAATTGTATTATAGAGAATGTAAACACTAATTAAATGAACATTTACAGATAATATTAATTTTTAAATGTCCTATTGCTTCTAATAAATTAATTACACAAGCAAGACAACAAAAAACTAATTAATTTAAAAATATCCTTTTAGGAATTTGAAAATTAAGTATTCGCACTCTGAGTCTTGGCGGCTGTTGTTTTTCTTTATTTTCATGACATGCAATGTATGTTTATATTCCACAATAGTTCTTTTAATTTCTTAACAAAATTTCTTAGGGTGAAATTAAATTAAAAAAAATAGATAAATAAATAAATAAATAAATACAGGTAGTGAAATTGCCAAATTCAAATATTTGTTGCTGATTTAAAGTAGTTTGCAAAGCAGTAGCATTTTAAGAGAAAAATAAATTGAAATTAAAATGAATTAAGGTTGCTAACAGCAACAACAAAAACCACAAAAAATTAGAATCAAAATAGAAACAACTGTGAAGAAGGAACTTGGAAAAAATCTTTCATTTGGTTTTATTTTGATTTCTTTGTACAACTTCTGCAATCTAAATTGTAGTTAAATGTAAATATTGCGGAGAAATCATATAAATTAAAAAAAAAAGAAACAAGAAAAAAGAAAGTAATTTAATTTACTGCGAACACGGAAAATTGTATAGCGTTTTGTTTCTAGTGAAAATATTGTTTCAGTTTATTTTTTCACAGATAAATGTAACTTCGTTTTTTCGTTTTTAATTTGTTTAAATTTGCATTTGAAAATTAAGCAACTACAAATTAATTCAGCAAAGAAGAAACAAACAATAGCAAAAGGTGGTGAATATTTAATCGACAATATTAGAAAATAAAATTGAATAATGATGGTTTATTCACTTAACAAATGTTGCAAATTTAACTGGCTACAAATTGTATACTGGGGTATTTTAAGCAACTTTAAGAGAAAGAATATGTATTATTTAAAGCCGATAAGAGAACATGGTATAGAGGTCTATATATGTTAACTGGCCTAAATCAGTTGCAAGTTATTTAGGGCGCATTTGGAGGCAAATTACTATATACGATACCACTCGAAATTTCCTTTAAAATTCTATAACGAGAAAGTTTGCAATCATAAGCCATAATTAATTTTCTTGCTACTCTGTAGGTGACTTAAAAAAATAAACAATTCCAGAAATTAATAGTGCCGTCTTTTCCTGTAGCAGCAGCTCAACAAAACGTGTGCGTTCAAAAATTTAAGAAACAAAAATGTTTTCTCACTGATGCAGCTTACAGCAAATAAATCACAGAGAGTTTATTAGTGCAAAATACTGACCATGACCGCACATGAATTTAAAAAAACCTACCCAAAAACCTACGCAGAAATAGATACATTTTATATTGTACATGCTGGTTATCATGTTCATCAAAGGGAATTTCATTCTGTGTTTGGGAAAAATTCGTCTAAATCTTGAGTTTGCTGTATCAAATGAAAAAGAAAAAATTGTTGTGCCATTTTCCCGTGGCAAAAATGACAAATAATTAATAGAAATTATAGAAACAGAGAAGCAAACTAGCTTATTCTGAAACTCGATAAACCTAAATATCTATCGCCAAAAATGTAGAAATTGTATTTAGAATTGTATTCATGAAGGGGGTCAATCTCAGATGCCCTGTCCTAGATGGAGTGACACTACAATTCTCCGGTGAAGCGAAATATTTGAGCGTAATGGTGGATAGAACGTTCACCTGAAAAACACATCTTAGGAAGTTTACCACTAAGGCAACGAGGGTATTCATTGCCTGCACGAGGCTCTTGATAGAAATTGGTGTCTGAATCCCATAATAACCTTCTGGCCGTTCAACACGGTGAGGTGGCCAAAGGACGTGAGGACTTGTCCCACTGATGCAGGGTGTGCTTTTGGGCATACCGCCACTGTCGGTCATGATCGAAAAAGAGGCATGTGCAGGTTCCCTGAGAATGGAGGGCATTTCGGAGCTCAAAAGTGGTGACATCAGGGGAGGTATAAGGGTCTTGAGGGACTCTCTACATACTCGAATTCGGTGACATGTCATCACCGCGAATGGTTCTCTCCAGAAACTTCAGGGTTCATATCAACGACCGTGAGGACTGGAGACCCAACTATATCAACTTTGAGCCGCGATCCCAGATATGATATAACGATGGGTGTGTACAAAAGAGAAAAGTAGTATAGTGATATGGAGGAATACGGTTTAATTCTTGTCTTTTTAATTTCTAAAGCACTGCTGTTGTGTCTGCATTTCTATGTTTACGTACTAATTTTCTTCAGCAATTTATTATTTCGCTTTGAGGCCATTTATAACTATTTTCGAAATACCGACAAAGGAAAGCACTGTTAGCACAGGCTCAACTGGCACAGGCTCGATTTTTTGACTGTATAGTCAGTGCGCTTATTTCTCAGACAACAGCACCCTCAAAAAATGTTTAAAAAACATAGACCAGCTCTTTCTAGTATCAAAAACTTCAATCCTTTATGTAAAAATCAGAAAATTTTTTTGTGATATGGCGACTTGAAACCTCCATCTTCTTGCTGTAGCCTTTTAAACATTTGACATTATTTTCTTTAATTGCAAACACTTTAAAACTCATCCTTTATCATGAAAGAAAAGTCTATGAATCTCTTAAATAGAGAAAGAGCGAGAGAGAGATGATTTCGGTGAATTTGCTTTTTATGTTTTTTTTTCCAGTTGTCGCACGTTTTAGCAGACTTTTACAGCTTCGAGAATTTTCAATATAATAAGAAATTTATTTATCAATGATATAACTTATCTTGGTTTTTCAGTTGCAAGTCATTTTAAGTTATTTATTTAGAAAATTTAGTTCAAAAGTTCGAACAAACACTTTTGATTTGGCAACACTGTCTCTTAATAATGACTGATAAATTTTGACTTTTTTTTTACATCTGGTCTCTTAATTTGTATCAGCAACAGCACAAACAAAACAGTATATAAATTGGTGAAAAATGTTGAAAAACTTGCGAGTTACTTGAGATATTTTTTCTGCTTTTTTCTTTTCTTGTTCTTTCTTGTTGGTGTGGAATTGTAATAAATTACCAAATGTCCAAAAGTAAAACAAACAACTTTATTTAAGTCAAAATGACGACGAAAACGAACAGTATAACGATAATACCAACAACGTCGCCTCTCACTGCAACAACGATGAAAACTTCCCACACACTAAGGCGAACAAAAAAAATACTAACTAAACAAAGTTTAGCTAAATAACTAAACAAACAAGCAACAACAACAGCAACAACACCAACATAATAATAATCAGTTATCTAAAGCGATTTTTTATACAAATAAAGACAAACATCCACTTGCGTATGTATCTGTGTCAGTATAACTGTAATAAGTAGATATACTATTATTAATATACGTACCATCGTTGCCAGCCGCATGGGATTTATGCGTATTAAATGAGAAATTAATGAAGTTTTTCTACGTACTCGTCGTACATTACAAATGTTTTTCTTTTATTAATAATAATCCTTCTTAAATAGAAAATCCGAAGAGCAAAAAATGAAAACTGTAAGTAAAACAAATGAACATCAGAAATTTCTATATTATAAAGAAACATACAGAAAAAAATTAAAACAACAACAAACAATTTATGGCAGATATTCACGGCGAAGAAGAAGCAAACACGTTTAAAAATGGCTGTTAAGCAATTCGAGAACACTTTCATATTTATTTTCCTTATTATTATACTGATTTATTTACTTTAATTAATTAGTTTTTCATGGTATTTTGGGGAATAGCACAGAAATATGTCTCTACATTTGGGGAGTTTCTTAATATAAATAAAATAAACTTACTTAAGGCAATAAAATACAGTTAGTCACTTAAGAATCGAACATTATGAATAACGAGATGTGCTTAGTATAGCGATTTGATGGAAATAAATGCAGGGATTTTTACATTATTTGTATCTATCTCATAGAATTCCCATTACATTGTATTTATCATTAAAATATACAGATATTTCATTTAAGTTACTGTTTTATATAAATAAGAATGCATTATACATGCGAAGCTAGAATATTATTAAGATTTCTTTTTAATTTTAAATCGGAATTTTTTTCAATAGCATGTTCAATTCATAAAGGAACTGTCAACAAGGTTTTAATCAAAAACAGAATACCAATGAAATTGTGATACAATAGAATAATCAAACGATATCAATTCAAGATATTAACTCTTAGCTGAATTATAAAAGAAACTCTGAAAATTTTAAACAAATTAGTTTTGGCAAAATTGTAAAGGCTAAAATAATGTTGGAAAAATTAATTAACAAGTTTCTGTTAGCAAACGAATTAATTTTCATTTGATTTAAAAATGCAAAAAAAATTAAATAGAAATACAATTCGTCAAAAAATACTTTTGTATTTGTAAATATATCAAAGTTGTGTTAAACAAAGTTGACAGTATATCTAAACAAGTGATTAGGATCCTGATTGTCATTCTAAAATTGAAATAGCAAAAAAAAATGAAGAAGTTTTTTTTTTAATTACGCCATTAAGTTATAGCCAGAAAATAGCAAAGCTCAAGTTGATGTTATTGAAGTTGAAGTGCTAAGTATTCGTAAAATGGGATTTCCTTATATAATTCACCAGTAGTGCGACTCGGTAACTTTTTGTAAATAAAAACTGTTAACATAAAAATTGTCGGTCCAGGTATTCAGTAACATTTTTAACGATATTCGCTAAAAATACATTCACTTGTTTTAAAATAAAATTTAAATTAAATGAATTGCTTTTGGAATTAATAATTTATATTTGAACTACAATTATTGCAAATGAATGAATGAATTTTTAGCTGTGTTTACGTTAATATCACAATAGTCTGAAAATTTCTTTATAATATGCATATATGTAAAGGAAAAATTAAATTGCTGCAGAAATAAAAAAAGGGAATTTCTGTACTTCATATTTCCTGGAAAACATAAATGATTTCACTTTCCTTCATGCAGTGGAATATGTTATTTGTGCAATTAGTCTGAGCAACTCCGGGAAGGTTATAGGGTACTGCTTTTTTTTAAACTAGGACCAAGGGTGTGATGGGGGGAATTTCTGCCCCTCCGAAACGTTCAAGCCGATTTTAATGAAATTTAGAACATGGATGGATTTCCATCTAAAAATGCTCATAGGTAATGTACATTTTCAAAACTAGGACCAAGAGTGCGATAGGAGGAAAATTTCGACCTCTCCAAACCTATATGGCCGATTTTGATGAACTTTAAAACTTGGATGTATTTGAGTTTAAACGACACCTTCTCAACTGTGCAACTCCGGGAAGGTTATAGAGTATTACATTTTTTAAAACTAAGACCACGAGGGAAGGTAGGGGCAATTTCCACGCCAGCGAGGTCATCTAACCGATTTTAATGAAATTTTAATGTATTAATGTTTTTGTGTCTAGAAGGACACATCTGCTACATACGTATATATTTTTTAAATAGAACCAAGAAGCGGCGTTGGGGCAAGGTATGCATGTCCAATACTGTATACCCGATTGAGATAATAATGGGAGCGAAAGCGCGGGTAAAAGCTACTCCAATATAAAGAATGCCTCATTTCTCCTGCCTCATTTGACTATAGAAGAGGTTTTCGTTATTGGCACAATAATTATCATCTGATAGTCGTACGCCTATTTATATTTAACAATATAAAATTGTTATATTTGATTTGGTTCTTGAAGTACTTTTAATAATGTTCAATTTACATGATGTTCTTTTTGAGAGTGGCATTTCGTAACTGTGAAAATGTGTTACATTATGCTCGGTCATTATTACACCCCAGAAAGAGTCATAACATTAAATAACTCAGTATTAAAATCTCAAAGGACATTGCAACACATTTGGGAATTAATTTAATGTCATACCCTAATGTGACATGATGTGCATAATTACATTTTTTATCTCTATTTCGCCATAGCCGACATTTGGCCGGCCTTAAAGATTTTCTCCTCCATGATATTTCCAACTACGTGTTGCATAGCAACGAAAATCTTTAGTAAAAATCTTTTGTAAGTAAGAAAGTCTTTAATAGTAAAAACAAATTTTATAAAATTTAAAATAAAAAATTAATAAAATTTTATAACTTTGGTATTAATTTTATATCAAAACACAAAAAAAACTATATCATAGTTGCTATTCAAATCAATTTTATGATAAATAAATTTAAATTTTAAGATAAATAAGTCTATTCCGAATGACTAATACAGGCATGGTTATCGATGAAAATTTTGGAAAAAATTGGTCTCCTTTCTAAAATCTACATTGCACATGTAGATTAGCAGCAGCAGTATATGATCCGAATTATTTGCTTAAAAAATAAATGTGTTTTATTTCAGATTCAATTTTTGTAATATGTATTCCACATCGTCTCTGACAAAACTATAAACCAATACATATATTTTACAAATATACATACGTAAATAATGCATACTGAACAAGGGCTTTGTTATCATACACCTATGAACATACAATAAACATCAAGGGCCAAATGTGTTTATATATATTTTTTGTTTAACATGCCAAAAAGTAAATGAGAAGAATGCAAAAGGCGCCCTACAGTACAAGTCTGGCCTTCATATCCCCATGGATTTCAATTTTATAATTTTATGGTTTAAACTTGATCTTTTTCTCTTTGCACCTGCTAACACATTTACATAATTATAAGCATGTACATCACAGCATGCTGGAATTTCAAACCCACATACAAACATATGCTTATATTTACATTCCAATGTGTGTTAAAAACTCCGATATATATATTTTGGCATATAGTTGACAAAAAAATTATAGAACTAAGTCAGTTAGGTCTGTCTGAATTTGAGTTTTTCATTCATGTCTTGCATGAAGTGTTTGTTTGTAAATGTTCTTAGTTTCTATTTAATTTTAGCCTTTAGTTTTATTTTGTTTGATGGCAGTTTACTGGCTAAAACCCACCTTGTAAAATAGTTGTACAATATATTAAATATTTTTCAATTATGTAATGTGTTTATGTCCACTACTAATATCAGGTGTTTCAATATTTAAAAAAAATCTTTGTATTTGTATGCACATTTTTGTTTGTATTTAAATATTTTTAAATTAAAAATAATATATGCGACGATTGTTTAAATAAAATATATACAAAGTTGGCAATGACACATTTTCGTACATTTAAATTCTCAACGAAAGTTTTGGGTGACATAACTTGTTGCCTACAATAAGCACTTGATTATCAGAATAAGTTTGTTTTTAAAATGCGTCGACAAGCGGGAGAATTGTAAGCAAATTTTAGCAAACCGACTACGTAGGAAAATGGGAAAACACTTGTACACTTGACTGTTTGGTGCGGTTGATGGGCTGGCGGCGTCATCGGGCAGTTACCAAGAATGGCATTCGCTATCGCGAGATGATAAGGAACTTTTTGTTGTGGCCAGAAATTGAGCAAACCAAATTTTTGCAAAATCTAAAAAATCTCTCAAGTTTATACAAAAGCTCTCTAAATATGTTTGAGAATTACGAAACTACAAACAAAATAAATGAAATAGCCTTTGCAAAGATTATTTTATACAGCAGGTATTTTTTTTTAATGGGATACATCTGCTAATTTTTTATTTTTATTAATCAAAATGCGAGTATTTTTGGCTTGAAAATTAATCTTTAATGTACGTTAACTACTACATATTTTCAATTGATACTTTATCACTAAGAATGGGCAATATGGTAAAGTTCATTACATTGTGATACACTTTTTTGGGAAACTTTAAAAGATTTTTGCTTTACATATATTTGCGCGGCTTCTCAGTTAAAGCGTACATTAAATTCGACAGTGCGGAATAAATCGACTTACATACATGCATACATTATATTGTCAATAACGTCTTGCCGTTTTGGGACTAATAATGTAGCAGAGCCAACACATAAACCTTGACTATACGAGAAAAATGTTCGTACTGCTCTTAACACGCATACACAAATATTTTCTACATAAGTTTTTTTTTCTGTTGGCATTCAAAATCAATTGTGGGAATTAATGTGTTTGAAGAGATTAAAAAAACAAAATGTAAAAAAAAAAAAAAATTCCAATAAAAATTGTAAAAGCAGAGAAACCAAAATAAATATTAATTAAAACAAAATATAGGTGTGTTGGTATGTTTGTATGGCAAATTTACAGTTTAACAGGCTGAAGGTTGCCAATAAATACACACATGCACATAATTATGCTTGCGTTGATTATAATTATAGATATATAAATTGTTTTATTGTGAACATACTCGGGAATTTATTTCAGTGGCTGCTGCAAAATGTATGTGAGCGAATGTTTCAATATGTACCCAATAGAAAACTGCCATACTTATACGTATTCATAATTTGGAAAATGCTTACTGATAAATCCAAATGAGTATTTGACAACGAACGAAAATGTGTATTAAATTTCAAACCTCATGGCATCAATAATCCCAATTATTGTATAGTTGATGTTGTAATTATTAACAATTATATTCATTCCAATACGTAGAAAGCAATTGCATTCAATTTTCTCGTCATTCCTATGAGAAACATTAAGCAATAACATTTTGTGTAAGTACATGTATTCTCTGTGATCGGTAGCTTATTGAAATATAATATTGCAAAAAGCTTCAAAGCAAATTTCTTTTATTAATTAATATTATTTTATTACCACATGTTATCTGTGAAATGGGGAATAACGTTCTCGGTATCGGCTCTTAATTCTTCATATACATAATTTTAATAAATTAATTGGTAGTGCATTAAAGTTTATAGAAGATTGCAAATCAGTAAAAATTATTATATTTATACACAGAAAAAAATTAAACAACATTGCAATTAGAAGTTTTGTTATATCGCTTAAAAAAATTAATTAGATGTTCCCCTGTAAAGAAATTTTAAGTATCAATTAAGTTATTATTCTTGACTTGAATATTTGAATTCAATTCGAATGCTTTTTGGGTATTTATTTCTACTTGTATAAAAAGTGTTGCATACATATGTGAAATGAAACAATCCGATAAGCATTTAAATAAAAACAAGACGAAATTTTTGGTATCTCATTGAAAAGAAAAACAACAATATATATTTATTTATTTATAGATTCAGCCACTAAATTAATTAAAACTTTATTTGAATGATTAAAGTTTTAATTGAAAAATATATTATTCTAATTAAAGGTGTTAATTAAAAATAAAATTATATATAAATTAAAAATAATTAAGCTTCGCCTCCTGTCGTTTCTCCTACTATCCCTTTCCTATAGTTCGCATGTGTAGGAGTCATCTCCTGTGTCATCTTTCTTTCTATGTAAAGGGCATTAGTTTTTTGAAACCTCAGATAAAATCTTCGGAGCAATTTGATTTCTCTTCTAACAATTTTAGTATAGCCTGGACAACGCCTTAACACAAAATCGATCAATGAGTAAGGAAATATGGTATGAAATATGGGTGCGAAGAAATTTTTATTTTTTTAACAATCAAGCATACCACAGAATTCGAGCATTAACCGCCCACTGATAATAAAGGTGCTTACCCGTATTGCCAAAGTAGAGGAAAATCGAACTGAGATTTCAAATTCGCCAAAATGTAGGAATTTTTTTTTTCTTACTGCACAATCATACTGTTTAGTAAGTAAATGGTAAAAAAAGTAAATAAAATAAATTTTCGTCCTCCACGAATGTTAGGAACTTTTGAAAGGAACTTCCTGACGAAAACTATAATGAAATTAAATCTTATTGTCTTGCCTTTTCTTAATGATAGTTCAGAAAATATCAAATAGATTTCCATGTAACAATTACTCAATATTTAAAGAAATGGTATGCTTTAGTCCAGAACATGTTTCTATACGGTTTTTTTTTATTTTTATCTTGCGATGCATTCTGCTGGAACTAGAGGAAAGGAATAGGCAGAGAGAGGACAGGTGGTGATGCTTCACTGTCATACAACTCTGCTTTTGCTAGTTTCTTTGTTTGTAGTAGTATTGCAGCGCCTCTGATGTCAAGGAGACGTAGTCGATTTTGAAGCTTTGTTTGGCTATGCCTTCGCCACTTAGTCTGAAACTGGGGCCGCACCCAGGAGTTTTTGGTTTTGTAATTAACGTGCAAACTACTTCAGCCATCGCTGAAACAAAATGCTTATAAGAACAATATTTCATTACGTAAGTGGGTTGAGTCAACGCGGTAACTATTTAAGTCGTTAAAGTAACTAGAAAACTATTGAAGCCTAATATTAATGGAATTTATAAATAATTCAAAAAGTATTACGGAGACTATGAAAGAAATCTACAATTTTGTCAAAAATGTTTCTTTTGTAAAAAAGACACGTTTTGGAGAAATATTTTGAAGAAAGGATACCTTTCTTATAAATTACACTCTTTAAACAAAATTTACTTTTTGTGGAAAATATACTTTTGGTAGAAAAGGTAATTTTTTACTAAAAGGTACTTTGTGCTAAATGGTACTTTTTGCAGAAAAAGAAATTTTTGCAGAAAAGATACTCTTTGCGGAAAAAATCCTTTTTGCAGGAAAGGTAAATTTTGCAGAAAATTTACTTACTGTAGAAAACATATTATTTGTAGAAAAACTACTTCTTGTATAATAGGCACATATTGTAGAACGTTAATTTATTTGGAGAACTCAATACAACTCAATAATAAATGAAGATATAAATCGGACTTTCCGCTCACAGAGCATTTCAATTGGATGTGAAACTGGAAACGTGTGAGGGAAGTGAAATAAAGGGCCGATGCTACTTAAAAGTCCAAGGTTGTGAAAGTAATTGATTTATTTTGCATGCAGAATTAATCTAACAGTATAATAACTTCGACTCTAGTGCAATACGTATAAGGTCCCGAATACTTAACCATATTATTTTATTTTTCTTACCACATCAAAATGAATATCGTTTTTGCTAACAGAAAAGCTCATAATAACAATTTCAATTCACAAAATTTATTAAATTAACAAAAATTTATGCAAATAACATAACTTTATAATAAGAAATGAAACAAAGAAGTAAATTTTCTCTAGTCTCTTTTTCTTTTTTTTGCCTAAAAGTCAACATGCAATATGAAGTTGTTACAAATGATACAAATGAAAGAGTATGATTATGATTATAATGATGTTTATGTTATATTTTTGTGTGAAAAATATATATTGTGTACTGAAGCATTAAATTGTAAGGAAATTTATGAACAAGCTAAACATAAATAAATTCATATAAACTTACATAAAAAAAAATGAAGCCCCCTCCTTTTCATGCATGAATACAAGGTTGAACAAACACATATATTATCAGTCAGCAATCATGGCATACTTTATTATATGGTGAAGAAAAGCATAAAATTTGCCATCATCATACATAACAAATACTAAAGATGAAAATGCAAGAACAATTATATTAAAATACAACAACAACAGCATAATCTTTTATTTAAAAAACCAAAGAGAAGTAAAACATTAAATGCTATTTGCCATAAATAAGAAAATTAAGTCATATTAACATGAATAAGAATGGAATTCAAATATAAAATATGTCTTTATAAATGAAATTGAATTTGTGATTATGCATTTCAAAATAATATGGTAGAAAGTATAAATCCTGATTAAAATTAAGGTGAAATAAAGACAAATTTTTGAATCATAATTTAAAAAAGAGCAAAATCTTTAAAGTAGAAATGCCAAGAATATTAAAGAAAGAAAAATTTGTTTTGCATATTTTTATTAAAATTATGTAAATTATGAAATACTTTTATTTTTTTTTTGTAACAACCAACCAAGAAATACAATATACGAATAGCAATAAGAAATCACAAAAAAATATATAATATTTTCTAAGGTCTTTCTTTTGATGATTTTATTTACTTCTTTTCAAATTCCCTAGTTTACCTAACAATTTTTGACCATATGTTAGGGAAAATCGTAAAACATATTTTGTTCCTTATTTCTTGTTTTACTTCTGTTCTTGTACAAGAGTGTAGATATGTCTACGTGTATCTTTTCTTTATACTTAAGGCAGTAAATCCTTGGTTATGAGCTAAACCCAATTAACTAACCGACCATTCAGCCATCCAACCAACCCAATTTTTGTTGTGCATCTTTGTGATTTTTCTCATTTTCTATTAAAGACAACCCAAGTATGAAATTATTCAAGCAAAACCAAAATCAACGAACCCAATATTTCTATAAATGTAAAATTTAAAAAAAAGCAAAACCTTAGTTAGTAGAAAAAGGAATCGTACAAGTCATTGAAGCAAGACATCTAGAGTGTGACATACCCACTAACATACCAAGATGTTTAGAATACAAATGAGGCTGCATAATAATTTTCGTATAAGAAAATTTTTAAATTTAATTTGCTAATTATGTGCACATATATAATATATATATATATATATCTATAGGCGGGGAGTAAATTAGATCAGGCTACATTTCGAAAATTTCACAAATGCTTCAATCTCTGTATTAAAGATCTGCCTTACACAGAATATTTTATACATATAAATCTAATACATATGACCTTTTTATATTATATATTAAAATTACGTAATCAAAATTAATTTCCACATTATTGTGATGAATTATCTATGAAGACAACTAAATATTCATTCATTCATTTGAAATAATTGTAGCTTAAATAAAGTTTCTTTTTTTTAATAAAACGCACGTTAAATATTTTATTATAAAGTTTGCTGCCATGCAATTGTCGCAAAAGTACCCAAGTGATTTGAAAAGTTGGAGATTTTGCTGAACGTTTTAAAATCACAAAATTCTCTACGCAGAAAATACCTTTCATGTGGTTTCCAATCACCTTCTAGAATCGTGATTTTCCGAACATTACTGAGTGTTTTATTTGCACTTGAGTAATTAAAATTATATTTAACTTCAATTACAATTACA